>JANUYF010000003.1:88148050-88888050 GCA_026167975.1 Phrynosoma blainvillii | reverse complement strand
CTAAAGGCTGAGGGCTACGGGTATGTGATAAGTACTTGGGTGAACTTTACAGTTATTTTGGGCATACAAAATATAAAAGACATTATCCGGGTTGTTGTTTTAAATTAAAAATAGTTTAGGCTGAAACCTACAGTCACATTCTTGGACTAAGATACATTAAACTTAATGGAACTTACTGCTAAGTAGACATGATTAAGATTTGCTGTTGTGTTGGAACATCATTAGTCATTTGCTGATTTTCTACATCATAGTTACAATATAGTTGATTCCTTAGGTTTCTATACTTATTAGTTATAGCTTTAGTTATCCCTCATTAGTCTAGTTTCTGCTTCCCCCATTCTTGCTGTAAGTTTATATATCTGTTCCAAAGTGTCTTGAAGAAATGTGTTTTACCTAACAAAAATGAGAATACATGACACCTGCCAATGTGTTTTAATTAGCTCATAACAAATGGAATGTAACTTTCTCATTATAATGGTGAGAGGATTACTTCAGATGCCAGGATTTGAAGATTTTGGTTGTTTATAACCTGGCAGCTTCACATGTTTAGAATCTGTTATATCTTTTTTACTTCTGGAGGGAGACCTATGTGTATTACTTTATTACTTGTAAGACTACCTTTGAAACTGACAAGAATGAGTTACCTCATTCCCCTTTGAGTTCAGAGTGTGCTTCAGAGTTATCAGATGCTAGAACTACTGGATTGAGGCTAAAATTTATCCTAAGCAATTTAGTCCCATCAGATTCATATAGTGAAAAAACCAGTTTGTTCTGTCTATATTTATGAAGCCACTAATGTGGAGAATCAGACTGAATCAACTTGCCAACTGGGATAAGTCAGCTGCTGTTTTACAGCTGTCAAGAATGGAGGTAGTTCTCTAGTGTTTAAGTAATGGTCAAATAATTTTCTCCAATAAAGTGAAACACTATTTCTTCAGTTCTTTTGTAATGAATGTCAGGATTATAACAGAGGATCAAACAAGGATAAAAATATCTTGATCTGGACATTTGGTATAAAAGTATCTAAGCACCTACCTATTGTATTTACCTATCTTGACAGTATTTACTATGAGAGTTTATTAGTTTAACACGAGTAGACGACCTGTGACCTTCCAGATGTTGTTGGCCTATAATTCCTCATAATTTGTTATGTTGGCTAGAATAGGAATTGCAGTCCTGTAATATTTGTAGGGCCTCATATTTCCTGTCTGTGATCAAATCTGTAGATTAATGATAAAATTGATAAGAATTGCCACTGAGGGTCTAAGGCAAAAGTAGCATACTAACATTTTGAATTAGTGGGTATTGGCTGCCATTTCATATGATTTTTATGCCTTAAGTGTCTTGCCCTTTCTAAAAGCAGTTGAAGTAGAGAGACAAAAGGACCCCTGTATGCATGTACACATATAGTGTGTGAATGCAGTCTCTCCTCATCTCTCATCATAGCTTTAGTCTTGCCCCATACATCTGTTTCTCTTGTCACAAGTCCTTCTTTCAGCCTCTATCTCACTTTAACCATCCTGCACTGGTTTGCCACTACCATGGTCAAATCTGAGAGAAAAGTGTTTGGAAGTGTTTTCCTGTGACAATATCTGAAAGTGTAGGGGGTTGCATACTTTCCACCATAAGCTTAAGGTGTAAATCAGGCAGTGGGCTCATCACATCCTTTCAGGATAGAGAAGCCCTTGATCACTCCTGATGCTTTTAGTATGGTTCCATACATTTATTTGAATTTCACTATGGTCTTAAAAGCCTTTATTTAAGTTTCACTCTATCATCTTAACAAAGGGAAAATTTGCACTGCATTATGCAGTTTTTGCTTAGCTGTGGACTACAGAATGACCCTGCCCCAGTAGTGTTTATGACATCAAACTTCTGTTTTCAATAGCAAGGGGATACAATCCATCACACCTGAGATAAATGGTGCAAGCAGTCTATTCCTCTATGATGAATGTTCTGTTTGTATTAGACTGGGTTTCATGGTAGTGGTCCTAAATGGATCATATCCTTATTTGCCCATCTGAAAGTTGCAGTTGAAGCATTGTGTATAATTGGTCAAATACTAGTTGACTGAAATCTTTTTCCCTATAGATATTTAGGAAGGAGGCTTATACTCAGTCTGACTATATAGTTGGCCTTCCGCATTTGCAGCTGTGACTTTTGCAGATTTGATTATTCACAGATTTAATTAATACAGCGCACCTGCTCAGTCTGCAGGCTTCTCATCCACGGATTTGAGCCTTTGCGGACGGGAAGCCCTGGCTCTTAAAATCACATCATGTGCACACGCTGGTGCATGCAGGAGCATGTGCCCATTGGAAACAACAGGACTTGAGGGCCTGTGTTCTTCACTCTCCGCCGGGGGGGGGGGGTCCAGAATGGAACCCCCAGAGATAGCAAGGGCCCACTGTATTTTCTCTCTAGGAATCTCTAAGTTCTCCAACCAAGGGTCCTCTATGATGAACGTCAGTCAGAAGTCATGCTGAAGGTCCTAGAGCAGGGGTCGGCAAGTTTCACTTACCTGGGGCCAGTCTGGGGGTCCCCTGGTGTTCCGCGGGATGATGGTGGTGGTGGTGGGGAAATGGCGGTGCAAAAGCTCATGCGTGCACGCATGCGCAATGCACCCAAAGTACTGCGCATGCGCGAGTGAGTCGCGGTTGCCATTTTGGAAAACAAAATGGTGGCCACAACTCATTTGCGCATGCGCACTACTCGGAGTACTGCACATGTGCAAACGAGTCGCGGCCGCCATTTTGGAAAACAAAATGGCGGCCACGACATGCGTGGCAGGGGTTGTCGTCGGGGTTGTCAGGGGCTGGTCCAAAGGCCTCGGAGGGCCGGACCCGGGCCATAGGTTGCCGACCCCTGTCCTAGAGGTTCCTAGAGAGAACATTTCTCTAGGCATTTGTAGGCCCTCCAGCACAATTCCATGGTTAGTGCCTGGTAGATGTTGACCATAGAGTTGTGCTGGAGGACCTAGAGATTCCTAGAGAAGTTTTCTCTCAGGGAAAAAAAAAGCAGTGTTTTTTTTATTTGTAGTTTTTCCACTTTCACGGCGGTCCTGTGCTCCTAACCCCAGCGAATGTGGAGGGCCCACTGTACATCCATCTAGCTTAGTATTGCCAACCTCAATGACAGCACCCCTCCAGCCTTTCAAACAGAATTCTTTCCCAGATCTTCCTCAATAGCCTTGTATTCCTTAATGGATTTACAGCTAAGTAGTAACTAGACCCGACCCTGTTAGCTGTTGAAATTATAAACATCAGATATATCCAGGGTAATATAGTGGTATTCTGAGGCTTTGTATTGTCTTCTCATCTAGCTACAGAAGGCCTGCACAGTTAAATAGTGCAAATAATAGATAAATAACACTCACGTGCAACTGTAGCTTTAGTAGATAGGTTGTGTTGTTGTTTCAAGATCACATATGCCTCATTTCAAAGTATTCCCATACTAACTATATCTGCTTAAACATAATTTTAATGGCTGATAGAACAACATATTATTCCTGTTTCTGATATTATGCTGTTTATTTGTTATGGAACCTTTCTGCTTAGACAAATATGTTTTGTTCCATAAAAATCAGTATGATTCCACCTGTTCATTGTACAGGCACAGGAATCTTCCATGATGGATGCAAGACAAACCTTAGTCATGTAAACATATTTAAAAGGTCTCAAGAAAAATTGTTTGTATTTCTCCTTTAGACTCATTTGTTTCTGTTTTCCTCTTAGCTTGGTGTGAAAATTGCCAAAGCGGTAGCTTGCCGAAATTTTGTGAAAGGAAAAAAAGATGCAGAGACTTCTCTAGAAGCCCGAAAGAAAAAGAAGCTTGCTTGGGGGTATGTCATTGGCCTTCTCTATTTAAGACTAAGGGAGATTCTGAATTATATGTTTTCTTCCTTCAGTTTGGCTTGCACTAATCCTTATTTGTTTAATTTGACCTTGGGTTTTCCTTGAGTAGTGCATCTGTTTAATGTAGAGTCTTTACTACAACTGATACATTATTCAAATGTTTATACTTTCCCTTTTGTGATTGGTAGGGTATTAAAAACGTAGCTCCAATTTAGCCATTGCTGCTAAATGAAATTTGATTGAAAACTCCCCAAAGTGTACTTCAGTAGATACTGACATATGTTTGTATTTCTTTTCAGGTTTGAAGCCAAGAAAAGATGGGAAACAAAAAGCAACATGGGATACATGTAGACAGTTGTGCCTTGAAAGGGGGGAAATAATTTAAAGCTAAGGGGTTTGTTAATTCTGAAGATACATAAATTATATTTTTATTGGTGGGGTTTTATGCATTATTTGTGCACTGTGGAATAATTCAGGTTTCCATTCCATACATTGTTAGGTACCCCTAGTATATGTCAAATATTCTACATTTCACCCTTAACATTTCCCAGCGTACTCCCACTGGAGTGCCTGAGGATTTAATGTCTCTTGTTTTTCATGGAACTACTAAGAATATAATTGGGGAGGGAGAATCTTTGTGTGAATTTATTCAATTATTTATCACTATCAAAATCAATTTTCCCTGAAAACAAAACACAGTATTTGCAATGTTTATATCTTTAAGAAGACCAAGTAAAGATAATATTTCCTCAAAGCAGAAACAGCAAGTAAATTAGCCTTGTTTTCCCCCAAAGCTTCTACAAATGTCTGTCACCTGGGTGAGAGTTAAAATAGTACATTTCACTTACTGTTAAGCAAGATGAAATATTTGAGGCACAAGGAATGATTTTAACCTAATGGTGATTTATTGTATTTGAGTACTGTGAACTAAATATTTTTGGCTAAGAAATAGTAATTTCAGGGTTTATGACAAGTCCTAAGTCTTCCATCTTGATATCAAATGGTTCATTCTTGTTTTGTAGCCTGAAGGATGTTTGATTCTGCTCTCCTCATGTAACACTATATTTCACAAAGATGAGAGTTTGCAATACAGTAATCTAAAGTCAACTGTAATTAGTTACATTGACAGCTAAATATACAGCAAAGTGTTTAAATCACTGGCCCAACAGGCTTCTACCACACAACACCATAAATCTACAAATCTTTATGCTATACATAGAGACTATTCAGGGTGAGGTTTTTTTCCTGTAGAAAAGAGGAAGACAAGTATTGTCTAGCCTCATAATGTCAAATATGTATATGTGTGTGTAATATTATTATCATCATCATAACACAAAATAGACCCATTAATTTCCTTTCTTATAGTAATAACATATTATCCAAATAGGGTTGTTGTTTTTTTTCAAATTTTCATAGCCATTGTTTAGAAGAGTGATCCATTTCTCCCCCAACTGGTTTTCCAAGGTTTAAGCTTGTAAAGGTGCTGTGCACTTTATATATACATGTGTGTGTGCTCAGTAGACTTCTTGGCTGCTTGCAGGGCTTTATATTGGCCCAGGGATGTGGCCATTGTATTGATGTTGGAAGTAGTATAATACACCAATTGAATTATAGCTCAGAGACATGAGGCCTGGATGCATGGGCAGGATATGATGGGCCAAACCCGTCATATCCTGCCCTGGCACTAACTTGATCCAATGTCCAGTGGATGTTCAGACAACTGACCACTACTGCACAATGGAGCCTCTGCCACTGTCTTGCCCATCACTGCCATTCTACTTGTAGGCTCCTGAAATGACCCATAAGGACAGAAATGGGGCTCCTGGCTTCACCCACATGGCCATGCAACCCCTTCCAATATCACAGGCCACAACTGGGGCCTGCACGTAGAACAGCAGCAGCAAGTAAGGGGGTACATGCCTATCCGGTCTACCTGGGAGACTTGGCTACAAACAGCTGGACTTCTTAGGCCAGGTTAAGTGCCAAGGTCAGGCTGAATCCACCAGAATGGTATCTGGTCTGCCCATCCCTGGTCCAGGGCTCTTGGCCTGCATCATCTAAACAGAACAGTATAAGGCTAGGGGGAACACGGGCTATACAACCTCATAACCATGTTAGTCTGGAATATCAGTATGCAAAGGGATCTTGTAGCACATTTGAGATGAACTGACCCAAGTCTACAAAGCTTATGCTACAATATCTTTCACTCAGTTAGTCTCAAAGGTTCTACAACATCCCTTTGTTTACCAGTTGGAGTAATTGTATGGGTAGCTCAAATGATTACTGCTGCTGCTCTTATCAGCCTACATGAACAAGGATGGAGTTATTTCATTAAGACAGAAAGATAAAACTTAAATGCATAAACAGGTTTCCTCAATACGGCAAAGATGTATTAAGATTTTGTTTCACTGAACTTGGAGCACAAGATACTACATAGCCACTGTCATTTCTCCCTGGTGGATATGAGAGGTCAGTTTACTTATGGTTGACTGCTAACCAAAAAGAATGGGTTGCGACAAAAATACTTTAAAATACTAATAAGTTACACAGTTGAGATTCAAATGATTGATGCTGGAGGGACAACAACAGAATCCCACCATGTTATATGTAAACTAGTGTCCAGAAAAAACAAAAATAACAACAAAAGAGGTTGAATATTTTACTGAAACATTCCCCATAATCCCCTTTTTTAAACCCAAAGTTCTAAACAGAATTCCAAGGCCATCTCTGACAGATGAAGTTCTTCTCTGATAAATAGAGCGACAGATGACTTGTTTCCTGTGCAAATGTTTGGTCTCCCATGAAGCATGTGGCAAAGGTGGATGAATTTAGTAAACATTGCTTTTTGTATTGATTGCTATTGTAAGTGACATGTTCCTTATTGCTTTGCTGCTAAAGTGGTGCCTGTTGTATAACTATAACAAAAGCCTTACAGATTTTGTGAATCAGGTAATTACAGACTTCATAATTTAGACAGGGTGTTTTTTTTTATTGGCATTACTTACTTTATAAATGGAATGTTTGTTTATTTTGCAAAAATAAACAATTCCAGAAGCATAATCTGCAGTCCCAAACACACTTACCTAGGAGTAAGCCCCGCTGTACCTTTGAGTAAATATGCATAGAACTGTGTTACTCAGGTTACATTGTATTTTCTGTTTGTGAAAACTGACCAGTCCAGAAACGATATAGTCCATAATGGTTTTTTTTAGTTTCAAGAAAGATGTAATTACTAACGAATCTAGCAAAAAGTATTAATTTGCATCACAAAGTCAAGGTATTTTTACTAATTATATCGGCAAACACACCTAAGCTTGATTTTAATAGCAAGTGTTCTGTAGAGTGTGGATTATATGATTTTTTTAAGCTTTAAAAACATTGTTTAATTATTTAGATCAGTGCTGAGCAACTCAAGGGCTGCATGAAGATGCCCAAAGCCTTTTTGTTCACATAACTCCCTTACACCTTTGGAAACAACACAGCACATTAACAATAGGTTCCACCTGTGTATTTATATTTTTAAATTTTATTTTATTTATATCCTTTTTTCCCCAAATTGAATACAAAGCAGCTTACAATATAAATTAAAACAGAGCAGTTAAAACAATGTGAAGTCCCAAAAGTAATAAATAAATAAATAAATAAATAGTATATTCAGTTAAAACACTTTTTAAAAAACATTAAAATTGAAAACAGTTACAACACTTAAAAACACAGTGTGTAAACACAGCCAGTTACACATTACTTGGCCTGTTTAAAAAAAAAGGTCTTTGCCTGCCAGTGAAAAGACAATAGAGAAGGAACAGATCAAACCTCCCTTGAGAGGGAGTTCCAAATCCTAGGAGTAGCCACTGAGAAAGTTTTCTTCTATGTCTCCACCAACTGAGTCTGGGAGGGTGGTGGGGTAGAAGATCGTAGGACTGTGGCAGGCTAATGTGGGGAGATGCAAGCTTTCAGACAGTCTGGACCTAAGCCATACAGGAATTTATAGGTCAAAACCAGCACTTTGAATTGTTCCTGGAAACAGATAGTAGCCTGTGGAATTGTTTCAGTAAGGGAATTATATGCTTCCTATAACCAGCCCCTTATAGTGTTCTTTGCACTGTTAGACATATCATTTTGGAGTTTCTACACTTATCAAGTATGTATCAAGCTTTTCTGTATGTCCAGTGCCCTCCTCTCCATGTAGTTTCCATTTTGTATGGCAAGCCTTATTCAACTTTCTGATCTCTATGGGAAGACCTCTTTTCCAGATGGTTTTATTGATTTGTTCTCAGTCTTAAAGGCTTGCCATTTGTCCTGAAAAACCAGGAAAATCCCAGATCTGAAAATCCCAGGTCTGAAAAATGTCTCGGCCAGCTGGGCCGGTTGAAGCAGCCGATTCCTCAAGGCAGAAGTGAAACCTCGAGAGATTTATCATCCTGTTCTTGAGGCTCTGGGTGGTAGACCCAGAGCCCAAAAGCCAGAAAGGAAAAGGAAAAGGACTGAGCGGAGACTCTGAGCAGAAGAGGGCTTCTTTTGGGTCCTGGTAAGTGTGTGGTGATGTTGCTTGAGGTGGTAGAACTTTGCTTCCAAGCAGCTGCAAGAGTATGATGGAGTCCTTATTCTGGTGGCTACTTGGAAGCTTCTCTCCACCACCACCCCATAGGACTATGTGAAAAGAAAGTGTGGGGGGGAACCTTTGCTAAGTTCCCTTCCAAGCAGCTGCGAGAGTAAGAGGGAGCCCTTACTCTGATGGCTGCTTGGGAGCTTTTCTCCAGCCACTCCCAACAGGAGTGGGGAAAAAAGCCACTCCTTTGCTAAGTTCCCTTCCAAGTGGCTAGAATTCAGAGACACAAGTTCAATTTGCAATGCAAAAACAATGCAGTATGAGACACTTTAACTGCAATGGCTCAATGCTGTGGAATTCTGGGATTTGTAGTTTTGTGAGCTACAGCCACTGTCAGCTGTGTCAGATAGCTCCATATATTGATGGCAATATATAAGTAAACTAGGGATGTAGTGGCATAGTGGTTAAGACACCAGTTCTGATGATTGGAAGGTTGGCAATTTGAGGCCCAAGTGCTGCATGATGGAGTGAGCTTCTGTCACTTGTCCTAGCTTCTGCCAACCTAGCAATTTGAAAGCATGCAAATGCAAGTATACTTGTCCCTCCACATTCACTGGGGTTAGGAGCTCAGGACCCCCGTGAATGTAGAAAAACTGCAAATAACAGAAATACTATGTTTTTACCTGAGAGAACACCTCTCTAGTAATCTCTAGGTCCTCCAGTGCAACTTTGTGGTCAACATCTGCCAGGCATTGACCAAAGAATTGTGCTGGAGCCTACAAATGCCTAGTGGAGTGTTCTCTCTAGGAATCTCTAGATCCTTCAGTGCAACTTTTGGTTAAAGTTGACCATAGGGTTGGGCTAGAGGACCTAGATATTCCTAGAGATAACATATTAATAAACCCTGTGAATAATCAAATCTGCAAAAGTTAAAGCCACAAATGTGGAGGGACAAGTGTAGATAGATAGGTATCACTTCTGTCGGAAGGTAACAGCATTTGGTGCAGTCACAACCACCATCACCATAGTATCACTGTAATAGTTCTTGGACAATGCTGGCTCTTTGGCTTAGTAATGGAGATGAGCACTGCCCCCTATGGTCGGTTATGACTAGACATTCATGTCAAGGGGCTACTTTCTCTTTTTATATAAATAAACAATAACAACTGAAATATGAAATAAAACAATGTTAATGTCAAAACATGGTGTGTGCTTTTTTTGTTGGAGGGGTTGTCGATAAACTACCCAATCCAATCCTGGGCATTCTGGTTTTGTGGAGGATAATCATGACAACCCTACAGCCATATGAATTTATTGGAGACAAATTGCTGGTGAAAGAATTCTGCATTTAGACTAGTGTGCTGCATAATATGGCACAGCTACCATTTATGTGTGCCATAAAATCAATATACTTACCCACCTAAATGGCCATGTATTTAATTATCTCAGAAAGGAAACTAAAGAGTACAGACTAGTGGACATTATATTTAAAGGTGGTACTGGCAAGAAATAAGTGAGGAAAATTGATCTATTTGGTACTCAAGGTTTTGTGAATGCATATATTTCCCATTTATCATAGGTACGCAGATTTGGGACACATGGTTTGTTGTGGGCTGAAACAAAATAACATTAACTTAATTGCGCTGTAGACTGAAATTGAAGTTCATGGACAATTCTGTACTTGCATTGTTTTTGAAGACATTGGCTTGTTATTCAGGAGAAAGACCATTTATGTGGAGAGTCCCTTTTAAAACTAGACATACCTATTATGCTTCAAGAAGAGGTATCAAATCAAATTTCTTCACATAGTATTTAACTTTCCCAAAACATATAAATTGTCTTTGGGAAGTTTATTATCTTACGTTCCAGCAACCATTTGTGTCATTCTTCCATTCAGTGAAATCTAGTGGGGACACTTTAGCATTGTCCCCTTCGAAAAAGATTTGCCCATATGCCATGGGGTGAATGAAGCTGTACCATGTTATGTCATTGTACAGAAAACCTAAAAGGAAATTTAAAGGTGCTGGTTGTCAAATGCTAAATAGTGATTCTAAAAATGTTACACTTACAATGGAATCATACATTGACTTACTTGGGGTGCCTGCCATTGAATTCAGTGGTGTTACTAAACACATGCTGGTAAACATGTCTAGGCTTTTTCAAGTTACTGTTAAAGCTGCCACGGTTAAAGTGGTGTACATCTATATTTGCTAAATTCCAGGAATGATGAACTACAATTGTTGTCATGGGCCATACTTTGTGTTACTGCTTTCCTGATTTGTATGTGTTCATTTGACTGAATGCCTATTTTAATCGCTAGCCACATAGTAAAAATTGACATGACTTGACTTGATCTCCATCTGTTCAACAGGGAATTGAACGTTTCACAGAAAAAATTACAAACAACTGGTGTGAATCATGGGACCCCAACATTCTTGACAATTATTTCTGTAGTGGTGCTTGTTAAACAGGCAAAACAGCATTCTAAACTGTCAATTTTCTCTCTCTGCAATGCTTTCCCAACAGTTTATGCTGATTAGAGGAAGTAATTTCTGAAGCCTTGACTTCAACTATAATCAATCAATATGTTGTCAACATATGCCATTTTGAAAGAAGCCTTGCAGAGAAAGATTTTAAATTTTAGTTATCAAACCATTTCTTCATTTCTGTACTGCACATGCAAAACACAAATACAACAACACAAATCACTATAAAACACTCCCTTTGTTTGTGCTCCATTAGATTTGTCAGGCAAATCACTGAGACTATACCCAGATGTTTTCATAGAATCATAGAATCATAGAATCATAGAGTTGGAAGAGACCACAAGGGCCATCCAGTCCAACCCCCTGCCATGCAGGAACTCCCAATCAAAGCATCCCCGACAGATGGCCATCCAGCCTCTGCTTAAAGACCTCCAAGGAAGGAGACTCCACTACTCTCCGAGGGAGTTTTGTTAATACCCTACTCTCGAGTCAAAGCAGCTTTCTTAGCTGCTTAAAAATAAATGATTTTTAAAGTGTCCTACAGCTTCAGACAAATGTATCTCAGTTTTCTTTTTCCTTTTGAGAAGAGGACAAAATTGGTAACTATTCAAATACATCACTATTAGTAGGGGAACCATCTTGCTATGGAGAGGTTTGACAATGCTCTGGTATGAATCTAAATATCAGAATCATGGGGAAATCAAATTGTATTTTTTTAAAAAAGGAGCAGGAAGTCTTGTGACACCATTAAAACTATTTTTAGTTTCAATTTTCATAGCTTACAGTCCACTTTGTCGATGCACTGATGGAGTATAATACTCAAGCATTAGGTATAAGTGCACATGGGTATGGCATCATAGTGAAATAGGAAATGGCCAGTTCTATAATCATAAGTCTTGAAGGAACTTAACATAAACATTCTGACATCTATAGACAAATACATAGATTTGGTAGTTCCTGGATTGTTAATTGACTAAGTGTGCAAACAATGCAATCTTTTTTCAGGAAAGTTGGTTCTGTTGAAGACAAGAGTCTTTACTTAGTTATATTCTCTAATGTAGTAAAAACCAGCCTATTAATAATATATGTAGTGTGCTAAGAAGCCATTATCCCCCTCCACATCTTTACTAATTCCACTATTAGAATTTGTGGATGTAGCTGTCTCCCTTTCCAGTCTTCTTTTGAAATTCCTTTGCTCCACATCTGTAACTTGAGGTCAGCAATTGATTGTCCTGGGAGATAGAAATATTTTGCCACTGGCTTTTATGTATTGCCACTCATAATGTCAGATATGTGTCCATTTCTTTTCTAGAGTAGAGACTCTCTCTCTGCCTTATGTAGAATGCAGAGGTATGTTATTAACAGAGGATGACATATATCACAAAGAAAAATTGCGAAATAAATACACTTTTGATGTGGTTGAACATATTAGGACCTGTGATGGTGTTGACAAGAGTAGATGGGGAAACAAAGTTGGCATCTGGGTTTCTAGCAAGGTTTTGTCCCTGTATTACCACCCATGTGTGCTTGTTGTAGGTGAGTAGTTGGTTAAGGTTGGGGACTGTATAAACCTGTCACCCAAAACTTATGAGAGGGCTATGCTAAGGGCTCTAACTCACTGATGGTGTGTTTGAGTGGTCTCATTTTGAATCATTCTCATGATTATTGTCTAGCAAGCAGAGAACTGATCAAGGGGAGGAGAACCCATGTGATTTTGACTATATGTATTTATGTGGTGGTGTGGATTTTCTTACTGCCATCATTTTGTCTGAGTGGCCCTTTGTCCATGGTATCCATGAGGTTTGGTTCCAGGATCCCTTGTGGATATCAAAATCTGTGGGTGCTCAAGTCCCATTATATATAATGATGTAAAATGGTGTCTCTTATGTAAAATGGCAAAATCAAGGTTGAATCTGTGGAATGCATATGGAGGTCCACCTGTATCCCACCCTTTTCACTTGAATCTGTCAGCAAGAGTTGATATCCACTGTATTTTCCTGGTGCCAGATCTAGAAGCTCCCATTCCATATTAATTAATGTGTGCCTAATTTCCTTACTGTACCTGGTGATGAGATTATGGCAGCTTGATGATGTATCTCTTAGATTTTACCTAACATTGTTCTAGTCAAAGTTGTTCTTGTTGTTATTGTGTGCCTTCAAGTCATTTTCAGTTTATGGCAACTCTAATGCAAATCTACCATGAGGTTTTCTTGGCATGTTTTGTCAGAGGAGGTTTGCCATTGCCATCCTCTGAGGGTGAGACAGTGTGACTTGCCCCGGGTCACTCAGTGGGTTTACATGGCCAAGCCAGGATTTGAACCCTGGTCTGCAGAGTCATGATCCAACGCTCAAACCACTACACCACATAGGCCCCTTTTCAAAGTTACTTAACTCAAAAAAATGGGACTGTAAGCTAAAGAGTATTCTCATATTGTTTGAACAAACCAGTTTGAAGGAAATTGTTACTATGGTTTGGGTTTGAAAATATAGAGATGTTTTTTCTTTCTTGACAGCAAGAAAGTAGAATTGTGGTAGAATCTTGTAATGTGATATCAAAAAGAGAGCAGTGGCTATCAAATAAAGTAGAACCTAATCATTATGTTTGTTTTGGTTTGTGTGATTACTGAAAGCCTTTTTGTGAACTTTTCCATTTTTTTATTCTTGATTTTTCTCCTATGATTTTTGTTCAGGATTGTTGTGGAAGCAAATATGGAAGCACTTAAAATGGGGGTTTAAATGGAGTATTTTAACTTTTCCTGTACAAAGTCTTACTTGTTATTTTGAAGCGATAATTGTCAAAATCGTACTGACACTAGCTATTTATCTACTGTGTGACAGTAAGGGGGGCTCTACTTTGCACTGAAGCACTAGGTGTGCGTGTGTGTGTACACACAGTTCTTCACATGCCACACAATTCTGCCCTTTCAGCCAACTTTTTGTACAGTTTGATCTGTCCTTGATGAATTGCTTTGCAGCTGACTTCAAATGGTCTACAGTTAATGAGACCAATGACCTCACACTGTTTAACATGCAGATTTGTCATTTGATGAATTGCTTGTCTGCATAACCAGTAAGAAAGGAGTCATTAAAACACACCATTCCTTCCATATTTCTAAACCTTGGTGTGCAAACCTTGTTGGAAATGCCAGATATGTTTCTCATGATTTACACTGAGTTATAAACTTACTTTTTTTTCAAAGTCAATAGTAAGAGAACACTTTAAAGCCACTGGACAAAGGCAAATATATGTTAATTAGGATCAGAGTGATTATCAAAGTGCATGTGCATTTTGAAATGTTCATATTACCTAGTGTAATTTTGCAGAGCACACAATATTGGACCAAAAAAAAGAGAGAGACTGTGTTGCATCCTTCATTGCAGATTTCATGAGCCATGTATCATCAAGGAGGGAAGCAATGTTACATTTAACTCTTCTGAAGACAGCTCTACAGCTGTGAGAAAAGATGATAAACATTCTCTCCCTCTAAACGTAGCTTCTTTCTTGGAATGGGAGAGGGAATATTCCATGCTATCCCAGAAACTAATCAAGTCTGCTATTTGCTGATGACAATGAAGAGAGACAGGAATGAAAAGTCAATGTAGCCCTGGCTGTTGGTTCACCTATGGCAATGGTACCAATGATATGTGGAAGAATAACAGATCCTCCTACTTCTACTTTATCACTGTCAGGAGCTATTATTATTGTGGTCCAGGTAGCAAGGATGGAGGTGGCAAGCTCTTCTTCTTGGAAAGTATATGTCAGGGGTAGGCAACCTTTCCCCTTTAAGGGCCGAGGGACTTCAGCTCCCAGAATCCCAGGAGCTATTGGCCAACATGGGACTATTGGCCAACATGGCTGAGGCTTCTGGGAGCTGAAGTCCCTCGACCCTTAAAGGGGAAAGGTTGCCTACCCCTGGTATATGTGATGATAGTTATTGGGGCTGAGGAACTAGGGAAATTACTAAGTTTCCACCCCTCTTCCCTTTCTCACTTATCAAAGCTAACAAGCCAATTATTTAGCTACTGTGTCTTATAATGTTGGCTTGCAGTTGTTCTTTTGAGTGACTCTTTTTAGGTGTCCTTCTTGTCCTTTCAGATGACTAAATTGAGGCTGTCATCCTTTGGCCACATCATAAGGAAAAATGAATAATTAGAAAAGAAAATGATGCTAGGAAAGGTAGAGGACAGTAGAAAAGAGAGGAAGACCACATGCTAGATTCAATTGGGGAGGACATGGGCTGGGTCTGCAGGACCTGAGTAGAGAGGTTGAGGACGGGGGGTTCTGGAGATGTCTCATCTACAGGGTCGCCATGAGTTGGAGTCAACCCAAGGGTAGTTAACAATTTTGAACAGTATTCACACTGAGAGCCAAATGATAAATGTTACCAAGTTTGCTCTTGCCATGCTCCCAGCTAAAATCAGACAACCCCCCTCCCATGTGCACACAAATACCAGGTGCCTGCTGTTTGCACCAATTGTAATTTCCCTCCCATTGTGAATAAAGTCACTGACTTTTCTCTCTGAAGTATAGTCCTATTAAGCTTTCCTGCCATATATGTGCCATTCCACTGTGCATGCAAATAAGTTCTGTGCACACAGCTTCCCCAGTTGAAACATCAGATACAGAAGTTTTAACTGTACAGCAGGGGTAGGCAACCTTTCCCCTTTAAGGGCCAAGGGACTTCAGCTCCCAGAAGCCTCAGCCATGTTGGCCAATAGTCCCATGTTGGCCAATAGCTCCCGGGATTCTGGGAGCTGAAGTCCCTCGGCCCTTAAAGGGGAAAGGTTGCCTACCCCTGCTGTACAGCATCCATTAATTTTTCTAAAATAAAGCTCATAATTTGTTGTCAACAGGGAGACTCCTATTTAGTTTGGCATGACTCAGCTGAGATGTATAGTATTGCATACTGTTGCTAGACTACAGAGGTCTAATACTTATGATGCTTATATACTGTAGACCAGGGGTAGGCAACCTTTCCCCTTTAAGGGCTGAGGGACTTCAGCTCCCAGAATCCCAGGAGCTATTGGCCAACATGGGACTATTGGCCAACATGGCTGAGGCTTCTGGGAGCTGAAGTCCCTCGGCCCTTAAAGGGTAAAGGTTGCCTACCCCTGCGTAGACATTCTCTGTATTCAGAGGCATTATTCCACCCAATAATAGTTGTGAATAAGCAATGCAAGAGAGTTGTTACTTTTATATTGTGCTTGTAGAATTCCCAGGAACCTGGTTGGCCACTGTGGAAACTGGCTATTGGACCAAATGAACCATTAGTCTGATCCAGCTAAATTGCTATGATTCTGCTTGTATTGTTGTTGTGCTCCTTCAAGTCGTTTTCAACTTATGGTGGCCTAGGGTGAACCTGCCATGGGTTTTCTGGGCAAGGTTTTGTTCAGATGAGATTTGCCATTGACTTCTTCAGATGCTGAGAGAGTTGTGATTTGCCCAAGGTCATTCAGTGGGTTTCCATGCCTAAGCAGGGATTCAAACCCTGTTCTACAGTTGTAGTCCAAGTCTCAAACCACTGCACTACTCTGGCTCTTCTCTGCTTGTATATGTGCCATATAATCTAAAACCTGATGCTCTGTTGTTGTTGTATTTAGGCATTGAGCAATTGGGCTGGATGTCCTTCAGATCTCTTCATGTCCTATAAATCTAAGATTATTATGATTTAAAAATTCCTTAATGTATAGATGCTGGCTTGATACACACTTGACGCTAAGTCTGGTGCATATCAGAGCCTTTCATCTTTCACTTCCATGAGAAGCACATTCGCTTAAAATTAAAGTAAAACACAACAAAGTAATTAATCCTGTATGCAAGTTCAAACATTTCTATGACTGGTTTTCCTCCCTCCCGCAAGACTCTACACTTCCTCTGTGTGCAATCCAAGAATCTTGGTAAAGTCTCTCTTTTTTTCTGAAGAAACAGAATTTTCAAATAACTGTGATTGTGCCATGATACTTTTACCTGAATCCTTTTAGATAACATGCAGCATATTGTATTTGGTTCATTTATCTCAGATCGAAGAGCACAGGAACACAGAAATGTCACTCAAGAAACACACTTCATAGGCAGTTTATGATAGTTAGATCAAGGAGGGGTTCTAAAAAGAAATACATGCATCTGGAAAGCAAGAGCATTGTATTAAGAGTCGCATCCACTGTGACACCAAAAGTAAAGTCAGAAAAATAAAAGGATTGAAAATTATGTGATAATAAAAAATGCAACTAGCATTCATAGGAATATTGTTTGATTTTAAGGGCTGTGAAGCATAACCAAGCAGCTCAAAACTACCTATTTGCTATATGGAATATTGAAGGCAATGAAGGTATCTGTTTGGAGGTACTTGGTCAATAATTGGCATTGATCCCTATGGCCACTTCAGTCTGAATATGTCATCAAATTCATATAATATTTTGCACTTGCCCTTTTCTTTTGCTTTTCGTCCTCCTCTCACTGCTCTGATGGTGGGATCTGAACAATCCTACAATTTAAACCATTTCTAATGTAATTCAACCCACATTAATCCCTTCTGTGTTACAAAATCAAACAAGTTTGTTAGAGAGGAGTGTGGTTAGGAGACTTTATAACCACCCTTGTATTCACTTAATGGCATCTATATATTTTCCCCTTTGCTTGACTTCATAATTTTATGCTTTAATCCACACTGTGTGTTTCACTTATCATTTATCATTTCATATATCATTTATCATTTTGTCTTTGGTCATTGTCTTCATGGTTGTCACAGTGTTAAACGCCTTGAGTGATATTACTACTGTTACTATTATTGATGCTACTACAACATCATATTCTGTGTTCTCATTGGTTTGTAAAAACACATACAAGTAGGAAGAACTTATCATGAGCTGCCTGCTGGTGTTGAGCCCCACTACCACCTTAAAAACAATTCCTGGTAGCTGCCTGTTCCACAATCTCAAAAACAAAAGTGCCCTGCTGCAGTAAAGTGTGCAGATAAGCTTTATCCTCTTCCCTTCACATCTGTAAACCTTGTTTGCTATAGCTTGCTCTTCCATTATATAAAATATGGCCTAACGTCTTTGTCCTGTTCTGTGTGAGGTGGATACAAGGAGTCAAAGACTGTATCTTAAGTATAGTCCTAAGAATAAATATGCTGTGCATCAATTGATTTTCCATTCCCTGATTGTTTCTTTTCAGAACATGTATATGTTTCACATCAATGAATTTCATTCCCTAACCCAATCTTTCTAATCTGTTTTAGCTGCATGCTGTCCCCAGACTAGAACTGTAATATGAAAATTAGCAGATTAATTTACTGATACAAACCCTACTTTTTTTTTCTTCCCTAGTGTGATGGTGTGATCATGAGATTCTTCATAAGTACTGTTATCGGTATAAAAATGGCACATGTCCATATACTACCAGAAAGGGAGGATTTGGGAGAAAAATATCTTTCTCCTTTCCTGCCTTCTTCCGTTAAACCAGCCAACCTGTAATAGGTAGTAGCTAGTCAAGTGATTAGCATGACCCCACAGGTACACAAGATAAACCCATGAACATCCTTCTGTCTGAGTAGAATAAGCAGTATGAATATTTTAAAAAATGGAATTTTTATCACATTAAGACACCTCATTGAGAAAATGACCAACCACTATTTGGATTTTCATAATCTGGGACTTTTTTTTTTTTTTTTTTTTTGAAGGAGAGGAATGTAAAACCCTCTTTGCACAAAACTAGGTTTTTCCCCAAACCACACTGCTTTCTGTGGAAAAATATTTTGCAAATGCAACCAATGTGATATGATTGGGGGAAGGGTGCAAATAAATTTTTCACAATACCCCCCCCCCCCCGAAGTGCAAAAATTTGTTAAAAATATGAAAAAAAATTCTTGTTTGCAGCAATGAAATAAAATGAAGGACATGATTCTGACAACTGGAAGGTTGGCCATTCGAGGCCCAATGCCATGTGATGGAGTGAGCTCCCGTCACTAGTCCCAGCTTCTGCCAACCTAGCAGTTTGAAGGCATGTAAAAGTACAAGTAGATAAATAGGTACCACTTCAGTGGGAAGGTAACAATGTCCTGTGCAGTCATGCTGGCCACATGATAATGCTAGTTCTTCAACCACTGGAGTTGTCTTTGGATAACACTGGGTCTTCAGCTTAATAACGGAAATGAGCACTGGCACCTACAGTCGGACATGACTAGACTAGACATTCATGTCAAGAGGAAACATTTACCTTTAACTAGAACCTCCTTCCTAGATTTTATTAATGTCATTTCAATACTGGCTATTGTGAGCGATAGTGACTTTTCAGAGTCCTAATTAGTAGTCAACTGTTCATCTCCTCCTACCTGTAAAGAATTGAATCCCATACATAGCATATATAGCTTGTGTTTTACCATCAGTCCTATTACTGAGCTTCAGGGATGAGTAGGGGTTTGAAACCAGATCTTACTGGCCATGGCCAGTTTGCTAAGTGTCTCAGTGTCTTCAGAGTCAGAGAATTTCCAGAGCTGGTGTTAAGAGGATGAGAGTTGTGCACCTTCCAAGGCCTGCATAACAATAGAGGCTCCACTTCCAATACCCCTGTCACTGCCAATATATTTGAGTTGCAGCAGTGAGTTTTCCAGGTGCGAGGGGTTTGTTTGTGACAAACCAGTTATCAGTTGTCCTGTTTTCACTTGCGTGGAAAGTGATCTGGGTCTAGAAAAAAAGACCAAACAATTTGATAGCGGCCACAGCAGTATGGCATGTACTGAGGACATCTTTCCAAGGACTCAGGAAAACCTAGCAATTTTTTAGTTCTGCAACATGAACCATGTTTATCCAAACTCCATACTAAGGGTGAGGCAAGTGCAGTGCTCCAAATGGTGCTGGACTGTGACTCCTAGCAGCCCTTGATAGCAGTCATTCATGAGGAATGCTGGGAGCTTCAGTCAAACAACAACTGGAAGATTGCCCTTTTGCCCACCCCATTCCTATTTCTTTGTCTCGTGGAAGAAATCTTCAGTTTGACGTTGTACTAAAGATTATACTTTGGATTGACATTCAGCTACAGATTTGTAATGGAAGCAAATAGTTTATGGAAGCAAATAGTTTGTTCTCTGTTCCCTTCAGAAATGTAATATCTGGAAATAATTTAACATATGCAGTAGGATGTGAAATTACTGTTGTGAACTTTTAAATAAGAAGAGTGCCTGTATAATTAAATGTTCCCTTATTTAAAAAAAAATTAAATTATAGTGTGGCATGTATTTAAGTTTTAACATATATGTCACACACTGTATATGAGTATTTTGGATCCCATTTCTAGCTGATATGTTTACAGTTTCTCCTCATCAATAACCATGTGTATATATGCCTTACATCTAAGGACAACACTTCATAAATCTGTGAATCCTAACCATATATATATATATATATATATATAGGAGGAGGAGGAGGAAGCAGTACAAAGATGCCTTTCTCACACTCATGTCCCCATCCTATCCTATCCCAACCCATCCAGTCATGTGTATTGTATTTTTAGCCTGATGATGGCAACCTGATGTGCATGAGTGAGAAAGAAATGGGGATATTTATTGGAACCTGGAAATTATGGAGAACACTGGCTCACTTTGTCCTAGGGGTCAGTGCCCCTAATTATAACAGGGCATGCCCTTGCCTCCTGCCAGATGTACCTCCCTCCTATCTATTCATATGGGATATTAAAGGAAGTATTTCTTGAAATGTTTACCACAGACAACACACACATATCTATATATACAGTGGGCCCTTCATATCTGCATGGATTCTGTATGCATGGATTCAACCACCCACAGCTTGAACATACATATAGGTGCACATAGACACACATACAGTTAGCCTTGTCAGTGTGTGGATGATGGGTGTTGCAGTGATGCTCTTTGGCACCCCGCAGAATCTGCAGGACAAGCTGGCTGCTGTGATCCACAGCCACTTTGTATCTCTTACCATCAACTGGCTCAGCTTCTCTTCTTCGGGATCCTGTCTTCCTCAGTCAAGAAGACACATTGTAAAGTCCAAAAGCATAGTTTATTAATGCATATAAAAGAAAAATAAGATAACTAAGTAAAATCCATTGTGATGAACTTGTCCAGTTCAGCCATGAAAGATTACATCTTTAACAATCCCAAAAAGCTCAGGATCTCAACTCGTTGCAGTTAAAACCACTGCTGCTAGGCAGGCTCACGCACTTACATCTTGAACAATAACATTCTAGACAAAGGCTTCTCTAGGCCCTTCCCATACTCCACCTTCTAGGTGTTAACCTTATGTTAATTGGATAATGTCTGTATGCTGTATATTAACCCAGCCTCTTGCTGTCTATCATCCACCACATGACTATTTACCCAAGCCTAACGATTGTTTACCTTTTTGATATCACTTGCTACCCATAACAAAGTCTGTGTCCATGAGTTCTATCTTTGGGAAAATACATGTTTATGTCTGTGTTGGCCATCTGGTGTTAGATTCACTTTGTTTTTCTAGATGTTGTTCTCATGAGGAAATTTCCACACACACATCTCTACATTTCACCTTTGACTGTATAACCCATCTATATTCTAACAAGCCCTCACATTTGCAGTTTTGTGGATTTGATTATTCCTAGATTTTATTAATATGTTCTCTGTAGGAATCTCTAGGTCCTCCAGTGTGACTCTATGGTCAGTGTCCACCAGAAATTGTGCTGGAGGACCTAGAGATTCCTGGAAAGATCACTTCTCTAGGCATTTGTAGGTCTTCCAATGCAATTCTATGGTCAGCTTCTGGCAGATGTTGACCACAGACTTGCACTGAAGAATCAAGGAATTCCTAGATAGGTGTTCTCTCAGGTTAAAAAAAAATAGGTTTTTTTTATTTGCACTTTCCCCACCTTCACAGAGATCTTGTGCCCCTAACCCCAGCGAATGTGGAGAGCCGTGTGTGTTTGTGTACGAAAGAGAGAGATATCTCCCAAAAGCAAAGCTTGATTTTGCTATTTTATGTAAGGTAAACATTTTTATTATGCCATTGTATATCATGGGACTTGAGCAGCCATGGATTTTTGTATCCATGGGGTGGGATGGTCCTGGAACCAAACCCCAGCAAATACTAAGGACCCACTGTATATTTGTCTCAGTCTGCTAGTATAAATATATACTATATTTAGGAGATTATTGCATTCAATATAAAGCGATTTATCCCCAATGGAATACAGTCACGTTTAGTTTTAATAGTGGGTATTATCGCATGCAGCCACGGCCGGGTGACTGCAATCCGCATGCAGCCCAGCTCCCAGCCTCACTTAGCCGGACGCTTTTCAAAAACTTGAGCTTGCCATTTTTGAAAAGTGGCCGGCTAAGCACGACTGGATTCCGGGCTGCGTGCAGGCTGCGTGAGATAACACCCGCTATTAAAACTACATGCTGTTGGGATAAGTCACTTTATACTGAGTGTGATCATCTCCTTATACTTTCTGTTCTAGAGGAAGGCCTGGGACAGCAGCTTGCTGTTTGGAATGTGCCCTAATCTGCACTCTGGACAAATTTGCTCCAGCTAATCTCATAAAATCACCACAGTAGGTACATAGATACCAAGAAAAACTTTCCATAAATGTCATCAGACATGATGGACCACCCCTTTAAAAAAAATCATGGCAAGGAGGCATCTTTCTCTCCCCGCAATGCTTGTGCCCTGCACATGGATTCTAACATCTGAAGGACAGTGCTGTTAAAAACGTTCTAGTCATTGGCATGTCTCCTAACTGCTTATTAGAGTATGTAGCTCTTTAATATAGGTCATAATGAACGGTGTTTTTGCATTTTGGATGCAAAAAGGACGGGATTGTTAATATGTGAATTATTGAATGAACTCAAAATATTATTCTTTTACATAAGAATATATGGCATAGTCCTTTAAGAACGATGTGAGCAAAATATTAGATGAAACTGCTGATGATCTCATGAGAGTGTAGTTAAGACAACAGCCAGGGAGTGCTTTGTGTTAGTAGTATTGCACTTGGAAGGAATAGCACATTCCAAAATCCCAATAGTCTCTCAATATCAGAAAAGACCATTATTTACAGAATAGCCCTATCTACATAATACCAGTGCAAGCTGGTTTCTAAGTTTCATATTAATGCATATTAGCATCCTAAGGAACCTATCTGATAATACTTATACACGGAGACTTAAGGAGCTTAGCAATGTTCACACCTCCATGAAAAAAAATAATACAGTTTAAGTTCTCCCTTTAAATAAACTTTATAAGCAAGTCTATTAACAGTTATCTATTATCTGCCACAAGGGGAAACATGTAGACAGTTCTGGAGTGTCTTCTAAATCTCCGGCTGCTGAGCATTAGGCAATAAATTACATGAAAGCAATAGAGCTGGTTTTATTGGATGCTCCTATTTTATTTTACCACATGGACATGTTTAAGTTGAATAGAAGGGAAATTATCTCCATCCCCAAGAGCACTGAAAATAACACTCCAAAAACTAAGCCTGCTGTGCACACAATATATATTGAAAATGTTTTCATGTCATAGATCCATTGAGATCCTCAACAAGTATACAGTAGAAGAAGCCCTATTAGCCAAGACTTCTGGCTATCTAAATTCATGAGATCTGGTGTACATATTCTGAAGTTGGGTGATCCAAAAAATTATTCAGGCTGTTTGGATAGATGAAGATGATACATAGATAAACAGGTAGATAGAGAGACAGACAGAAGCAGAAAATAGTTTTAAGAGAGCTGAGGATGGTGTCACAAAACCACTCTTGCTCTCAGCACATATATATGTATATCACTGATCCTTCAGGGATGTTGTTGCTACAAAATCAGGTTCTGAACCTGTGGAACCTGTAACCTTATTAAAACTTGCAAGCATTCAACCTTTCCCAAAGGGAAAAGTTCTACAAATGCAAATGTCTTCTTTGTATGCCATTTTCAGTCCTTCCAGATCAATGCTGAGCCAAATTACTCAGCCAAAATTGAATGAGCATTAGTTGTTGCTTTTTCTCATTATATAGTCAACCAATTCTTGAAAATTAAATAATGCTTCTTGTAATAATCAGCTGGGATGGAAAGAGTAGGAGAGAAGGAGCATAATAAAGCTCTCTCCTGGCTTTGTGTACCACAAGAGCTGGCAAAGTGCAACTCACTAGATAGACTGAAGTTCTTAGCATGGCTTACCATTGGCACTGCTGGCTAGGACTGTTGGATGTTGCAGTCCAACATCTGGATGGCTTCACTTTGTGCCCCTCTGCTTCACAGCCTGGTGGGATGGTGGCTACTTCATGTGCCTTGAAGGAAGAACCTGCTGGTCTTTCAGAAGGGCTGATAGAGTGGTGCTGCTTTCCATCTCCATTGAATGGCATGGCCCTACCTCATTTTGCTTACTGGGATCAGATCCTGTCAGCGCTTGGGTGAGCCTTGGTTAATACTTGGATGGGAAACCACTAATGAATACAAAGTGCTGTAGGGTATATTTCAGAGATGGAACTGGCAAAACTACCTCTGAGTATTACTTGCCTAAGCAAACCTTTGAAATTCATGGGGTTGCCATGAGTTGACAAGCGACATGTTAGTTCAGTCAGACTTTTTCAGTCACTGGAGTCCACAATTGCTCTGTAGTTAATGGGGAAGAAGCTAACGTGGTCTATTTTTGCTGTATGCAGAAGAGACTTTTTCCCTATTGAAATTATGGTTGGTTTAAATGTTATGTTTTGTTTCCCTGTAAATATCAGAAGGGCAAGCATGTAAATATGTTTTTATAAGAGCAACTTCAATCTGAAGGGCCAGTTACCAAATTACCAAAAATAAAACAGAAGGCTTTGCTCAATTTTAAGTGTTTTTTTTAGAAGTGGAGTTGCCATAGCAACTGAATGCAAAAAAATCTTTGGTGGTAACTTTGTGCTGAAACCTATTGAAACTATATAATTCTGCTCTTGTGTTAATACTTAGCCAAACTAAAAGATATTATTGGTTGTAGAAAATTAAAACTTTTTAAACAGGGAAACTACTTTTACTGAAGTAAAAGAAACCTCTTAAATGTAAGTGTTTTTCTTCCCTTTCTCTAAAAAAAGCATAATTTGTCAGACATTAAAATAACAAAAGGTCTTTGAAAAAGGATTATGGCTTCTGATGTTTCGCCACTAGAATGGATTTACATTATGTCCCACTGATGTTGTAATCTTGAATTCTGAGGTAATGTTTTAGCCCTTTCTTTTCACATAAATAAAGATTTCAGTGATAGCACTTCATTTCTTCTATGGAGCGTTCCTTTATTTTTTCAAACTCCTCATTTTCTCTTGCTTAAACCATTTCATCAGAATAACATACAAATTGGATGCAGTCCTTTATTAGGAGAGGAGGGAAACAGTTAGAACATCAATGTATTTCAAATGAATCCAGGTAGTTTTTGAATTGATTTTTTTCTTATTTATATTGGGGACTGTTCTTCAGGGGAAAAGTTTCCAAAATGGTGACTTTTCAGGGACATTTTAAAATCCTGCCTATTTTTAAAAATTATATTTTTCTTTGGATTTTCCATCCCTAGTGTCAGAACACAACAATGATAGAGGTCTTTCCCTGCAATACTGAAGTATCAGCCACTGGTTGTGGAACTTAAAGCTCTCTCTTTACATGTTAAGTGGTTTGTTAATCTGATCAACTTCATTTCCCTTTGAAACCCAGTGGCATGGATTTTGACATATCTCTCTCAGCAGCCTAGATTTAGTTACTACTAAATCCCTTTTTTGATTCTCAACCATTACCTCCCCATCTCACAACAGTATAAATGGAACAGTATTTTGTTTTACGTTTCTGGGTGGAGGAAGTCAAAGACAGGAACAACTGTATGCAAATAAAAAGCTGTTTATCGACAGAGAGGCAAGGGCACTTCCATCAGTTTTGAACTGCTCAAACACTGAGGTCTTCACTCTTTTACAAGATTGGTAAACTAAAGTTATGCCACTATGTCACAAGCTTCCAAATTTTTGTTGTGTGCCTTCAAGCCATTTCTGACTTAAGGGGACCCTAAGGCAAATCTATCATGGGGGTTCCTAGGCAGGCTTCTTCAGAGGGGGGCTACCATTGCCAGCCTCTGAGGCAAAGAGAGTGTGACTTGCCCATGGTCACCCAGTGGGTTTCTATGGCTGGGATTTGAACCCTAGTCTCCAGAGTCATAATTCAGCACTCAAACTACTATACCACAAATATATATTAACATGGTTTCCCCCAACACACACCTTTTTGTTGAGGAAGAGGTAAAGAATGTGATTTTGTTGGTGGTGGTGTTTCAAAAGACCCACTAGCATAGAAATAAGCCTTCTAACAACTCCAAACAAGTAAATCATAAAGAAGACATGCTGGAGAAAGAGGGTTTCATGAGGGCTTGCTTGATGGACTGTGGGAAGAGACCTTGGCACTCCATGCTACCACAGTCTCATGTTCACAGCATTCCATTTCTGATACAATTTTCAATAATTGGGGTGCACAAGTTGTTCTGCCTTTCTGTTTGCAGTCCATTAATATGAAAGAACTCTCACCAAAATTGTTAGCTATAGCTTAACTTTGCTCTAAGTTCTGCAATTTAATTTTTATCACTCCAGAAAATAAGTAGTTTAACCTTCCCAAGTGTAATCAAGTCATAGCTAAGATGGCTGTTTGGCCTTATTTACTGTCATCTGTCAGCCAGAAGACTGCATATTTAACAATCTGAGGAAGAAACCTAGAGACGCTTCTTTCTTGCATTGGATTGTAGTAGACTAATCTGAAAGTAAAATGAATTGGCTAGGATCTGCTCTAATTTTTCTTTTAAAAGCACATTTTCATATGGTGTTCTCAGCTTGTTGTAAAACCTCTTGAATTTAAAATGTTCAGCTACTGAAAAGTCAATAGCAGAACTGCAAGATCCACAATTCCCAATTTTCAAATAAAATGTCATGCTAGCATAGTTAGCTCTCAGATGCGGTACATAAATAACTTACATGTTGTATTTCATTTTGTTGCATATTGTTGTTATAGATCACTTTTGTGCATTAGTATATTTTATATATTGTGCATTTTTGTATATTATTTTGTGACTGTATATTCAAGAAATAAAACTGCATTGCTAATTTACTCCATTGAACACCATTGCATTTGAGATGTGTTGGAAGTTGGAGAGGGTTCCAAATTCACAAAACTATCATGTCCTATTGCAATTGTTAAGTTTACATGTGAAAGAGGTCCCTTAAATAGGGGGAATCCAGTACTACTTGAATTAAGATAGTTGTCAGACATGACACTGACATAAGAAAATTAGCCACACCATTAGCAAGGCTAGACAAAGCTAATGTGGTCTAGTCAAAGCACAGGGTCAATTTTGGGTGAGGCTATGTATGCTCACAGGAACCTAAGATGCTGCCTAACTCAGTATATTCTACATTTGGGATGAGATTAATGGCTCTCTATATGTTGTTGAACTATATCTCCCCTTATACCAGTCCACTAGCTATGTTGGCTAGAACTGATGGGAGTTGCAGTATGAGCCACAACTGGACAGCATGCCGACCCATGTTCTACAGTAAATGGCTGGAGCTCAGACATTTTAGTATTTCCCAGACCCATCAGAAGTATCCTGTGCTTAAAGCTGGGATGTATTCAATGCAAAGTACAGCCCTTTGGAACCCACTTTTGCAGGCCTCAAAATCCTGCACCAGTCCCATAAAGGCCCCTAAACCTTCCCATTTTTTTTTTAAAAGATGCAATTTGGGGGTGAAAATAATCAGAAAATCACACCTCCCCCCTCCCCCCCGATGCACTCTTTCCCATACCCTCTCAAAACTTCCACCCCCTCTCATATTTGTTCTTTTCAATCCATTTCTTTTTCAAAATGGGGATAAGAAGTGACCCCATTTCCATTCACCATTTTGAAGAAGAAATGAAGGGAAAACAAGGTATGTTGGTGCATGGTGGGAGGATTGTAACCCATGGGATGGGGAACCGAGGGTTGGCAAATTGCCCCCTGCACAGTTGCCCACCCTTGGTGCAGAGAATATACTTTCTTCCTGAGCCCTTTTACATTATATTAAAAAAATAAGGAAGACTCTATAGCTGGCCACATCAGGAATACAGAAGGCAACAGCATGGAGTCTCCCCAGCCAAACACTCTATCTAGTCCAGCTCATTCTGGATAAAACTATAATTATCACAGTGGCATGGTCATCAATTCTGCTGAGTAACTACTTGAAAATATTTGATTGCTTATTGTTGTTTTATTTGTTAATTTAGTTATAATTTACTTCATTCTCTTTTAGCTATTCACTTCATTATTTATTGTGTGCTTTAAAAGCCAATGTCTTGACAGTGTAATGCAGCATTAATAGCCCACCAGATGTGCAGTAAAGATGGGACAGGCCAACTTCTCTCTTGCGAGAAAGTTCCATGGTTTTGGTAGAAAGCTCTTAATGGATACTCACCGAAGTAAGTTCTTGGGCTGGTGGAACACACAGCTGGGCTTCTGACGAAGAGCTCAGATTCCAGATATGTTTATTTGGGAGCAGGCAGTACAACTCATTGCAAAAGTCAGAATCATACAAGCCATCGTATTCCCTATTACCATGTATGGATGTGAGAGCTGGACAATGAAGAAAGAAGATAGGAGGAAAATCAACACATTTGAGATGTAGTGCTGGAGAAGAGTCCTGAGGATCCCATGGACAGCCAAAAGGACAAACAAATAGGTTCTAGAGCAGATTAAGCCAGGATGACAAGACATAGAGCCTTTACAGACTGCCAGAAATAATGCAGCTTGAGGCCACTTTAACTGTCCTGGCTCAGTGCTAGGGAATCATGGGAATTGTATTTTTTTCTGAGACATTGAGCCTTCTCTATCAGAGAGCTCTGGTGCCACAATAAACAACAGTTCCCATGATTCCTTAGCACTGAGTCAGGACAGTTAAAGTGACCTCAAGCTGCATTATTTCTGGCAGTCTGTAAAGGCCCTTAGACTGTCGTACTTTGGACACATCGTGAGAAGGCATGAATCATTGGAAAAGACAATAATGTTATGAAAGTTGGAGGGAAACAGAAAGAGAGAAAGGTCACATGCTAGATGGATGGACTTTATTAAAGAGACCACCAATATGAGTTTGCAGGAGCTGGGCAGAACAGTAGAGGACGAGGAACCTGGAGATGTCTCATTCATAGGGTCGCCATGGGTCGAGATCAAGGCAAAGGCAGTTAACAACAACAAAAAGTCTTTCAGATCCTATCCCTAAGCCATTTAGGGCTTTGGGGGGCAAAATGAAAATTTCTTTGTGAGCCCAGAAACAAATTAGATACCACACCAATTGGACTATCAGTCAGGGCCAAGATGTGGTCTCTAAAATGCATACCAAAGAACATTATGCTCCAGTTCTAGCCTTTGAATGCCTTTTAAGAGCAACCCCTATATAGCATACTACAGTGTGGAGAAGACCTGTCTCCCACTAAGAATGGTGGCCTGTTAACAGTAGCCTGGTCATTATTTATCGCCATTGAAGGGTAAAACTACATGTTTCCAGCATTGGCTGGAGCAGTTTTACTTTCAAACACAAGGGGGAGCTCCCATCATGCCAATCTCTGATATTTTACCCTCTAGTTCTCAAGGCAATGACACAAGATGGACATTCGGCTAGCAATACCGACTGTTTCTTATTGTACTACTTAGAATGCTTAACTTATTTTGGGATTGCCAAGGACGATGGCAAGAAGCCAGCAAAGACTTTCTTTTGTAAAGCAAACTGAAGGCCCCAGCTCTCTGAAGAGCTGCCCAGCAGGCTTAGAGTTGCAAGTCCCAGCTGCAGGGGCCAAAGGCAAGGACTGGAACAGGGGTAGGCAACCTTTCCCCTTTAAGGGCCGAGGGACTTCAGCTCCCAGAATCTCAGGAGCTATTGGCCAACATGGGACTATTGGCCAATATGGCTGAGGCTTCTGGGAGCTGAAATCCCTGGGCCCTTAAAGGGGAAAGGTTGCCTACCCCTGGACTGGAATCTAAGGTGGACCAACAATGACATTTTGGAAGCCAGCAAAACTCAAGGAACTTGCATGGCAACACTCATTAACACACTACTCCAACTAGCTATGCCTGTGGCCATGTTATGTAAGGACTCTGTATTGGTTTCCCAGCTCAGCTTTGTGAGCTTAACAGGCAAGCTGCAATATTTCTTCTAGCCACTGTCAATGTGGTCCTACTGAGCTTAGGGCAATGGTGTGCTTGTGACTGTTCTTGTTGTTGTGTGCCTTCAAGGCATTTCCAACTTATGACAACACTAATGTGAACCTATCCTGGGGTTTTCTTGGAAAGATTTATTCAGAGCAGGGTTTGGCATTGCCTTCCCCTGAAGCTGAGAGGGTGTGACAAGGTCACCCAGTGGGTTTCATGACTATTACAAGGGCTAATAGCTTGATCCAAATACATGGTAGCTTCCCATGCAAGGTCAAACAGGGCAGCCTTTCCATTCAGTGTGAGATCCTCCTAGTCATTGAACCAACAAAGGCTTCCAGAATCAGTTTGTATGGGGGGGGGGGGGGGTTGCAGACTGCCAGAAATAGTGCAAATTGAGTCCACTTTTAGGGTTAGGGTTAGTGCTAGGGAACCATGGGGATTGTTTTTTTCTGAGACGTTAAGCCTTCTCTGTCAGAGAGCTCTGGTGCCACAATAAAATGCAGTTCCCATGATTCCCTAACCCTAACCCTAACCCTAAAAGTGGACTCAATTTGCACTATTTCTGGCAGTCTGCAACCCCCCTAATTCTAGCTTCTGCTACACTGCAGAATTAATGCAGCGACACTGCTTTAACTGCCATGGCTCCATGCTACAGAATCCTGGGATTCGTAGTTTGCTTTGGCACCAGAGCTCTCTGACACAGAAAGTGAAATATCTTAGAATTCCATAGTATTGAACCATGGTGGTTAAAGCAGTTTCAAATTGCATAAATTCTGCAGTGTAGACGCAGCCTCTGTTACTTATTCATGAGAATGGAGTGAGTGGCAACCATTTTTTTTAAAAAAGGTTTATCCCTACTATAGATTATTAAGACAATATTTTAGGGTCAAGTTTGCACTAATATATTCACTGTTCTTTGGGCTTATTGATTCTGTGTCTTCTGTATTTATAACTTCTATTATAGCCCCCACATAAAGCTTGATAAAAACTATTCTTGTGTTGTGGCACTCTATATGGATGCTGCTGAAATGTCCATAAATGTATTTTGTCTGTGTGCCAGGCATTATTTTATTTTAATGTTACTATTTCAAATCTTTCATTCTGTAATCAGTTAAGAATCTGAATTGCTCTATTGGTTCTGGAGAAAAGAATTCAGATTTTTATCAGATTGTAAAGTGACTAGAATTTTCCCTTGTCCTCAGACACTAAAACTTTTAAAAGATAATACTTTTTTTTATCGCCAAGATCAGTTTTGATATACCCCTCCTTTCTGTCTAAACACTAATAGTTTTTTAAGACAATAATGTTCATATGAGACTGTCAGGCTAGTCTTTTTGATACATCCTTTCTCTTTATTCATATCTCTGTTGTTTTTTCCCCTCTTGAGATGTATGGCAGATTTATTGCTCCTAATTTTTAAGTACCAAGTGTATCTAGTGTTCTTATTACTCCTAATTAATGTGAGAATAAAGAATCAAAGAGGGTATTCCTCCAATGAGTTGTTTTTGAAGAGTGACAAATTAATCCCCTTGGATATGGCTGAAGCCAGGAAAGATCTCCTCTGTTTTGTTTCCTTAATAAACTGCAGCAATTAGATGTGTAAAACTACAGGTCTTATTATTTTAATACCTGTTCTACTCTTCTTTCCCATGATTGGAATGGAGAGGAAGCCAAGACCTTCTTCAAGATAACCAAAAGATTAAAGGTTATTTTTTAAAAAAACAAACACACACGCACACACCTTGAATTATAGGCATTATTCTCACCGTCACTCTCTTGGGACTTAGGCATTTCCTCCATACCTGGAGCAACCACATTGTAAATAAGACTCAAAAGATGAAGTAACTAGACCAGGGGTAGGCAACCTTTTTGAGCCAGGGGCCGGGTTGTTGTCCCTCAGACAATTGGGGGGCTGAAGCATCAAAAATAAATAAAGAAATAAAAAATAAATAAAAATAAAAAAATATTTTTTTAAAAAAATATATATGCATGCACACACTCTCAGCCCCAGAAAAGCCATGGCAAACCCCCTGTGGAGATTTTGCCAAGAAAACCCCAAGAACAAGTAATAACAACAATAATCAATATCATTGTGGCGGGCGGCAGCGGCAGCGGAGGGCGGTGGCGGTGGCGGCAGGACTGACCTGGGGCCGGTCCAAAGGCCTCGGGGGGCAGCATCTGGCCCTCGGGCCTTAGGTTGCCTACCCCTACACAAAATGTTTCAGAATATATATCAGGAGAAGCTAGTACAACCTGTACTCATCATGAGTGTCCCATCCAGGGTGATCAGATGTCAGGACAAGGCACCGCACCGCATAATGCGGGACATTCAAGAAAAATGGAGGGCATGTCAAAATAAAAGCTAAAAAACACTCATATAAATGCCAATTCAGGCTTATCAGCCATGCTCAAAATGGAGGATATTTGAGAATTCCTCCTGGACAGAAGGTGGAAATGTGTGACATGTCCTGGAAAAGGAGGAATCTGGTTACCCTGGTCCCATCTCGAGTTTGTAAGGAAAAATCAGAAAAATACATGTGAAGCAAAATAAATTCTATCAGCCCCTACATACAGGAAATACAGCAATTGCTCAGATGTTGGGCTGACTGTTTAAATTCTCAGAAACTGAGACTTTACTTTCCTCTCACGGTCCAAAGAAAAGGAGGCTAGCAATATCATGATACAGGGTTATCCTATGGTAATCCACAGAATGCTATGTTTTTGTTTTCTTTTTTCTTTCTTTCTTTCTTTCTTTCTTTCTTTCTTTCTTTCTTCTATATGCCACCTTTATCCCAGAGTGGAAACCAAGATGGCTCACAGAATAAAATTGGTTAAAAACTTACAATACAATTTTTAAAATAATTAAAATAATTTCATTTACACTGTATAAAATTACATTAAAATGCAAAAGTTAAAAACATAAATAAACAGCCTTCCTGAGAATGATTACGTATTAAAAGTTTGCATGAATAAAAAATGTCTTTGCAATGGGAAAGCAAGGAGGGGGCAGCCTAGCTTCCCGTGGAAGAGCATTTTAGATGGTGGGAGCAACCACCAAGAAGGCTCTTTCTTGTGTCCTCACCAAGTCAGCCCGGGATGGTGGCAGGACAGAGAGAAAGCCTTCCCCTGATGATTTTAATGCTCTGGCAGGTTCTTATGGGGAGATGCAATCTTTCAGATAGTTTGGGCCCAAGCTGTATAGGGCTTTCTATGTTATGACCAGCTCTTTGAATTGTGCCTGGAAATGAACTGATAGCCAGTGAAGCTGTTTCAATAAGTAGAAGTAGCGTCTTTGGCTTAATTGTTAATCAAATTGGGAATTATTAAGACATTCCTACATTTTGCTATATCTCTTCTCTCTCTGTTGTTTTTCCACACCATGTTAACATTCAAGTATTTATCTGAAGGTCTGTTGAAACATCCCAATGGCAGTGTTAACTGCCATTAGATTTTTTTTCTCCAATCCCTGAGCAAAAGCTAAACACAAGAACATTTTCTTCAGCAGGTGAAAAAGTGGGGAGGAGGAAGGAGAGGGATACTTTTTTTGCAATCCTCCCAGAAAAAAACACCCATATTTTGCTAAATGTTTGCAAAAAAAGGTCTAAAATGTGGGAAAAAATCCTTTTAAAATGTGCAAATAATTAAAAAAAATTATTATAATCAGCCAAGGAAGAATGTTTTTTTTTTAAAAAAAAAAATTATTATTTTTTTTTTGCATGGAAAAGCAAAATAAATGAAGATTGAAATCCTTAGTCTGTGACAAATCTACAGAGCTTGAGAAAGATACCTTTTTGGGGGGACTCCAGCTCCCAGTAACCTTTCCAAGTTCAGTAGTATGTGCCTGTGTGTTTATGTATCTAGATAAATGGAGTCTGTGTCTGTGAAAGTCATAAAGCTTTTTACCAATGTTTCGATGAAATTCTTCCCACCTGTGGCTGATGGTGTTTACACGGTCCTTGCTCTCACCTTGTCACTCCCCCCGCCTCGCCACCTTCACAGAAACAGAAGTTGGGTAGACTGCCGTGCAAAACACTTATCACTTTATTTTCTCCTAGGAACAAAAAGTGGGAAAACTTCATCTGGTGAGCTGAACCCAGCTCTAAGTGCTAAAATGTTTACTGCTTTCCATCTGCCAGGCAGGGCACTCGGAGCAAAAGTGCTGATTGGCAGCCTGCTGGCTCACGTTTGCCTCCAACTTCCAGACAGTTGCCACAGCCCGGCACCTGAAATGGTAGAATTTTAATTATCTACAGGAAGGGGATGGTTCCGCCACCACTTCAGACGGTTTTCTATTAACGTTTGACTAGATCTCAAAGCAATTGAAATATGTTTAATGAGATTACAACATTAGATTGGGGTCTGAGAATTTCTGATCAAATTCCAGTTTGCCTAATTAATGCATTCCAGCGCCGACTTAACTAGATTCATAACAACAAATCGTTCTGAGCTATCGCCACTGAGATGCACCCTGCCTAGACAGTGGATAATGGATAAATGCATATATGTTTATGTTATTTCAGTGGAAAATCCATGGGCTTGTTGGTAATGAATCGAAGGTTAAGTGACAATTTCTCTCCACAGCCACTCATGTCTTACACTCTGTGAACTGAAAACTGGATTAACCTTTAATTACCCCCAGTGACCTCTCAACTCTAAAACAACTTTACCACTCCTACCCATATTATTTGCATGTACCATTTAATGAGAGAAACATCTGTTTGCATATTCAGTACCTCTAATATTATGCAGATGAGCCAGCACTGTGCACTGCAATAGGCAAGCCTGAGAGGACCTGGAGTGTCTTTCTTTTCTTTTCTTTTCTTTTCTTTCTCTGAGGTTTGTTTCATGTTTTGCCTCATTTTTTAGGAGATTGAGTCTTCCTCCTCCCACTGATTAAGCCTGACTTGTATTAATTAGAACAAGAAGAGCCTGATGCCAGTGTCTATATACTGGACAACTATTCTATGAGCCCAGAGGAAGCAAAATAATATTTGGGGCAACTCATCCTCCAGACAATGTTGTTTTATTTTGCTGTAGTATATTCTGCTTTGTATGCTTGCACTGACACATTCAGAGGTGCTTCGCTTCCCTCCTTCTGCCTCTTCAAAAAATAAATCACAAATAGATTAAGACACATATTTCAATGATGTACATGTAATATAGTTTATTCACTCCAGAGATCAGGAAAGGCAGCTTTATTTTCTCATGGATATACTGCTTTTTCCCTTCCTTTATTCCATGTAAGCATCTGAGACAGAAAGAGTGGGAAAGAAAGTTGCTATACTCTGCAAGAGCTTTGCAGGTTTGGTGGTCCTGGAACTTTTCACTCAGAAAGACCAGAACTGAGATAATGCAGAGCATGCCCAGATACCATTAAAAGCATCTCCTTCACCTTTTCACTGATGCCATCTAATGGGAGGCCTTCTGTCATTGTATTGAGTTTGTGAGTCTTCTTCATTGACTGCTACTTGAAGTATCATAAAGATCTGTTAAGATTTTTCTCATTGGATGAAGAGACCCGTGGATGCTGTGTATTCGTACATGTAGCAAGAAGTGTTTTTGTTTTAGTTCTTTGGCCATGGCATTGATATTTTAGAAAATTTTGACAGCACTCTTCATTTTTTCAAAAAATTTCCAAACCAGCTCACACCATAAACAAAAAGCCTACTGATGATGACAGCAATGACATGTATGGTGATAGTACAGTAATGAAACAATAAAAATAATTTATTAAAAATTGGGAGGAATGGGTATTATTATCATCCTTTTGTCAATCCAGTCAAAGTAGTGAAAAAGAAAATAAATATGCAGCAGGGGTGTTGGTGGACTGGATGGTCCTAGAGGTCTCTCTCAACCCTGTGATTCTATGATTCTAATGTAATACTGTTGGTATGTATACCTTTTTCTAAAGCAGAACTGAAGATGTTCTCCAAATTACTTTAATTTGAGTGAGATTCAAAAAAGTCAAAATAGTGAAAGAGAAAATAAATATGCAATATTGTTATATATAGAAAAATTGTATATATAATCCAATGAATGCATATCACATTATAGTCAGTCATTCAAAATGGCTAAGGAGACCAATCCATTTGATCTTTGCAATTTTAGTAATTAATAAGAAGATGCCAGGTTTTTTAAAAAAGATAAAAAAGCATTTGATTGGCTGTTCCCTTATTGTTCAAAGGTTGTAATTCTAGTTATACACATATCCTCTCATTGGTTTTTTCCTATTGTTTCATAGAATCATAGAGTTGGAAGAGATCTCAAGGTCCATCCAGTCCAACCCCCCTGCCATGCAGGAACTCACAATCAAAGCATCCCTGACAGATAGCCATCCAGCCTCTGTTTAAAATTCTCCAAAGAAGGAGACTCCATCATTTTCTGAGGGAGCGTCTTCCACTGTTGAATAGCTCTGTCAGAAAGTTCCTCCTAATGTTGAGGTGGAGTCTCTTTTCCTGTAGTTTGTATCCATTGCTCCAGGTCCTATTCTCTAGAGCAGCAGAAAACAAGGTTGCTCTATCCTCAATATGGCATCTATTCCAAATATTTAAACAAGGCTACCATATCATCTCTTGGGGGGGGGGATGCAGATGTGCAGCCCTGGGCTGCCCTGGGAAACAGAGGATCGGGGCTGAGGCTGCTGGATGCGCTGGCCCCAATCTTCCCTTTTGCCGGCTCAGAAAAGAGCGGCAAAATGCTGCTCCTTTCAGAGCTGGCAAAAAGGCACCCTAAGAGCCACTGTGCGGCTCTTTGGTGTCCCTCTGGCACTGTGTGTGTCAAAAGGCTGCGTTGGAAGGGCATCCTGATGTTGCACATGGCGTCAGGACGTCTTCGGGGAGGGGTTGAGGCAGCCAGCGTGTGGCTGCTCTTCCCCCTTCCTTGCCTTCAGGACGGCCCAAAGGGCCCGTCTGTAGAGGCCCTTAGTCTTCTCTTCTCCAGGCTAAACATACCCAGCTCACAAAGTCTTTCCTCATAGGGCTTCATGGTTTCCAGACACAGTATTCCAGGTGGGGCCTGACCAAAGCAGAGTAGAGTGGCACTATTACTTCTCTTGATCTAGACACTATACTTCTATTGATGCAGCCTAAAATCACATTGGCCTTATTAGCCACCGCATCACACTGTTGACTCATGTTCAACTTGTGGTCTACTAGGTCTCATAGATCCCTTTCACATGTAGTTGCGTTAAGCCAGATGTCCCCCATATGCATTTCATCCTTTCACCCTAAGTGCAGTACCTTACATATCTCCGTATTGAAATTGATTTTGTTAGTTTTGGCTCAGCTTTCTAATCTATTTAGGTCCTTTTGAATTTTTTTCTCTCTCCTCTGGGGTATTAGTTGCTCTTCCTAATTTAGTATCATCTGAAAATTTGATAAAGATGCACCCTGTTCTTTCATCAACAGGAACAACATTGAATTGCTTTACCTTATGTTGGTCTTAAATACAGGTGAAAAGTATGGCTCTCCAGATGTTGTTGGACAGCAGTTCCCATCAGCCCTAATCAGAATGTCAGGAGCTTCCCGAAAAATTTCTTGGAAGGCAGGGAAAAAAATCAAGATAATGGGGGAACAGGGATGAGACAAGTAAAAAAAAAAAGGCAATGCATATCCCTGTTAGTAAAACTGGATATTAATTTTAATAATCAAGCAGGTTTGGTCATGCAAACCCACTGGGTGATCCTGGGCAAGTCACACTCTCTCAGCCTTAGAGAATGGCAATGGCAAACCTCCTGTGAAGAAACATGTTAAGAACACCCCATGATAGGTTCACCCCTGGGTCGCCATAAGTCAGAAACGACTTGGAGGCATACAGAAACAACATTACTAGAAGCCAAATTAGGATAATTAAGAGATTCATATCCTTTTGTTTATATTTCCCAGGACAAGAGTGACAGTTCGAGATCTGATGCATGCTGCTTTATACTTTGTTGTTGATGATGTTGTTGTGTGCTTTTGAGTTGTTTCTGACTTATGACAACCCTAAAGCGAACCTATCATGAGGCTTTCCCAGCATGATTCAGAGGAGGTTTGCCATTGCCCTCCTCTGAGGCTGAGAGAGTATGAGCTTTATACTTCCCCTCATGCTATTTCTGCTCTGTCCAAGACCCATCTAAACTGTTAACACTCAGGAGAGAAGAAGAAAACCCAGAAAGCCTGGGCAAGCCTTCATTGCTGTCCCTAATTCCATGCATCAGCAGGCAGAATGCTAACCCTGCAAAGTAGACTCTTATTGCCACCATCTCAACTGGGGATGGATCTGGGCTGGGATACTCTCAGTCCTTACAGGAGATTTCTGAGAATCAACAAAGTCAGGTGGAATCTGTTCCTACCTCTCCCAAAGCCTCCAGTAAAACTCAGAAGCAACACAGCAAAGGCCAAGAAGATTCCACATTTAGATTTGGGCTTTATGAAACAACCAGCCCATACAGTATTTCAAAGGGAGCAGGGGGCCTAAATACCCTGAAGGCACCAGATCCTGTCTGATCCTGGAAGCTAGGCAGGGTTATTGTGGAGATGTAAATTGATCATGCTGCTTTAAGTCTTAGCAAATGAAATGCACCATTTCACAAGGTTTTTCAGACATGTGTGTGTGTAAGAGAAAGGGGGAGCGGGAGAGATATTTATTGAGATATATATTTGTGCCTGTAAATCCTACTAGGAACACTGGCTTCCACGGTAACTGGGATTATTGTCTTTTCCTACTGTCATGCTCTCCACCAAGCAGTTTTTCTTCTTCTTGCTGGTAGTTCTTGCAAAAGCATGCCAAACAGAGGTGAGAAAAAATCTCCTAGGCTGCATTTACACTGCAGAATTAATGCAGTTTGGCACCACTTTAACTGCCGTGACTCAATGCTATAGAATTCTGGGATGTGTAATTTGGTAAGATATTTAGCCTTCTCTATCAGAGAGCTCTGGCAGCACAACAAGCTAGAAATCCCAGGATTCCATAGGATGGACCATGACAGTTAAAGTGGTGTCAAACTGCATTAATTCTGCAGTGTGACAGCATCCCAAGTCTCTGAAACTAGTTTTAACTATACAAGCAGATTCTGAAGGAAGGGTTGGATCAGCATCCCACTATTCAAAATGTTGCATTTACTCAATGTTGCATTTACTCACTTTTTCTACTCAAAAAGTGCATGTGACCATCTGGAGCAAATCTCACAAGATCTGGACAATACTTGGATGCAGGAAGCAGGTTGCCATAAATTTCGTCAGACCTGATCTGCAATTTTGCTTCATCCTCACTTCCATCACTCATGTTAAAAGACCTGTAGCCTGAGCTAGCTCCCTTGGATCTCTGAGCTATAATGAAATATATCCTTTATCCCTGCTTAGGCCCTGTATAGCCTTTTTTATGCTCAAGGAATACTATGGTATAACATATGCAAAATCTGCTAATTCAAATTGCACAGGAGATTCCACCTCAACATGCAGCAATGGGGTGAGGTTCTGCTGTTGTGCTCATGCATCGCTAAATAATCTAAACATCTTTTCCACAGTTTTTTTGTGGGTTTTTCGGACTATATGGCCATGTTCTGGAAGAGTTTATCCCTGATGAAAAACCCACAAAAAACTCTGGATGCAGGCCGTGAAAGCCTTAGACTTCAAATTATTTCCACCTCTTATCTTCGACTTATTTGGAACATCAAGTGAAAAGATCCAAACATATTTCTGTGTTTGTGGTTGTATCGAACAATCATTCAGGCCTAAATTCAATTACTATTCCCAACTGGCTTCATTGAAACAATGGAACTTCCCTAAGTGTTGACTTACCAAGTTTCCATCGATTTATCTATCCTGTGACTGCATCTGGCAATTGGATTTAAGTCACTGGATATATTTTTTTCATTGGACGCACATTTTACAAGTGTTATTCTATGGTAGGTAGGTCATGTTTCAACATTTTTATTAACTCTTTTTTAGGTGGCACAAGATAATATCAATGAATGTAACTATGCAAATCAGCATGGCTTATTTCAGAAAACATTTTGAATTTAAAGTGTGAAACAAAACCACATTTTAGTACAAGCTTCTTCTTCTTCTTCTTCTTCTTCTTCATTGGTACACGATAAATTAGCATTTTAAAAGTACTTTTAACCTGCTGGGATGGATCATTCTGCTAATATGGGTAACACCATGGACTCCAATAATTAGTGTAAATTGCCTTTGAATAATACAGAGCTGGGAACAACTTTTCAGTGCTTAATGCCCCTTGCAAGTACATGATGAAGAGTCCTTAATGGGGCTTGGAAAAACAACTAATACCTATAAATCAAAGAAGAAAAGCTGTGTTTTTTTCCCCCTGATGCATTTGTCTGAGAGTGTGAGTTTAAACTAAATTGTTAACACTCCTTCCTGCTGTGGGTCACGGATTAGCTAGGGTGGGAGTTTCTTAAAGGATCTTTCACACTGACCAGGGGAGGCAGTGGGTTTCAAATACAAGTGTTTTCTTAACCCTAATCCTTACCTTCCTGACCAGCATCGCTCCAAATTTCTCTCTAATTAGGTAAAGAATTAGTAGATGGATAAGTGTGTTAGGGGGTGAGGATAAAGTGATTAGTTTAGCCCAGTCTATGACAGTGGAATGCCAGGTGCTACGGAATTAATTTCATATCTAATAACTTTTCCCTTCTCCTCCAGAAGCATTAGAGCAGTGTATGCTCCAAAGCAATAAGAATTTATCTTCTCCTAATCTTACAGCTATATATTCTACTGGCAGAGTTTAAGCCTGTTCCCCCATAGCTTTATCTTTAATGGTTAAGAAGCAGCCTGTCCCAGTCTGCTCTCTTATGATACTGTATCTAAGCAGGCTCCATAAACCAAATCAAGATATAGTGATCTTCAAGTGCTACTACAAATTTGAGGAGGATGGCAGCTTGTGTGTGTGTCTATGTTTTACAAGATACTGAGATTAGATGTTGCTTTAAAACACGATCACAAAGTACATTTGTTTATGATGGCTTGGAACTGCTGCCTGATTCTCTTTTTCTAACTGAATTAATTTAAGAATATTGGTTTATTCAATTTGCTTTAAAAATATTTAGTGAATATTTTGACGAGGGCTAGAAACTTAATTAAGATGCTATTGCTTCATTTATTACTGCTCCATTATCCAGTTGCCTTCTGCCAGAAAGTACAAAGGATAGCAAAGGAGGGCTATTGGTATGTTTATTTCTAGCATCTATATATCATTTCCCCCAAAGCATTACCGAGGGAGTGTACAACAAAGGATAGCAAAGCAATTATGTGTAAAAACATACAGAACTAATAAAGACCATGATTATCAATGTGTATCAAAACAAAATGTCACTATATTTTGCAACACTCATTTAGGAAAGTGATTGCATGAGATGAGTCCATGAAGCAAGCAGTCTATGATTTAGTATCATTTATATAGGACCTTCTATAGAAGTGATAGAATAAATACACCTCTAAATTATTTATGTGTGTGCACGTGCCTTATGGCAACTTCATGAATTTCATAGGGTTTCCTTAGACAAGGGATACTCAGGGGTAGTTTTGATGGTTCCTTTTTCTGAAATATCGCTTACAGCACCTGGTACTCATTGGCAGCCTCCCATCCAAGTATTAACCAGGGCTGACCCTGCTTAGCTTCCACGATCAGACGGGATTTGGTGCTGTTAGGGTATCTAGGCATTTATACACTCCCTTTTATTCAAAATGTTTCCTGCCTTTTAGTCAGTTAATTCAACTGTCTCTGCTTTCAGTCTTATAGTTTAAGTAAGATACGATGCACAAGGGGAAGGGAAAAATATTAAGTTCAGATGCTGCAGCTTCAGGTGCAAAGTGATTAAGATGTGGCTGTCTGTTCTTCTTTACCCTCTGTGGCCAGGGCCTTTTTCACACTACATGCATACTCTAGTTTAAAATGCCTCAGAGAAAAAAGCTTTTAAAAAAATAAAAATAAAGTAATTTTATGTCTATCCTGCCCACTTTTCCCCCTTGTCCTCTGTCTAACCTGGTAGGTTTTTTGATTTGTTTGTTTTTAGCAACATCAGCATTGGAGGAGAATGAAAGAGGGATAGAGAAACACAGACTTTTGATATCAGGTTTCAGTAGTATATAAACAATGCAACAAACAAGGCTTGAGATGGAAAAGAACAACAGCTACTACTGTGTAATACAGATTCTATCATATCATATGAAAGGGCCTCAATGTTAGAATTATGGTTTTGGTTAATTTGTGGTTAAATCAGTTTAGCAGCAACAGCAGCAGCAGAGCAACAAGCAAGCGTGTCTTCCACAGGTATTTGGTAAAAACAATTAGATTTGAGCTTCTGGTAAATAAACAGGATACATAGGCAGGGGAAAAGAAACTATTATTGTTACATCTAGGTTCTACAAAATAACTACTCAGTAAAGAAAACTATACTTTGGTACAGAGGTCCCTAAATAACTGACCTCCATGTGTGCAAGTAAGAAGAAAAACATCTTTAGGAGCACAGCATGGTTTCTGCATCCATGCTTGGTAAGAGCAGGTAGGAAAGTGTGATACCAAACAAAGAATCATAAAACTTTATTATCCCAGGAAGAAACCCTGAGAAAGAGGAGGAATATGGGAAGTGACCTCTTCACAGACACACTGACCAAATGACCATCAAGATATACACTAGTGTTTCTGTGTAGAAGACACTGCCCTTTCTCAAAGGAAAGCATACAGCTACACACAAGCATTGATGCTGATACACCAACACTCAGAGAAATGGCAGCTGGAATGCTGAAGAAAGGTGGTCCCACCCTTCCATTATTGTATTATGAGAACTGCAGCATTTTGAGGGTCTCAGTGTTTATTTGAGAAAGCCCAAAACATGTCAAACACATTTTGGGCCACAAAGACAAAAACAAAGAGGAACCAGGGACATGGAGAGCTGCAACAAATGAATTAGAAAACCAGAGCAGAAGCCTGAGCCAGAGATGTCCTCAAGGCAAAGGCAGCAGAGTAGTGTCACAGGCAGAATATCAAGAGGTGGGCGCTGGCCTGACATTTTATATAAATATTCAAGTAGTAGAAAAGCCAGACTGAATGCTAATCAGAGCCACATTTAGCTCATCTTCCAAACAATGCTTCCTCAACAAGGCAATAAATTTTACAGAATCAAGGTGTGGTAGCTGTTTCTGCCTATTTTAATTCCCACTTTTCTGCTGTGGCTGATGCACTGTCTGTTGTTCTTGTCCTTATGGGTGCTGAATTTACATTAGCCAAAATTCTATTATTTCTTGGTCTTCTCCTGTTTGTTTTACAAGCTATACTTGAGCAAGCTGCTCCTAACCAAGCACAGAAATTAGCCATCTCTGCCCAGCCCCAACTCCACATTAACAAAATATTTCAGCTGACAAGAAGGAAGATTTAAAGTGTGGGAGAAGGAGGAAATCTACTCATAAAACTGTCAAAATACATTTTCCCTTGGAGGCAGATTATCACGTTGCAAACCAGATACCTATGGCACAAGGTACAGCCTATTCTTGAATAGACCAGGTAGTCAAAATCATGAAGATGATAATCAGCAATTCACACCAATGAATCCAATCTTTAAAAGATTTTATACAAATGTATAAAAGATTGATAAAAAGGGTTTCCCCCCAAAAAAGAAATGGGAGTAGTTCAATATTTCATTGTCCTAATCCATAATCTATGCTCCGGATAGAGACCACTGTCAAGACAGAATATGGAGAAACAATGGTTTCCCATTGGCAAGAGGAGTCAGACAAGATTGTATTTTATCTCCCTATTTATTTTATACACAGAACATATCACATGTAAAACAGGATTAGATGCAGAGGAAGGAGGTGGGGAAACCGAGGAAAGGAACAACAACAGTTTAGAATATGCAGACGATACCATATTATAAGCAGAAAATATAAAAGACTTGAAACAATTACTGATGAAAATAAAAAGGCTTCCATATGAAGGCTTCCAGCTGAATATTAAGAAAACAAATATAGTGACCATAGATGATGTACATAATTTAAAAATGGATGATGAAGACTTGTATACCTAGGTCCTAAGCTCTATTCCCCATCACCATGTATGGATGTGAGAGCTGGACAGTGAAGAAAGAGAATAAGAAGAAAATCAACTCATTTGAGATGTGTTGCTGGAGAAGAGTGATGAGGATACTGTGAATGGCAAAAAAGGACAAACAAATGGGTCCTTTATCAAATCAAGCCTTAACTCTACCAGGAAGTCAAGATGACAAAACTGAGGCTGTTGTACTTCAACCACACCATGAGAAAGCACAACTCATTAGAAAAGACAATAATATTGGGAAAGGTAGAGGGCAGACCAAAGAGAGGAAAGCCACACACTAGATGGATGGACAATCAGAGAGTAATGGGTATGAATTTGCAGGACCTAAGCAGAGCAGTGGATGACAGGGGGTCTTAAAGATGTCTGATCCATAGGGTCACAATGAGTCAGGGTAGACTCAGGGGCAGTTAACCACAAAAACAAGCTCACTCTTTAATAAACATGGATACAGTAGTCAAGAAGTCAGAAGAAAAAGAAGACTTGGAAGGATAGATGTGAAGCAACTGTGTAAGATCTTCAAGTGTAAAGATAATGTAATGGAATATGAAAGTGAGAAAGAGGGCTTCTAGGTTTTTAGTTTAAATATGTAATTAAGAACCGCAGCCATATTGTGAGTTGTTTTTAAATATTGTTGCTGTGTTTTTATATTATGTTTTAATTTATAATTTGATTTAATAACTTTTTAAGGGGGGGTGGGAATTAGATTTTATTGTTGCATGTGTATTTTATTGTTGTTAGCCGCCCTGATTGATCTCAAAGGGGTGGGATATAAATAAATATTATTATTATTATTATTATTATTATTATTATTATTCCATGGTACATCTGATTTCAATGTATGGTTGTTAAAGCAAGGCAGTGAAGAAAGCTGATAGGAAAAAAACAAACCAAAAAATAACAACCTATTTGAAATCTGGTTCTGGAGGAGAGTTCTGCAGATTTCATGGACCACCAAAAAGAAAAATAAGACTGCATCCACACTGCAGAAATAATCCAGTTTGAGACCACTTTAACTGCTATGGCTTAAGGCTACGGAATTTTGGGAATTGTAGTTTTGTGAGACATTTAGCCTTCTCTGTCAGAGACCTCTGATGCCACAACAAATTCCCAATACTATAATACACAGACATGGGATATATTTTTATATAAAATGTTTGCATTGTGCAATATACTGTACAATATATAAGTATATACAATAATTTAAAATTTCATGTACAAATTGCTATCAACATCTTTGTTTGATTTGGAGTACTGTTAAGTATGCACATTGCATTACCTATATATAGAGTTAACCAGGTAGCATTTGGCAGATACATTCCCCCAAAAACCCTTTGATCAAGTCATCTGAATAGTTTATGTTTTTGTACACAGTTGATTTAATCTGAGACTGAGGCACCACTCCTCTTAGTACATGTACTAGAAACTTTAAGTACCTTGGAATTAAATGGAATTAAATGAAACTTCTTGTTGTTTTTTGCATCGATGTGAGCTACCTGCCTACATTTAGTGGAGATATAGAAGCTAACACATTAAAAAGTCTTTTTTAAAAAAAAAAGAAAAGAAAGAAATATCATGTACGTTCCGTTCCCACCCTACTAAAAGCATTTATTATAATATTCTGGAAAAAGAAGATAGGCTTAAGAGTTCATGGCTAGAGCTAATGACTTTTTACTCGGAGTGAAAACTGTTTAAAACACATCTATTCAAATTAAATTCCAAGTAACTTAGACAATGCTCAACTTAAACATTGATAGTCATAAGTTCTTGTTCTTGTTCTTCTTGTTCTTGTTCTTCTTCAAATTTGGCAAAGCTGTAGAAATAATGAGAAGCTTATTTAGCATTGCAAATTAAAAAAAAAAAATCAGTGATTTGTGCCCATTTCATCATCCTCCCCCAGCCATTGTTCACTGAACAAATGGAGAATATTAGGCAAACATTATTACTGCCTTTGTTGCAGCATGAGATTGGACAACAGAATTCTATTACAGTATTTATGGTCAAAATCTGATATGGTCAAATAATAGGCCTCCCAATAACAGTGTCTGTGTGTCAGGAAGTAAACTTGATAATTGCAAGAATACAGTTAATACAGTCAAATGGAATACCAAACCAGGAGATTAACATTTCTGTTATATAATTACAAGTTCAAGGAGTTCAGCGTCTCGTCTTATCATACTATAGTAAGTATAGAATGTAGAAGTGATCCTCTTTAATTTGTAATTATTTAACTGAAATATAATGTCACCCAGTTTCCTTCTTACGCTCCTGCACTGAAGACATTGGTATGCTGAATTCATGCACTAAGAAATAGTAGTACACTATCAGAGTAGGACATGTTTGATTATTCTTTAAAACCAACTAAGAGAAGTTAATCTCATTGAACTTTTTATTCAATAAAAAGAGTTCGATGTTTCTAAGTCTAATAGGACTATAATGTTCATTAAATGGACTTCTTTACACCTTTAAATGGATTAACTGTACATCTTCCCTGTCTAATTATGCAAGTCATTCAAAACAGAATCACAGATAAAACTTACACAACTAGAGCATGGCAGCTTCTAAGTCCCAAGAAGAAGGTATTTGAGCAGTAGGGGGTAGGGTGAGGCAGAAATCTCTTTTCTCTCTCTCTCCTTACCTATGGCTTTCACAAAGTGTGAAAGGGAATATGATCAGAGAAATACATCCCAATAGAATTTGGTAAAGGACCTTCAGTTTAATTTCTGTATAATTTATTTCCTGTTCTGTGACACAGAAGTTTGTGAAGTGTCCACACTGCTCACCTGACAAGTGATCACAGAACAACTATTTTCAGGGCAACTTTTAAGCAATTAGGGGGGATCTACACTACTAAGGTAGAGAAGTTGGATACCACTAACTGCTATGGCTCCATCCTATCCTCAGAACCATCATTACAGAGCTCTAGAGTATTTCCCTGAACTACGGCACTGGAGCAGAGAATTTTCAGTGGGGAACAAGCCAGCTAATCTCTAAAAGCATTCAATGTGGGACAGTGGGGGTTGGTGGCCTCCATGTCAGTGAGGAGAGGAATCAGCTTTGAGTGATTTATCTGAACCTTCAAGGAGCTGTCCAAGGTTCTAACCCCTTTCCTCAACTTTGGATAGACCCGTCAAAGTTCCACTGATATGGAAGCCATTAGCCATGACCAGTGAGGTGGACTCCAAAGAGAAACTCACCAACCCATTTGTTGATTGCTTTTACATCAAATTTTCCCTTAAACCTAAAATAGTGGGCTAGATTCACTCAGCAACATTGCAACATTTCCTCCTTTCATTGGCTTTTCTAAGGATTTTATCACAAGAGGCTTGAAAAGTGGAATTAGAGCAGGATAGTAGGTCTGTGGCTGTACCTTATCACACAATGCTGTGTCTGTCCAGAATCTGGTCTGTAATCCATTTGTTGATGGACCACTCTTTCTCATTGATGGAAAAACCTGTCAATGCCTCTCAATTGCACTGCTTTTGCACTGTTGATTCAAAGCTGTTCCAATTTATGGGAGTCACGTGGTGTGACCAGGTGTGATTAGGCTCCTCTTCCCTTGCTACCCCAAGCTGGCTATTTTTATTTATTTATTTAACATTTTCTTTTCCTTCCTTCCTTCCTTCCTTCCTTCCTTCCTTCCTTTCATTCTTTTTGCACTAAAATTGCACTAAAAAGAAAAAGAAATAAAAACAAATACAGACCAAAAGGCATGGGACAGGATTAGGACAGGGGATGGGGCTATGTAGGCTGGTATGAGGAAGGTAATGGCCAGAACAGAAACAACACCATAGTGATTTGGAAGTGATATATGACAATGAATGTCCCCAGCCTGATATGTTTGCATTTCTTAGACTTACACAATTGTGATGCCTTACAAGCCTGGTGTGATAAAGTCCTACATGACAGGATTCTTTTACAATATATTTTTAAAAGGAGAAGGTAGATTGAGCAAGATCCTTTTATATTCCTGAGAAAGAGAAAGGATCTCCTAAAGAGTACAGCAGTGCAGAAATGTAGCTTTCATTCACACATCCTTCTCAACCCAGATTCAGCTTTTAGACTGTAAGTCATCATTCTATTTTCAGTCTCAGAGTAATTATTCAAAACAAAGCTTTGTCAGTTCTTGCCTTGTGGGATTACCTGCCTCTCTTCTTGAGTCTCTCCTGTGGCCAAGTATTTGATGCTGGTAAAAAATAAATATCTGTATCCAGGCTTCCTAGACCTTTGAGATACAGAAAGGAGTGGCAGCAGGCGGGGGGAATCTATTTCTTTTTTGTGGAAGGGGGTAAAATTGTTAAAATAAATATTTGCTCTTCTTTAAGAACCTGAAGCTCTGTGTCATGTGGCAGACATGTTAGACAGCAGAGAAACCAGGTGTTGTTCCACAATCATTTACTTACAACTAGCCTTGACTTCTGAAACATCCCCTTTTGCAGTATGACAATTTGATTTATTCACAAGGGCAGTCTCCCAGTCTCTCTTCCCTGCCCTTACCTGCTGCTTTTAAAGTGGGCTTGCTAAACTCCTGGGGCCAGGAATGCAGGGGCTTCAGTTGTTAAAATACTCTTTGGTGATGTTGCTCTGATCTTCTCCCTGCAAACCAGTGTGTTGTCCCAAAGACATGGGGGGCTGAAACACCATTTCTGAACTTATTTTGGTGATGTAGCTTATGGTGCTTCTTCAGAGAGGTGTTCCCCTCAACCACCCTATGTTTTTAAGAGAAGATAGCACTTCAAAAGCTTGTCAGGAGCTTCTTTGCAACCATTCAGCTCAGAATAGGCAGTTAGTAGGATGTCCCAAATGCCTATATCAGATCCCAAGAAATAATTGGCTTTATATGATGCCTCAATTGAGATAATTCCTGTTGACATTTTGCATGATCATATTAATATATATGGTATAGGATGGCAATGAAGTTTTTGCAAAGGATTGCTCAGGGGAAATACAATCTCTTCCCACTGGGCTGGCTTTCTCCTAAATCAGGGATGGGCGAAGTGCAACCTGTTAGAGCCCCAATTGTAGTCTGTAGTTCCCTACTAAACACACTCATTATGAGGGTGCAATTAGCTATTGAAAATTATTTTTAGGACTACAGACTCTTTAAGGCCTGATGTAGTGCTTCCCCCCCCCAACAAAGAAATGGGTAGTTTGGACCCTTAAACGTTTTTGTTACTGATGTTTACCATCAAACCAGCTTTGACCCATAACAACCCTGTGGATGAATTATCTTCATGAGCCCTGGTCATCCACAACTCTGTTCAGGACTTGCAAACTGGGGGCGGTGTCTTCCTTTATTGAATCAATCCACCAAAATATCTTTCAGATGGCTAATCACACCCATCAAGGCTTCTGAAAGCCCAAAGGGCCCTTTATACATTGAATATATATTTTACATGTGGGAGGTTGTAGGGTTGAGGTGTAGGAATTTGTTAATATTTATTATGCAGAGCCCAAGAAAACCCCATGGATAAGATCAACCTATCTTGCCGTAGATCAACCTAGCTTGCTGTGACTTGAAGGCACACGACAACAACAACAACAACAACAACAAATCATGCGGAGCACAATTTGTGCCCCAGTGACTCATGGGCTTCAGGTATAAAACAGGATACTCTGGTAAGATTAAAAACAAGACAAACTTTATTGTCACAAAGAAATACATTTAACATAGGAAAGTATACAGTCAATAGAAAGATACCTGCACTTAATAGAAGAGTCCTTAGAGTTGACTCCTGTGCATGCAGGTATGTGGGGAAGGCAGAGAAGCCTGGATGCTTACTTTGAAGATGGAGCAAGAAGAAGAGAAGAAAGGATTGTAAAACCTCACACTTAACTTTCTAGTAGAGAAGAGAGGGAAGAGAGAATTTAGTGACCTCTTAGACAAAGAATTACACTGATTAAGGAGCATAGACAGAGAAACAAGACAGGCAGCTAAGGAAGTTCCCTCTTTACTCCTAATTACCAAAGAGACAAGAATTGATGCTTTCTTCACTTCCAACAGGGAACTGGGTATAGTGATGTCTAAGGGGGGGGGGGTTTAAAAACATGACCCACCCCAGACCTGGCATGTGTCCAACCCTATTCTAAAGGAACTACCAACACAACACAGGGGTGCTCATTGATTTAAGCTCTTTAATAAAAGCTTAGGTAGGGTGGTTCCCATGGCATAGAGTATCTTCCACCAGCTGAGGATCATTACCACCTGCCACCTGCTACTACCACCTGAGTAGAAATAGCTTGGCCACAGCAATATACATTGTGTCATCCTGCAAGGTGGACTGTTACTAACTGATGTAATTAACCAACAGGTGTGAGTTATAGAAAGAACGTTATAGAAAGATTTCCCTAACAACACAATAAGTCCCAGAGGCAATACAGGACTAAGAAATTTTTAGTATGGCATTCTTAGTGGCCCTTATCATGTCATCCAGATTTGAGCTTGGAAGGCCAAGAAAAAAAGATGTATGTGTGTGCGTGCACTTGAGAGCTAAGTTGTAAGCAAGCATAATTCATAACATAGCAGAATATCATTCCTGTTCTGAGGATATGCCTTCAATCTGAAGACATATCAAATTAAATTTCACCATAAACTAGATCAGGGGTAGGCAACCTTTCCCCTTTAAGGGCCGAGGGACTTCAGCTCCCAGAAGCCTCAGCCATGTTGGCCAATAGTCCCATGTTGGCCAATAGCTCCTGGGATTCTGTGAGCTGAAGTCCCTCGGCCCTTAAAGGGGAAAGGTTGCCTACCCCTGAACTAGATGATTTCAGTTTGCTCCTTGTTGTTTTTAACTGCCATCAAGTCAACTTCAACTTATAGCATCCCTTGAGAGACCTCCAAGTCACCCTATCCTCAACAGTTCAGCTCAGATCTGGCAGGCTCAGGGTTTTGGCTTCCTTAACTAAGGGCCTTTACAGACTGCCAGAAATAATGCAGCTTGAGACCACTTTAACTGCCCTAGCTCAGTGCTAGGGAATCATGGGAACTGTAGTTTATTGTGGCACCAGAGCTCTCTGACAGAGAAGGCTGAATGACTCAGAAAAAACTACAATTCCCATGATTCACTAGTATTGAGCCTGGGCAGTTAAAGTGGTCTCAAGATGCATTATTTCTGGCAGTCTGTAAAGGCCCTAAATCTATCCATCTGGAATACAGTATACCTCTTTTCCTACTGCCTTCTACCTTACCAAGTATTATTGTCTTTTCTAGTGAGTCATGTCTTCTCATTGTATGTCAAAATATAACAGTCTCAGTTTAGTCAACTTGACTTCAAAGGAGATGCATAGTTTGATTTGTTCCAGGACTTATTTGTCGTTTTAGAACTCCACGGTATCAACAGACCTCTTCTCCAGCACCACAACTCAAATGAGTTGATTTTCTTCCTATCAGGTTTCTTCACTGTCCAGCTTTCACAACCATACATTAAAAACTGGAAATACAATGGCATGGGCAATCCTAATTTTAGTATTCATTGATATATTTTTACTTATTTTTTCCAAACTATTTCTGTAGTGTGGATCAGTGCTTCTTAAGCTTTTGTATCTTAAATTTCACCAACCACGCTGTAAGAGAATTGATGTTACATCACAATAAAAACAAAAAGCCTACTTTTCTGCATGAGGATATTTACATGTTGAAATACATTACATAGTGGTTTGAGTGTTGGACTATGACTCTGGAGACCAGATTCTTGGTTGATTCCAAGCTGAGCCATGAAACCCACTGGGTGATCTTGGGTAAATCACCTGCTCCCAGCCACAGGGGAAGGCAGTGGCAAAGCACCTCTGAACAATTCTTGCCAAGGGACTCATTCACACTTGGGGATAAACTGATTTCTTAACTGAATCATTTTGAATAGATGAAGCAATTTGAAACTGAAGCGGTATGTTTGCCGCAATCAAATCTGTCCATGTTCCCATCAAAGTTTGTATTTGAATAGCAATGGGAGCCAGCACCTGGGAGGGAGGGCCAATTGGTAGAGGGTGGGCAGAGGGCTGGAACCCAAAAGTCCCCAAAAGTCTTGGCAAATAGCCCCTGTTGGCACTGGCAGCAGTTCCGTGGATCTCTTTGATTTTAAATTTCCTGTGCTGTCAAAGTGGTCCCTTTAAATCAGCCTGCCAGTGATTTGGTGCCCTTTTTCCCAGTGGGACTGAGGTTAGGGAAGTTGAGGAGGGGCTCCTTGGGGGAGGCATAGTGTGGCATGTGTGTTTTATTTTTTAAACTTTGGCAGATTCTGCGCTTGTGTGCAGGTTCTCAGAACTGTGGGTTCATGGATGAGGGGACTCATGGGCACAGTGGGAGTAAAACTGCCCTGGCATCCATAGATCCATGGGTGTAGTTTTCCCCCATGGTATGCAGGGATCTCATGGATCCATGTTGTTGCTATCTACCATGAAATCTACTTCAACTTATGGTAACCCTATCAATGGGAGATGGCTAAAATCATCAATAGCCCTTCTCAGGTCTAGTGAACTCACAGCTGTGGCTTCCTTGATTGAATCAATTCAACTGCAGTGTGGTCTTCCTCTTTCCTATTGTTTTCCACTTTACTGAGAATCATAATTTTCCAGTTATTAACATAGTCACATAATATGTCCAAAGTACAAGAGCCTCAGTTAAACCACCTTCAACTCTAATGAGAGTTCAGGCTTGATTTGCTCTAGGATACATTCAAAAGTGGACTATACTAGCAAGGTTACTCACTTTAGAGCAAGAATGCATGCAGTTCCTCCAGGGCTTTTTTATTCCCTCCCTCTTTAAAGTAACATCTTACCACTTGATGGACCATTTTGCCATTTCTTTAATCATTTGAAGAAAGCATACTCTCCCTCTTTAGTGTAGAAACATGCATCAAAAAACATTGGACAAGAATGTGCCTGGTATTCTCAGATTAGCTAAGAAGGACATGAACAGGTGTCAGTCTCATTTGTGCTATGTTTCTTAGACTCATACCAGTGTTCTCGTTCTACCCATTTCTGCATTGGACAGAATGAAACTTTTCCACTTTTCCCACATGGAGGTTTGCATGCATTGTTGTGTGCATCTTTCATAAAATATACACATTAATGTACAATTTTACCTACACTGATTAACTACAGCCTGTTTCTGCACATTTTTCATATGTTGAAAATTATTGGTCATAGGCACTCAGTCAACAGCAGAAAAATGGAACAGCACTAATAGAAAACTGATTTTTTAAGTGATTGAGAAGGGACTAATCAGTATAATTTTGCGTCAGGAATATAGAGAGATCACATGACACACACATCACAAATACAATTTCCAATAAATTTCAGTTCTATGAGGTTGGAACAAGTGAACTACCTCCTTTGTATTTTTATTGAACCAACTGCCTGCTGTTGAAATAACATTGGCACTGCATTTGTAACTGATCTCAACAGAGATGTCAACTCAATTAATAATACATTAGTGCTACCCATTGGATAACACTAGCTGAGTCGATGCTCAGACTCAAGCCTAGGCTTGTCGTCTGTTACCTGACAAGCCTAGAAGAAGATTAATGCTAAATATAAGACAATTTAATTAACTCCTCCTTTCCCTGAAGGCGTACTCAAGTGGGTTGGATGCCCAGAGGCTATCTAGCAAACACAATGAATATTTCACCCTGTAACATCATTCTGTGTTTTAGAAGTCAGAGATTTTATGTCCTCTCTTTTGTTGTTTAAGTCAAACTTTTATAATATTAATTGTAACATTCTTGCATTTGGTGATACATATTTATATATTTACTTAATTTTTTATCATGGAGCAAATAGTGAGCTAGTGATTATCATATTTTTTTAAAAAAATCTTACTCTTATCATCACTAAATGGATTGAAAATCATAAAAATGTTAGGACTATCAGAAGTTTAGGTAAGGGGGGGTGTTGTTGCTTAATACTGTTATTTACACGAGACATAGTCTGATTCTGAATAGGCATCAGGATTAATAATTTATCTTAAAAGTTATGGATGTATTCCTAGAAGGTATGCCCCCATCCCGATCCCTGTTATACACATCTTGGCCCTTTCAGAAGGTGGCACCTGTGGCACTACAAACTGCTTTATACTGAGTCAGACCATTGGTCCATTTGGCAAAGATCTACCTCAATGTAATATTGAAATAGTTTTGCCTGTCCCTGATTTCCACTATAGCTATTTTAAATTATTTGTCATTTGTTGGAATGTTTTTGTTGTTTGTTATTTTTAAGTTTGTTTTTAATTTTTGATTGTTTAATTGTATTTGGGGGGTGGGCTATTGGGGGACATGATTGTTTGTTTTATCATGTAAGCCGCCTTGGTTGTATTTTACAGAGAGGTGGGATATTATTATTATTATTATTATTATTATTATTATTATTAAACTGATACAAGTGAAATTCTATCAGCTTATCTGAAAAACCATGTCTCCCCATACAAACCTGCCAGAACTTTCATATATACAGGAGAAGGTTTTCTCTCAGTCCTGCCACTATCACAGGCTTGCTTGGTGAGAACGGGCCTTTGCAGACTGCCAGAAATAGTGCAAATTAAGGCCACTTTAACTGCCCTGACTCAGTGCTAGGGAATCATGGGAACTGTAGTTTATTGTGGCACCAGAGCTCTCTGACAGAGAAGGCTCAATGTCTCAGAAAAAAATACAATTCCCATGATTCCCTAGCACTGAGCCAGGGCAGTTAAAGTGGACTCAATTTGCACTATTTCTAGCAGTCTGCAAAGGCCCAACATCAGAGAGAGCCTTTTTGGTGGCTGCTCCCAACCTCTGGAACTCCCTTCTGCAGGAGGCTAAGTTGGCCTCCTCCTTGCTTTCCTTTTGCTGGCAGGCAAAGGCCTTTTTGTTTAAGCAGGCTTTTAATATATAAGCAGGGAAGGTGACCCATTACCCACCTCGGGTCCAGTTTAGGGGAAAGGTGGCATATAAATAAAATAAAATAAAATAAAATAAAATAAGATTGAGATGTCTGTTTTATTTATTAACTTGTATATGGTTTTAAAACCATTTTATATGATATAACATAGAGATTTTTATTTTATTTTTTAAAAATAATGTTTTCTTTTAACTGATCCAATTTAGAAGCTATCTTGAGTTCCACTCTAGGAGAAAGGTAACATATAAAGGAAATAAATAAATACATAAAAATTAAACTCTAAAACCCGACAGTTGGCAGCCATAGGGGGCATGAGAAAAAATCAAGGGTGTGAACTGGAGTTTGGATTAATGGTATAAAATTACCTGTATTTCATTACATGAAACATTATTAATGTGTTAGTGACCCAGTGCTTTTTAAAAAATAAAATAAAATAAAATAAAATTACTAAAAATGACCCCAAATGGCCAATCTTCAAGATACCTCCAAAAAGTAATGAATGGAAAATAATATGATGTGGTGGCCAAAAAGACAAATGCAGTTCTGGGCTGCATCAAAAGGCAATTGTGCCATGATCAAAGGGAGTAGTAATCCCACTAGTTTGGTCAGATCTCACCTGGAATACTGAATCCAGGTCTAGGCACCACAGTTCAATATAGCTCTGTCAAGCTGGGATGTGTCTAGAGAAGGGTGATCGAAGTTGATCAAAGCTCTGGAAATCAAGCCCTATGAGGAATGACTTAAGGAGCTGGGTATATTTAACTCTGAGAAGAGAAGGCAGAGATGTTATATGAATGTCATTTTAATTATCCGAAGGAATGCTATGTAGAAAATGCAGTGAGCTTGTTTCCTGCTGCTCTAGAGACTAGAACACAAACCAATGGATTCAAATGACAAGAAAAGAAATTCTGCCTAAACATTATGAAGATGTAAGAGCTGTTTGACAGCAGAATAGGCTGCCTTAGATGTTTTAGATGGCCATTTCTCAGGAGTGCTTTAATTGTGTATCCCTGCATGGCAAGGAGTTAAATGAGAATGCTGGTGTAGTCCCTTCCATGATTCTATGACTCTATGAAACATTAATAATTATTCCCACCTATTAATGTGCTTGATGTTAAAATTACATTAAATTCATTTTTTAAGAACTATACAGAATTGTAGACAATAAACGACTTTTATAAGAAATTAATTCCAAGCTCTCCTTATAACAAACCAGACTATTTGTCCATCTAATCCCAATTCTGATGGGCAATACCCCCCAAGATTTTCTGACAGGGATCTTTCTCATCAGCTTCTATCTGAGCCTTTTAACTCAAGACACGAGGAGCAGACCTGAGAGCTCTCAGATGCAAAGCATGTGTTGTATCACTATTGTTCCCATCCACGAATTGTGGTTTCATTTCCTCCTTTGTAACTGCATTGTTTTCAATGTCTGGATCTTTCCTGAGTTGTCAGGGTTATGTTGCAAAAGTCCACAGTTTTCACAAGAGATTTTAGAGACTGTTTAGAATGGAGATGGGTGAACCTAGGTGGGCTTTTCCCAGCCTAGTATCCTCCAGAAGTATTTGACTACAGCTCTCATATTCCCTGGCCATCAACAGATTAGATAGGGGAAATATGGTTTAAATCATCCTGGACATTTTTCACACTACACAATTATAGTGCTATTCAATTGTTTTAGTTCCATCCTATGGAATCCTGGGATGTGCAGTTTAAGAGAGGATATTGAGAATTCTCAGCCAAACAGCTTGAATGCTTTTCCAAACTACTAATCCCGGGATTCCATAGGATGGTGCCATGACAGTTAAAATGGAATCATAGTGCTGTAATTGTATGGTGTGAAAGAGCACCTCCTGTCCAATTCAGGGAAAGAACTTCATTTTATCAAGCTATAGCTTCTTCCAATATAAATCAATGGGGACTTGATAAATCACTTACGTCAGTTCCATTGAATTCAGTGAGTCTGATCTGTTTGAGATTAACACTTGCATTTAGGTTCAAGGCCTAGAAACATTACTTGGGATAAATGTGCTGTGCCTTTCCACCTTATAAATATATCTCTAGAACCTGACAGACCTTTGAGAAGGCCTATTTATCTTCCTTTGGAATGTACTATTTCAGATAAGAACACCCCCACACCCCCATGCACACACAAAATGGATAAGGAAACCTCCAAATCTTTCTTTAGACAAAAGTATCCCTCTTACCTTGTGAAATTTTAGAACAAAGCGATACAGTTCCATTTTTCTAAAAAATATTGAGCATCAATGCCGTGTGTTTTGAACAGCATGGTACATTTTGAAAAGGAAGCTTATCATCTTTGGCCTAATTAGTTAGCTAATTTTTGTTCAATCCTTTGAAAATGCAAAGCACTATATAAGGGCTAAGCAACTATTACTGAAGAGCCACAAATCTTCCCCCCCTCTCTCCCCCCTCTCTCTGTGTATTAAACTTCTCGCATTTACATTTGATTTTCAAACACACTTGCTACCTAGTTTTGCTAATTGCTTCCTTGCTTTTATTGAACGAATACACAGTAGCTGTAGATGCTTTTCATTAGTGTGAAGCTGGGAAGTTTTCACAAGTGAGACTTCAGTGCACCTTACCTCCCTTTTCATGCTGTGTGGGCAATGTGTAAATGTTGCTGATGTAGAACAAAATACACACAAGAAACTGAATGTTTAGCCCGGACAGGTAATACATTCACAGTGAACAATAATTTAAACCATATATTATTTCAACCTACTTCAAGCCAATGTAGAATGGAAATCATCTAATGGGAAACATTTCTCTTACAGGTGGGTGGAAGTGGTCAGCTGTCTAAAGGGACACATCAGAGTCATAATTCTGTGAGGCACATCCACACATACAAGTGCAGCTGCTCCACTTTTGGCTATAGCAATAGAAGAATCAATGATCAGGGAACTTGCCAAAGACTTGTGTACATGATGGACAGGAGTGGCTAAGACTCATTTAAAAGGGACACAGGACTGCAGCAACTAATGTGTTTGAAGTTCCTTCACGTCATCTGTCAACTTACAGCAAGCCCATGAATTTTATAGGTTTTTTTTAGGCAGAGAATAGTCAGAGGTGGTTTTGTCAGTTCTTTCTTTTGAAATATAGCCTACAACACCTAGTATTTATTGGTGGTCTCCCATCTAAGTATAAAGCAGAGCTGACCCTGCTTAGCTTCCAAGATCAGACAGGAACTGGTGTCCAGTTTAAGGTATTTAAGCCAATTATGTAGAATTAAGGCATCCTTTACATTATGATATTATCTCAGAAAATCAGGGCTTTATTACCACCCCACTGCAAAAACAAAACAGAATAGACAATATCAGCATGTGCACCAGGGAACATTGAGAAGAATGTATTGTTTTTCATAAGTTCTTGCCTGTAACTCCTGTGATACCTCATCATTAAGGATGGTGGCTAGAAGCAATGGGAGTAGCAGTCCAACAAGTTCTGGAGGGCTATGAGTTCCCCACTACTGCCATAGAGTTCAATGTAGTTTCAGTTTCACCAAAGGATATTTTATATCAAGGATGTGTAACAGCCAGAGTTTGGTGTGCCACATTAGCCTACCATGGGACCTTGGGAAGCTGCAATCCCACTACCTCTCCATTGCCCAATTTTTGAATGTTTAAAACTTTTTTAATGGCCTCAAATTCCCTCTCATTGAAACTACATAGATATAGGACGTTATCACACCAGGGGTCTCAAAACAGCAAGAAAAGCGGCATGGAATCAATCCAGAACCATACTGGAATGCTTCTGGTCGCGCAGCCGTAATTCCTCTTTGAAAGAGGAATTACAAAGAGCTGGAATGATGCAGCGATGGCGCAGGGATGATGCAGGGATGGGCGGGGTTTGCTGCGACATCGTCTGATCACAGGGGCAAAGGATCCAGAATGATGCAGCGATAATGCAGGGATGATGCAGGGATGGGCGGGGTTTGCTGCAACATCGTCTGATCACAGGGGCAAAGGATCCAGAATGATGCAGCGATGGCGCAGGGATGATGCAGGGATGGGCGGGGTTTGCTGCGATGTTGTCTGATCACAGGGGCAAAGGATCCAGAATGATGCAGCGATAATGCAGGGATGATGCAGGGATGGGCGGGGTTTGCTGCAACATCGTCTGATCACAGGGGCAAAGGATCCAGAATGATGCAGCGATGGCGCAGGGATGATGCAGGGATGGGTGGGGTTTGCTGCGACGTCGTCTGATCACAGGGGCAAAGGATCCAGAATGATGCAGCGATGGTGCAGGCATGGGGCTGCTTTAGACCCCGTGTGATAACGTCCTTATACATGCTTCTGATTTTTTGGGTGCTGGGGGCTCAAGCTCTCTCAACTCCAGAACTGCCACCAGTTAAGTACAAAAGTTCCAGGTGCTATACAACAATACAAACCTTTATTATAATATACAGCATAAATAAAAGCAAATGCAAGTACAGTTGTACCTCAGTTAACAAAGTAGATGTGTTCCTGACATTACTCTTTAACCAAAAAATTGGAACTAGAGCCAGAAATAACATAAGAAAAATAGGGATAGTTTCCTGCATCACAAAAATGCAGGAAAGAGCAGTTGAACATGTTCCGGTGAACTTTTTTTTAATTTATACCTAACAATAAATACAAGTATATGAAACAATCTGAGTTGTCTAGGTACTTGCAGGCTACTTCCAAAATGTATTCAAGAATGGCCTTTTTTCCCACCAGCCTCCACTTTTGTTATAGTTTCCATTTTGGTGGCCAGACTTACAGATTGGGGGAGGAGGCATTATCATGCTGTGAGTAGCTGGTGAATCAGACTTATCTGCTCTCCTCCTCTTCTCTTCTTTTTCTGCTTATACTCACTCACTCAGTAAGTAGTTTTGGAGGCTGCTGTTTAACTTGTCTGTTGTAGGCAGGCACACATGGTTGCAGTAAGTCTAATTAGAGTAAAATCCCACATTTTCAAACTTTCTTTATTGCATTGTTTACTGTAGACATGCTACTGCAATCCACCACTGAAAGTTTGTTTCTCCAAGCTCCTTCTGTGTGTGTTGTGTGCCTTCATGCTGTTTCTGACTTATGGTGACCCTAAGTTGGACCTTTGAAGGTGGTTTCCTTCACCATCATCCAAATATCAATGCTGATAAAAAAAATCTTCCAGCTACACAGAGGACAAGGAGAAAAAAGTGGGGACTCCTTTGTAAAAAGGAGCTTCATTGTCAAAAGCTTTGTTAATTGGGATATGTCAGTATACAATATGATCAGGGTCCTATAAACTAAAGATCACAACTACAGAAATTGTAAATAGTAAAATGTGGATGCCAATAAACAAGTTTTCAATATACACCAAAATGAAGTAAAGTCAGTATATGCAACCGTTGTAGTATAGCCAGGATCCTATCATGCCAACAAGGGAAGGGCTTGTGGACCACAGCATGGGCGGCTTGTCATTTTTGGCACTCACTTAGGCCAGTAATGGTGGCAGCAGCAGTGATGTGAGTAGAAATGACCAACTCCACGCCATCTCTTTATTGAATGCCTGGCTTTGGAGGGGACCTTGGCACCAAGGTGCTGTGGCAAGGATAGCATGGAAAATGGTGTGTAGTCAAAAAATTCAAGAATTGCATGGCTAGGCATTCAAGAAATAAACAACATAAGGATGGCTGTCTCCTCCTCCCACCACTGTCATCCTTGTCATCCTCCTTCCTTCTCTTTGTCACCACCACTTCTCTTCCTTCCATCTGAATTCACAGTATCTACATCTAGGTATTTTCCTACCAGGTAGCCTAGAAAATTCTGATAGTTTTTCAGATTCAGGAAAGGGGGGGGGGACTACTTTAAAGAATGCATATGGAGCATGCAATCTACTCCCATGTCGTGATGGGTGCTGGCTTTTAAAAGAGGGGATCAGAGAGATGTCTGGAGGTTAAGTCTATTAGCAACTATTATGCTTACAAACCTCCATGTTAAAGAGTGAAGTGGCTAGAATCCTGCATGGGAGATACATAGGTGTAACCAACATAGTTATGGTGCTACACAGTGAATCCCAGCTCAACCCTCCCCATTCCCACACAGTTGCTGCTTCCATCCCCATCCCATCTCCAATGCAACAGGCAGGAGGAGGATGCCTGTCACAATTCTCCCTGTGCCAGGGATTGCTGGGAGTGGGTAGGGATATAAGCAAGTTGTTTCCCAATGGACAGGGGAACAGACTCCCATCAATCACAGTGGATTCTGTCTAGAGATTTTGAGAGTTTCACAGTTCCAATGTTCCCTTAAACTAGGGGCTACATAGGGATTATGAATATATAACAGTCACAAGTTTGTAGTTCTGGTTGTGTATTTGTAACTACCATAGAGGATTCCAGCAAGTGTTTGAATACAAGCTGATGGGAGACCTTCATATCTTTGCTGTGGCTTCCTATTTGCATCTCATTGCTTTGAAGAGGAAGAAGATGGACTAGGCAAGGACCTATGGCCCTCCAGATATTGTTGGATTGTTGCAGTCCTGGCCAGCACAGTCAAAAGTAAGAGATGAAGAGATCACCAACCTCTGTATAGCCACACATTCCCCTCTCCTTCCTAGATGGAACTTAATCTCCTCCATCCTTCTTATTTTCTTATCAAGGATGAGATCATAATGGCCATATACCCATATCTTCCTTCTCTAACAGTAAACTTGATTCTTGGCCTAATGTACTACTTGGAGAAAGGGGATAGTGGAACATGAGGTACTCAATCAATGATGGATGGGGAGGACAGAAAGTAAATGAGTGTGAGTGTGAGTATGTGTGTATTTAGAGAGAAAAGAAGAGAATCTCATGAGCCAGGAAAATGTTTACAGTATCTTATCTCTTGTACAGAAAAGTGTCCAGCTGGCAAAGAGGAGGGACTGATAGCCCTAGGTCAGAATGGCAAAAGGGTATTATGCAACATGTACACTTGCAGCCAGGAAATTAGTGCTGATGGATCATAGCTTGATTTATGGTGCCCATCCATTGAAGAAAGAAGCCATGTTATTGAAACAAGCACTAAGGGAAAGGAGGTTCCCCCCCCCCCCCCCCCCCACAGATACTCATAGGGAGAGGAAAGGAAAAGATGCAAGAAAATAATATCTGGGAAGGATTTTGAGAACAAAAGCATAAAATTCACAGGATAACCCTAGCACAGCTTCTGTTGGAATAAGACTCGTTCCAAGAGTCACACCATTTGTGTTTTCACTAGCTCAGAAAGGGACTAAGAGTATATACAACACATGAGTTAAAAAATGAAAAGTTCATGCTTCTCAAATAGTTAAGATCCATCATGGGAAGGAAGCTTGGTTTCTGCTGCTTGAAGTTAAGGGTCAATGCAAACAAATTAAAAGTTCATCTCCCAAAGTGAGAAGATTAAAACACAGGAAGCTGTTTGGTAGCTTCGATATGAAGTAGTTACCTCCTTCCTCAAACCTGTTTTGAAGAGAGGGAGGGCTGATATTATTTTAACAAATAATTAAAAACAGCCAGTGGGGGAAATCTTCACACACCTTTTAAAATACAGTATTTTCCCCCAACAGAATAGAACTTGAAGAAGCAGTTGGCAATCAAAATACTTCTAGTTTAGTTACTACAGGAAAACCTCATGCCATTCATTATTTTTTTTAAAAAAAAGAAATCTGTTTACCTTTACTTTCAGTTACAGAAGTATGCAAAATCATTTTTGTGATATAAAATTATGTATGTTGTGGGATATAGCTGTGAGAAGCAAGAATAAGGATCTCTTCACGCAACCATCTGAGGTTGTTTTCAAAGAAATACCCATGTTATTCTGTCATGGGGGAAAAGAGAAATAAAGGAGGGGAGAAGGAACCTAGTAGAAACTTCAGGATTAACTAATTTATTTAAGCATAAAATTTCATGGATATCAATCAATTTTTCAGAGGCACTGATGGCGTACAGTGTTACAGTAGCCATGGGCATTTAAACATCATTACATAGTTGTGGAAATAGGACCAGAACATAATAGGATAGGGAAAGATGAAAATTGTGACCTTGGTCATAATCCTTCAAAGAGTTGTGTGAGACAATACAGGTCTTAGAAGCAGCTGGTCTGTTAGTACTAGGTGTGATAACAATCAGTCTGCTTGTTTTCACAAAAACAGAAATATGTGGGCATTTGTATGGATCCATATATTAATACATGTAATGTAGCCAAGAAAACCCCATGATAGGATCACCTTAGGGTTGCCATAAGTTGGAAATGACTTGAAGGCACACAAAAACAATGTGGCCAAGAAACCATTATCTCTGCTAAAGGACTGGAATTTCTGCATCTGTCCCAGTTCACCTGTTTCTAATATCCCTTCAATTTTTATTTGTGTCAAAGAACTGTCATTTGTATATCACTTATGCATATCACCTTAAGAGATGTACTTCTGACTATATATCACCATGCTTAGAGACTCAGCCCTATCTATATGCAGGGGATCCGTTCTGCTCTCCCCCCCCACCTCAAGTCCCATTGAGTTCTATGGCTGTGCACTCCTACATGCAGTGTGGCGTGCATGCCACAGGCACACATGCCATTTTAAAGCTCCAGGCTTGCCACATGCAGAAGCTTAAGTCCACATATGGCAAGCCTGAGTAAGAAGTGGGTGTGCTGTATAACAGACTAACCCCCTAACTATGTAGAAATTGATTTTCACATCATGAATCCTGGATAATAAATGGCTTGGGTCCAGGCTATCTTCTCATAGGCACTGCAGTGGGCTCTAATGTCTTCAGAGGAGGCCCTTCTGTATCAGCCCCTTCACCTTTAAAGTCACATCTGGTGGGACCATGGGAAAAATCTTCTCTGAGGTTGCTCCCAGAACTTGGAAATGCCTCATTAAGGAGGCTAGGCTGGGTCTCTCCTTGCTGTTCTTCCACTGATGTGATTTTTTCACCCCAAGAGATTTTTAGGAACTGGCTGCAAATTTTTTACTAGTCTCAATGATCTTCTTCCTTGATTGTTTATGGATTTGTTTTAATTCTATAGACAGTTCAACTGCATTTTTCAATAACTTTTATATATGATTTAGTAAGTGCTTTTCACTATATTTGATTTAATTTTTATAAGGTGCCTTTGACAGCAGGTATGGCATAGTGCATCACTGGGAGTGTGTGTGGGTGGTGCACCAAGTGACACCCCAGAAGGGGGGGTGAGACCCTAGAAGAGAGGGATGACACCCGGTCGTTCCCCAGCCCCCATGGGGCCTCCCTAGGTCGCAAGCCTCCTCCCAGGGCCTCCCCGGGGCTGCGGGCCTGCTTCCTGGGGCCGTGCCTCTGGTGTGCACGTGCTCCTGTGTGGCATGTGCACCACAAGTCCATGCCACTGGTTTGAGTGTTAGATTGTGACTCTGGAAACCAGGATTCAATTCCCCATTCAGCCATGAAAGCCACTGGGTGACCTTGGGCAAGTCACATGCTCTCAGCCTAGGCAATGGCAAACCTCCTCTGAACAAATCTTGACAAGAAAACCCCATGATAGGTTCAAGTTGGAAACTACTTGAAGGCACACAACAACAACAACAACAACAACAACAACAACAACAACAACAGCTGTCTTTAGTCCTAGTTTTTGACAATATAAATAAATTAATAATCAACAGAGCATGGGAAAATTACTTTTCAGAATACAACTTCCAGAATCTTTTCCAAATTCTGGGCTATTATCAACGTTTTTTCTTCCCCAGTGATGAATGATAATGGTCACATGTACACTGACAGGAAAACCCTGTGCGTTACCATGATCTGCAACAACCATGTGCTTGTCCTCATGATGTAGAGAGATCTTGTAGCACCTTTGAGACTAACTGAAAGCAAGAAATTGGCAACATGAACTTTCCTAGGCTTCAATCTACTTTGTCTACAAGGCTACTAGGAAAGCTCATGCTGCCAATTTCTTTCTTTCAGTTAGTCTGAAAGATGCTACAAGATCTCTCTACATACTGATTCTACAGGCTAAGACAGCTATATCTTTGAATTCTACCACTGTGAAAAATAGATGAGACCATTTAATTTGGTGCTTGTAGATGCACCTATGACTGATGGATATAGAACTTTCTCCTTTTAGAGGAAATATCAATTTGGAAACAACTGTTATCTAACTCTAAGCAACCAGCCCGGATTTCCCACAGCTTTGCCAGTGTTTGAGAGGCTAAAAATTGCAATGTTTGTTTTCAATTATGCTTCAATAACTTGTGGCCTTGCATTCATTAGAACAAGAAACTGTGAGGGAACAGAAGTAGATTAGCATCCTCCCAGAATAAGAAGAATCCAGGCCTTTTGTTCTTTTTTTAGAGTAAGAGGGCTGCCCCCAGGAAAGCCCAGGAAAGGTTCATTTTTTGTTCAGCAACCAGGGTTATCTGTCCGACAGAAATCCAGCCCTCCTTTCACCCAAATGGCCCTGTTTTAAGCTGCCTTTCCAAAACAACCTTTATCGCTCCAGCTCAAAGAAAGTGCCTGCCATTAATTAGATTCCACACCGATGCTTCTAAGAGAGCCACCTGGGAAATAAAAGAAAACAAGACAATACTTGCCTTAACCAAGAGAGAATTTGGGGAATGGCTGGAAATCATCTTCATAAACGCCTGTAATAAGTTTAACTATATACTGTGCAGTAAATACAAACGGGTCTGTGGAGTGGCAAAAAATAATGAAGTAATTAGGTGAACTATTATCAGCACCTGTGACACTGATTAGTGCAAGCACATCTCAGGACAGGCTTCCCCCCCTTTTTCTTTTTTGCCAGATATAACAAGTAAGTCCTACTGTCCCCAGGATACAACAAGAGAGGTGTTTTGAAGCTTAGGAGCTCCCAGTGCTGAATGGGAGAGAAGAGCCTCCTTTGCTGTTCCTCTCAGGCTGCCATCTCTCCCCAGGAAGGATTCTCACGGATGCTGGAGTGAGAAAGTGAGGGAGCAGTAGAGCCCAACCGAGTTTGTTATTCTGGTCTGCCTTGTATAAACAGAGTTTTTCTAAATTAGATCCACGTTCCAATCCATTAGGGTTAATGCAGTTTTAATTAGCAGCTGATTTGCAGCTGAGGAGAGATACCATTTCACATTCCTTTTAAGAACATTTTTTTAAAAACACACACACACCACACACACATACAGAGTACTGCGTGGAATTAAAGGCAAAATGCGAATAATTTGCCATAGTTCTTTCCATTCCTTCCTCAAAGATATTTGGATTGTGCTGCATTTCTTTCTTTCTCTCCCCTTTGAGATTTCCTCTCCCTGGTTGCTTTATAAAATGGGAGGGGGATCAAGAAAAGAGAGAGAGGCAATTGTTTCTGTTGGAGAGATGCATCTCCCATAATAAACGTTGTGGTGGAAAACACTTGATGTTTCTCTAGGGGTTCACTTGGTAAGCAGGTGCATCTACCAAAGGGCCAGCTCTGGTTTGCCCCACCTCCCCTGAGAACTGATGGCAGGAAGCCCAAGGACCTGATTTAGAGGCCCCCACATCAGCTGCAGTGCTTGTGTTCCTTATCTCTTCTTACAAGCTTTACAGTAACAGACAACTGTGCAAGTGAGGGCAGGAAGGAGGTCTAACTAGTCCATCCCAGCAGATGGGTTGCATACAAAACTCTCTGTAGTGATTCTGCCCATCACAGTGATTCAAAGCTAGTTATGAGGACAACAGACTAGTTTTCCTTTTCCTTTCTTCCATAGGTTTGCATCTGCAGATGGGCACTCACTGGACGTTTTCACATGGGGCTTTAGGAGGACTCAATCCTACCTCCGTCCGGCCCCACTCCGGCTTCATTTCCAGCTTGTTCACACACGCGCAGCGGCAAACCCCGCCCCTTCCGGTGCCATCCCTGCATCCGTCCGGCCCGTCGCTCCGTGTGTTCAAACGCACGGAGCCCTAAGTCCGGCCTCACTCCGGCAGAAAGGCCTCTAATTCTGGCTTCAGTGGCGGAAAGGTAATTCTGGGTGGCAAAAGGAATTAGCCTGCCGCCGCCGGAGCCATTCCGGAATCAGCGGCACGAGCCGTTCCGGAATGGCTCCAGCCGGCTTTAGGGACCCCCGTGTGAAAACGTCCACTGTCACTTCTCAGCATCACACACAGTCCAAACCCTGCCTGCTACATGAACAGCACACTCTGATGTCAGACCAAATGTAAGGCCCACAAAAATCAGTGGGACTTAGTCCAAGGCACTGAGGTCTAGGATTCCAACCAGTCTTTCTCACACTTGCTGCCCTTTGGAAATGTTGGAGTAGTGGTTTGAGTGTTGGGCTATGACTCTGGAGACTAGGGTTCAAAACCCTGATCCACTATGTAACAAACCACAAGCACTTGGTTGTTGCAGATCATGGTACACTTCCCATCATTCCTAGTCATACTGGCCTGGGACAATGGGAGATGCAGTCCAATGTATCTAGAGGGTGACTGGATTAGACAGGAAAGCTAGACTAGGTGTAACATTCAGCCACAGTTGTAGACATTGTAGGTGTGGTTCCACAAGGGATGAGAGGAAATACACTGAGGGGCAGGGCATGATCCCAGGAGGAATCAGCTAGAGACAAAGTGGGGTGTAGTGAAAGGAGATAGGATTTTACCTGGAGTGAACTATGTTCAAAGTCCCACTCAGTCTTAAATTTTACTAGGCAGGGTCAGCCTGAGGTGTTTTGTGCCTGGGGCCAAATAGGAAATGCTTCTCCCTAAACTGGCGCAGCTCATAATGTAAATAGCTGGGGATATGTCACCTCCAGAGTTCAGCTGTGAATCACAAGCTGCCTGTGTCCAAAGTTTGTTAACTGATTAAAATTAATGTTATTGAGATGATTTGTTTATTTAATCATTTCAAACATTGTGTTATCCATTTTGTCAGCACTTTAATTTATATTGTGAGTTGTATTGGGTTGTATTGGAAGAAAGGTGTGATATATAAACATAAATAAAATAAAATAAATCTAGGAGTGTAGTATGCAAGACTGACTGAATTATTTTAGCATCTGAAACAGGAAATCCCACAAGTTTTTTTCTCTGATAATGTTGCGTGCTTCAAGTAGTTTCTGATTTAGGCCAACCATAATGCTAATCTATCATGGGGTTTTCTTGGCAAGATTTGTTCAAAGGGTCTTTTCCTTTGGCTTTGCCTTCCTCTGAGGCTGAGCTTGACTTGCCCATATTGGATCAGGGCAATTGTATTTTTTTTCTGAGACATTTAGCTTTCTCTGTCAGAGAGCTCTGGTGCCACAATAAACTACAATTACCAGGATTCCCTAACACTGAGACAGGGAAGCGGTCTCAAACTGGCTTTTTTCTGTAGTATATTTGGACCCAGATCTGTTTTCCTAAGGGTGACTTTGAGCCAGTCACAGAATCACAGCCTAAAGACTCCAGAGTATTTAACTACAAAGTGGGATAACCCTGTGCAGATCTCCCATCACTTTGAAGGTGATGTGGGATATAAAATGCTATAAATAAGTGTTCAAGATACTAAGAATACATTCCAAATCAAAGGGTTAGTCCACAACTGTGCGCAGTGGCAGCAGAGCTATGCTGTTTCAGGAAATTAAAGCTAAGATAATAATACTAACTGCAGAAATGACAACAACAACAAGGGGGGGGGAGGAGTGGTGCCAAAAGAAAAAGAAGAAAAAGAAAAAGAAAAGAAAAGAAAAAAGAAAACCTGGGAGGGAAATCTGAATGAAATTGTTTTAAGATCACAATGGCACAACTGCAAAAAAGGACAGTACTTGAAATATGCCACATAGTCTGATAATATGTCACTGATTGTTAGATTCTTGGGTAAAAACCCAAAGTACCAGTCCATAACATCTGGCAGACTGTGAAACCAAGCATAAGAGCAGTAATGGCAATTTTAACAGTAACAATAACAATAACAACAGCTTCTTATGATTATAGTCGCCCCTCTGTTTTTGCAGGGGATCCTTTCTGGACCCCCTCCCCCCTTGTGGAAACGAAAAATTGCAGATATTCAAGTCCCATTGGCTTGAATGGCTGTGTGTTCCTGCGTGTGGCCCTGGATGCGTGCCATGGGTGCATGCATCATTTTAGCCAGTGGGGCTTGCTGGTCTGCAAGGGATCCAGACTACAGACTCGAAGTCTTTGAAAATGAAGGGGCAACTGTATTATGCAAAGTGGACCTAAATCTGATTTAAATCATTCAAAATGCCCATTTCTAGCTTTGCTGAAATGTGAGTACTCATGAAATTTATGACTACTGTTTACGCAGTGGACAGCTGCTACAAATGACCTTGGTTAATATATAACTGTGTGGGTACATACATGTGCACATCCATGTGCGCATGCACACACCTGTCTGTCTGTCTGTCTGTCTCTGTATATGCTGTTTGAGAAACTTCCATTAATAACTCAGCATATGCAGTCCATTATAATAACAAGGCAATTGTTGTCAAATATATTTGGGCACAGCTGCAGCCGCAGGAAATTATTTGTGAGCCGCAGCACAGTGACTCCCACTCGGCAAGGTCAGAGGAACCTTGAAGGTGGGTCACCAGATTTCTGGTAGTGATTGTTCGCAGAACTAAGAGCTGAAGGCATTTTACTTGCAGATCAGGAGTTAAACCAAATGGGTGCATCACAAAGAAAGGGCCAACTACATAAAGCACAGAGTTGTTGAGCAATAAGCTGATTTACTTGACAAGAATGCTTTCATTGATGGATACTGTATTCAAAGAAAAATAAAGCTGTAGCTCTGAAAACTTACCTATGAGGACATGTTCATTTAACCAAGCTGTCATTTGACAGCGGGAGTTATCCTGTGATGAACAGAGGGTCATGAACTAGTTCAAGCACTAGTATATACAAAATGTTTTCTTCCAGTGGAGTAGCTGTGTTATTATAGCAGACACTGTGGAAAAGCCAACACATTTTGCTGCTTGAGGTGAAGGAGTGAATGTTTCCACTCCATGCAAGCCAAGGTGCACTGTACTCCAAAGCTGATCTTATCCCACAAGCACCACTTCCTCTCCCCAGTAGTAAAAACACAACAGTAACAAATTAAATTACTGACAATTTGCTGACTTTTCTTGACACTCAAAACCCATTGCTTCAGGGAACTGCTTCAGGATGCCCAATGGTAGAGCCAACATATACCACTGTGTAAAGTATTCAGCCTGGTCTATCAGAGAGATCTGGTGCCTCACCAAACTACAAATCCCAGGATTCTGTAGGACAGAGTCATGGCAGTTAAAGTGGTGTCAAACAACTTTAATTCTGCAGTGTGGCTATGCCTACATCCACCCACAAAAGCCTTGTGACATTTTAAGGCTTAACAGATTTATTGTGAATCAGATCTTGGAAACGGTATCTGTTCAAATGGCAACTCCCTTAATCCCACAGCCAGCATGACCTCATGGGAGGGGGCTGTGGGATTTGGGGAATTGTAGACCAAAAATAGTAATGTTCTTAAATTCAGCAAAAGCTTTTGTGGACTGGAGCCCATTTGATGAGCTGCTTGAAGGATTATGCTTCCTGAGTGAGCTTTGCAGTGTAGGTGCTTTGCTGTCTCCAGGCCTCCTCTTCTTAAATCCCTGGAAATGAAACAGTCTCCACATCTCTGATATATCATGATATTGGGCTACAATTCCCACCTTACCTAATTATTATCCATACTGAAACCTGATAGGACTTCAAGTCCAACAACATCTAGTTCAGTGGCCACCATGTTTCATGAAAAACAGGGTGGGCGTTTGAAAATGGCATAAAATAGATGATTTGCAGGAATTTGCTTGAGTAGATTTTACCTGGATTCTAGGCATGCCATCTAGCAGCTGTTTCAACCATCAGCTGGCCTGCATTGCAAGCTGCTATTTATTCTTTTATTTTTATTTTTTTTAAAAAACCCAAAAACCCAAGTCTTTAGTAGGAATGAATGTATGGGACAAAATGTGATGTCATTATCCTGTTCAGTTGTTTTGAGTCTGTTACTACAACCTTTGAGTATGTTTAGCCAGGGAGTGACATCTTATACGTATTACTGACATTAACAACAGAATTGTATCTATAGACATAACACATTGTCTCCCAATTCTGATTTCCAGTTTCCTGGATCAATGTTACAATTCTAGTAGAAAGTCCAGCTTTTGCATTAAAGTCTAGCTGTAGTTTTGCAGAGCTCCCTGAAAAGGTTGCAAATAATTGGAATGGAGGGCAAAGTAGGGTAACAAATATAACTGCTTAGAATTTAAGGTTCCATGGATTCTGTTGTTTTCCATGACTTGCTTGATACAGCAATATTATGCATTTATAATGAATGTCCAAACAAACTCAAGTTTCATTGAGGGATAATCAGTGTTCTCCCACTGTCTGATATGGAAAGAAAATGACCACTCTAGTTATTGTCACCTTCATATTCCTCTCCCCCCTCCTACCCCCACTGCTGCCCCTGTTACCACCCTTTACCACTTCTGGTCTTGCATTACATTCACCTGTCTGTTATTGCTCTCTATTTAAAGCAGCTTTTTACAGCAGTTCTTGTTGCTATGTGCCTTCAAGTCATTTCCATGGTCAAGTGGGGATTTGAACCCTAGTTTCCTGGAGCTCCAGTCCAACACTCAACCTACTATACTACACTGACTTATGCAGCTGTTGCATCAGCATGAAGTGAAGCAAGTGGTAGGACAATGAAAGGGAGGGAGGGAAGCATGGTGTAGAGACAAGACAAGGAAGGCTGGGGCAAAGAGAGGTGTTATCCAAAAGACAGTTGGGGGGACTGGGGAGTCCCCACAAGTTGTCAGTGATACTTCAAGTGTTGGGGGAATTAGTTTTGCAAGAGGCTTGGGTAACCATTGGACCATGTGCACCAGTGTATACCCGTACTAACTGGGAGGACTCCAAGTTTGGATGAACTAATAATGTGTTATTTAGAAAAATGCATAGTGCATTCACACACTAAAGATAGCAATTCAAACAGACACAGCATACAAAGCTAACAGAAATTGAACTATGCAAAAGGGACAGCAGAGTTTTTAGGGGTTTGCGATGTGGTTATAATTTACCTGTCCAATGAGAAAGCTGGAGTGGCTCAGACTGGGAGGTCTGAGGGTGACACAGAACCACATTTTTATCTTGAAACTAGCCCTATGTTGATGGGCTATCTGGCCAGATAACAAAGACTGAATGTCTTAGCCCAGGATTCAACAATGGGATTCTGGACTGGCTGATAGCTTTCATTTTAATGTAACAAAAACAGTGATTGGATCGGGATATTTCTGAGATGGATGGATGGAGAAGTTTGGCTGGGCACACAACAAGGAGTAGGTAGAGAGAGATTGGTTTACAGCTTTGAGTGTGAAGAGCTCCTTTGTCTGAGGTTGCAAGAGGAAATGCAGATTACTTGAGGGAAGGAAGGAGCACTTTAGCTCTGATGTTTTTGTCTACCTGGATGTACACATATCTTGAGGGAAATCATCCTTTTCCCCTGGGAACCTGACCTAGTGTTCTGGAAAGGTCAATATTTCATCCAAAACACACTGTCTCCAGATGTGAAATATAAAAAAATATGACGATCCCAAAATACAACTCAGGGTATGCAGGGATGCTTAACAAAGGAGGTGTGGCAGGTGAATGTAAGATGTAAGAGAAAGGAAGTGTGACAATATGAAGTGATGAGAAAGGACAATAGAGGGGAAAGGAGGAGGATGAATGCAAGTGGCAGAGTGCATGAAGCAAGGGAGGGAGAGACTGTATTATTATTATTATTATTATTATTATTATTATTATTATTATTACACCTTCTTCCCAACACAGGGACTGTAGGAATGTAGAAATGTGAAGTGAAGCAAAAGAAAGAAGAGACGAGAAAAGAAAGGTGAGAGGTACTATAGCAAGGTAGATGAAGAAGAGGTGGGCATGAAGAAATGTAAGGAGGCAAGTTGTGGTGGCACAAAGGGAGACCTAGGACCTTATCACACGGGGCCAAATCCTGACAGAATCCAAAAGGAATCCCAACCTAATACGTATTATTTTTCCGTGTTTACACACGACGTCGCACAGAACCCCGACAGAACCCTGACACAATGCAGCATGATCCGAGTTCTTTTGAATTTCGGTTTCTTCAGGAAGTACAATTGCGCGACAGGAATCATTTCGCTTTTACCGTAAGTATGGTCACCCAATACGTATCGCCAAATACATATTGGGGAGCATTTCCCCATAGCGCCACCTCTCCAAGGGGACCTCCTCAGAGCCCTGCGCCGAGGCAGGGCCAGCGCTTCAAGGAGGACCCCCTTGGAGAGCCGGCCCTGCGTCAGATAGGCGCTCCAAGGAGATCCTCCTTGGAGCGCCGGCCCTGCGTCGGTTCGATGCTCCGAGGGGGTCCCCCTTGGAGCGCCGGTCCTGCGTCGGAGCTGTCACTCGCCGAGGCTGTCACCCTCCGCATGGCCGGCGCTCCAAGGAGGACCTCCTCGGTGAACGCTGCGGCGGGAGGTCCTCCTCGGAGCGCCAGCAGTGTGGAGGGCCGGCTGCACCGAGGATGACCTGGGAAAGGGTGACAGCCGCGGCGAGTGACAGCCGCGGCGAGCATAGTGCGCATGTGCAAGAACATCATTGCTTGTTCATGTACGGGATTTCCTCGCTAGTGTGTGCACGGCAGATACGTATTTCCTTAAATGCGCGATGATGCTAATTGCATGTGATAACCATTTGCATAATGAAGGTTTCTTTGCGGTTTCTTTTAGGGTTTTGTCATTTCAGGATTATTATCGCTTTGTGGACCATGTGTGATAAGGTCCCTAGAGAAAAAGGAGGATGGGAAAAACCATGGCCAAACAGAAGGAGCAAGAGAGCAGGTCATTTCAGAATCATGAAGTGAGCCAAATGAGGAAGAAGAAAGGGGACAGGGTAAGTTAGAAGCACAACAAGAGACAAAGGAAAGCAATAGCAGCAGTTCTGCAGGAAGAGGCAAATCATACAATTCAGTCATTCCTAGCATTTTGCTACCTGTGGCAGCCAGCTTATGGGTGTTACCCTCAGGAATTAAGGAAATGAAATGGCAAGACATGAAAAGAGACAGAAGCTTCTTGAGGCATCATGTGAATTTTAAAATGTTAGGCAAATGGGTTCAAATGAAGATGAAATCCTTTTGGAAGAATTAACTCCACATTTATTTGATGGTGGTGCATGCTATGGGCATCTGAACTGTTTACGATCTCTCTCTCTCTCTCTAACACACACACACACACACACACACACACACACCCTACTAAGTAAAATGGGACATACACATAATTAATTGTAGATTTAGATACTTCTGTCTCAGGAATATTACTTCTGTAAGGTGAAGCACCATAAGGAAATAAACAGCTGCTTTGAGGGTGAGGATATAGGGAGGATTTACATCAAGAAAAACATAAATCTGGAAGTGTGGGGCCCATAGTGGATGCAGAGAGTGCATTCAGCCAACAGGCCACATTTTGCCCATTCCTGCACTGCACAAACTGAAGTACCGTAGTTGTTAATGACAGTAACAACAGTGAATTTTTGAATACTAGCCTCTCATCACTGAACAGTGCAGCACTAGTATGAATGCTTTAGTAGGTAGATACATCTGGCGTCTTCCAAGTTTGACCACAAGGTCTTATCATGGTGAAGCAAAATTAGTTGAAAGACATAGAAGATCCATAATCCAAACATTTCCTTTAACAGAAATGTAACTATGAAGTTTTCCTTCTTCTGAACTGCATTGCAAAGCAAAGGGTAACCCATGCTTTCTGATTTCAATCATCTTTCCAGGATGCTCTAAACATAAATGTGCATGTATATTGTTCCAAGTTGGGCAATTAGCAGCTTAGGGGAGAATGGGGTGGTGGTAGATTTAGAGCAAGTAAACTGCAGAGGAGAATTAATCCAATCTCTTATGACACAACCTTGATCCAGTTTAGGGGCCGTTCCCAGCTTTTCTCCTCAATCCTTTCAGGAAAATGTTAGGAGACTCAAATATCTATTTCTCCATTCTCGTCTGGCCTGCTGTAATCAGAGATGGAAGAACAACATCAACCTCTGATATTATGCAATATTTTGAGATAGGAATCACACTTTATGCAAACTGCATGCATCTATTGCAGTGGTTAGGGTGTTAATGATGTTGTGGTTAATGATGGGGTACATGCAGGTCTAGCCCTATCATAAGCCAGACGTGACAGATGCTGTGGAGAAGCAATCACAGACCCCTGGCCATTTCTCCAGAGTTCCTGCCCATTTCCCTCTGTAGGAAAACAGAACTGTATAACCGAATCAGTTGCCCTCAGCTGTTGTGAGGACTCTGCCCCACTGTGAGCACTTTAGTATAATGTAACTGCCAACCCCGGTATGTGAAATGGAGGAGATGCACCTACCTTGGTCTTTGTCTCAGGTAGCAAAACATATTTGGCTGGTCCTGGATACATACAAATAGTTTAAACAGTGTGATATACGCTGTGTAATCAAGTGGGGCCATGAACAGGAAAAGCAAAGAGGACTTCCTAGGATGAAGGGATATTGTACCCCCAGGCTATTTGAACCATTGTGTTCCTAGACTGAGATCCGTGCTAACCTCTTGTAAGTGTGACATTATCCACAAACTCTGCAAACTCTCTAGGAGGTCCTGGACCAACTTCCTGAAGTCAACAAGATTGTTCATCAGTTCACTTGACTAGGTCCTCTGAGTGTTGCTTTGTTTTAGGGAGTGTTTTTTCCCAGTAGAAAGAGTCTGGGGTTGGGGCCTTTATATAACTTTAATGAATGGGGCCTTTCTGTATTTACCATACAGTTTAATTAGCTTCCTGCAAGAGCTGTTTCTGTTTGGAAAACAAGCTAGGTTTTCCCCTCCCCTTTCTGCTTCCCACCACAGTTGTAGACGCTTAGGCTCCGTGTTGCATTTCCCCCCATCAACCAATGAATTAATCATAATGGCTGCCAACTATTAAATGCCACTTAATCTGGAAGGGAATGTGGCATTAGACAAATTGGGCATGCCAGTATGGACAGGGATGCTTGGGTTAAGTGGTCAGATTATGTTAAGGTTACATTGAGCTGGGAGCCGTGAGAATTCCAAGAATTTACAGAGTCAGATAACAGGTAGGTCGAATGTTGCAAATTGTATTATATGGATACATGAAAGGTCCAGATCAGGGGTAGGCAACCTAAGGCCCGGGGCCTTATCAGGCCTTTGTACCGGCCCCAGGCCAGTACTGCCGCCACCGCCGCCGCCCTCCGCTGCCGCCGCCGCCCACCATGATGATATTGATTATTGTTGTTATTACTTGTTCTTGGGGTTTTTTCTTGGCAAAATCTCCACAGGGGTTTTGCCATGGCTTTTCTGGGGCTGAGAGAGTGTGCATGCATATTTTTTATTTTTATTTTTATTTTTAATTTGGATTTATTTATTTATTTATTTATTTATTTTTGGTGCTTTGGCCCCCCAATTGTCTGAGGGACAGCAACCCGACCCCCGGCTCAAAAAGGTTGCCTACCCCTGGTCCAGATCATTTAATTATTTATTGCCCAGGAAATAGAAATGCCATAAATTCCTCTGGCTTTCTCTGCTGATGGCATCTCCTTCCGTAGATGGAAAGCAACAGAACCAGCTTATGGTTTCTCAAAATAACTTAAGAAGATCCAAAAATTTTGTTACCTGCCACCTCTACCTCTATAAAGATAGTTTTCTACACCTGAAATCTTAGTCCACTCCATTCGCTGAAAATCTGTCTGCTGATGACACACAAAAAATGTACACATTATGGCAATATTATGAGCATTAATAGGATTTAAGTGGATTCCTTTCTGACAAAGTGCAGTTTCCTTTAAAGCCACTAGATGGTGATTAACAACCATTTCTGTTCCACCTAATTTGAAAGCTTTCCTTGACAACCTAAATCTTGGGTATGCTTCCTTCTTGTGTGTCCAATGAAATACACACACACACACACACACACACACACATTGTAGGAAAAGATCACTATATTTAGATTAGACATGTGAACAAAATATGGGTTTCATCAATGGACTATGAAGAAAAGTGATTCTCATGACACCCAAACTTTGAGCAAAGAGCAGCAGATGGCTGAAGCAAAAAGTTTATCATCTCCTTCCAAATTTGGGCTGTGGTTTCCCAAATGTGTCTTTACTTGTTCCTGACTCTTATCCCAAACTCACCTTTCCACTTCTGACTCATGCTACAAAGTTCTTAGAAAACATTTAACTGAATCTGAAGAAAAGGCCAGTGCTTGACAAGGCTGTGAGGATTTCAGGTCTCATTTGGAATTCAATGCACATGCAGAGATCCAGTTCCAAGGTGTGATAAGAATACTTGTGGCTTAATAAGAGTATTGCTGCTAAACATTTAAATTCTCATTATTTCATTTCCTCCTGTTCAGGGGCTGTCACTGACCATGCTCTCTCAATATCCTCCTCCCATGGACAATATTCAAAGTGTGCTGTACAGTGTTAGGCAGCACTCAAAGGGTTTTTGAAGAATTTCAGAGCACCACACTACTTAGATCATTGTTCTCACTAAGCCTCTGAGCAAACTGTCAGTTGGTTTTTCATCTCCCAGCTTGAAAAAAATGCTTGATTAGTCATGCTAAAAATAATTCACAATAACAAAATCAATATGTTAAATTATCTTGGATGTCCATATTATGAAGGAATGACCAGATCTCACATGAACCTTGCCCATTCTTCTAGATCTTTCAAAGGGATATTTCTTCCTCTGAAATATAGCCTACAGTCCTGGTATCCATTGGCGGTCTCCCATCCAAGTACTAACCAGGGTGGAACCTGCTTAGCTTCCAGAATCAGACAGGATCTGATGCCTTAAGGATATTTAGGCCATACCTTAGTCTTAACTAAAGAAATTCAGTTGAATGAATTAGTTTTTGTCAAATGTGGACTTACAGTTCAACAACTGATTCTGTTCCAGTTGGGAATAGCCAAGAGAATTCAGGCCAGGGTAATTTCTACTATGGCACCCCAGTTGCTGAATCTTCTCTTTATCCCTATGGATTAACGCCAAACCCATGAGAGTTTCAGAGACAGTTCATGACAACATTAGTTTCCTGAGTGTTTAATAGATATGGTGCAGTAGTTTTACTTCCACCACTGTTGTGTTTTGTAATAATAATAATAATAAAATTTATTTATATACCGCCCAATGGTTGCCCAATCAGGGCGGTTTACAGCATAAAACACAATTACAATAAATAACAATCCCCCCCCCCTTAAAACATTATTAAACAGATAACATGATTAAAATCCAATTAACAATTAAACAAAATAAAACAAAATAAAATCATCATAATTAAATGATTAAAACATACCGCAATACCCCCTTATTACACTTCCAGGGGAACCATGGTTCAAAATAATGTCACTGAGGGAAGAGGGGGCAGCCCGGGGCTGGGACAATTTAGTCTGGAAAGGCTTGCCGGAAGAGATCCATCTTGACAGCCTTTTTAAAACTGTCCAAAGATGTCAATTGATGGATCTCGCCCGGCAGGTCATTCCAGAGCCTGGGGGCGACGACAGAAAAGGCCCTCTGGAAGGTAGCAGATAGCCTCGATCTTTGGGGCTCTAAGAAATTCCTCCCAGAGGACCGGAGCGTGCGGGGAGGATTATACGGGAGGAGGCGGTCTCTGATATAACTTGGACCCAAGCCATTTAGGGCTTTAAAGATAATAACCAACACCTTGTACCGGGCCCGGAAACCAATAGGCAGCCAGTGGAGGGACCTCAAAACTGGGGTGATGTGGTCCGTCCTAGATGTACCTGAAACAAGTCTGGCTGCCATGTTTTGAACTAACTGTAGTTTCCGAACCAGGCACAAGGGTAGCCCCATGTAGAGTGCATTACAGAAGTCGAGGCGGGAGGTTACCAGCGCATGCAGAAGAGTCTCGAGATCCCTTACTTCCAGAAAAGGGCGCAGCTGGCGTATCAGCTGAAGCTGATAACAGGCGCTCCTGACTGTCGCATTAACCTGATTCGTCATCAGGAGCGACGAGTCAAGGAGCACCCCCAGACTGCGAACACAGTCACTGTCCTGAAGCTGGTTTGAAATAGGTCTAGATAATTGTTTTCCTCCAAGACAGCTTGGAGCTGAAGAGCAACCGCCCTCTCAATCACCTTGCTCAAGAATGGCAGCAGTGACACAGGCCTATAGTTTCTCATATCCAGGGGGTCTAGGGAAGGTTTTTTCAGAAGCGGCCTAACAGCCGCTTCCTTCAGACAGGATGGAATATGTCCTTCCCTAAAGGATGCATTGATGATATCCGTAAGGAATCTCATCAATGCACCCCCCACTTGGACGGCCAGCCATGATGGGCAAGGGTCGAGAGGGCAAGTTGTCTTCCTCACCTTACCAAGCAGCTTGTCCATGTCCTCGGTACTCACAGATTGGAGCTGATCCAGTATAACTACATTGGCGGAGTCGCTGGACACCTCGCCTATTGACTCTGTATCAATAGCGGCATCTAAGTCAGCTCTCATCTGAGAGATTTTATCTGCAAAGTAGTTGTTAAATGCGTCACAGCAGGCTGTCACAGGGTTAAGTAAGGGGTTTGGCACCTGCGTCATCTCCCTCATCACCCTAAACAGCTCTGCCGGACGAGACTCTGAAGACGCAATACGTGCAGAGGAGAAAGCTCTCTTCGCTGCATGTATTACCTCCCCATAGGAACAAAGAAAGTTCCTATGGCAAGTTCTGTCAGATAGGAGTCGAGTCTTCCGCCACCTGCGCTCTAGTCGTTGTCCAACCCGCTTCATTCTCCTAAGCTCAGGTGTGAACCAAGGCCTTCGGTTTGAAGCGGGTTGGCAAGGGTGCTTGGGAACGATCGTGTCGATAGCCCTGGTAAGATCAGTATGTCTTAACCAGAGCATCGACAGGGTCACCGGCATTCCCAACCATTAAACCCTCTAAGGCTTTTTGGAATCCGATTGGCTCCATTAGCCTTCAAGGGCGGACCATTCTAATAGGTCCACCACCCCTGGCGGGGCAGATATTTGCTCTAAGTTCCATCTTGACCAGGAAATGATCCGTCCATGACAATGCGGAGGTACTTCCCACCTCCACCCACGGATATTCCTGTTCTGTACTAAAGACCACATCGAGTGTATGACCTGCACAATGTGTGGGCCCGTTGACCAATTGGGATAGGCCCATGTTTGGGATATTTTTGTGTCTCTATCCCTATATCCTAATTAGTAGTAGCTCCTTATCTGACAGGATTCCAGAAGGATCCTCTGGAATATTTTGGAAATAATTAGAATGCTATACAAGTCACTATGCATGGTACAGCCTATGCAGGTGAAGATATAATAAGATGATAAAATTGTTGAAGCATAGTTCTGGACTGTTGTAAACACCAGACCCTAGGTAGCCAGAAGGACTGTACCTTGCCTTGGATCCTTGTTACAGTCCTTCCTAAAGTTTTACTCACAGCAGCTTTACATTTTAAGTTCAGCTATCACATTCAGTTGAGATAAATTGATGTTAAATCCTAGGAATTCCATCTAAATTGGGTTGTAGACATATTGCAGAGTCTGACATTGCCTGACTTCAGACAGAAAGATGTATGTAGTTGTTGTCTTTTAAATAATTAACTATTGGGTCACCTTTGTTTGCTAATGAATCATCCTCAGGACATCCTCTGTGACACTCTAAGAAAATAAATGGTCAGTAGTGATTTGAGGAATGGGGAACTCATATATTTTCCATGCCACTTTTCCTCCAAGGTGTTGAAAGTCCTGTGTCTGTTTTTTCTTCACAATAACCCTGTGAAGCAGATTAAGGTAAACAAGAGATAGTGACTGGTCCAATGTTATCCAGTAAACTTTCCATATGGAGAAACTAACTCTAACTTTACTGTTTTGTGACAGGAGATATGCTATAGGCTCTGAAAAACCTCAGACCAGATACAAAGTAATGAGCAGCCAACCATGGGATTGTATGGACTGTGAATCCAGGAGCTGTTCTTAAGGACACCAACACAGGAACCCAGAGATTCAACAGAGGTTTTGAAAATGGAAATTAGTTTAGTTTCGTTTAGTTTTTAATCTGAAGAAAAAGAGAGAGAGAGGAAAAAGCTATTTGGTTTAGCTCTGGAAAAAGCAGCCAACATCTTGAGAGTTAGCAATATCGAAAGAGATGAAGAATGAAGAATCAGAGTTAAGCCTTAGATGGGAAAATGATCCTGTTGTCACACCAAAATGGCTGCAAGTTTCTGTGGCTTTGGGGGGAAACGTGCCCTAGCTAGCAATTCTCCTTCATAACAAGAAGTGATAAGAAACACCATCCACATAAAAATGAGGTAGGAAACCAAATATGTGAGAAGAAGCCTATTGCAGTGAGAGGCATTTTTGTTTTCCATAGCAAATACCTCGTGTTTCTACTGTGTGCAGATGTGCTATCTGACCATACACATTTTATTGGATCTCTAATTTTAGGTCTCTGGTGTTTATTAGTTAAAGTATTCAGTAAATTAATTAATTTTTAAAAGCTTCTAATAAATTTCAAGGTGCTCATAACTGAACAGATTGCAGATAAAGTTGAAGATGATTTAATGATATCAGTCTTCCACATGTTTTTGGACTACAATTTGTATATAGTCAGCCCTCCATATCCACAGATTCTGCATCCATAATTGGAAAACTTTTTTTTAATTCCAAAAAGCAAACTTTAAATTTGCAATCACCATTATATATATTTGGACTTGAGCTACCATGGATTTAGGTATCCAAGGAGATCCTGGAATCAAACTGCAGGGGATACCAAGACCCCACTGCAATCCCTAATCATGCTGTCTGGGACTGACACAATTGGGAGTCCAAAAATAGTTAGAGGGCCACTGGTTGCCAACCATGAATTTATTTTTAAAAACATCACAAATAAAGAGGAGGTTCCCTTCCAGTTATGGACAGATGAAAAAGCCTCATTATAGATAATGATCATTATAAGATCAACATCCTGAATAGAGGATTCCTTGGCTATAAATAAACCCCCTTACACTTGTATTATGCTGCCTTTCTGCCCAATAGACCATTTGCTATTAATAGTATTTTAACAGATTATGGGCCTTTGCAGACTGCCAGAAATAGTGCAAATTGAGTCCATTTTAACTGCCCTGGCTCAGTGCTAGGGAATCATGGAAACTGTATTTTTTTCTGAGACATTGAGCCTTCTCTGTCAGAGAGCTCTAGTGCCGCAATAAACTACAGTTCCCATGATTCCCTAGCACTGAGTCAAGGCAGTTAAAGTGGACTCAATTTGCACTATTTCTGGCAGTCTACAAAGGCCCTAATTTTTTTAAACTGTGCTAAGTTTAATTCTTTTTTAAGGGAGGGGGGTAAAATATATGAGCATGTACTGTTATTATGTATTGTATTGGTTTGTTTTAACATGTAAGCCACTCTGATTGCTATTATAGTAGAAAAGCAGGATACAAATAAAAGTTTTTTTTATTATTTATTTAACATCTATTAGCTACAAACAAAGGATTTCCCCCTGCAGCATTATTATTTTTATTAACATCTCAGATCTAATTAAATTATTGATTGTTACTTTATTAAAATTCATACACTGAAACGAATAAGATTTCTCCAAACTATGTAACAGCAACTTTAATATATTTGTTGAAGTGTGCATTTTTTAAAAAAACAACAAAAAAAAAACAAAAACACAACACACTCATGCACATTTGAAACAAACCTGCTCTGTTAGACAAAATGGATAACCTCAATGAAGCATTTCAGCAAGCAGGATATATTTGCAGACAAAGCACTGATATAAACAAAACCTAATTGAACATGTTCCTCTTTATGCACTTTGTTAAAAAGCTGCTGTCCCTGGGTATAATAAATCTCAGCTTACTCCTCTGATCTCGGGGCATAAACTGTGTTAGGTGAATTGTGTTACTTCTTGTCGAAAAGCACTGATTAAAATTTGCCTCACGGGCAGCATAAAAAACACAGAAAATGCAAAATAAAAATAAGTTATTAATCAGTCTAACGGGCAACTTAAATGGAGAGCTGTCTTCTGTGTCACATTAAAAATGATAATGAGGAATATTTCACAAGGCAATATTTAAAAAGGAAGAGACAAGAAGGAAATGTGTCATGCAGACTTCTCAATCTATATCTGCCTTGTAGCTTTATAGAAGCAAACTGTATGACAGGTTTCTGAAGTTGGTTACCATGGCTGTCTTGCCTGGGGAATACCTGCATTTCATCATAGCATAGCAAAACAGGTGTTGGGTTTTCAATTGCTGTAGGACAGCAGGGATCTTGTCTTTACAAATATTTGCATGTTGGCTGCAACAAAGTTTTAACCAAATGTAATACACATCCTTGTGGAGAATGGGAAGGGTGGGGATGAGGAGTAAAATATCTTATTACACATGGCTGTGTAGCAATAGAAAGATGTTTGGAGAAATCAGATTTTTTAAAAAAATATCCATGATACACACACAATAACAGCCTATAGGCAAAATTCTGGTGCTTTATTTCCTTGACACAGGAAGCAAAGCAGAGCAATGAACAACTATGAAGTTTTCCCACAGGGGCTCATACATCCTGTTAAGAGGACCGTTTTTCTTCATGTGCTTCAGATATAGGCTGAGATCCTGCCTTGCTGGGAATACAAGAGATAGTAGTAGATCTCTGAAGCAAAGTAATCCATTGGCAAGGCAGAAACTCAGTCACAACCAATCCCCCTCCCACAGCAGCATCCAGCAGAAAGAAACAAGCTTAGTCTTCTTCATAATTCATATAAAAGTACATTTATTTACAATAGTTGTGTATAATTTAAAACACAGGATCTGTCAAGGGAAGAAGAAAATGGCTGCAGGTTAGTGATGCAGGAATAGCGAGAGGATGTGGGCAAGTCACCTTGGGCAAGTCACACTCTCTCAACCTAATATTTTAAACAGAGATTAGGTGCCCATTTGTCAGGAATGCAACTAGTGGGGGTTGCAGACTGCCAGAAATAGTGCAAATTGAGTCCACTTTTAGGGTTAGGGTTAGGGAATCATGGGAACTGTAGTTTATTGTGGCACCAGAGTCCTCTGACAGAGAAGGCTCAATGTCTCAGAAAAAAACCAATTCCCATGATTCCCTAGCACTAACCCTAACCCTAAAAGTGGACTCAATTTGCACTATTTCTGGCAGTCTGCAACCCCCCTAGGTGACCCATGGAAACCCAATACAATAGTTCTATGATTCTGTGCAGACCTATTGAGACCAATGGGATTTCTAATAATTGTAAACCTTGCTGGAAAGGTTATCAAAAAGAAAAGATAGTATAACTGGGATGAGCAGACTGAAAGATCTCTTAGAAAGAGAAATGTGTAGACAAAACACTTGGGGAGAAATAATAATAATAATAATAATAATAATAATAATAATAATTTCTATCCCACCCCTCTGCAGCGCAATTGGGGTGGCTTGCAACAAATTAGACATCAGTAAAATACATCCAATCCCCCAAACCCTGCCCACCCCTTAAAAAAATATTAAACTAAAACATTGTTTAAAAACATTAGGGTAATTCAGTTATAAAATACAGCATCGCAACAGTACAGAGCAATCAGCAGCAGCATGGAAGGGAGAAAGATTAGCTGACTCTTTGGGCCAGGATAGTTATTCTGGAAAGGCCTGCCAGAAGAGATCCATCTTGACAGCCTTTTTGAAGCTGTCTAAGGTGGTAATAAGATGGTGTCCGGGAAAGCTGCCAACACGTGGCTGATAAGGACAAGGCCCTTTTCCAAGACACTAACACAGTTGCAAGTAACGTACCAATGTTTGCTTGCAGCAGGCAAACAACAAGTCCAGAGTTCCAAAAGGAAGGTCAAGAGAGCAATCCAAGGTCCAGGGTTATCACGAGCAGGTAGTCCAGAGCCGTTCCAAAGGTCACAAGATCCAAACCAGTCCAGAGTCAAGCCGAGAGCCAAGAACTTTCACCGGGGAATCCAAGATAAGCCTTGACGAATAGCTTGGCTTTTCCCAGCTGCTTATCTAGCCTCAGCTCCTCTCTCACAGGTGTTTATCTTTAGCTGCGCATTTCTCAACTAACCTTCGAGAACGCCGCAGCCCTGCCCTATCTGTTCTCCTCTAAGCAAAGGTAGGGATCTCAGTCTCTTGCTCCTCTGCTTCTTCCAGGCCTGAAACCTCTGCTGGGGAAAGGCTTTCTGCTGGAGGGAGGCTAGGCTGCTGAGGAAGGAGGCTAGGCTGCTGAGGCAGGGGCTGTGCCTCAGTGGGTCCCACACAGCTAGGTCCAGGTTCAGCTAGGTCTATGGGAGCTGGTAGCACCAAGCTAGGACCTGGCTCCACATCCTCCCCCTCAGAGTCCTTCAAGTCCTCAACCTGGCTGTCCCTGACAGATGGATCTCGTCTGGCAGGCTGTTCTATAATCTGGGAGCGGTGGCAGAGAAGGCCCTCTGGGAGGTCACAGCCTCATTTTCATAGGTTGTAGCAGATTCCTCCCAGAGGACCGAAGTGCACGGGGGGGGATCATACAGAAAGAGGCAGTCCTGGAGATAGGTTGGACCCAAGCCATGTAGGGCTTTAAAGGTCATAACCAACACCTTGTACTGTGCCCAGAAACTAATAGGCAGCCAGTGGAGAGATTTTAACACAGGTGTAATGTGGTCTCTTCTGGAAGTTCCAGAGACCAACTTGGCTGCCATATTTTGAACTAATTGAAGTTTCCGGGTCAAGCACAAGAGTAGCCCCATGTAGAGTGCATTACAGAAATCAAGACGAGAGGTTACCGGCGTGTGTACCACAGTTTCAAGATCCTTAGTTTCTAGGAAAGAGCCCAGCTGGTGTATCAGCCGAAGCTGATAGCAGGTGCTCCTGACCGTCGCATTTACCTGATTTGACATCTGGAGCAACAGATCTAGGAGCATCCCCCAGACTGTGAACACAGTCCTTGGAGGAGAGTGTGACTCCATCTAGGACTGGAAGTTGTGTTCCCAAACCTGGTTTCAGGCCTGCAACTGTTAGTAACTCTGTTTTGTCTGGATTGAGTCTCAATCTGTTTTTCCTCATCCAGTCCATTACTGCCTTAAGACAGTCATTGAGAGGAGAGATGCCATCTGAAGTCAAAGCTGAGAACCAAGACTTGGAGAAATATATCTAGGTGTCATCAGCATACTGATGACACTGCGCCCCATGTCTCTGGATGATCTCTCCCAGCGGCTTTACATATATATTAAATATATTATATATATATTAAATAGCATCAGGGATAGGATGGCACCCTGAGGGATGCCACAATTAATCTATTCTGGTAGAGTAACTGTCCCTGAGCCTCACCCTCTGAGATCTGCCCGAGAGGAAGGAACGGAACCACTGCAATGCAGTGCCTCCAATTCCTAACCCTCTCAGGTGATCCAAAAGGATGGAATGATCAAAAGCCGCTGAGAGGTCCAAGAGCACCAACAGGGTCACACTACCCCTGTCAATACCTAAGTGAAGGTCATCAGCCAGAGCAACCATGGCAGTCTCAACTCCATATCCTGGCCTAAAGCCAATTTGAAATGGATCTAGATAATCGGATTCATCCAAGACAACTTGGAGTTGAAGACCAACTGCCCTCTCGATCACCTTACTTAAAAAAGGCAATAGAGAGACTGGCTTATAGTTCTTCCTATCCAGGGGGTCCAGGGAAGTTTTTTTCAGAAGCGGTTTAACCGTCACTTCCTTTAAACAAGATGGAACAAAACCTTCCTTAAGGGACGCATTGACAATGTTCCTAAGGAACACTCTCAATACGTCACCCCCCTGGACAAGGATCAAGAGAGCAAGTTGTTTTCCTCACTCTACCAAGGAGCTTGTCCAAAAATGGCTGCTGAAGTGAGTTAAGTTAGTTGGGCTGAATTCAGACTGCATTCGATGGCAGTTTTTCAGGGAAAATCCATGTGATAGCATCTGGTTGCAACCCAAATTTTACTTCAATTTGGCAAGGTAAGTCTCTTTGTAATGTGTTTTAAAGGTAGTGCGATAATCTCCTATGTGTGTCAGAATCATGAAATAGTTCATCACATCATCTTCCTCTGATGTATGTAGGGAGCAGATTTCTTTTCCTGCATCTTCTCTTATTGTATACAACTTAAACCACAGTATCAAAGGTCAAGATGTCTGTCTGCACACTAGCTTCCAGTGTAAACAGTTACAAGAAAAACAAACCCATGTTCCTGCAATGCATACAACAGTATCTGGGAGCCTCAGCCTCTGGTAACCTAAGGCATGAATAGAACCAGACAACGTTGCTTACTGGGCACTCCCCAGCTTCGAAAAAGAAGAAATGAAATAACATAATATTGAAGGATGAGCATAAAAGGCATGGTTTTGTTGAGGATTTCTTTCGTTAGTATGTTGGACTTGCTTTTCTTTTTCATTAAATTCAAACAAAGATAATAAATGTCATAGGAAAATCCAATCTAGCTGGTTGACTGGTCTACATATTCAACAAAACTGCAAGAGTTTTCAAAGCTCTTTCTCTGAAGATGCTAGCCACAGATGCTGGCGAAACGTCAGAAAGAAACTCTTTCAGAACATGGCCACACAGCCCGAAAAAACCCACAAAAAAAACCTCTCCTGTTTTATTCCCTCATGTAACAGCTCATGGAGGTAAATCATGAGCACAATGGGGAGAAATGTAGCTTAACACCCGTCCTGGGAAGTCAGGCTTCTTCCTGAAGAAGCGGTGAAAAATGTGCCTCTTTCCAGTATTCATTAGTGTACTCTGAAGCAAACTTTGTTCCATCCTTTTATTGAACAAGTTGCTCTATCCATGTATTCATATTCCTTCCCATTGTTATCTTTTTAAAATATTTTAATGCTATTTTACATTAATGTCTTAATGAGATAATTTATCTAGCAGTTCTAAAAAATGTTGGTTTTTTTGGTCATAATTGTTTTGTAGCCATACTTTGTTTTAAACTATGCTGTGAACTGTCAGGTCCTAAACTGAGAGAAATACAGATATAAATAAAGTCTAAGATCCTGCATTACCAGATCCTGCTCTGTCATTATAACTAGAGACTTGTCACATCAGAAAAAGAAAGCGAAAAGGGACCAGGAAAGTAGTGGCTTTCTCTGTGCCTTTCCACATGCTTTCATAGCACTTCTGTTCTCTTCCTGAGAGAGAAAGTTGTAAAAGCATGCCTTTTGTCAAATGGATTTTTCCAGCTCGACAAAAGATACACTTTTACAACCATCTCCCTCAGGAAGAGAACAAAGTGCTACGACATCAGGCAGAGAAGCAGGAGAAAAGCCACTACTCTCCTGTTTTATTTCAGTTTTCTTTTCTCATGTGATAAGGCTCTAAGGACGTTATCACACGTGGGCCAAAAAGCGATAATAAAGTGGAAATGAGGCATTCCGAAAATAAACCGAAAATAAACCTTGATTCCGCAAATGGCCTTCACACGTAATTACCTTAATTGCGAAATTACAGTAAATGCATTTAACATTCACACACAAGTGAGAAAAGCCCATAAATGTACTAGAAATGATCTTCTTGTACATGCGCAGATAGAGGAATGCTCGCCATGGAACCATGGGAAAAGCAGGGAAATGCTCCCAAATGCGCATTTGCTTTTCACATTACGGTAAATGCGAAATTACTGTAATTTCACAAACGCATTTCCTCAAAACTACCGCATTTCAAAAGATCTCGGATAACACCAGTTTCTGTCCAGTTTCTGTGTGACGTCGTGTGAAATCGTGAGGCACAAATCCAGTTTCTGTTTGGGATTTGTGTGGATTAACCAGCAGATTTCCCCCGTGTGATAACGTCCTAAGTCTACTATATAAGCCTGGCACCTCTGACAATTGTGAGTTTTTTGAAGCACTAGGAAGTGAGGTGCTGAGTGAAGAAACTTCCATCCCTTTCCAGCAGCAAAGTGCTTTGTGACAGGAGGAGGAGGAGGAGGAGGAGGAGGAGGAGTCAAGGCTGAAGTTGTTGTCATGCCAGTACATCTGTATTATGCTGTCTTCAATACTTAATCTCATCTTTCAGGTTACATTGCCACAGATTAATTTAGTAGAGAAGTTCAAGGATAGAGGTTGCACACAGTAAATCTCTCCATGTAGAGCTGCATATTGATTGTGCTACACAACCCTTGTGTTGAATGGCAATGTTTTGCAACTCAACCCAGACTCAAATGTACAACTTGTACACCAGATGAGTATGCACATGTGCATCTTCAGGCTCAATGGTGCTGTGTGCACAACTCTGCTTTTGCAGACTTGAGCTGAATATGGAAGTTCCACACTAGACAAAAATGACCAAATATTCTGTGGGGGAACTTAGACATGTATAACAAATATCAACAAAATTCTGGCCTTTATTTGTCATCCACACATATTCGAAATCCCCTAGATACTTAGGCCTAGGACGACCATGTCTAGGAATGCTGGGGAAAATATTTGGCATTTTAAAATGAATGAATCTAATGTGCACTATCCAAATGTTAATGTTTCAGGCTGGAGACTTTTCCAATTGGTAACTCTTGGCTCAATGCAGTAGCCTGAATTCAATTGCTAGCCTCCACCAGAGCAGACCCAGGGAATCAGTTGGTAAATGGTAAAGCCAGCACATATTTCAATCTGATAGATATAATGAGTCAACTCTAGTTAGGATTTAAAAATAGGTTTATACCATAAGAGACCCTCCAACCTTTTACAGATGTAAATCAGGACACGTGATGCCAAGTAACCCATCATTTGGTCAAGATAAGTTATTAGTGAGAAAGAACACACAAGCTAGGAGAGGCTGCAGTAGTTGTCTTTTGCCTGAAATTACAGAGAAGAGATAGTTGGACAAAATTCTGCCCTCTTTTCTCTTCCGGCTTAGTTAACTGAGTGCAAACTACTTTTGCTCTTTGAACTCAGTTTGCAGCAACTGAAGCAAGCGGAAGACAGAGAGAAAAAATGCAGGGGGGGACAGAAACCAGGACATTTTAAAATCATCTGAAGAAGTGGGATGACAGAGGATTAATTAATTGCCCCTACAAAATCAGGACAGTTGGGAGGTATGGGCCAACCAGCTTCCAGCTTGTCCTGTTTCCATCTAAGTAGTTATGTCAACTATGCCTACAGAAATATACCAAGCAAACTGGTAGTGGTCACAGCAGTGAGGAGGAGCAATGGGCACTGTATGCATTTTCCCAAGAGCTCAATAAAACCTGGCGCGGACAATTTTATAGTTCTGGCACATGCATCATTAACCTACATGCATGTCTAAACTTGATAGCAGTTGGTGAAAATGTAAAGTATACTGTCCCTGCCAAATCAGGACAGTTGGATGGTATGCCAAAATTGATCTTTTAGGAGAAAATGCATAAAAATGTGTTTTAGGAGGAATGAATACAAAATATTCTCTGGTGGGGGTGGGGGTGGGAGTAGGGGGGGGGATGCAGCAGTGAAAATATTCATGTTTAAAAGAAATCACCAGAACTATAAGGAAACAGATTTGTTTGTATTCCTGGAAAGCAATAACAAACAAACAAACAAACAAAAAGAAATAAATTGATGTTCATCCTTTACCACAGCCATTGCATTCATATTTATTTCAGCAGGACTGTGAAGTAAATAGTTGTACAATCTACCAAGAGCCATTGCTGAATAATTACAATTTATTTTCATGGAAGATTCTTAGAGGTACATTGAAGACATGCTGTGGCATCCCATTCATATTAGCAGATTGGAAACTCATATAATTTGCTAATGGGTATTTTCTTAATCATTTGAATGGCTTTTGTAAGGCAATCCCTTGTACATCCCAGGAATGTGTTTCCTGCTAGAAATTTCTCTACCTTAGCTATACAAAGTGTGAATTACAGCTCACTCTATCCTGAGTGCCATGTATGCAATAACACATGCTAAGGCGTGCAATGGAAATGAGATGTATTGTAAGACAATCCAGTGTGCTGTGAAATAAATGACTAAAGGCCAGATCAGTGTGGGAGGAGGGAAACATAATTTTTCAAAAGAGGGAGATGGGGGGGGACTTAAATATTAATATGGTATGAAACATATTCCTATATTTCTACTACAGGTAATACTACATTTCTAACATCAGTGTTTTGCAAACTGTGCAAATTTTAATTTTTTATACTATTTATATTTATACAGTAGACTTGGGATTTGATTCAGCCCCACCCTCGGATACCAATATCAGTGGATGCTTAAATCCAATAAAATGCAGCGTCGTAATAAAATACAAAATGGCAAAATAAAGGTTTGTTTTTTGGAATTTCTTTTGAAGATTTTTGAGCCAGATGGTTGAATCTGTGGATGCAGAATCCAGAATTCTGCCCATAATTTTATTCCAGTTTGCATCTTTTTTCCTCTATTCAAAATGACTTTTTTCTATGCATAATTTTCAAAATGGAGATGTTTGTGTGTATTCTGCAAATGCACATATAGGCCCAAATCCTGTTATTAGTCCCAGCTAGAGTAGATCCACTGAGGGGCTGAACAGACCAACACTTTAGGTCAGCCTGGGGGTGGAGTGGGGGCATGGTGACCGCACGTCGGCTGCCCCAACTCTGCCCCCTTGTCATCTTCACACCATGCACCCCACCACATGGCAGGAAGTGTCAGGGTGCTCCCTTGGTGCAGCGTTCACACACACTGTGCCAAAGGAGCACCCAAAAGCCACCGCTGTGGTGGCAAGGGTGGCTTTTTGCCGCTCTAAAAAGGAGTGGTATTTGCCAGCTCTTTTTAGAGCAGCAAAGCACCAGATCAGGGCTGCAGATACGGTTTCCATGGCCCCATTCCAGCAGTGGGATTTACCTATGTGTCCATTCAGCAATTGATTCAATGGACCCATTCTGGTTGGGATTATTTGATCAGATGCAGACTATGGTTTTACGCACATGGTCTTCTCCGGTTTAATCAGAGTATGACTATAGAACATGTGTTCAACTGACCTACATGGGTTTATTTGAATGTCCAAAATGACAATATCAATAGATTGGAATTCTAGCTCAGCAACATCCAGATGGCCACATTTTGTCCCACTCCTGGTCTATGTTCCTATGAGCCAGAATGTGGAGGTGTTACATTTTGGGACTGCAATTCCCAGCATGAACTATCTATTTTGTCTGCAGTGGGTAGACAGCCTGGGAGTTTTGGTCCCCCTCAAACTAACTTTTCTAAGTTCAGATATGAAACCCTACACACAAGAAGTAAAAAGCTGCATTCCTTATCAAGGTCTCCAAGGGGTTACATTTTCTCCTGACCTTCAAATGTTCCCCCTATGCACACATTCATTGCAAACAAATGGAACATCTGGAATGTCTTCTTATCTCAAGATCATGAAGACATTTTATCCTTCACTGATCCCAGCAATCACTGTGACCAACAAATAGTTAAAAACACACAGGGCTAGGGTGTTGGCTGATATTTTTCAGTTTTGAAGGATCACAATCTTCTGTTAGCAACAGCCTGCAGTGGTGTCACAGTCTGTTATTCCCACAGCTGCATACCATAAATGAATTTTTTAAAAAGCTGCATACACTAATGATGATTAATTGCATTTTTCTCATATCTTCATATCAATTAGCTGGGAATGTGCCTTTGTTTAAATAATTGTCTTTTGTAAATAAATGTGTAAACACTACTTAAAGCATATTTTTGGTCTAATGGTACTTATCTGAAAGTTAACAGATTCAAGATGTGATGTGCGTTTTAATTGAATGGATGTACAATAAAATGTGGCATTGGGTGCTAATTTTTACAGCAAGCACATTAGAGCTTCAATCAAATTATACATGGTTTATAACAATATGAGCCTGCATTAGGCCAATCCACTTCTACAGTGTACATTGGCATTATGGAAAAAGGACAAACATGGTTTGAATGCCTACAGCCTGATCAAGAGGACTGTATTTCTGTTACCCCCCCATACACACATTCTGCCATTAGTTAATAAGCTTAGGCCTCTCCTCCAGATGGACCAATAGTTGTAGTAAATACCTTAGAATGGTTATTTCTGCTCCTTCATCCTTTCATGCCTTCAATATACTACGTTTTGTTCATTTATTTCTTTTTGAGGTATGCTTAACAGTGGTATGGGCAGGGTTTCCTTCCATCCCCATCATTCCCTCCATGAATTCAACTCCTCTCCCCATGCTTCTCCCCCATAAAGACATCTTGGGACCCTCTGCCTATCATTGGGAGGAAGAATCCTGTTCTCTGTTCCACAAGTGAGACAGAGGCATCCAGAGTGGTTCTACTCTACTTGGAAATATTTGATGGTTTCTGCACAGGCCAGGATAGCCCAGGAGAAGCCCAGAGCATCCTGGACCCAGAGCTGCCCCCAACTCCCCCCTGTTACCTGGGTCCTCCGCTCCAGTGCTGGGTGGCTGTTCACATGCATGTCCCGCTGTGCCACCTGGCTGAGTGGGGCACCCAGTCTCAGTCACATGGCTGGGTGCCTCATTCTGACTTCAAAGTGAGCAACTCACTGCCATCACATCTGCACCAGGTGGTACAACAGGACAAGTTTTAAACAGCCATCTCAGTTTTAGAACTGTGTTTTAGAGAAGATCTGGGGCAACTAGTGACTTTTAAAAATCCATTGTAGGAGGGGTATACCATGGGTTTGACATTTTTCAGATCTCTTGAGCCAGACTCAGGTATTGGACCCTAGATCATCTGGATTTCATGCCAAGAAGACGAGAAGAGGTCATTTTATTTGTCCCATGCAGACAGGGCTTGCCTAAGGAAAGTACTGTAGTTGTAGTTGAAGATCAAGGAACCTTTCCGTCTTTTCAGGTTTGATTGTAACAGTAAAACGGGAAATGCAAATACAAAACAAAAAGCCCTGCTGGTATAGCAAACAATCTGTCAAACGTTGGTTACTATTTCCACCTTAAACTGTTGAATTTCTTTGAGAATCTTGGCTAAACCTAAATGCCAAAGTTGCTATATGCCAGAGTAGGCAGAACAGCTGTGAAAAATAAACGTGGAACTACTCATGCAAAAATTCATACCCAACTTCAAACATTCTTTCCGTATTTCACTTCTGAACTAATTATCCTTTTCTTGACTAAAATCTGCCATTGGATCTTTAAAGCTTGTCAGAATGAAGTGTAGTGCTTCATATATGTTTACATTTACAACAGGTACCCCTTTGATATTTGACAAGGTTCTCATGTCATCTGGCCTTAAAGTCGCTTCAGTACTTTGCCATGGAGCAATCTGTAGGATCTCCAGGATAATGGGAATTGCTCTGTATTCAGACAGCTTGCCCTTGGGACAAGGTTGACAATTACCACCTGTTAGATGGAGAGAAGAACTCATAATATAAAACTGGTTTCCTTGGGGGAAAAACTTTAAAAAACAGAATCAAAATTGTTGACCAAATGTGTGATTTTCCTTATGATGTTCTAGAAATAACCTCTGAAACATGAAGAATGTGTAAAGGCATAGAGTATGTAAAGCTTGCTCTTTGAGAAATAAAACACACTTTTTATTGTATCCTTCTAGTAAAGATCATACTATGAAATATTTTAATGAAAGATTTAATTAATTCATAAATATTTCAGTTTTCTCCTTAAAATGTAGTGATTGCAACTTCATGATGCACCTTTTGGCATGCCCCCAATATGTCTTACCATCAGCATTTTCTCTAGATGATAACTGCCTTGTGGCATTTTTTCCACACTTGGAACTATACATTAGAGAGATAAGTAAACTTCAAAGGGCTAAATACCAAAGGGAGGCTGGAATATGGCCACACATAAAGCTACTCTGCTCCTCCAAACCCCTTTAATAGTCAGACAAGGTCACTGATCAGGGTAATTTGCAGGAAAAGTCAATTTCTCAAGTCCTCAAAGCAGGTGTTTTGCGATTCCAGGACAATTTACTGAAACAAAATTGAGGAAGTTGAAAAAAGCAAAGGTCACAATTCACAGGAAGAAGTGAGGAAAGTAAATCCCTTTGACTGTATTTTTAACTCTCTCCTTTTTTTTCAACCACAGCATATTTACAAACTTGGGACTGTTTCCACTTTAAAGAAACCCACTCTTTGGAAACTTTAGAAGATGGGGTTTACAAGAAAGGGGGTGATAGGGCTGTAGCATATCCCCCCCCCTCCTTGCCCTGTGCTATGCAATAAGTGTGAGGTAATGGAGTTGCAAAGCTTGCAGCAAAACAAAGCATTGTTAAGTTGCAAGCACAATGCCAGAAAGAGAATGACTTATTGGTCAAAGAGTTCAAACTCAAGAATTGTTCTTAGCAAAAGATTTTTTTTAAAAAAAAAAAGAGAGAGAGAGAGAGATTGTTCAGGAGGAGTAAGAGCAAAATAATGAATGAGGTGAAATCAAAAGGAAGGAGTGTCTTGGAAGAAACCAGATAGGATGCATTTTCTTAAATCCATTAAAATACATTATATTCATTCTCCTGGCTGTTAAGATATCAATGTTGATTTGGTAATGGACTGTTTGTTTTTTTATTGTCCATGTCCACAGAGATCAGGCCCTCCAGGGGTCCAGACCTCAGGGATTTTACCTCTCCAACCATTTCTCAAACCCTGTGTGGAATAAAAAAAACACTCCCTCAATACCTCCACCCCAGCAAATGGGATTGCAGCTCACACAAGTTGGATTGTAACCGTCCAGTGAGCTGGATTGTAATCATGCTGGCTGAGGATTTGCGAGAGCTACAATCCAACTCATCTGTAGGACACTAATGTTAAAGAAGGCTCCAATCAAGCCTTGTCTTTTGAAAAAGCATGTTTAAACAGGACACTTTCATTTTGAAGAAAGAGCAGCTATGGCACCTAGATCTGGGATATTTCCTACTGAATCTTTTTCCTGGAGAGGTTACTTGCTCCAGAAGCTGTTGTATGCATTAAACTCTCTCACACATTTAATCATGTTTCTGTCTCTAAAACCTCTAAGGTAATGGCTAAGGTGCCTTGCATAAAGGGCTTCTGAGCCATAGGACAAGTGGAAGGCAGAATTATTGACTCCCTTTCTATCTGGCACAGCATAGTTCCCAACAGCCATTTCCCCTGCAGTTGTGTGCCCATATATATGATCTCACGGACTAATTTGACAGAATGAACAAGACTGTTAAACTAAGAATATCTATAAGTCACAAGAAGATTAAAGATTGTACTAAGTCCTTTCAAAATGGGGCAGGAAAGACGAGATTTTTTTAAATTCTCTCCCAACCTTGAAAGTTTCTTACAGTGAATGTTTATTCCAAAATCAGTCCCACTAATTTTGATGTTGTTTTCCCCCAGGTAAACAGGTACAAGAACAAAGCGTAAGGGTGCAGTCTTACAAAGCAGAGGGTGGGTAAACTGTGGTACTCCAGAAGTTTTTAGCCTACAACTCCTATCAACCTCAGCTAGCATAGCCAATGGGAAGGGATTATGGGAGATGCTGTGGAGACAGAGTTGTCCAGCCCAGCTATACACATGTGGGATTGATGTGGCTTCCTTCTGAGTGTGGTATTGGTCAGTCAACAGGCGTCAGTGAATTCAATTTGTGTAGATATGCTTAGAATTGCAACTAGCAAATACAGGTTGAATATCCCTTATCTGAAATGCTTGAGACCAGAAGTGTTTTAGATTTTGGAATATTTGCATATACATAATGAGATATCTTGGCGATGGTACCCAAGTCTAAACATGACATTCATTTATGTTTCATATATGCCTTATACTCATAGTCTGATGGTAATTTTATACACCATATTTTTAATAATATTGTGCATGAAACAAAGTTTGTGTATACTGAACTATCAAAAAGCAAAAGTGTCACTATCGCAGCCACCCATGTGGACAATTTTGGATACTGGAATATTTTGGAGTTCAGAATTCCAGATAAACGATATTCATACTGTATCCTATGTGCTACAATGATGCCATTATCTAAATCCAAATTATATATGGATCAGATCAGTAAAATAGTCATCATTTAACAACAACAACAAAACTGTTTGTCACCTCTGCCCACTAGCCTAAGATCACCAAGAAATACTAAACTATCTGATTAGCTCAAGGATTTCTCTTTCTTCTCTGTCATCTCAGCTTCCTTTTGGTTATGTATGGATACAGGCACATTCCCATCGCCTGAAAAAAACTAATCCAGCTGTTAATTTTTTTGGCAACATTTCCCCCTCTCTCTCTTTACATTGGTATCAGTTACATCTGAAGACTGGAAACAATCTAGACCCTGAATAGCCAATATTTTTCAGACTGATAGATCGGAAGATGAGTATGGCTTGATTAGTCAGACAAATAAACAAATAAAGTAAAACACACAAATAAAAGCCACCACACCTGCAGGAATTCTAGTTATGTTAAAAGGGGTTGCATCCCTAGGCGAAAGGATGCCGGTTCACCTTTCATCACCAGTGACCACGTTACATATGCAGCTGGTGACATTACCTAGCCTCCAGCAAGGTCAGGAGCACAGAGTAAAGTGCACACAGTCAGAATTGTTCCAGTGTTTGCAGCAAAAACATGGCTAAATTGGGGCTGGACTGCAGCTGCAGCCTGGCTCACTCTAGGATAACTCTCAGGCTGCTGCTGACACCAGGTCTTCAAACCAGATCTTGGCAATGTTTCCCTTTGGATTACAGCTCCCAGTATCCTCATGCTACTCAGGGGATTCTGGGAGCTGGAGTCAAAATCCCAATCCCATTATTAGCCCTAAAATGGATTAGACCCATTGGATCAACGGGAAATTTGTAAGGAAAGAATTGGGTAAGTTTCATTGATTCAATGGAACTAAAAAGCTGGGAGTAAAAATTGGATGTAACCCCCACACCCCAAAGGTAACTTTTCCAGGTGTATCTGTAAAATACTGAGTTACATTTAGACTTAGAAGAGTTCCAGTGAAATTAATGGGACTTATTAGTTTAAGGACATTATCACACAGGGCAAACCTGCTGGTTAATCCACATAAATCCCAAACAAAAACTGGATTTGTGCCTCGCGTTTTCACACGACGTCACACAGAAACTGGACAGAAAGTGGATAGAAACTGGTGTTATCTGAGATCTTTTGAAATTCAGTAGTTTTGAGGAAATGCAAATGCAAAATTAAGTTAATTTCGCATTTACCATAATGTGAAAAGCAAATGTGCATTTGGAAGCATTTCCCTGCGTTTTCCCATGGTTCCGCGGGGTTTCCCATTGGTCATCAAGGCAGCGTCTCCTTATTACGTTTACTTCCGGTTTTGCTTGGGCGACAAACCTGCCAGACAGACATGAGCCTCTCTGCTTCATCTTTCTAAATATCTGTCTTTTACTAGAGATATCGGGCCACGGTTGATGTGGGGTTTGTGAAGGAACACAATTGGGGCCAAAACACGCGGCCAAAGCAATGATGAAATGGGGAAAAGGAAGTGCCGAAAACAACATCCGCCAGCCGCGGTGAGGGCTTTTCTCACTTGTGTGTGAACGTTAAATGCGCCTACTGTAATTTTGCATTTAAGGTAATTACGTGTGAAAGCCATTTGTGGAATCAAGGTTTATTTTTGGTTTATTTTTGGGATTTCTCATTTCCACTTTATTATCATTTTGTGGCCCATGTGTGATAACGTCCTAAGTCTCAAAGATCCCTATGTATGGCAGGGATGAAGAATGTACAACCTCTGGACTGCATAGCCCCTCCAGGCCATTTTGAAACTCCCACAGTCTGCCCACAACATCATCTCCATATTTTAGGGGGAAAAGGGAGCACATAAGAAGGGAATTTTGCCATATTTCAGGGCCTTCCTCATAGCCAATATAGGCCCAAGACAGCCCCCTTTTGAAGCAGGCATCCAGGGTCACAAAAATGGCAAAACTGTGTCCCCATCACATTCCCCAGAGATGCTTTAGGGGCAAGTTTGAAGAACTGAAAATGGGAGTACAGGGGGTGAAATGTAGCCCTCCAAGGTTCCATGAAAGGCCAATGTGGCTTCCCAGCCACTGGCAGTTGCCCACTCCTGACACATGGCAATGTCTGGATTCAATCCATTGAATAGTTATAAGTCAGCATGGGCAAAGTGCAGCTTTCCATATGTTCTCAACTGCAGCTCCCATCAGCTACAACTTGTACTGTCAGTCATGAGGAATGTTAGGGCTGCAGTTCAGCAATTTCTCCCACCCATGTCATAACAGCTGCTGAAAACGAGACCTCCTTTGCCACACTGAATTGTTAGCTGATGCAGCTGAAGTTTCCCTCTGCAATTCTATTCATCCTGAAACAAACCTTTCTGGCATAACTGTGGGTGTAGCCACACTGCAGAAATAAAGCAGTTTGACATCACTTTATCTGTTGTGGCTCCATCCTGTGGAATCCTGGGATCTGTAGTTTGGTGAGGCATCAGAGGTCTCTTACAGACCAGTCTGAATACTTCCACAATTACAAATCCCAGGAATCCAGGGAATGGAGCCATGACAGTTAAAGTGGTGGCAAACTGCTTTTTTTCTGCAGTGTGACAATAGTTTTGGTGAGCATCCCTAGATCTATAATGTGCAGAAATAAATTAGATAAAGATGCCTAGTTGTCACCTTTTTTTACAGTAGGGTTCCTGTGCACCTTATATGAGCCCCCTCCGAGTTCATGTCAGTGTGTATGTGTAAGTGTGTGTGTTGTTTGTCTTCAAGTCATTTCCAACTTATGACAACAATAAGGTGAACCTATCATAAGGTTTTCTTGGCAAGTTTCTTCAGAAGGGTTTGCTAGTGCTGTTCTCTGTCACCCAATGGGTTTCCATGGCTCAAACCACTATGCCATCTGTTCCAGGATTGAGTCTGAACTTTTAAGAAGCTGTCTATGGAGATTATCACATTCCTCTTTTCACTTGATCTGTGCACAGGCTGGGCATGGACTTAAACTGGTGAAAATCGATCTTATTGCTCACCTCTGTGCCCAGCTTGGCCATGTCGCATACCCAATCCAGACTCCTGGCATACTTTTTGAAGAATGATACTTTCCTGTTCTTCAAAAAGTACGCCAGGAATCCAGATTGGGTATGCAATGCTGCCCAGTTGGGCACGGAGGCATGAGATAAGATCCATTTTCACCAGTTTAAGCCCATGACTGGATTGGGCAAAAAGAGGCATGCGATAATCTCCAAAGATGCTACAGAGACAGGTCAGCATTTTGGAAAGCAGACTAGACAGACACACCTCCTAACCACAGAAAGCAGACTAGACATGACATCTATTATCCACCACTGTCCAGCAGAGATGCGTGAAACCAGCTGCACTTAATAGAGATTTGTACCAGCTGTGTAAGACTAGCTGTACTTGAAAAAGTTTATTTTTTCAACCAGTGGTCTTGCTGCTGGAGATTTCTGGGAGTTAGAGACCAAAAAAGTAAGTATTCCAAGCTCTGAAGACAGTAGGCGCATAACTTTTTGAATGACAAAATAAGGTTAAATTAGGAATGAAATAATTCAGCCTAATATAGAGTAGTTTCTGGAGGAGGAAATGATTATAGAACAAACTGGTAATATCTGAAGCAGTTCTATACCAGTGGTAATCTTCAAGGCCTTAGGGTACATCTACACCATGGAAATAATGCAGTTTGACACCACTTCAACTGACATGACTCCATCCTACAGAATCCTGGGAATTGTAGATTTGTGAGGCACCAGCACTCTTTGGCAAAGAAGGCTCAAGACCTTGTACAATAGGTCTTGGAGCTCCAGCACTTAACATGATGTCAAACTGCATTAGAGGCACCCACATAGGTACTATAATTAATATCTGGAAATCAGTTTTCATTTTTAAAAAAAGATCATTAAATGTACAAGTTTTATCCTTTTCATTTTTTTAAATAAAGATGGTTCAGAACAGGATTAATGATAACTTTTTTTTAAAAAAATACATACATTATTGTTCACTTCTCCTCTTTATTGATGTAATTTAATTATCATATAGATACAAACAGTTGCTCCACTACTGGGCGCTTCACATCTGTTAGCAGAGATTTGATTAGGGCTACACAAATGTGCTAGATTAGAGCATCTCGTTGGTAGAATTCAAACCACCTGGCTATTTTAGCAACATCAATAAGAATAATTCTCTTTTTCGAAATCAGTAAATCCAAGCTATATTAAAAAGAATTAATTAATGAGTACCAGATAGGCAAAACAAACATTTGACAATGAATCATATTATCAAAGTGTTTGTGTGAGATCCCTCCCAGCTTATGTTTAGATGTCAAATTATATTACCAAAACTAAACAACAATTCAAATGATTTTTAAATGCAATAAGTCTCAGTGTTACATTCACTTATTGCATAAGTTAGGATGATAAACAGTGGGAGACAATGTTAACTACAGCAATATGTAAACACACGAATTGATAACATACCTATGTGATTTTTTAAAAGGTATTTTACATTTTGGAACTTTTAGTTGTCATATAAATTTAGAATGCAAGACCCCGCACTCAAACATTCACAGTAAAATAGTCTTCAGTTGTTAGAATTATATCTATATGATTATAAACAAATAGGAGGATGACTAGAGATTCCTTACCTTTCTGTGGTTAGGAGGTGTGTCTGAACTTCTTGTGCAACTATCAGTCATAAGTAATATGTATGTATGTATGTATGTATGCATGCATGCATGTGTGTATTTGATCTGTACTCCACCTTTCCCCTACCCAACATGTTATAGCATCCAACTATAACATGAATAAATTAGAGGTTTAAAGGCCAAACCATATTAATGAAAAGAAACATTAATCATACCTGCATCATCTTAGTGGCATACTTAGGCATGAATTGCACAATGGATATGGAGTGATATTTTTTTTAAATAACAATGTTAAATGGTCATTTACAGGTGAATGCATTGTCTGTGGAAATGTGCATGTGGCAGATTGCATGTGTGGTAGCACATTAAAGTACACAGAGTAGATGGAGAAGATGCATTGTCTCAATGTTGTCAGTCATGCATAATGACCACTGATTCACATATATTGCTCTATGCTAGTATTCAATACAGAGGTTGTGTAATCTAACTCCATTGGTGAACATTTACACTATGTTGAAGCAATGTGGGATCTAGACCTTAAAAAAAAAAGGACCGCATCCAGAAGAATAAAGTTATTCTTTATAGAAGCCCTCTGAAATGGGAGATGTGGTGTGTGTGTGGGGAGATCTTCATCTATCAGCAAAAGGAGGAAAAATGGGGGACCAGACCAACCTTCCTTTATGGTCCAGGCTCAACTACTGAGAAAGCCTTAGGAATGCTGAAGGATATAAAACTTAGCAATGTGTGTGACATTACTTAATGTAAAGAAAGTACATTACCAAGTTCCTGCTGGCTGGTGTGCTCCTGTTGTAGTGGATTCATCTAATACTGACTATCTTTGGTAGGAACATACAGCAATATGGGAACTTTGAGATATAGTTGCTGTACTTCTCTTCGTCAAGCCCAAACATTCAAATCAGGCCTCCCCCACTGTAGCATGAAGTCCAGGTATCATTTTGGGGGGTAGATGAGACCTAACTGCAGTACAAAGCTTGGTGTGTTTTATTACTGGGAACACCAGCCAACCCTGAAGAGTATGAAATTGTACAAGTAAAACACAATTTGCAGTTTGAAACAATTTGCACTAATTCAAAGTAATCTGATGCATTCAGACCAAGTCAGACAGTGTGTCTCCAACTACACTGTATAAAGAAAACTCCTTGATGGTGTAATAGGGATAGAGAAATGGACAGCTGAACTTTGTACAGTGACAGATCTAGTTTCAAATCTATTTATATTAAGTTGTCTCCTGCAGGTTTATACTGTTTGTATAGAGATAGAAAGAAGCAGCAGATCTCTGACTGTTGACGACACCATACTCTACTTCTCAGTGGATTACTTTACCAAATAAATATATATTTTTACCATTACTTCTTGTCTTCAATTGCGTTCTTTAGTTTATTAGTTTAGTTTATATAGCAGGTAGGTATTCCAAAGGAGCTACCATGTATTAAAATGCCCTGCACTTCTGCAAAAGAATTGAAAAGTCAACACTGTTTTGAATTCCATTGTAGGTTATTGGAAGACTCAATTCAATTATTGAGATATTCAGATTTCCAGCTCTGATTTGGATTGAGCCTCAACTATTCCAAATCAAATCAAGAACCAAATCACCAAAACAGGTTCTAAAGTGAATTGAGCTGTAGTTTGAATATACAATTAATAATAATAATAATAATAATAATAAAATTTATTTATATACCACCCGGTGGCGGACCAATCTAGGTGGTTTACAATAAAATTACATACAATCAAATGAAATAACACCCTCCCCCCCTTAAAAATAGATTAAACTACATATCAGTTAAAAATGGTTGGATAACAACCAACATTAAAACATAAAAACAACTAAAATAACAAACAACCCCATGTGACTTCAGTTTAATAAGGGTTGAGAACCAGTCAGGGAAGTCTCGATCCTAAAATCCCAATTTCCCAGGCCGGGTGTTTTTTGTTTTTTTTTAGTCTGGAAAGGCCTGCCGGAAGAGATCCGTCTTGATAGCTCTCTTGAAACTGTCTAAGGATGTCAACTGACGGATCTCATCCGGCAGGCCGTTCCAGAGCCTGGGGGCGACAACTGAGAAGGCCCTCTGGGAGGTCACCGTAAGTCTAGATTTTGGAAGCTGCAGGAGGTTCCTCCCAGAGGACCGGAGATTGTATGGGAGGAGGCGATCTCTAAGATAGCTTGGACCTAAGCCATTTAGGGCTTTAAAGGTAATAACCAACACCTTGTACTGGGCCCGGAAACCAATAGGCAGCCAGTGGAGGGACCGCAAGACCGGAGTGATGTGGTCCCTCCTAGATGTTCCCGACAGAAGTCTGGCCGCCATATTTTGAACTAACTGAAGTTTCCGAACCTGGCACAAGGGTAGCCCCATGTAGAGTGCATTGCAGAAGTCTAAACGTGAGGTTACCAGTGCGTGCACAACAGTCTCAAGATCCCGTACTTCCAGAAAAGGGCGCAGCTGGCGTATCAATTAAACAGAACAACTAGTTTGAGTGGGCCTTCCTGTATTGGGAATATCAGGTATCAAAAATTTCAAAACATGGAAATAGCTGTTGATAACTTAAAGTCAGCTTCCATAAGATTTATTATTAACAAATTTATTTGGGTAATGTAAGTGAGAATAGCATATTAGAAGTTCCATGTGTCAACTGAAGTAATACCAGGTTGACAAGCCATCACAAGAACAAGCCTGCTTAAAAGCTTCCTCAAGCTATATAATTAATTATGCTATTTAATTATTTACACAATAATTAAATCACCTCTCACAACAGAACAAATGAACAGTGGGGACAATGCACATTAATCTTTAGTTAAAGAATTCTCCAAAGCAACTCTCTTTTGGGAATAGGGGAAGGAAGAACGCATTTTTGATGACACATAGTTTACTTCTCTGTGCCATAGTTACAACCTGAGTGCAGATAAATCAGAACATTTTGATGCTCTCTTTGATCTGTGGAAACCAGGGGACTTTTTGTCCTCACTGTGCTTTTTTGCTTCTGCTCAGTGCCGGTCAAGATGATTACTATAAATTGCCTTACCTTGGCAGTTATTAAGATTTTTCAGGATTGTATCCAATGGACATCACTGGTGGAATGGATTCTTTCATACTTCTGCAGTCCCTTCCCACCCCACACACCTCAAAGGGAAATTACAACTCATTGTCTACTCACTTGATGAGTGGACGCATATTTAAAATAACTAACTAAATAAAATTACATTATAGATTAAATTAGAACTTTTCTAGTGAAAGGGGGCATCTTAATTACATTTGTTTATTTAACCCAATTAAATTGTATTTTCAGCATTAATGTAATTTCAAAAATAACTTATTAATTATTTGTTAATTAATTTAATGAGAAACCAGACTAATGAGCCAACAAATTTTACATTTCCCAGCTGGTCCTTCACTCACCCCACCCATCCCCAAAAAAAACCTGAAGAATTTATTGTGGAATTGCTATGTTTAGGTCACAAGATTCAAACTACTTGCTCAAGAGTAGACACAAGGGAATGAATTATGTTAAGGGCTTGTGGGATTAGAAGCCCCCCTCCCATTTATAAAAGTAATGAAAGGTCTGTATTATGGAAAACAGGTATTTCTTATTTATGAAATCTGGAGGGCTTCAGAAAGTTGATGAAACATTTGAAATCCATGTGAATTAAAGACCAAAAAAAAAAAGAAGGAGGAGGAGAGAAATAATAGATGACATTTCTCATCTTCTTTTAGTGAAGACCTGTAAATACTTTAAAATTTAACATATTAGTTAATTCCTCCCTGCTAATGCAATTTTTAATCTAATTTTTTTAGTTGAAAAGACAGAAGAAGGAACAAGGGATTGGAAATCCTGGACTTGACCTAACCAATAGGGACAGGTTAGTCATTGAACTCAAAGTAGTTGGTACTTTAGGAGGGAGTGGCTATGTGATGCTAGAATTCACAATTATGGCACAGGGCAAAGAAGAATGTAGTCAAACATGGATCTTGGATTTCAAGAAAGCTGATTTTAACAAGTTCAGAGAATTACTGGATGGAATCTCATGGCAAGACATGCTAAATGAAAATGACGCCTAGCAAGAGTAGGAGTTCTTAAAGAATATGTAAGTTCCAAAAGGTACAATCACAAACAGTCTCATGGAAGAAGAAAAACAGAAAACATCTGGGGAAAAACAAACAATGTGGCTGCACAGCAAAATCCAGGCAGAACTGAAAAGAAAAAGGAGTGAGCCAGCATGGTATAGTGATTTGAGCATTGGACTATGACTCTTGAGACCAGGGTTTGAATCTATGAATCTAAATGACTATTAGTAGTCATTAGTAGTACTGAGTAAGTACAGCAAAGATAATTTCCAAAGATCTAGCCATGGTCTTAAAGGTGTCCTAAGACTCCTTATTGTGCTCTGCTACCCCTCTCTGGCCTGAACTGCATTTTCAGAATGAAAACAGATTGCTGCTTTCTATATTTCAGACAATGAAGACATCATAGAGAATGTTGGTAAGGAATAAAGGATAAGCATAAAGAATATGGTTTCTTTGGTCCAAAACACATTGCAGAAATAATCCAGTTTGAGACCACTTTAACTGCCTTGGTTCCATGCTAGGGAATTATAGGAACTGTAGTTTTGTGAGACAACTATCAGAGAGCTCTGGTGCCGCAATAAACTACATTTCCCAGGATTCCCTAGCACTGAACCCAGGCTGTTAAAATGGTTTCAAACTGGATTATTTCTGCAGTGTGTTTTGAATTTTTATCTATCTAACTTTATCTATCTAACAGCATCAAGTAAGCATTTCATGTATGATCCACAAATGTTATAAATGTTAAATATTATACATACTTAATGTTATAAAAGACTTTGTAGTCCATCTTAAAGCAGGTAGGTAATCAGAGGACTTCAAATGGAATGTTTTTAAATGAGATACATATGCCATCTTTGCAAAATACCAGTCCTAATAACTGGAGATCAAAGGTACAAATGGCAGATGGATACCTCTAGCCTTGTTAAAATGCAATATTACTTCAGATCATATTTCAAGTCTGTCTTTATTTCAGCCATTCAAGGAAGAAATGGGCAAAGGCTTCCATTGTGGGAGGCACACTTTTTGGCAATTACTGTTCCTCCTTGTGATTCACTGAGTTGATTTACTGGTAAGGAAGTAACACACTGTAATGATCCCAAAATAGTAGAAAGTCTGTAAACAGGAGTGAATTTTTTTGTTCTGATTCCTTCTGGATAGAGACCACCAAAGTATCCACACAACACAATAATAGCACCGATATCCCTTTAACTTCTATGGAACATAAAACTGTATTAAGCTGCTATGATTGTACAGTATGGCTTCACCATTCATTCATTCATTAAATTTATATCCTGTCTTTCTCCCAGGACATAATCCTTTAATGACATCTAACCAGTAGCAAACATCATGCAGAATTACACAGGCCTTTCTGAACCATAAGAAAGGATGATCTGTTACATATAAATCTGTATAAGATATACCAGGCTTTTTATATGAAGAAAACATAGGAGGCTCTGCCTGCAGGTTTGCAATCTAAATTTTATAAAGTGAGGAAGGACATTTGGAAGAAAGGAGGGAAACTTTGCACTTGCTAGGCAAGAGAAACCTATACAATAATAACCCAACAATAAGAAAAGAATCAAAGGAATGAAAAATTAGAACATCTCCGAGAGGAAAACACCAGAGAGAATAAGATGAGTTTTTAATAATTCCTTAAAGCAGGACAAAGAGGAATGCGGCCAAATATCTAAAGAGGGAGAGAAAGTCTTCCATGCATAAGGGGCCACGAGAGAGAGAAGGCAGACAGACAAGAAATAGCACAAGGGAGTGGAGGTTTAGTAAGAAGATTAGTATTTGATGAACAGAGGGACTGAAGAGAAGAATGAGAGAAAGCAATGAAGATAGATAAGAAGGGGCAAAACCATGAGGAGACTTAAAGGTTAGAAGAAGTATAAACTGAATGTAGAACAACGAGGAAGCCAGTGGAGTATACTATCATTGCAATAGGAAGAGGGGAAGCAATTAAGAAGTTAGGGCTAGATATAATATAATTATCCCAAAGACCAGTAGGAGAAATTAAGTGCATTTCAAATGTGATAAATGTAACAAACAGAACCTTCAGTGCAATGTTGCAATGTCGAGCATTGTTCACAATGCAGCCAGTCAGCTACATAGTTTTTCCCTCCTTTGGGATACTCAGTTCCACTTCCAACTGGTTTGCTCTATTTACTTTATTTGCCGCTCCGTCACTTAGCCCTTTGTGACCACTGAGGATGTACTTTATTGTTTAATGTTTTTCTCCCACTCACTGGCATCATGGGGTGTGTGTGTGAAGGGAGTACAGACAGCACCAGATGACACCCTAAGCAGGAGGGATACCATTTCTCCTCAAATATCCACCTTTTGGCAGAAAGGGGCTGTGGCATTTGTCTGTATCTGTTTAAAATGCTTCAAGAGATGGTGGGAGTGGAGTAAAACTCAGTGGGAAGAGAAAGGAGAGGCCCTAGAATTTTTAAAAAATTAAAATTTCAAATTTCAACATTTTAATTTTTTTAAAAAAATGAAATTTTGAATTTTAAAAATTATTTTTAATTTTTCTTTAACAGCATCATATTTTAACCAAATCTTCACTATGCATATATAGATACATTTAGGTTGTGCATATGTTATTGTAATTTGAAGGTGTAGTTTTAAATTTGCTAATTGTTTTATGTCACAACTATTAGCATTACATTCAGTGGTATATGGGAATTATGATTTATGAGTAACATTAGTGCAAAAACCTAATACAGGCTGGAAGTACTGCATCACAAGAGTGACCTTGTAAAAGTGCTTTCTTTCACTTACACTACCCTTTTTGCTGATGTAATGTGGTGCCATTTAGAGAACTCGAGGATATTTGAATTTTTTTCTCATGCATGATCAGAAAAAAGTCTCCACATGTTGAGACAGCCTGCTTTTTGGTTTTTTTAAAGTCAACCACTTTGACATTTTTTGTTCTTCGTGAAAGTAAAAAGACCACCCTTCCCCTTTTTGGCTTCCTGTGGGTTTTGCACAAATGAAACTCTCCCACCCACCCCCCAAAAACCCTACTGAAAATTCCAAAGAAGTCAATGAAAAATCCACAGAGACTCTCATAAACTCATCCAGCAGGGAGAAACATTTGAATGTTTTTCTCTTCTTAAATGTTGGAATGAAATAAGTAAAGATTTATATTCTTAATGTCATTAACCCATTGCAGGGGGAAGAAGTGAATATTAGGTGAAGGACAAGACTCATCTTAAGGTGGTGCACTATGCCCTAAATATACTCTGACCTTATCCTCTTGCTCTGAAGCTATCCTGCTAGCTTAAGGCTTATACTAGTGGTAGCTTCTGTCAATACTGTGATGATATAAAAGTACAATAGAATATGAGCAGTTGAGGACAGAAGGGCCTGGAGATGTCTCATTTATGGGGTCACTATGAGTCAAAGTCAACTTGAAAGCAACAATAGAATATCTTTGACATCTGACAGTCATGATGCCATCCTGGCTCATTAAGTTTAAATATATATATATATATATATATATACACACACACACACACACACACACACACACACACACTGTTTAGTTGCACTAAAATTTAAACTTAAGAGACTATAAGTCACCACAGTTGTCTTTTAAACTTATTTTCCTCATGAACCACTGAACATGAGAACATTTGAGCTTGCTTGATATTAATTTAGTCTGACAGAAATGCAGTTAGTCTGCCAGTTTGTGGTTCATTATGGTAAGTTTCTATCTATAATTTAGTCTTAGCCACAATGGAAAGGGGAATTTATCTCCAATATGTGTTGCATTAAATAGGGTTACATGTCATGTGGTGCCATGACACAATGTCATTTTGTAGAGCCAGATAAAATGCAACACATTGTTTCAATGTAGCATGCACAGAATGTGGCGGCATATTTCCATTAAGTGAATGTGTGCCTTTTAAAAAAGAAGCCCTGAATCAGCAAGACTCTGTCAAGCTGCTCTCAAGTTGCTTGTTCCACATTTCCAAAAGAAGAGAGACTTGGGAGACTCGATGTCTGCACTGTGGAATTATATGGAGCTAGAGGTGCTCAGGAATAAAGAATTCCTTGTGTTCCTTTGAACTTAGAGATCCTGAAACCAATGTCTCTTGAAGGTCTCCTATCCCAACCTGTGCCCACTGCAATAAGGAATTACAGATTCTGCTTAGATTCCTCTAATGGATGACAGCCCACTGCCCCACAGCTGCAATGTCAAACAGCTCTTTCTTTGTTATATTTTTTCTGTAATGTTTAGTCAAAGTCTTCTTTCTTCAGTTTTGAACCATGGTTCTAGTCCTGCCCCCTGGACTGTATAGGCACTCTGATAGGGCTAGGGATCCAGGTCTTACCATGAGTGGATCAGGTATCTGCTTATTGTACCTTGGCTTGCTTGTGGGAGGGGGATGGATGTGTCATTCTTTGGAATGCCATTTGCCAGCACCACAGACTCCTTTGGTTGATATGTCTGCCTAGTTTTTAAGGTGGGGGTGGGTATTCACACTCATGACAATAGTGCCACAATGGCAAATGTGAGCAGAAAAATTTACAAGGTCCTAAGTCTAGTTTGTGACCTCACAAATACTGAACAGCCTACCATTACACACACACACAGCAGGGCTAAAATCCCCTAGCGGGTCCAAAATTATAGCAAAATTGCCCTCCAGTTTCTTTTCTTTTCTTTTAGCATCACTACCACTCTCCTGATAATTTCCTACACATTAAGAAACCACTGATGCTGGGAGGCCAGCACATACTGCATAATCTTTCCAGATGAAAATGGGATATTTGAGAATTATTATAATTACCCTCTATGGTGGGATTTAGGGAGGGCTGTTCTGGAAAGGCCTCATGACAGCTTCATTTAGGCAGCCTGGAACCTTGCCTTGCTGTAGTGAGACATTCATTGCTCTTGTTAGCTTCTCAGCCGGTCCACTGTGGCTGCTTTGGCCAATATCTAACAGCAGCAGGAGCAGGTGGTTCCCATGTCAGTAGGGTGGTATGCCCAATTCAGGCTGTAATCCATAGTACAAAAGAGCTATCCAAGGTTCTGAACCCCATCACCAAAAGAGAGATTCCTTTAAAGTTCACACACAAATCTGGAGGAGATTCTGTTGGAAGATCTTTCCATTCTTTTCCCCTCTCTTTAGATAGATAGGGATTTCTGCTTGCAAACTCCTCTCTCTCTCTCATTCAAGCTAACCATGTGAATTAGGTCACTCCCTCTCTTGGGACTAACAGACTTTCTCTCAGGATTCTCAACTGAAGCTGTTCCATCATCCTGCTCTCAAAAAGATGGTAAGATTTTCTCTTTTTACCTAAACCATCACTAGTTAGATTAGGATTTAGTTTTTTGTGTAAATATAGAATAAATCATTGTTTTTTGAACTACAAACTATGTATTTATTGTTTTTGAGTCAGTCTTATTTCTTTAGGGAAGCATAGTTAGGGAAAGTCTCTCTTCTGGTACTCTGCTAATCTAAAGCCAGACTCTTAACAGGTTTGGCTTTTGATATTTAAATATTTTTGTTTCCTTTAAAAAGGCTGAAGCCTTAGGAAATTTAAATTACCGTATTTTTCGGCATATAAGACGCTCCGGCATATAAGACGCACCCAATTTTAAAGGAGGAAAATCTAGAAAAAAAAGATTCTTAACCAAATACTGTAGTAAAATATTTTATATCAACTTTATAAAGTTAACAGCAGTTTAAGAACAATTTTAAGTTGTAAATGTAAGTTTAAGCCAGCAGCAGGGCCAGGTATTGCACAAATTCCCTGCCCAACTTTCTTGCAAGTCTCCTGTCGCCTTATGGTGACTCCATGAATTTCTTAGGGATTTCTTAGGCAAGGAAGACTCGAGAAGTGGTTTTGCCAGTTCCTTCCTCTGAAATACAGCCTGCAGCACCTGGGATTCTTTGGCGGTCTCTCATCCAAGGACTATCCAGGGCTGACCCTGCTTAGCTTCCAAGATCAGATGGACTGGTACCTTTGGAGTTTTTAGGCCATTGGCTTATGGAGTAATTTATGGCTTATTTTGACCCTACCATGAGGGTTTTCTTGGCAGATTTCTTCAAGTGGGGGTTGCCATTTCCATCCTCTGAGGCTGAGAGAGTGTGATTTGGCCAGAGTAATCCAGTGCCTTGGAGTAATTTCTGGCTCATTTTGACACTACCATGAGGGTTTTCTTGGCAGATTTCTTCAGAGGAGGGAGTTTGCAATTTCCACCCTCTGAGGCTGAGACAGTGCAACTTGGCCAGGGTACTAATCCAGTGCCTTGGAGTAATTTCTGGATCATTTGGATCCTACCATGAGGGTTTTCCTGGCAGATTTCTTCAGAGGAGGGAGTTTGCCATTTCCACCCTCTGAGGCTGAGACAGTGTAACTTGGCCAGGGTAATAATCCAGTACCTTGGAGTAATTTCTGGCTCATTTTGATCCTACCATGAGGGTTTTCCTGGCAGATTTCTTCACAGGAGTGAGTTTGCCATTTCCACCCTCTGAGGCTGAGACAGTGTAACTTGGCCAGGGTACTAATCCAGTGCCATGGAGTAATTTCTGGATCATTTGGATCCTACCATGAGCGTTTTCCTGGCAGATTTCTTCAGAGGAGGGAGTTTGCCATTTCCACCCTCTGAGGCTGAGACAGTGTAACTTGGCCAGGGTAATAATCCAGTACCTTGGAGTAATTTCTGGCTCATTTTGATCCTACCATGAGGGTTTTCCTGGCAGATTTCCTCAGAGGAGGGAGTTTGCCATTTCCACCCTCTGAGGCTGAGACAGTGTAACTTGGCCAGGGTACTAATCCAGTGCCTTGGAGTAATTTCTGGATCATTTGGATCCTACCATGAGGGTTTTCCTGACAGATTTCTTCAGAGGAGGGAGTTTGCCATTTCCACCCTCTGAGGCTGAGACAGTGTAACTTGGCCAGGGTACTAATCCAGTGCCTTGGAGTAATTTCTGGATCATTTGGATCCTACCATGAGGGTTTTCCTGGCAGATTTCTTCAGAGGAGGGAGTTTGCCATTTCCACCCTCTGAGGCTGAGACAGTGTAACTTGGCCAGGGTACTAATCCAGTGCCTTGGAGTAATTTCTGGATCATTTGGATCCTACCATGAGGTTTTCCTGGCAGATTTCTTCAGAGGAGGGAGTTTGCCATTTCCACCCTCTGAGGCTGAGACAGTGTAACTTGGCCAGGGTACTAATCCAGTGCCTTGGAGTAATTTCTGGATCATTTGGATCCTACCATGAGGTTTTCCTGGCAGATTTCTTCAGAGGAGGGAGTTTGCCATTTCCACCCTCTGAGGCTGAGACAGTGTAACTTGGCCAGGGTACTAATCCAGTGCCTTGGAGTAATTTCTGGATCATTTGGATCCTACCATGAGGTTTTCCTGGCAGATTTCTTCAGAGGAGGGAGTTTGCCATTTCCACCCTCTGAGGCTGAGACAGTGTAACTTGGCCAGGGTACTAATCCAGTGCCTTGGAGTAATTTCTGGATCATTTGGATCCTACCATGAGCGTTTTCCTGGCAGATTTCCTCAGAGGAGGGAGTTTGCAATTTCCACCCTCTGAGGCTGAGACAGTGTAACTTGGCCAGGGTACTAATCCAGTGCCTTGGAGTAATTTCTGGATCATTTGGATCCTACCATGAGGTTTTCCTGGCAGATTTCTTCAGAGGAGGGAGTTTGCCATTTCCACCCTCTGAGGCTGAGACAGTGTAACTTGGCCAGGGTACTAATCCAGTGCCTTGGAGTAATTTCTGGATCATTTGGATCCTACCATGAGCGTTTTCCTGGCAGATTTCCTCAGAGGAGGGAGTTTGCAATTTCCACCCTCTGAGGCTGAGACAGTGTAACTTGGCCAGGGTACTAATCCAGTGCCTTGGAGTAATTTCTGGATCATTTGGATCCTACCATGAGGTTTTCCTGGCAGATTTCTTCAGAGGAGGGAGTTTGCCATTTCCACCCTCTGAGGCTGAGACAGTGTAACTTGGCCAGGGTACTAATCCAGTGCCTTGGAGTAATTTCTGGATCATTTGGATCCTACCATGAGCGTTTTCCTGGCAGATTTCCTCAGAGGAGGGAGTTTGCAATTTCCACCCTCTGAGGCTGAGACAGTGTAACTTGGCCAGGGTACTAATCCAGTGCCTTGGAGTAATTTCTGGATCATTTGGATCCTACCATGAGGTTTTCCTGGCAGATTTCTTCAGAGGAGGGAGTTTGCCATTTCCACCCTCTGAGGCTGAGACAGTGTAACTTGGCCAGGGTAATAATCCAGTGCCTTGGAGTAATTTCTGGATCATTTGGATCCTACCATGAGGTTTTCCTGGCAGATTTCTTCAGAGGGGGGAGTTTGCCATTTCCACCCTCTGAGGCTGAGACAGTGTAACTTGGCCAGGGTAATAATCCAGTGCCTTGGAGTAATTTCTGGATCATTTGGATCCTACCATGAGGTTTTCCTGGCAGATTTGTTCAGAGGAGGGAGTTTGCCATTTCCACCCTCTGAGGCTGAGACAGTGTAACTTGGCCAGGGTACTAATCCAGTGCCTTGGAGTAATTTCTGGATCATTTGGATCCTACCATGAGGTTTTCCTGGCAGATTTCTTCAGAGGAGGGAGTTTGCCATTTCCACCCTCTGAGGCTGAGACAGTGTAACTTGGCCAGGGTACTAATCCAGTGCCTTGGAGTAATTTCTGGATCATTTGGATCCTACCATGAGGGTTTTCCTGGAAGATTTCCTCAGAGGAGGGAGTTTGCAATTTCCACCCTCTGAGGCTGAGACAGTGTAACTTGGCCAGGGTACTAATCCAGTGCCTTGGAGTAATTTCTGGATCATTTGGATCCTACCATGAGGTTTTCCTGGCAGATTTCTTCAGAGGAGGGAGTTTGCCATTTCCACCCTCTGAGGCTGAGACAGTGTAACTTGGCCAGGGTAATAATCCAGTGCCTTGGAGTAATTTCTGGATCATTTGGATCCTACCATGAGGTTTTCCTGGCAGATTTCTTCAGAGGAGGGAGTTTGCCATTTCCACCCTCTGAGGCTGAGACAGTGTAACTTGGCCAGGGTAATAATCCAGTGCCTTGGAGTAATTTCTGGATCATTTGGATCCTACCATGAGGTTTTCCTGGCAGATTTGTTCAGAGGAGGGAGTTTGCCATTTCCACCCTCTGAGGCTGAGACAGTGTAACTTGGCCAGGGTACTAATCCAGTGCCTTGGAGTAATTTCTGGATCATTTGGATCCTACCATGAGGTTTTCCTGGCAGATTTCTTCAGAGGAGGGAGTTTGCCATTTCCACCCTCTGAGGCTGAGACAGTGTAACTTGGCCAGGGTACTAATCCAGTGCCTTGGAGTAATTTCTGGATCATTTGGATCCTACCATGAGGGTTTTCCTGGAAGATTTCTTCAAGGGGGGGACTCTTTCCACCCCCGTCCTGGGTGCTCCAATGGACTCTTCCTGGGATGGGAGGATGTCCTCTGACCCCAGGAAGAGTCCATTGAAGCACCCAGGATGGGGGTGGAAAGAGGAGGAGCACATTCAACTAGCCAGGAAAATAGGACTCTTTCCACCCCCGTCCTGGCTGCTCCAATGGACTCTTCCTGGGATGGGAGGAGCCCACTGCAGCACCGAGGCTCAGGCTGAAATGAGGCCTACTTTTAGCCTAGGCCTCGGCAGTTTGCCCTCAGCGTTTATATTCGGTTCATTAGGCGCAGCAACTTCCCCACCCTCGTTTTGGGGAAGAAAAAGTGCGTCTTATATGCCGAAAAATACGGTACCCCACAGAATCACTGGTCCCCTGACATGGGATTCACCAGCTGCCTGTTCAGTGGTGTCATTCCACTAGCAAGAATTTTATTACCTTTGCAATTTTAGACTGTGAAGAAGTGGGTGGGATTCAACACCATTTTCAGTTATGCAGAAGATGGTAGAATCTGTTGAAGAACTGGCTGCTCAATAGCTTGCACAACTTGCTGCAGAAGCAATAGCATACCTAGGAACCATAGGAACAAACAACCAGAAAAAGCATTAGATGTCTGCTAGCACACAGTTTTTCTCTAACATTACATTGCACAAAGTAGTGCCTAAACATTCTGTTACAAAGCACAAAAAAATAAATTGTGGTTTATGATTCTGTAACACATATGGGCTGAATTTCTGTTGCTAGTTTTGAGCAGAGAGACCCATTGAATCAATTGGTCTTACCATTCACTCTCCATTCAACAGTTCATTAAATGAGCCTACTTTGGACTAACCAACAGGATTCAAGCCATGGAGGCCACTAGGTTGGGGGAAGATAGTCTAGAGATACTCACCTTCCATAGCTTGGTGCCCTCCACATGTGTTGGACTACAATTCCCAGTCTGAGCTGGGAAAGGAGATTCTGTGGAGAGAACCATGCTTCATTTATACACAGGGAGCACATGGTGATATTGTGGCAAAACCTATTGTGAAATAGTGTACACATTTAAATGTTTTTTCTTATATTATGTTTGTACATGTATGTTCATTCATAAATTGACTGTATATAATCCTATCAAAACATAAATACACCAATGCTCTCACACTTTTACTTTCTATCCTAATGTACAAAGAATAGTGATTCATTTTTTTGCAACTGATGCTTGACATGAAAAGCTACTTGAGGTAGAATGAAACAGATTTTTGTAATGTTAAGTATAAGATGATACTTATGATAATAGTATATTATTGTTCAAATCTGTAACTGTCTAAATGAGGCATTAGAAATACTACCCATCTTTGTGCAGAAAAGAGGGCATGTATTTTAAAGTATCACTGTGTGAATTAATACAGATAATATTAAAACACTTGTAATGTTAAAAATCTTACATGTCTTCTCACAGGACTGAGACATACCACTCAAGAGGATTAGCTTCTAAAAGTCAGATAATCCTCACTGTTGGGATAAAATATATCTCACAGAAATTCTTGTAACATACTCTACATAGACATTTCCCTCAAATTAAATTAGCTACTAAAATGGAATTCATTTAGATAAGTTTTTAAAAAGTTTCTTTAACAATCTGCATCAAAAGACTTTTTAAATAGGTCTAGTCTAAGATTATAGGACAAAAAACAATTTAGGAATAAATGGGTGGGAAATGGAAGTGGAAACTTCATGTGATTATTGTACAGTCATATTGGATAAAGGATGGTGATTTTTTTTTCCTCCTTGCAGATTGCATTAATTTACAAGATGACAATAAAGACATACCACTGTTAACAAAAACTCTGGCAGTGAAACACTTTTTAAACAAAATCATTTTATGCCTCCCTAGCTCCCTTTTCCTCCTCATTCTTTGTTTAGTTGGAAGAATTTTTTTAGTGATATCAGCATTGGGAAGATTTCAAAGTGGACTGGAGAAACACAGACTTTCAGTAACAAGTTGTAATGGTGTGTCTGGAATTAACAATGCAGTGAAGGAAGTCTGAGCTGGGAAAGAAGGAGATTCTGTAGTAGCTGATCTTACTCTAGTTATATGTGCCTACCTACAACAGGAAAAATAAACATCAGCTGTCTCCAGAATCCCTTACTAAGCATGCATGAACAGTAAAATAGACAAGGGAGAGCAGGTAAGCTTGGCTTACCAACTAGTATGTTGTTGTTGTTTTATTTATTTTTAAATTTTTATTGAAAAAAACATTAAAAACAATCAACAAAAAAGACATTAGACAAAAACATTACAAAAAACAACAACCATACAAAACAAACCTAACACCACCACATAAAAGATTCACATATATACAACTACATTACTAACATGACATAAATTTGACTTCCTTCTAATATCCACAGAGGTTGTTTGTTGTTTTAAAAAAATAGACGTACAAGTGGAAATCATAAGAAAAATGCTGGTGAAAGAAAAAGTCATCCCTGTATGCATTTTGAAAGAAGTCGTCTAGTGCTCTCTAGAAGGCTCAAAATGGGCCTTTACAGACTGCCAGAAATAATCCAGCTTGAGACCACTTTAACTGTCCTGGCTCAATGCAAGGGAGTCATGGGAATTTTAGTTTTTTTCTGAGGCATTGAGCCTTCTCTGTCAGAGAGCTCTGGTGCTACAATAAACTACAGTTCTCATGATTCCCTAGCACTGAGCCAGGACAGTTAAAATGGTCTCAAGCTGCATTATTTCTGGAAGTCTGTACAGGCCCAATGCTTTTAATTCCTTATGGAAGGCTTGCCTGACCTGATTTTTTTCCCCCATTTCACATATACATATTTTTAGTATATGTATATTTTTAAAATAAAAAGTTTGCTAAAACATTTCTTCTTTGCCATGTAGGAACCTATCTCTGTTCTTTCCATTTTATTTCTTCCTCTGGTACCATATTTTCTGTTAGAGAAGTCATACCTAGGAACATATATACTTTGTTACTCAGGTATACGTGTACAATTAAAAACACCCATTACTGATAACTGAAGTGACAACAGCTTAGCCTATCCTTAAACTTTTATGTAAAACTATGACTATTGGAAGAAAGATGTTCTGGTGGTAAAATTCCACATTAGTGTGTTTGTGTGTGTGTGTGTGTGTGTGTGTGGTGTGTGGGTGAGTCATTTCAGACCTGATAAGGGAGGTGGGCAACTCCAAAGGGTTGTGGGCATATAGAGTCTGTATTAACTGGTGAGTATCTACTAATATACTGGATTGCTCCATTTGTGTTCAGGGTGGCCTACCTGTATGCATAGGTCTGATTTTTTTAATAATTTGGTGTCAAATTTAGTTGTAATATATTTGCCTTGATTGTAACATACCTGGCCAAATCCAATTGATAGTCCTCATTAAAGTTAAAGGAAACCCATTGAATCTACCCAAGTCTTGATTTATGAAGTTCCTAATTATTTACTGCAGGAGAAATGTTCAACCTTGGGAGCCCCATTTTGCAGCTCTCAGTGTCCCACTCCTCAGTCCCCATAGTCTACCAATACCCATCTAAAAAAAGAAATTGGCCTGAAACCTAACTGAAACACAATGGAAAATCAGTTAAGCCTCCATAAAAAAGAGTGGTTTGGGTCCCATTGGCCCCTCCCTACCTGTACAACACCACATTCCACTAAGGTTCAACTCTTACCCAGAACTAGAAGTTATGTGACTTCACTTCCAGCTGTGCTAGAAATGGTACAGCCCACCATGTGGTAATGAGGGGGTAAAGCCCCCCACCCACTCACTCTTCAATTGATCACTCCTGATGAACTATTGGATCAACTGTAGTTGGAATAAATAATCAGATTTAGGCCACTATCTGTTACAAGAATGGGAATTATACAGGCCTCCAGACATGTTGATCTGCAGTTGATCCCAGTATCCCTAGCCAGCCTAGATGATAGTGAGAAGAAGCTGCAAGTCAACAGCAGCTATATGAGGGCCACACATTTCCCACCCTGGCCAATCAGATTCCACTTCATAGTGAACAGGAGACAGATTTCCTATATGCAGAGGAAATAAACACTATAGTTGTTCACACATGCACTTGCACACGCATACACACACACACACACACACATTGAAAATTTGTAAGCTGAAAAAAAATGTAAACTGATTTTGTAAACTGATCCTTTTGTAAAAAAATCAAAATAAGGCAGACTGTTGTGGCAACTTAAAGACTAACATAGCTATATACCATGATCCCTTGGAGACTATAGCCTGTTTCAGCCACAAAAGCTCATGCTGTAATAGATTTTGAAATGCTGCAATGCTCTCAAAAGGCTTTTTTTTAACTTTTGCTTTTGCTGCAAAAGATTAAGATCTCTTTCACACTATATACTTATAGCACTTTGACACTACTTTAATTGCCATAGGTTCATTCTATGGAATCCTAGGATTTTTGCAGTTTTATACGGTAATTAAAATTATTTGCTGAAGAGCTCTAGTGTCTTCTTACAGTGAATTTTAAGTGCCACACTGGTTAATAATAATAATAATAATAATAATAATAATAACAAAATTTATTTGTATCCCACCTGTCTGTATAATACAACTGGGACGGCTTAACCGATAAAATAGACAATCCTGTCCCCCAATAGCCCCCTTGCCAAAATACAATTAAACAATTAAAGTTTAAAATATACTTCAATAATAACTACAATAAATGACAAACAAATTAAAATTAGGTGATGTTCCTATAGCTAGACTCACAGTGACAGGCTTTCTGTGGGACCTCCAGGGAATCCCATAAGGTGATGCCATGTCTGTGAGTCCAGTTATAGGAACATAACTGCATGTTTCTCTGCTGCCAACCCCCCCCCCTCTCCACTGGGAAGTAAATGGGTATGCTGGGGTGGATGCTGCAGCACCATTGTTATTGGCCAACCAAAATGCGCAATATATTTGTTGCAAGCTTTCGAAGCTCCACTGGCTTCTTCATCAGGCAAGACGTTACAAACCAAACAGGAGAAAAATTGGAGATGTTAGTCAGATGCTTGCATTTTAATATTTCTGTCCTCAGTTAAGATGGTATAGGGAGGGTATCTTTTGCAGGCTGGCCCCTCCTCCTTCTGTCCTTGTGGCTATTGGGAGATTTGCAAAGTCCAGGAAATTTAAAGTCCATTTGCATTCCAATTCAATATGCCTCCTATTCCTATGAGGTCACATGCCTCTTTGTAGGCAGAGGACAATGGATTCCTCAAGGAGTCTTCATGTTTTTGCATCAGGAACATTTTGGTAGGTGTTGAGGTAAAACATGCCAATCCAGTTCAAATTTAAGAAGAAAATTGTTATAGCACTTAGGGGTCCTTGTTAGTCAGGCATCTGACTAACATCTCCAATTTTTACTCCTGATTGGTTTGTAACATCTTGCCTAATGAAGAAGCCAGTTGAAAGCTTGCAACAAATATATTGTGCATTTTGGTTGGCCAATAAAGGTTACTGTTTGGTGGATTTTTGTTTGAATTTTCTAAATGGCCAACACAGCCACCCCTGCATGTTTCCTGATATGTTATGTGGTTCATTACAGCAAAAACAATCAAGAAAAATGTGAATTCTGCTTTGATGACATCAGCCCACGGGGTAAATATTACTCCACTTTGGGAAATGGAAAAATATGGAGTTAAATTTTTGGAGTCAGCTTGTGTTTCTTCTTGTATATGTTTTTCAACCCAGCCTTGAAAGCGGGTATCCTCATTCATACAAAAGTTGATTTGTTCCAATCAAGTATCACTTTACATGTAAAAAAAAAAAAAAAAAGATAATCTGTTGTTGATTTGGCAAACACCCTTGACATCATGAATATACAACAGAATTATTACAGATAAATCAGTGCCTATTATATTATCTATTACTATCCGGGCAAACATGTAAAACTGGAGACAAGAGGTGTTAATAAAGGTTACTGTGAAGGTGTTCACAGTAGATAAAGTTCCCTGTAGGATTTAGAAAAGTCATGGGAGAGTATATAGAGAAAAAGGTGAATATAAACTTTGAGTTAAAAATCTGGAACGTGAGAAACAGCTTTACAATAGAACCAGTGCTACAGTTTCTCAGAAAGGGAATAAGCATCAGTGCTACAGTTTCTCAGAAACTGAGACAACAGGGGTGATTTCTCACAGAAGAATTAAACTATCACCCATTATGCTGAATGATCACAGTCTTTGACATTTCTAGACAGGTGAACTCTACTGGTAGGCAGCATACAGGTTTTAAGTTGACCATAAAAAGCAGAAACATGTCAATTATTGATTTCATTTTACAATTGGGAAGATTCAGACCGACTCCCTCAGGGGCACAAAAATATCTTGCTCTGCCAGTGTTTTTATATGCCTTCTGAAATTTATTTGAAAAAGTCAGACATTAGGAGTCCTCTGTTGAGTTATAATAGTCTCGCCTACACCAGGCAAATATTCTAGATATGAATCTCTATGCTTATGCAGAAATTGTGCTGTTCTAGAAGGAACATTCACCTTTTTCTCTTCCATCTATTGGAGAGAGACTGAGAAAGTCAGAAAATAGAACATATAGAAGTACCAACGACATATTTACTTTTAAGCATTATCTCCTACCATATTTGCATGAGATGAGCAAAGTATTTTCCTTTGGGAATCAGAACTAGACTAGAGTATTTCTAAAGTCTTCATATTACTATTCCACCAATGTGCAGGACACTTTTAGGAGTAACATAAGCAAGCAGAGAGGTTTCTACAGGTATACCTTGAGGTTTGGATGGGAGAGAAATTAGTTTGGTTCTGGAGATGGGGTTTAATAATAACTTAGAAACAATTTCTTCATAAAACTGATAAAAAGGACTTGGTATTTTTAGAAAATAGCATGTGGGAGAAAGAAAAACTGACTATTTTCATGCACACTGCAGAAACAATCCAGTTGACACCACTTTAACTGTCATGGTTCAATGAAATGGAATTCTGGGATTTGTAGTTTTATGAGACATTTAGCCTTCCCTGTCAGCAAGTGCTGGTACTACAACAAACAATTTCCAGAATTCCATAGCACTGAGCCATGGCAGTTAAAGTGGTGTCAACCTAGAGGAGAGCCATGAGATGGCTGGAGGAAAGGTGAGATATTTATGTAATAAATAGCAAAACACAAACAGAAAAACAGTCTTATTCTCTCACAGTTATTACTGACAAATCCCATTTTAAAAAATCATTTCTTTCATGGTTGCAACCTTTTTTGTTCTTGCCTGGAATGGTTATTTTACATCAAATAAAATATTAAACAATGAAAGAGCCAGATAGCAATAATAATGGCAGCAGGAATAGCAGGTGTGCATATTATAAGCACTTGAAATAATTAGTAATTTATATGTAATTCATTTCCCAAGTAACAAAGATGTCATTATATTACCTTCTTGTGTTACAATAATAACTTAGGGAGATGAGAGATGGTTTCACAGAGGAGGAATATTACACGGTTCGAGTGCTGACTCAAGCTGTGTCTGAGTTGCCCTCTTGTTCCCTGTTGTGATTATTGAAGTGACAACAAGATAGAAGTGAGGAGAGTGTGCTTTATATTACAGACTTCCAGCCTGAGAAATTCAGAAGTTTCTACAAAAAATACTCTGAAAAACAGGTGGAGTAAATAATTATTCAAAATGAAAAAAATGTGATTATAGACATAACTAGTTATTTGTGTGGCTTGGAGCTTTAGTGGTAACAACTTACTTTTGGAAACTATGATTGTAGAGGTAACAAGCTATTTTCTGAGCTAGTTGTAACTATTTACTTTTGATAAGTAACTCCCAACATTTTACATATAGTAGGAGTAGAAGTAAAATTATGTATTCTTCTGATTGGGTATATTGGGGTTGTTTGGTTTGATTTCTAAGCCTAGGTGCCTAGTGAGGGTTCTCGTCACCATCTAGTTCTAGTACAATACCAGTGCAAGTATGCATTGGGCACCAATCTCTTCTAAAATGTCTTTTTGCTCAGCATCTCCACTGGGCACTGATCTGTTGCTGAAAGCATTTACAGTCTAAGCAATAACATGAGTGATTAGAGCAGCAAAAGGCATTGCAAATGCCAGGGTTCTTGGAGCAGTGACAAACGATGGGATTGATCTCTTTCAGTCATGCAGCCAGTTCTCTGATGTTCTTCCATCTCCTCTGCTGCATCATAAATATCATTCCACTGGGACTTGAACTCCTTGGCATCCTGCTTTCAATGCCCTTGGGCATTAACACATTGCTGGATTCAGTCTCAGCAGCCTTTGCTTCTTGGCAGAGGAGACCCTATGCATACCAAGCCAAGAAACCAGCTGTTGAAAGACTGTCTAGGTTTTTCTTAAATGCCTCTTTTCATATTGTCATATATTTTAAGGTAGGCTATTTATTTAATAGGGACCCATAAGCAGGCAAGACTCACAAAAATTGTCTAAACTCTAAGCATTTTCTCCTCTGGTCAAGAGTCACCTGGAAGCGTGAAGTAACAACAGGCAACAAACTAGACCAACGGAGGTGGGAACCTGTAGCTCTCCAGGTGCTGTAAGACTTCAGTTCCCATCATCCTCGATCACTGGCCATGCAGGCTGGAGGTGAAGACAGCTGCAGTGCAACAACAGTTATAGCTATGGCCCAAGGTTCTTCACCCATGGGCTAGACTTAGGCAGCTTTGTCCTTGGTTTGCAGGCATTTAAATTCATGATTATAGCTGGCTCATTTGGTTGGATCAATATTGCCATGCTATGAACTGCTGTGTTCAGTGCCATAAAGCAAGTCTACCCATTTTGCTCTTACAACCTACACAGTTCAGACCACTAACTGCTATAAGATAACATCTGAAAATAGCTGGTGCACTGCAGAAAGATGTTTTCAGATTATGCATTTTGAGACTGCTCACACCCAAGCAAGCCAAACAGAGTGGTGCTATAAAGTTGTGCAGTATGCTGTTATGGAGAGACACAGTATGGTACATAGGCTGCGGCCACTATGGAATGATGCAGTATGGTGTACTGGCTTGAGTGTTGAATGGGAACTTGGGAGATGCCAATTGCAGTCCCAAGTTACCCAAAAAACTCTTTCAGCCTGACCTACCACTCAAGGCTGTTGTAAGGATAACATGGGAACTGTGTATGGCACCTTTCAACTCTCTGGAGGAAAGACAAGATATAAAAATAACAAGCAGCAAATAAAACGAAGGCTACATAGTTTTTCTGATCCCATCCACAGCCATCTTAAATTGTAATCTCAACATGAAGATTATTATGATTACTGATTATGCAAAACAGTAACCAACATATATTGTTGTTCAGAAAACATATTTGGGGTAGCTATGTTGGCCATGCAGCAAAGTACAATAACATCCAACATTCCCAAAACAGTGATATCTTTATTAGGACAACCAAAATGTACAAAGTACATGATACAACCTGTTGAAGCTCTTCATCAGGCAAAGGTGTTAAAAATCATCCAAAAGAAATAAAAATATGTTACAGTTACAGCCCCACATGTTGTCAAGATGTTGTTGTTCTCAGTTAAGATGGTATGGAGGGATATTCATGTATGATCCAACTGTTTGTCCTCCAGAATCCACAAGGCCAGAAGGAGCAGTGGCCTGCCTACATGATCCTGACTCCACACATGATGGAGTGTCTCAACATTGCAAAAACTGGCTGGGGAATTCTGTGAGCTGTAGTTCAAAAAAAGCACTATAGTTCAAAAAAGGAACTGGTCTAGGAGCAGATAGCAGGATATTGGGATGCTGAGATTCATTTGTCTTTCCATGTCATGTGCAACAACTGCAGATGTCAAGGAAAGGAAAGGAAAGGGGGGTGGGGAGATGGCTTTTGGGCTGAAAAATATGTACCAATCTAAACTATAACTTTAACCCAGGACAAAGCTAAACAATGTTCCTTATATATGACTCAAGGAACCACAACAGAGGGAGCCTGCTAAAAATAAAAATAAAATTGTTAAGCAACATACATTGCTAAATGTGCTCTTCATTTTTAAAACCTGTGTAATTGATTTTTTTCTAGACATAAAAACCTTTTATTGTGTTTTTTTTTTAAAATAAATCCACACATTTTTCTGACATACTGATCACATAGTTTGCCTTTAACAACAGATTAAGTTGAAAACAAAACCTTTCTGTTCTCCTAAATGCCATTTGGACCGCTTTAGGAAAACCTCTTTTTAAAAGCAATCCTAGTATCAGTAGAATGTACAGTATGAGCCATTGCAATGACAGGACTCTATTGATTTATCCTCTAGAGCCTAAAACTCAACTGTAACAAATTACAGTATGCTTGCTTTTTAAAATGGGGTTTTGAGGCATTTTTTTGACACATAGATCATCCAGGATTATGCGGCGGCAGGCTCCTTTCATATATTTCAGAAAGAAAATCACATATGTGGCATGATATGTTAATAAATCAGGTAGGAAAGTCACTTTATCCACGTGCTTAAGTTGATTCTAAAACAACAAAGCAAAAGTAACAAAGAAGTGTCACAAGATTCAATTTGTATTTTATTCTTTTAATATATACATTTTTGCGAGCATATAGGAGCATATGTTATTGGGTGGCCCATATAGCTATTGTTGGGAGGGGGGATGCATAAATCATGTCTTACCCCCCCCCTTGACTTTTCTGCTCTGTACATATGTGCAACAGAATTCCCCCATGCACACATGTGTACACAGGAAATTTGTGTGTCTTATTTCACTAATTACCATTAGCCTTTAGTAGAGGAGGGGACATGTCTACTAAATACTTTCAGGCACAATTGTCTTTCTTCTACCAAAGCTCAGGAGACACAGCACCTCTGATAGACTGTCAGAAGCCTGACTACCAGCTCACCCACCAACATACACAGTGACACTTCAGTGAGAATCTATAAAATCCCCCACATTACTAAATCAAATGTACCTCCTGTATCAACTGCTAAGAAACTATAGGTGGACACTACCTTAGTCTTGAGGAAATAACACCATTAAGGAATACAAATGGGGTTCTCTACTTCGATGTGTTTTCTCTGTGAGTAAAAGGGATCACTCATCCATCCCAGAATTGTGTGAGAAACTTATTAGATTCATGCAGGCAAGTAGCAGCATGTGATTAGCAGCTGAGTGCTGATGCTGAGGAGAATTGAGTACATGTGTTTTCTCTTTATTTTCATTACCTAATGTGTGTTGCACTGGAAGGGCTTATCTTTATGTGCCTCTCTGATGGTGCTGTCCTTAATATTATAATATGACTGTTCTCCACAATAAAACAGCAGCAGCAGCAGCAACAAAGAGTTAGATCTTAACAAGGATGCCCATGCAGGCTGCATCAGCTGAATTTGGAAATACATATATCTGTGAGCCCTATATGCACTATTTAACTGCATCATAAGGAAGTTTTTCTCTATCAGTAAAAAGTCATCCGCTCACATCCAGGGATAGCTGGTGGCACCCATACCAGTGGGATGACAAATTTACTCTGGATTTTAAAGGACCTGCCCAAGGTTCTGAATCCTAGCTTCACCACAGATTCAGCACACTGGGCATCACTTTTAAACTTTAGAGTAAAACCCAGAGCAGATTCACTATGCCTCTGATATGGAGATGACCAGCCACCAGCTCTGACACATTCTTTACTGGCATGGCCATGGTGCAAGGTGAAGGGTTATCTACTTTCAAATTATATAGTCCATCTGTGGTAATTATTTTTGTTTTCTTAATGTTCAGCTATAAACCTGGCTTTGCACTTTCCTCCTTGATTTTTTCAATAATTGTTACAAATCTTTCCTATTATCTGCTAGTAGTATGGTGTCATCTGCATATCTTTGATTGTTGATGTTCCTTCCTCCAATTTCTACACCCCCTTCCTCCAAGTCTAATCCTGTTTTTTGTATGATGTTTTTTGCATACAAGTTAAACAGATAGGTAGTATCAAAGACTCTGACTTCATAGATCACAAAAAGCTATGGCTTGACCTTAAAGGAATGGGAGTGCCACATCTGATTGTCCCAATGCATAAGTTGTAATCAGGACAAGAGGCTGCTGTCAGAACAGAATACAGAGAATCAGAATGTTTCCCAACTGGCAAAGTGGTCAGGCAAGGCTGCATCCTATAACCATACTTATTCTTATTGTATACAGAAAATATTGTATGCAGAGCAGGCTTAGACGTAGAGGCAGGAGGAGTGGAGATAGGAGGAAGGAACATTAACAACCTAAGATATGCAGGTGATGCAATACTATTATCAGAAACAAACAAACTCCAGGAACAATTAGTGAAAGTCAAGGAGGAAAGTGCCAAGGTTGGATTAATGCTGAATACTAAAAAAACAAAAATAATGACCACAGAAAATCTACAAGAATTCACCCTAGACAGCAAGACATTAAAGAATCCCCATATCCTGATTAAATTTTGATCAAAATGAAGATTGCAGTCAAGAAATTAGATGAAGACTAGGACTGGGAAGGGCAGCTATGAAAAAAAAATGGACAGGATCCTAAAGTGCAAAGACATAAGTCTGAACACTAAAGTGAGGATAGTCCAACCCACTGTATTCCCCATCACAATGTATGGATGTGAGAGCTGGACAGTGAAAAAAGCTGACAGGGAAAAAAATAAACTCATTTGAGATGTGGTACTGGAGGAGAGTGCTGAGGATACCGTGGATGGCCAAGAAGACAAACAAATGGGTTCTAGAACAGATGAAACTCAAACTATTCCTGGACTAAATTGAGGCTGTCATACTTCAGCCTGATCATGAGGAAAAATGAATAATTGGAAAAGCAATGATGTTAGAAGAGGTAGAAGGCAGCAGAAAGAGAGGAAGACTTCACGCCAGGTGGCTAGACTCGATCAAGGAGGACATGAGCCTGGGCCTGGGCCTGTAGGTTATGAGCAGAGAGGTTGAGGATAGGGGTTCTTGGAGAGGTCTCATCCACAGGGTCACCATGAGTCAAAGTCAAGGGCAGTTAACAACAAACTGTGACTGAGTGAGCCAGAAAAGGAAGCCAGACTCCTCAGGAATCTATCCTGCTGTTTCAAAGTGAAGCAGCCTCATCATGGGAGCAAAAGAGGAAAATTTGGGTGAGCCAGACTCCAGCCTGTTCCACGCCTACTATACCAAACAGCCACTTGGAGCTCCCCCATGCCCTCTTCACCTGTCCACCTGCCTTTCTTGCCACCAGGAATGCTTCAGGCACACCCACAAGGAGGCCCTCTGGGAAAGGGGGAGGAGAGTCCATTTCTCGGATCTCCTTTTCATGAAATGCCAGAAACCCCATTCTTCTAGGCCTAGCTAGCTGGCCAACCTATGGTCACCCATGGACAGCCCTTCTCTATTGCACAGGACTGTTGCTGGCTGGACCTGAAAATATCCTGAAGATATTTTTTTCACAGACTCTTAGATCCATCCTATCAATCACCCTGACTATAGCAAAGATGAGAAATGTATGGCTCACGTGCCACATGCTTTAAGGACTCCAAACTGTCCTTTGGTTCCTTAAACCTGCCAATCCTCCACCTCAAAAACACCTGGCACCACTAAGATATTTTTGGTGAAACAAAACCATCTTGCAGCCTTCTTCCAAAATACTTCCTGGAGCCAAGTTCCAATTTAAAATACCATGTCTTCCAAAACAGGAAGAAGAAAAACTCTGAATGTCCCCCGAAAATCACTTGAAGTGATGGAAAGACATCAAATGTCAGCTTGGGCAGCAGAGCACTTTCTTCCACAATTTCAGAGAAACCAACAATGACCTTCCAACATGGAGTCTTCTCTCCACTGCCATTATAGAGACTACTGCTAAAAGCAGAAAAAAACAGTGTACTTACAGAGTTTTGTTGGACTTTCCACTTGTGCATGCAGTAAAATGTGCATGGTTTAGTGGACTACATCCCACTACTGGACATGATATCAGCTATTTGCATAAGCTTCATCATCCCTACCTGTGAGAATATTCCAGTGCTTTTTAATTCATGGGTGCATTTGTTTGTTGGGCAACAGTAGAAGAGCGGCACTACCTTAAGACAGTGCAGGTGAAAATTCTTACTTATAGTAAACTTGGTCAGCGCTATGGCATATGAACTTCCAAAATGCCATCATTGGATGATGGCCATCTAGTTCATTGAATATGCTGTCATTAGAAGCTGTGACTGTAGAAAGGGCTTTAGCTCCACTGTCATATCCTACTCTTTTCTACTCCTGCCTATCCTCTTCATATTAACTTTTGTTGTAGAACACAGTAATAAATAAAGGGCATAAGAGCTCTTGTTTTTATTTAAAAACAAGCTGCATGTCTAAGAAGCATGCTCTTTCAAAGGAATTTGTAGAAAAAAATGGGTTGTCTATATTGGTTTTTGTTTGTTTATGATTCAGTTTGGGTTTGAGTCCATAAAATTCTCATGGGTGGGGTGCTGCTAAAGGAAATGCAACATATGGTAGAAGAATTATATCTGTTGCAGCTGCCAAAATGATTTTATGGAACAGAGTTCCAGAGGAAGAGTCATGTTCCTGGTAATCTTGTGGTTTAATCCTGGAGAAGGAGCCAGGGATCCAGCTTAAATAATTGATTTTCCCCTAACCAAATTCTTTCCATAAGGCTGATCAAAAGAAGGATCTTTTCACCCGGGTTTAATTCCTTCCTTTAATTCTGAAGTTCTGTGCACTGCTCCATTTACATCCATATTATTGTCATCTTTAATCAATACTCACCAGAATCAAATGCTTTGCAGCAACTGACGGGGGAACTTTCATGCCAGAGATGTGTATGTGGATCTGTTTCTTCCTTAGATGTGCATATATAAACCACCTGATCTCTTTGAAAATCCTTGCTGTTGTTTCCTTCTCTTCCTCTCTCCCTCCCCCCCACCTGTAGTTAAAAGAAGAAATGCAATGCTACATTCATGCCTTGTCAAATCTTCAAGGAATGAAAAGACAGTTCACTGCAAAGTCTTCCTATGGGAGATCTGGGAAGTGGTTGTCATAACAGAGATGAGACCTCAGTGTGACTGTTACTATAAGACCTCTTGCAGATCTCTCCCATCCCATGCTGAAATATCCTCGTGAGATAATTCTGTGAGCTGTGTGGACTATCAAGGGGAGGGGGCCACAAAGATGGAACCATTCCAAACATCTGGATTGCAGAGATCAGAGGTGCTAAAAACAGTTCACCTGATTCTGGAAATTAGAACCATTCAGCTGTACCATCCTGGGGGATCTTGTTTTATTAGAGTGGGCCTCAAATTCAATAGTTGGGCTTTTCTTTGTATAATTTCTTTTTGTGAAGAAAGAAAAAATGTCTCATGACATAACTGTCTTAACTGGATGCAGACACATGTTTATTATTTTTCTTTGGTATATGAAAAAAGCAGATAAACACTTGCCTTAGGGCCTATATATATGAACTGGCACCATATGGAAACCACTCAAAGTTGCTTGTCATGGCAGCTGCCTTCATGCAGCAAGTTGCTTTCAGATGTTGAAGCTCCTCCATCTATAGTCAGCCATTTCCCCCATGCTAACACAAAGCTTTGTGGGCTGGGGAACAAGTGTGGGAAGAAAAACCTTTGAATCTCTGTGATGCACAAATGCATATGACTAACTGGCTGGCTGGAAGCAACTGAAAACAGCAGCCACAGAGTCAGTTGCTAATGAGCCCTAGACCTCAGAAACAGATGCCTGTACCAGGACATTTCCAAGTAAGGCCCAATGTCAACACCCAAGACCAGCTCTATCATTAGACAGAGTAAGGCAGCTGTCTCTTCCAGCATAGCAGGGTGAAGGAGGCATAGAACTGCAGCAATTTCTTAGTGGTTTATTTTCTTATTATTGTATTTTTAAATGCCAGGTAAGGAAAGATATATTCCAGAGTTTCCTGTAGATGTTACTGCTGTAATTGGCATAACATACCTTGATGTGGAAAAGGGTATTTGCTGCTTTAGCTTGGATGACAAAATGGCTTGGTCTGGCCTGTCCCTAGAAATATCCATCTAAAGTCAGCATGACAGCCAGTGTGGTGTAGTGGATTGAGCGTTGGGCTATGACTCTGGAGAACAGGGTTCAAATTTGAGCCACTGAGTGATCTTGGGCAAGTCACACACTCCCAATCTCAGAGGGAGGCATAGACAACCCCCTTTGAATAAATCTTGTGAAGAAAACACCATGTTAGATTCACCTTAGGGTCACCATGAGTCAGAAATAACTTGTAGGCACATTAATAATAGTAATAATAATAATAATAATAATAATAATAATAATAACAACACTCAGCATGCTCTTAATATAAAGGAAGGGTATGTCCCAACGTGCACTTTTGCATTGCCCTCTACATTAGACTACCTTTGTACCAAATTTGAAAACTTCAGTTAGTTCAAAACATGGCAGCCAGATTGATCACTGGTGCATCTAGGAGTGATCATATCAGACCTATATCACTGGCTGCCAGTTAGTTCCTGGGCAAAGTACAAAGTGTTGTTTATTACCTTTAAAGCACTATATGGTTGGGTCCAGGTTACCTATAAGACCACCTCTTCCCATAAAACCCACCCTTTACACTCAGGTCCCCTGGGGGCCATTTACTTCAACCACTCAAGACTAGACTGGTAACTGTCACCCAGAGGACTTTTTCATTGGCCATCCCTAGACTCTGGAATGACCTGATGGAAGAGATTCAACAGCTAAGTATGCTGCTTGAAATTTATTATTATTATTATTATTATTATTATTATTATTATTATTATTATTATTATTATTATTATTATCCCACCCCTCTACCAAAGCAATCAGGGTGGCTTACAGCAGTAAAATATCACAATAAACCCTCCTGAAACCCACCCTCCCCTTTATTAAAGATCTAGCTCTTCCGACAGGCCTACTCAGTTAATTTTAAACTATAGGGGGCATTCACACTATGTAAATAACCCGGTGTAAAACCAGGTTATTTCCTTGCCATTCACACTCACCCCAAATGCACTCAGTGTACTTTGCAGGGGGGCTACCCAAAACCCCACTTAATCCGGGATATTCAGTACCAGGTTTTCCCCCACTATTTTTAGAAAGAACCTCATCGTTCCGCATCTTTGCCAGTTTGAATATGCTACCAAATTGGTTTGGATTGCTCTGTATTATTCAAGGCAATAGAGACATCTCCATTTTATCCAGAAATGATCGCATGTGTGAATAACAACATGGAGAAAAAGACTTGGAGAGATTTGGACCCAAAAACCGTAATGGAGACAATGATCCTGATACGCATCGGCACGGCAATCTACATCTCCTTGGGACGAAAACCTAGTGTGAATGCCCCCTATGAATTTTAAATTGGTGTATTTTTATTTTTATTTTGGATTATTTTAATGTGCCCTATGTTTATGTGTTTTGACCTATGAGTTTAAATAGTTTAATGTGTTTTAATCTATGTTGTACCCCACATCAAGCCTTAGGCAGTGGTGAGTAAGAAATAATTTTATTGTTGTTGTGTCATCTATAAACCCTTGTCCCAGAGTAAATGTGCAGCCTCAGTGACCTAAATGGCCTGAGGAAAAGTCAAGCTGTCAGATATTTGGACAATGATATGGGTCTAGTTCAACCTGTTAAGAATGAAGAATAAATAAGAGATAGCTATGATTTTCAATCACTTGGTTTTTAGTTGTTATTGTCTGTGTGTCTATGCATGCACAGAGACGTTCTTAGGCAAAGCAAGCCCCAAAGATATGTCTTAGTCAAAGCAAATTTCATTTGGAGATTCAAAAGCATAATATGAGGAAAATGTGCTGCAGTTTCACTCAGCTGTACAAACAGGATTACATGAGTAATCTTCAAGTACTGTAAGGAAGAATCCTTTTAGCTTCCAATGAATTAGATACCAAGGAAGCTTTCATTTGCTACCAAAATACACTTGCACTTCTGTTCTAACCTCTTCTACTTGTGCAAATCCGGAAGCATCTGACTTAATTCCAATTCCAGTTCCTGTTCCTTTTTGATTAATCTCTCAGTGATATGTTTTCTCTTAACTGCTGATCACTTTATATAGCGCTGTCTTCACAATCTCATCCACTAGTGGTAGATCAAGTAATATAACCTGATATTCTATTACTATGGCTGGTATTGTTGTTGTGAACCTTCAAGTCATTTCTAAATTATGATGACCCTCAGGTGAATCTATCATGGGATTTCCTGGCAAGATTTGTTCAGGAAGGGTTGCCTTTACCTTCCTCTGAGGCTGAGAGAATGTGATTTGCCCAAGATCACCCAATGGGTTTCCATGGCTGAGCGAGGATTTAAACCCTGGTCTCCAGAGTTGTTGTCTCACACTCAGATTGCTATACCACACTGCTCTTGCTGCTTGTATACTATTGTATTAATGCTAAAATGCTAGTACATAGAATTATTACTATTACTACTACTAAAAAACTTATGCTAAAGTGTAGCATATTAAATTTTTAAAAATGTAAAATGTATTAATTAAATGAATTCATACTATTGCTCCTACTACTGGGGTGCATGGCACTCATCATTTTGTAAAAGTGACAGGTCACCATCGCAGAAGAGCTCATAACTGAAATCCTTTAAAGTGATTGTTATTCTACAGTGAAAAAGTGCTGGATAGTATTAGATGCATTCATCACCAAACAGTTTACTGTGAACATTATATGATGTACGCTGAATCTGCATTGCAGAAATAATGCAGTTTGACACCACTTTAACTGCCATTGCTCAATGCTATGGAATTTTGGGATTTGTAGGTTTGTATTCTCTGTCAGAGAACTCTGGTGCCACAACAAATAACAGGATTCCATGGCATGGAGCCATGACACTTAAAGTGGTGTCAAACTGTATTATTTCTGCAGTGTACATTCAGCCATAGCCATTAATTCTACAAGTCTTATTTCACTGTTGTTGCCTTTTCACAGTGTTGTCATGGCTATGAGTTAGAAATTTGAAGACTCCCCTGCACCTGGCAATCTAATATGTCAATAAAAGTGTTCTTTTGTTGCCCTTCTCCTGAAAGTGCAGGCTGGCAAGAAGTTTGAATGTGGAACAATTTGGTTCAAGCAACTGCTATCTGAGTTGAAAAGTAGCATAGCCTTGGGTGGACTGGTTTCAGCCCACCACTGAAAAATGCATTGACTCCATCAATAGGACTGTTTTGAAATGCAGTGCTATATTCATGTGTCTCTGTCAGGGATGATGGGAGTTGTAGCTCTTCACCTCTGGCTCTAACTCACCACCTTGTTATGCAGCAGAGCTGACCAGCTTTGATCAGTGGTTGATGCTTTTTTTCCAAGCAGCAGAGTTTCAGAGAATAGGCTGAAGACCCTGACAAACTCTCCAAGCCTTCTCTCTCTTCTTCTTGAGATGTCTCCAAACTTCTCCAGGATTCTTCTGGTTCTTGTATCTTCCCTCAAGACACCAGACAACTCAGTAGTCTTATATAAAAGATCTACTTTATTCTACTATATACTATAAATACTATATGCCCTACAAATCACAATCTCTACACTTCACAATATCTCCAAAACTACTCCACAATGTACATTAGCAAACATTGCAATTTATAGCCATTGTTAGACACCACCCACCAGTCAGTTTCCACCCAGTGGGTGTGTACATACATCTTGATTGGTCCACATAGATCATCCCATACTTAAGACCAACCCAAGTATTTCATCATTTTACCTTGACTACTTAATGAATCTCAGGTGTTTGCAATCTACAACAGGTGTTTTCAATATACACTCTATAACTTTGTCCTTGGCTCTCAAGGCTTCTTAATTATATTATCTTTTTCACCTGTGTATCTTCCTGATTGCTCCTGCTTAGTCACTTTGACATTCACATACATATTTTTATTTCTATTACTGTATATCCCATGTTGCTTTTTCCTTAACAGTCTCATAGGGTTTCCCTTCAATTTTGTGTTCATAATCATGGACATCCACACCCCACTTTAAAATTAAAAGTCAAGAGTAGACATTTTAGCCTGTTCCCTAAAGACATTATGCACCTGCTTGCTACCATACAATTAAATTTTAATTAGTGATTTGGCATGGTCTGGCTTTTTCAAACTAACAATGTCTTTTATTTCTCCATTTGACAGTCTCTTTCCCCTTGGGAGACAAGGGAGGGAATAATTTTCATATAAACGGGAAGAGTTTGGCAAACATTTGATGCCTGTACTCCACTAATTTTGATAATTTAATGTATGTGATGCATTTGAAAGATAATCTATCAGATATACTGTAATTAACTGGGAATATTCAGTATATCTTCCATTGATCAAGAGCAGATAGCAAGTGTAGAGACATGCAGTTGTGTTGCTTTAGACTACACATGTTATGACTCTATATTGACACTCCCCAACTGTCTGAGGCAGCTGTGCTAACCTTGTCGAAACTGAGGAGACATGAAGAAATTCCTTACTCAAGCTGCAATCAGAAAACACAGTTTGCAGCATGTATCCCAGACTCCTACATTCAGGATAAATGCTGCAAAGGCATGTTTACATCTGTGTGCATATGCATATTTCCTCTTCCTGTTTGTTATTTTGTCTTTATTAACAGAATGTTTTTTCCCTATCAAGAGCTGCCAAAATGATAAAGAGAGAGATAAAACATAAACAGAGAAAAGAAACCTATTTCTAAAAGTAAGTAGTTGCTGTTACAATTCTAAGTCTAAATGCAATTAGTTACTTTTACAGTTACAATTTTAAAAAGGAAGTGGTTAATGTTCTTGTACTTAAAATAGTAATAAAAACAGTAATGAAGAAAAAACATTTTTAAAAAGATTTTTTAAAAATATATCAGAATACAGTATTTTAAGCTCTGGCTGGTAGTACAAAGCAGTGAGGCTACTCTCCTCTGAATATGGCTAAGATCCATTGGTAATTACACCAAATCCCAATGCCTCTGACAAAATTGGAATAACTTTTAATGAGTTATAGTCAGCCCTCCATATCCACAGATTGAGCATTCACGGATTCAACCATCCATGGCTTGAAAATATTTTCAAAAATTTAAATTGCAAAAAAAGCAAACCTTGTTTTTGTTATTTTATATAAAGGACACCATTTCACTATGCAATTGGATTTAATGGGACATGAGCATCCATTGATTTTGGTATCCACAGAAAGTACCGGAACCAAACCCCAGCAGATACCAAGAGGTCACTGTACTTGTAAATAATATTCCTCGTGACTAAAGCATAACTGATGCACATTACTCCTTTTATGGTGTGACTACTGCTTTTAATTACCTTTATAGGAGAGGATCCAACTGGGTAATTAAATAAATTGAATACCATTGCTTGTGCCATTATCAGCAACCACCTCTCTTTTCTTCATTCCCCCATGCATTCTAAAAATTTCAGAGAGCTGGGAAACTCAGCTTTTTATGTTGTTGCTGTTGTTATTACTGTATCATTGCTCATTTCTATCCCACTTTCCCCCCACCCAATACTTGGACTCAAAGTGGCTTACAAATTGTTTAAACCATTATAAATTAAAACATATGAACATCAGGAAAAGTGTGTATTTGTCATTTTACAAACAAACTAGAAAGGTTGTTGTTGCTGTTGTTTTACAGAAAATATGCAAGCTGCAGGGATACCAGATCAGATTGGATTAGATCTTGGACATGTACCTTTTTTTGGACCATGACTATCTATCTGGTCATGCTAACCAGAGGGATTTGGAGATTTGCAGTCTGAAAAAATATTTTTCAAAGCTCTGCAATGGATCAGTATGCTCCATTTCTGTTCTAGATATCTGACACTATCTGGTGAGAATTTGCTGTCTTCCTTTTGGCAGAGAAGTGTTAACCTGGCAAATTAGTTATGTTTAAATGGAGCTGCGTCTCTGCAAATATCAAGTGTCTGTGAACAAGCAAAAGGTTCCCTTCACTTATTCTACAGTCAGATGGTTTCACTTTGAAACCAAAGGGTCAGGGGTCACAGCATGACCTGATCAAATTAGGCTCAACCGAGAGAAATGTTTAACACAACAAAAGGAAGTAATCTGAAGTACATTAAATGCAAATGAGAGTGCCATGTGCAAACTTTCACTTTAAAAAAGCACCTGATATAAGTAAACACTGTTAGAGACGTAGATGGGGAGATGAGGTTTCAGATTTTGGCAATGGTTCCAATCTTGCAATCTATTTTATCTGAGGTAGGATGAATGTTAATCTCAACAATATACAAATGCTTACACTACCCTTATGTTTCAAGTTTTCCATGATTCCCTGGAGGGATTAAGCTGGATCAGAGTTGAACTTTTGTGGCTACTGCCATCTCCTTTAGTGGTTTGGATACCAAACAGGCCTGGCCAAAGCAGTCATTTGCTTTGGAATATGAAACAATCAGTCACTATTAATTCAGGTTCACAAGGTTAATACAGCCATGGGCCTCCAGTTTCGTTGTTTTTGTTCCTAAAATTTGTTCGAGATAGCTGGGAACATTTTTCAGGACTACATCTGGCTTTCAGGGTAGATATGGGATACAATACAGTGGAAGATCTCCTGGGCAAATCTTCTTGAGATGAACTATCAAAATGGATGTCAAAATGCTCTTGCATCACTCTCTTTCAAGTCCAATCAGACTTATTTCCTAAAAGCCATTAGTTAATTATCACATATATGGGGCAACGATATCTGCTAAAGGACTACCTGCTTCTTCATGAATCTGCACATAGAGGCCCTTCTTCAGAAGAGCCTTCATCAGAGGCTAGATAGCTGGAGATAGGCCATAGCTCAGTGGTAAAAGTTATTGAAATGATCATATTCTCCCATTCAAACATATCTGTTTGTTAAGATCCTCAGGGGTGGCTCTACTTTAGGTCTTACCACCGTCACTGGTACATCTGATGGGAACACAGGAGCCTTCTCAGTAGTTGCACCTAGGTTATGAAACTCCCTTTCTAGACTGGTTAGACTGCCATATGCTCCCATAGGCATGTGAATATATTTTTGTTTTAGCAGGCTGTTGAGGACTGCTCATAGGAAAAGGGCCTTAAATAATATCCAGGATCAGACAATAAATGCTAGTATAGGATGAGACATCATATGGCACTTTATGTAATTTCTTTGAATGCAGTTTTCATGTAATATTGTGTGAAGCAAATATAATTTTATGTGTGACCACTATTAAAATGAACATGGCAATCTTATATGTCACATTTTAGCAGACATTAAGTAACAATTGTTATCAAAAAAAATTCACAGTGGAATTTTAGGACTTTTTTTAAAAAACTTTCTTAGGAAACATATAAGAGAACCAGCATGACGTAATGCTTTGAATATTGAACTACAACTCTGGAGACTTCACTTGGCCATGGAAACCCACTGGGTGACCTTGGGCAAGTCACTGGCCAGCAGAGGAACAGAGCCCTGTCACTTGTACTGGCTGCTGCCTGGTAAATGGGGATGTGAGGGTCAGACCAGGAGATGCTCCAAAGCTACATAATTAAGATATTAATTATATCCATGTATACACCATGGCCTGAATTCTATTGGTGATTCATCCTTGAATAGATTTATTGAATTAATGCAATTTATATGAGTGTTGACACACCATTCAGTTCTTGATTCAGTGGGTCTTATTGTAGTTGGAACTAGCAATAGGAGTACATCTACATATCTGCCTTAGTGAATTCCACCCTCTAAAAACAATCTGCAGAAAGTTTAGCATATCTCTTAAATATGCAAAACAAAATTGTAAACAAAATTTACAGTGGCAAATGCTTTGCTTAGAGGCCAAAACATAAAGAAAAAAATCAGCTCAGGCCAAAAAAATCAGCTCAGGCCAAATGTATCATAACAGGGTTGCAAGACTGAAAATACTACATCACATATACACAAATAAGATGTACAGTCTGATTTTGTTTAAAGTACCTTCCCTCATCTTAAGTAGAAAAAAACCTTAAAATATTAAAGGAGTCGATATTTGTTAACATGTTTCCTACTTATGAGCCTAGAGAATTTATTAGAAGCTTGTTGAAAAGTAGTTTTAGACGTTTTGCATCTATCTGGCAACTAATTAGCCACTGTGAAAACAGAATTCTGAATTGGATATACTTTTTTTTTTTTTTTGATCCAGCATGACTCTTCTTATTCTCAATGTTCTTAACATTCATATATCGTATATGAACTGCTGGAATACATATTTATTTATTTAATATTCTGGGCAAATATTGTGCAGTAATTCTGCAGAAGCAATATTGAGATTTAATTGATTCCAATTAAGGCATGTCCAGCCTACCCACCCACCCCTACCTCTGTATGGTATCCATAAGTTATCCATAGATTGCCAGATCTCAGGATTTGTCCCTGAGTTTCCATGAGCCTAGTTATATTTACATTAACTTTTTCAGCATGGATGGCAACAAGTAACAAGCTTTTTCTGTTGTAACATACGGAAGCTATTTTAAATGAGCACAGTGGAATGATTCTCTAGGACCTAGTTTTGAATAGCTTCAGCATTTTATTATGTTCTTTCTTCTTAAATGTAACTTTTCAAGTTCTGTTTTGATATTCCAGTGCAGGTCTTAAGATTTGGGACCAATTCACTTTCCTTCTGACTTCTCCAGATAAGACCTCTTAATTTTGAAAATGTCAAAGTATCTGAAAGGAGGCTGCTTCAGCTCATAATTTGGACTTTTCTGGAAGCAGATACACACCTTCAGTACTTGCCTTCTCTCATGGATATGACATTATCCATGTGAATAAAAAACATGTTGAAATCCAGTGGGCTCACTGTTCCCAAATTGTCCTCAGTTATGAACAGTTTGGCTGAAATCCCATTGGGGAATTATGAATGAACTAAAGTTACAGTGCTACTGTATCCCAATCCCCACAGTCCCCACATATGAGACAGCAGCCACTGTGAGCAATGGGTGTCTGTTCCCATCAACTGGAAGCAGGTAACTGGCATTTCCACCTGCTCTCATGAGCAATCTCCAGTGCAATCTCCAGAAGCAAGACGCCTGTGGCAAATCCCCCTTGCATTGCAGGTTGCTGGTATGAAGGGGGTAGGTGGAACCATCAGCCAGCTACTTTCCAGATTTAACAGTCCCTGTTTATCCCCTAAACTAAGAGCAACATCGGGATCATGAATATGAAACAGCCATGAGTGTGTAACACTAGCTTATACATTCATAACTGTCCAACAGGATTCTTGCTATAGTTTAAAAAATCTAGCAAGTAGGCAGTAATGTCCTTTCTTTTGAGGCTAATCAGATATATCCAAGTATACACCATGGCCTGAATACTATTGTTGATTCCTCCTAGAATAGACCTATTGAATTAATGTGATTTACATGAGTGTTGACACACAATTCAGTTCTTGATTTAATGGGTCTACCAATAGTATTCAGACCATAACAATAACAACAAAAATCCACCAAACAGTGATACCTTTATTAAGCCAACCAAAATGCACAATATACATGTTGCAAGCTTTTGAAGCTTCACTGGCTTCTTCATCAGACAAGGTGTTACAAACCAAACAGGAGGAAAAAATTGAAGATGTTATTCATAGGCCTGCATTTTGCTGTTTCTCTTCTTAATTAAGATGGTATGGAGGGGCAAATCTTGTAGGCTGCTACCTCCTTCTTCTGGCCAGGTGGAACTGGGAGATTCTCAAAGTTCAGGATATTTAACATACATTTGCAATACAAAAAAGATACTTCCTTTGGAATCCAACACGTCTCCATCCTTTGTAGGAATGTCACAGTTTACTGGCTGTCTCTTTAGGATTCCCCTGTTGTGGCTATAATGTGGTATTCAAGCCATAGTGATTGTCCCATTTTACTGTGCCCCTCTTTTAGAAGTATTTGTTGAAAGGAGGGGCCATAGCATTGTGGCAGAGCACATGCTTTGATTAGTTCAGGGTTCAAACTGTTTCAATAAAATTAGAAACAACTCTTGTCTGGAGAGTGATGTCAGTCAATATAGACTAAGGGTTAGCAACTGTGGAGAGGGTGGGGGCATTTTTCATCTTCACCCCTCCCCTCAGGCTCCAGTGTGGATGAAAGTGATGTGGTATCACTTCTGCTTTCAAAACTGGGCATTTTTTGGCTGATTTTTCTGTCTCCACCCTCCCCCACACTCCCCAATGTTTTGGGTTATAGGTGCAAAACGCCTGCCTTTTGCAGTGGTTTTGACCCATTCAGAGCTGGTTTGGGGGTGAAAATTGCCTGAAAAAATGTGAAAAACATTTGAGGGGTTGGGAGCATTGGGGGACTTCAAGGCTTGTCCTTCAGTGCCACACTTTTCCCACCCCTGACTACTATTAATACGCCTCCTCCTCAGATGGACCAATGAAATCAGGCAGTTTCTTAAGTGCATGGTACTTCAGTTTCTGGCTCTCATTTATGAACTGAGTCTAAGCTGATCAAAGTTGGAGGGCTGGATGGTATGACTTTGATAGTGCAATCTTGAGTCAAAGGTATGCCAGCTCTAGAGGGTTAGAATGAGGCAAAACCCTCTTCTGCTGGCAGAAATGCCCATTTGTCAGTGGAACCACCTGCTGCTGGCTGATATCCCATAGCGTGATATGAAGCAGTATATAAATGAAGCTGCTTTGCTTTGCTTTTGATCTCAGAGATCTTCTAACAAGTCTTCTGCCAGCAGAATTCCTGTTCTGTCTTAGAAAAGCCAGCAGAAGAGCCACCAAAAAAAAAAAAAAAAAAAAAAAAGTGGAGCAGAAGAAGAGAGGAATGGGATTATACTAGAACCAATGTCTTCTGCCTTGGGACTAAACATCAGCATAAGGATAAAATAAAAAAGGAAGGGAAGTCTTACGTAATTCCCAATTGGGAGAGGTTTGGATTTAGCATAGTTTTAGCTGGCCTAGTATTGGCTCAACTGGCTATTGGTCATCTTGGCAGGTTAGGATTGTACTCAGACTTGGCATATTGATAAAAAGAACATTACACCATGTCAAGTGCTCAAATTGTTTGTGAACATCAGCTTTTTGTTAAAAGTATAATCAATAGCTACTTTTCATGGAATATTTTATAAGGGGGAAAGAAGACTGGTGAGAGGAAAATGAGATGTCTTCCCGTAGCTTTGTGATATTTCTTGGGGAAAGTATGAAAAGTACCAAGACCCAGACAACAGAATTCTTTTAGAACATTTTTTAATTTTTATTTTTTTTAAAAGCTCATTTTAAAAATAGTAAAGAAGAACATGGATTAACAAGATATACTAAGGAAAAGTTTGTGTTACTGTGAGCCTTTAAGTAATTTTTATTCTGACCTATGGTGACCCAATGGCAATCCTATTACAGGGTTTATGTGGCAAAATTTGTTCAGATGGGGTTTGCCTTTGCCTTCCTCTGTGACTGAGAGAATACGACTTGCCCAAGGTTGCCCAAGGTCACTCAATGTGTTTCCAAAGCTGAGCAGGAATTTGAATCCTGGTCTCCAGAATCATAGCCCAACACTCAAACCATTACACCATGCTGGTTCTAAAAAAATGTGTACTGGGGTAAATTGGAGGTGAGGGGAGAGAATGAGCCCAAGGGGATGGAATGAAGGGGAAATGATAAACAAAAAATAGAAAAGGAAAGCAATGGCAAACCCCTCTGAACAAATCTTTCCAAGAAAACCATGTAATAGTTTTATCTCAGGTCTTGATAAGTCAGAAATGATTTGAAGGCACACAACAACAACAACAACAACAACAACACACCAACAGACAAAAATACTGACAGTAGAGAAAAATTATATATAGATTAGAACAGAAAGAAGTTTTCTGAAGGTAAAAGCTGGGTTGCCAGTCTGGTTTGGAAGCCCACAATGTCAGAGGAGGAGGAGGAAGGTGAAACTCGAGATAACAGAAGGACAGGACACAGTTATCAGATAGCTGAACTAGCCAGATGCAGATATATCAAGTATTTTCTTTCCTAATAGGCCTCTGACTGTACTGCCTTCTTAGATGATTTTGTGAACATATAAAGCCAGCCACCATTTTGCCACATAAGCAAACAAGTACAGTTAACAAGAACAACAAGAACAAATGGTGGTTAGGATTCAGGGTGTAGGCAGGCACATCTGGCTGCAAGATGCTCTGAGCAGTTTGTGGGATAAAGGCGCTTGGTACAAAGAGGTCATAGCAGGTTCATTTGCACTGCCAAGAGTGAAAAAAAAAAGAGTGAATGTCAATAAAATTATCCTGAGGTCTCCAGATTACCCAAGGAAGGCGAAAATGGAATCAGTTCTTGTTTGGAGCAGTTGGTCTCCTAACTCCACTAGGTTATAGGAAAGTTAGCTTAGTGCTGATTAAAATCCAAGGATTTGCTAAACAGAATTGAAAGAAAGTTTAAACAATAGCATTCAGAATGGGGGGGGACGACACTGAAGCCGTGTACATTGATTATGTGATAAAACTTAGATTTGATTAGGAAAATGCAACAGTAGACCAGGGCTAGCCCACAAAGTTTTGCTGCCTAAGCCAGAGTAGCAAATGGTGCTTCCCGCCCAAATCAAGATGCTCAAGTCATTTTGTCATCAGAGGAAGAACCTCTCTCAAGTGCCTCCCTCCCCCCCAAAAAATCAACAAGGACAAATGTAGTCACTAACAATTTGCTACCCATTTTTAACACTCAGAATTTGCTGCCTGTGTTGGCCACTTCATTCTGTGTAGGTACAGCTGAACTTGCAGTAGGTGGTTCTATGTTGCTGAAGTTCCAGTGGCAGAATGCTCTTAACCTTGTACAAGGTAGACAGAATCTGGGATGGGTCTGTTTTTATTCTAATGATATGGGTTATTTTATCAGAAGTGGGACAACTGTAGCCTTTGAGAAGGATTTAGTATACAACCCCATATCAGAAAGTCAATGATGGTTATGATTGGAGCTACAGTCCAAAAATATCTGGAGATCACCACTTCCTACCATTCATCTAGATCAGGGATAGGCAACCTAAGGCCCGGGGGCCGGATGCGGCTCCCCGAGTCCTTTGGACCGGTCCCAGGCTGGTCCTGCCGCCGCCACCGTCGCCGCCCCCCGCTGCCCGCCATGATGATATTTATTATTGTTGTTATTACTTGTTCTTGGGGTTTTCTTGGCAAAATCTCCACAGGGTTTTTGCCATGGCTTTTCTGGAGCTGAGAGAGTGTGCATGCATATTTTTAAAAATTTTTAAATTTTTTTTAAATATTTATTTATTTATTCATTCATTCATTTTTGGTGCTTCGGCCCCCCAATTGTCTGAGGGACAGCAACCCGGTCCCCGGCTCAAAAAGGTTGCCTACCCCTGATCTAGATAAATGTTTACCTCTGTTTTTCTTGCTGTTCAATTGGTGTGGATATTTCCTCCAATATAGTTGCAGGTATATTTTTAGGGCTGACTCAAAAGAAATAAATTGATTAATAAGTTGTGTTTTAGCTCATTATTCTAATTAAGTTGGCATACGGGTAAAATCCATAGAATGGAAGTGAAACAGGTTTTCTTTCTTCTTTAGATGAAGCTTGGCTCTGCTGTACTGGTTGTCATCCAACAAAAAAAAAAGTCCCTTCTTCTATGAGAAACAGCCTTCTTCTGTGAAAACTAGAGGTCCAACAGAAGCTTCCATTGCATTCCAATCAAGAATGCCCTTCAGCACTCTGCACTGGGTAAACAGGGTAGCCTCTGTGCCAGAAGATAAATGGATATAAATCAGGCATTAGGAATAGGAATACACAAAACTTGGTTGCAGAACACATCAGTTTTCCCAGACATTCCATCTTGGACCTCAGAACAGCAGTCCTTGAACAAAAAATGAAAAAAAAAGAAAAGAAAAGAAAAGAAAAGAAACTTCAAGGGAAGATTGGAAAGAGAAACAGCAAAATTGGAATATATCCACAAATTCCAGTCCATCAATAGTGGGTTGAACAAAAGGGGGTTGCAGACTGCCAGAAATAGTGCAAATTGAGTCCACTTTTAGGGTTAGGGTTAGTGCTAGGGAATCATGGAAATTGGGTTTTTTTCTGAGACATTGAGCCTTCTCTGTCAGAGAGCTCTGGTGCCACAATAAAATACATTTCCCATGATTCCCTAACCCTAACCCTAAAAGTGGACTCAATTTGCACTATTTCTGCAGTCTGCAACCCCCCATAGACAATAGTTTCCTGCACACTACATACACTACAACGCTAGCAAACCCCTCAGCCTCATGAGGGCTGTCTTGGCCAGTTCATCACATCACCTTTCTCATTCCCACATTACATTCCAATACTCCCACCACTGTTCATATGGTTATCTATTCACCTTGGCTTTAAGCAACATCCTTCTTCTTGCCTTGTCCCCTAATGACCATAGTTAAAACTGAACTTGACACCTCATCACCATACCCACACATTTGCATTTCTATTATTATTTAACACACAGCCTGATTATATAAATCTTTTCCTGGACCATCTATTCCATGCATCTGAGGAAGTAGATGTGTGTCTATGAAAGCTCATGCTCCCAGTTTTTTCTTTCAGTTACTCTCAAAGGTGCTACAAGAGCCCTTTGCATAAAGAAAGGAAGAGAGTAAAGACTGTCACTTCTCATTCTTTCTCACTGCCTCCTCTTCCATCTTCCATGCTGTTCTGGAGAGTTCTTCAATTTTAAGAAGCATTTTTTAAAGGATATGCAGGGGACTGGAGGGAGAAGGGGGAACCATGGGAAATCACTTCCTTCTGAGAATAAGGGGAAACAATAGGAATGGATGAGATGTGGTGGTGTTGCAGAAAAAGAAATGGAAGGAAATTAGAATGATGGATGGATTATGTATAGAGAATGTTCGTATAAATATAGAGTGTTCGTATAAGTATATATTGGTAGAGGTGTGTAGTGGTAAACATAGTCTTATTTTTATGTTATACGTTGTATGTATGTAGTGAGTTATATGTTTTGTATTTTTTATATTTAAAAAAACTTATTTTATTTTTTAAAAGAAAGAAAAGAAAATCACTTCCTTCCCTTCCTCCCCCAATTCTCCTCCAAAAGGGAGCATGGGAGAACCATTGGCTTGATCATTGATCAAAAGTATTTGAACCCAGAAAACCATGTCTTTTTTTACCATAAATTTTTTTTAAAATCAGCCAATCCAACTAATTAACTATGTCATTTTCCATACTAAAAATAAATTTTAAAAATCAGTGATATGATGTGTTCTTTTTGCTATGGTTGCAATTTGTTAATCAATAACCTATAAAAGACAACCATGCCAGGCAAAAGATGCATGTCTGCTTCCACAGAAGCAAAGGATGAATGAATTTTACACCTTAGCCTTGCAAAACTCAACAGATTTTAAAGACCAAACTCATTCTGTCCCATTTCTGCATACATTTAAGACTTTAAAAAGAACCAAAAATGAATTTCAGGGTCGGGACCTTCTGTCACTTTTGGTTGACATGTGAAAAAGCTCAGAAATTTTGGCCTCAGATTCATATGGTTCAGGTTGCCATTTGTTCTGGAAAACTGGAAAATCCCAGATTGAAGGGACTGAAAAATGTCTTGGCTGGCTGGGCCAGTTGAAGCACTAAATTCCACATTTCTCCTTCATCTCAGGGAAGGTCAAAATGTGGCAGTGGCAATGAAGCAGGAAACCATGCAAGAAGACTGGAAGAGATGGGAGCCTTATTCTGCCCTGCAGGCTCTGGTTGCTACTGCACAAGTATAGCATTGCCATCCTATTCTTCATCCCCTCTCCTTCATCTGACAGAAGGTGGGAAGAGAAAGGACGCAAACAGAGATGGCCTTGTGTTCTGTGGTGATTGTGTCAGTGGCTTGAGCCTAGTGCTAGGCAGCATAGTGGAACCTCGCTTCCAAATAGCCTTGAGAGAGTAAAATGAGTCTCTTTACTCTATGACTGTTTGGAAGCCTCCTTCTCTTCACACCAGCTGGGGGGAAAAGAATTTAAAAAGGCTTCTTAGCTTGGTACTCGTATTGTGGTTGAAACATAAAGGTAGAAAAAGTGCAATGATTAATGTGTTGAATTGGCATAACCAGAATGTAAATTGATAATATGCATAATTATAATAATTTACATAACATGCAAATTAGATGCCCAGATATGAGGGACTAGAATATGGCAACCCTACATATGATGTTAGAAGATATCTTAAAAATAAAATTGTAGAAGAAACCAGAATTTTATTTGTTGGGAATGATGAAAGAACAGCTACAGAGAACATATGGAAGAATGCTACAACATATGATTACTGCCACAAGACTAGTCTACACTCAAAGATAGAAGAAAGCTGATATTTGAAGACAAGAATATTGGTTGATGAAAATCTATGAACTTGCTGAAATTGACATGTTGACATTTTTAATCAAGGATAAATCTTTGATAAATTTTAATAAGGACTGGGATTTATGACTTTTTTTTAAACCAAAATAAGGAAATGTATCAATTTTAGGTTTCAAAATATAACAATATGCTTATAGTTAACATGTGATTAGATTATTGTAATTGGGAAGTATATCATAGTAATGGTCTTCAGTTAAGGGGGGAGTAATCATCATTAGTAATCTTTTTTGTTAGTCTGTTTTTTGTAATGCATTGTTGCTTTTTTATTATTGTTAGTAAATGTAGTTCTTAAATGTTGTTTTATGTATATAAAATTGTATGTTGAATATATAGATGAAGTTCACATAGAAATCCGTACTTTTGGGTGGGGTTTTTCCCCAAAACACATGTATTTTTTCTTAACGTTGCATTTCCCCTGAGCGTTTTGCTCTGTGATAATGCGGTTTGGGGCATACCTTCTTAACATGTACATGTGTTGTGTTGTATTTTCCTGTTCCCCCATTTTGTACTCACTGTCTCCAAGATTACTTGACTGTCAAAGCTCACCACAACATGAATTCCAGGATAGAGCTTGACGTCAGTTGAGGTTACTCAAAGGCTTGGGAAGTGCAAATTGGGTGAATCCATTGGAAAGATTCCTTGGAACAAATGTACCATCCGTCGCTAAGCAGAGCTAGGATTCATTCAGCTTGCTGTCCTGCAAGCTTTGAAAACCCCTAATCCTCTGATAAAGTCCATAGACTATTAGAAAGGATTATATTTTCTTTAAAATTATATTATTTAAAACAATTATTATTATTATTATTATTATTATTATTTCTATCTTGCTCCTCTGCCGAAGCAATCAGGACAGCTTACAAGAATAAAATACCACAATGTACAATCTCCCAAAAAAACCATCCATCCCTTAAAATAGTATTAAAAAATAAAAACATTTTAAAACAATAAAAACAATAAAAACAGTCGACAATAACAACTACAGAGTCCTAATAGCAGGCAGCAACAGTTGTAAATGTGGCAGGGGGTAAGGATAGGAGTGGACTCGCGCCTTAGGCTGGGAAAAACTAGTCAGGAAAGGCCTGCTGGAAGAGATCCATTTTTACAGCTTTTTAAAACCTGTTTAAGCTGATAATCTGACGGATCTCGTCTGGCAGGCTGTTCCATAATCTGGAATGACATTATTTCATTTAAAATCAGCTGCATTTCTTTACATCATACATCTGTTTCGTGAACATGAAGAAGAGCTAGTTTTTCTTCCTTGAGCAAAATACTACTCTTTCAGATTCTCTATTATATATGTCTCTGTTTATTTTTAAACCATGGGATAAATCTGCTGCAAATTTTCTTTTCTTTAAAAAAAAATAATTTTATTAATTAAAACACCTAAAAGACATATAAAGATATTTAAAAAAAACATAAAAGTACAGACACATACTAACATACCAACAAAAACCCCAAACAAACAAGCATATGACTTCCTGCTCCCTATCACTGATTTTTGAATATTTTAACTCTATTTCTTTCTCTCCTCATTTTTTGTATCTCCTAACTGGTATAAATAGCATTGCCCGTAAGCAGAAAAAAAGAACACCCCCCCCCAAAAAAAGCTTACAATTAGGTAAGTATTAAAACTAAACAGATATATAATCGTTATCCAACCATAACTCATACATAAACTTTAACTTAATATTCCCAGTTCTATTCAGGGAATATCTTATCTAAACAAGCAAAGATTTTTAGTTCTCTCTATAATATATTATGTTAGCTTAACTTTCCAATCCTAATAACCAATGTTGTCCCCATATTTGTCTTACATATACAATAAAAGGTGTTCAAGTTTTTTCAGATTCTTCGATTTTTTTTCTATATTGCCTGTGTCAATTTATCACTTTCCATTAAATCGTAGATTTTCATAATCCAATCATTTATCCAATCATTGCCTTTCCCTTCTATTTAGAAGCATACATAATTCTTGCTGCTGTAGTCATATAAAATATCAATGGACCATATTCACATTCAATGTGTTCTTCTTGATTTATACTTAATAGATATCTCACCAGATCTTTTTTAATTTAAGGTTTTTTTTATTTTTTTCTATTATTTCATGTATTTTATCCCAGAATTTTCTTGCCAATGTACAATTCCACCATGCAAATTATATTTTCTGATAAATAAAACAAAACAAAAAATCAAATGTCCCCAGCATTTCTTATTTGGTGAAAAAATAATAGAAAATTATCCAAACTATATAATTTTCCCCATAGTCTGCTGTCTTCCAATAGTTTAATAAAACCACTCAATAAAAAACAGGGGTAATTTACAGGGTTGACAATGGCCAGGTAAGCAGGTAGGTCATCAACAAAGATTTAAAACACTTAGAAGCTCACCAGATTACAATGGGATGACCATTCAACATGGTGGGAGCCATTATAGAGAAGGCCCTTCTGCATGTCAAAGCCAAAAACCCTCACCCAAATGGTCATAAATCAGACAATAGGAATGGCAACACAAGAAAACTAGTTGCAAAACATATCAGTTTTCCTGGACATTTGATCTCAGACTTCAGAGCAGCAGTCCTTGAACAACAACTATAGCGACAAATCTACAAAGGAAGATTGCACAGAGAAACAGCTGCGTTAGAATATATCCACAAGCTCTATCCATCAACAGTGGGTTGAACAGAGACAATGTTTTCCTGACATACTACACTAGTTGACACCCCAGCCTCATGAGGGCTCTCTTGGCCAGTTTATCACATCTCCTTTCTGATTCCCAGCTAGCCAACTACATTCCAATAACTCCTACCACCATTCATATAATTATCTACTAACCTTGGCTTTAGGCAACTATCTTTTCTACTGTCTTTTTCCCCCATGACCATTGTTTAAACTGAACTTGTCACCTCCTCACCATACACCCAAGTTTTGCATTTCTATTGCTATTCACACATACAACTTGTTCATGCATAGCTATAAAGGTCTATACCTAGCAGTTCACTCCATGCATCTGATGAAGTGGATTTAAATCTACAAAAGCTTATGCTACCAACTTCTTTCTCTTAGTTAGTTTTAAAGGTGGTACAAGATTCATTTGCATACTGATCTGGACTCACATGGCTCAACCCCCACTAGATGAACAAACCCCCTCTCCTTAGAATGCAATGTCCAGGGTGGTCTAGACAGGACAAGGGATACTCCTAGACAAAGATGAATGTTTAGATCAGGAGTGGGAAAAGTGTGGATCTCCAGAAGTTGCTGGACTACAATTCCAAGCAGTCTTATTATAGTTAGCTTAGTTCATGCTGAGGAAAGTAAGAGCATCAGTCCATCGACATCTTTGTTGGACTATATCACACTTTGCCACACCTGGGTTAGTGAGATGCCAGCACAATATATATATATGGGGAAGGGGAGCAACAAAGGTAATATGTAGTTTTGGCAGAGAAAACACTGTCCCATGTATTGCTGGGGGGAAAAACTTATATATTTCATATTCACATTTGCATCTTAAGTACCTTTTCATTGAAGAGACATTGGTTTTGGTGGAGGAAATAAAAGCTTTCAAAGGCACGGTATTCTGAGTTCCAGAGGAACCTGAGTATTGGTGCCTCAGGATGGGTTAAAAAAATCTCAGGAAGTATTGAGGCATTCCAATTCTTTTTGTAACTGCACATTCATGAGCTTGCATCCAACCTCTTTCTTTACTTATCACAGGTTTTATCCCCTCACCTTCCATCCTCTTCATTCCCTTTCATTTCCCACTGATCTCATGTCACATCCAGTCTATGCAATATTTCAGACATTGTTTAGCACTAGTTTCCACTGAGCCTATTATGATTTTTAGAAGTTTTTGACTTTATCACACATAGTTTTTAAATGGCCATAAAAATTCTATAACAGCATTTTTACAATGCCCATCTCATGACACCATCTCCCTCTAGTAATTTCCTTGAATTCCAGTTCTTAGCCCACACCTTGCCCTTGATGTGGAAACCCATCAATAAGCTCCCGATCATGTTAGTTCTCAGGTATAGTGAATTTTCCTGTTGAAGTTCCAGGATTGCACAGTCTCCTCCCCTCTCCTTGTTCTTGATAAATAGAAAAAAACCTTTCTTTCATTTTTTTAAAGCCATGAAGTTTAAACCATAGAGTTAGCATAACTCTGAAATTGCATTAAGAAAAACAAAGAAAACACACACACACAAACAAAAGGCACGCTGGTAGGGCATAGGGTAGGAAGGTGGGGGTAAGAACAATGGACTGGATGAGGGCAAACAAATTGAAACTTAAGCCAGACAAGACAGAGGTGCTCATGGTCAGTTGTAAAGCAGATCAGGGAATAAGGATTCAGCCTGTGTTAGATGGGGTTACACTCCCCCTCAAATCTCAGACTTGTAGCTTGGGTTTGCTCCTGGACTCCACTCGAGCCTGGATGACCAGGTTTCAGCTGTGGCCAAGAGTGTATTTGCACAGTTAAAACTTGTGCACCAGCTGTGTCCATTCCTTGAGACATCAGATCTGGCTACAGTGACATATGCCTTGATTACATCCCATTTGGACTACTGCAATGCACTCTACATGGGGCTGCCTTTGGAAACTGTTCAGAAAATTCAGCGTTTGCAAAACGCCACTGCCAGACTACTTACTGGGGCCAGTTATAGGGACCATATAATTCCCTTGCTGAAACAGCTTCACTGGCTACTGGTTTGTTTCCAGGCACAATTCAAAGTGCTGGTTATGACTTATAAAGCCCTATACGGCTTAGTTCCAGATTATTTGAGAGACTGTATCTCTCCATATGAACCCTAGAGCCCTGAGATCTTCAGGAGGAGGCTTTATCTCGATCCCACCACCATCTCAGGTTTGTTTGGTGAGAATAGAAGAGAGAGCCTTCTCAGTGGCTGCTCCTGGCCTCTGGAATGCCCTTCCACAAGAAGCAAGGCTGGCCCCCTCCTTCTTTGCTGTTTTCTGGCAGGCAAAAATGGCTCTTTTCAGGCAGGCTTTTAATCCATAATGCAAAATTATGGAATGGATTTTATATGGGTATTGTGGTTTTAATGTTTGTATTTTATATTGTTTTTGGCTGATGTTTTTAATTGATTTATTGTGATATTGTTTTTTAGAATTTTATTTGTGAGCAGCCTTGAGTCCCTTCACAGAGAAAGGCAGGATAGAAATTAAATAGATAAATAAATATAAGAACAAGGGCAGAAGAGAGGATGCAGTACCAGCAACAACCTGGTCATGCTAATGAAAGGATGTGTGGTAGAGAGCACTCCCAAACCAGTATGTATGTTTTGTTGTTGCTGTTAACTGCCTTCACGTCAGTCTCAACCCATGGCGACCCTATGGATGAGACATTTCCAGCCCCTGCATCCTCTACTGCTCTGCTCAGATCCTTCAAACTCTTATTCATGGTATCTTTAATAAAGTCCATCCATCTAGCAAGTGGCCTTCCTCTCTTTCTACTTCCCTCCACCTTTCCTAACATTATTGTCTTTTCCAATGATTCATGAAGTGTCCAAAGTATGGCAGTTTAAGTCTTGTCATCTTGGCTTCTAGGGATATCTCTGGCTTGATCTGTTCTAGGACCCATTTGTTTGACCTTTTGGCTGTCCTCAACACTCTTCACCAACACCACATCTCAAATGTGTTGATTTTCCTCCTATTTTCTTTCTTGACTATCGAGCTCTTATGTACTCCCTTCATTAATGCAATCTCAGCAAGAATAGGAGTGGAGTGAAAAGGTCCATAGTCAAAGTGCTAATGTGCTTTAGTAATATTATACTAGTTAAACAGGATCATCTTGTTTTACTGCCAACATTTTCTTTCCCTTGCTTGATCTCTGTTGAATCTGCATCCTAGAAACAATAGATGTGTATTCTTGGTGATGACCATTTTTACTGCTGTTGAGACAGTAAACACACACACACATACACAAGCATAGATACATTTCATTTTAGAAAGTGCTAGGTAAATTTAAACTGGCCTGGTGAGTGGGAACTAAAAGTCTTTGGTAATACCAAGTGCCCCCAGGAAATCCTCCAGGATGAAGAAAACATCATGTGGCTCTCCAAAATAAAATCAATGTATATAGAAACAAAACCTGGGATTTCCAGGGACTTTTTCCCCCTATCTGGAGGTGCCCAATAAGGATTGCTCTGTAAGAACATTTCTATTTAAAGGCAGGTTCACTTTGGGGCTAAAGTGTTGTTCATAATTTAGCAGCATTAGCAATCATAGAAGATTAGGAGGTTATCATATTGGCTATGTTAGTGTCCCAATATTTAAACATGAAGAATCGAACTTCAAATTGAAATAAATGAGATGTCAAGCACAGTAGAAATACAAATACACAATGATAAAATAAGCAACCATTACTGTGGAAGCATGCAGGGAGAGGGGGCGAACAGGAAAAGACATTACTGTTGAACTATAATAATACAGCACTCGAGTGAACTTCTCCTGTTTTCTCTCAGTAATGTCTTCAGGTGACACTTTATTTAATAACACAAAAGACTCAGATCTGCTACTTTTAAAATTTCCCTTAAAGTCCTGAGTGATGCATTTTCATCACTTGAATTTATGGGAATATCAGTCCAAATAATTTATGAGTTTTAATTTAAAGAGCCTGTTTCTAATAAAAATCATTAAATCTTTTCTTCAACTACCGCACACATTTAAGCATTTGTTCTTGATAAATAGTATTTGATATTACAGTTGTTGACTTTTTAAAGTTGTTGTAGGCCAGTAAAAACTGTCTTAGAATGGCAGAATGGAAAATGTTTCAAAATAACAGCTATTCATGCTTATTCAATCTTAGTTGAAACCGAGAGTTTTATCTCAGTCAAACTTTTCTACTGCCGCCTTTATCTTTACTATGCTATGCTGCTTGCTGGCAGTCTTTGAATATTGTTGAAGAGATATTTTTTTAAATGGAACCAGTGATTTATACTGTAAATACAATGCCTGTAATATATACCACTAGCATTTTGCTGAGGTTAAAAAATGGAACCTTTAGGACTTTTTTAGTAAGACATGTGATGTCCTTTGGGATTCCTCACACATACACACATTCCCTTGCCCTCTTGGAGCAATGCTATGATTTTCTCAGCAAGAAAATATAGTTAGAAGTTATACCTCTTGTAATCCAAAGTATTTTGTGGTAGGTTTGTCTTGAATAGGCATTTAAGATCAGTTAATTTTGCAAAATACTTGATCTGCTGGAGACAAAAGCTGCTGAACCTGGTTTGCTGATATTGATCAATTAAGTGAGTCAAATGTTGATCAAATGATGCCGGTGCATATATCAGCTATCCTGGAATCTCTTGTGGACTTACATCGACATAAATTCTGGTTACACTGGCAGCTCCATTCTGTAGACATCTGTGTAAAGAGGCATCCATTATCCATTATCCACTTATGAAAACATATAATAATAATAATAATAATAATAATAATAATAATAATAATAATTTATATTTATATCCCGCCCCTCTGCAGATGCAATTGGGGCGGCTTACAACAATAAAACAGCATAAATATACAATCCCAAAACCCACCCACCCCTTAAAATAGTATTAAACAACATAAAGTTAAAACAACAACAAACAATAAAACAGTGAACAGCTAAGATAATCACAATGGCAGAGTGGACAGCCAGCCACAAATGTGGCAAAGAGTAGGAAAAGGGATGGACAAGCTCTTAAGACCAGGAGATCTAATCAGGAAAGGCCTGCCAAAAGAGATCTGTCTTCACAGCTTTTTTAAAGCTATTCAGACTGGTCATATGACGGATTTCATCCGGCAGGCCATTCCATAACCTGGGAGCGGCTGCTGAAAAGGCCCTCTGGGAGGTTGCACACAGCCTAGTTTTTATAGGCTGAAGCAAGTTCCTCCCAGAGGACTGGAGTGCGTGGGGTAGATTATATGGGAGGAAGCTGTCCTGAAGTTAGGTTGGACCCAAGCCATTAAGGGCTTTAAAGGTAATAACCAACACCTTGTACTGAGCCCAGAAACTGATAGGCAGCCAGTGGAGTGATTTTAAGACAGGTGTACCTGAGACCAACCTGACTGCCATGTTCTGTACTAGTTGAAGTTTCCAGACTAAGCCCAAGGGTAACCCCATGTAAAGTGCATTGCAGAAATCAAGACGACAGGTTACCAGTGCGTGCACCACAGTTTCAAGGTCCCTTGCTTCCAGGAAGTACTTCCATGGATACATCCTAAGGATTCCTGGGATTTTTAGTTTGTTGTGGCACCAGAGAGCTGTGACAGAGAAGACTAAATATCTCACAAAACCACAAATCCCAGAATCCCTTGTCATTGAAACATGCAGAGCAGATTAGATCTTGGTCCAGCATTCACTCAAACCACTAAATGATGCTGGCTCTGCCACTGAGTTACTCATGAATAATTTGAGTGCAATTTTTCATTGTTCTACTCCAAGTATGACTAAGTCCATCCCCATTTCTGGCCATGTTCTCTGTGGTTCTGGAAAATGTAGTCAAAACAAGAACAAGAACAGCAAAAAGTAATAGTTTTACACAATCTTCTTCCAAATGTCAAAAACAGCAGTTGCTAAAAAGTACCTGTTTTATCTCTGATCCTGTTTTCTAAATTGCTATTCTTGCAGATTGGAGAAAGAGCTTGGAAAACTAAAGATGGATAGAAAGGAGGTGCTTTGCTCTGCATAAAAGGAAAACACCAATAGATTTAACCCTGTGGTTTTTAAAGATCTGTTCTGAACAAGGAGTGGGACAATCACAACAAGCATTCTTCAACAGAGCAATTCAATCAATCATGACAGCACTCCTTCTTTTCAAATTACATTAATCTTTTAAAAAAAAAATTATTAATGAGCACAGATCATAATTAAATGCTATATGTAGAAATATATGAATTGTACTGTTTAAAGAACATTTAATCATTGTATTTTCTTGTTTAGGATTAGCAGTTAAAAGACAAGAGACACTGGTTCCAATTAACTGCTGCCAAAAATTAATTTAAGTTGCCTAATTGACAACTTGCTTTAAGCTACATACAATCTTGGCACAAAAACATTGTCAAGGGGGAAATATTTCGACTGCATTACTTCAGAACAAATGAAAATATTGACCAAAGTGTAATAAGTAGATGCTGTATGTTACATAAAAAATGACAAAAGATTACAGAGTCCTCATACAGATAAATCTAGACTTTACTTCTGAAATTATACTTTATTTCCCAGTAGAATATATTACTAGGCTTGAAAATTTTATTGTAAACTGAGGATCAAAACAAATGTTGGCATGATACGTGCAAAGTTTAAGGAAGCAGGGACAGTTGTCTTCCAGATACCATTGGAGTACAATTCCTAAGAGATCTGGTGTGGAGTTCAAGAACACATGGAGGCCACAGTCCTATTAATCTATGTTTTACTCCTTTCAATTATTTACAATATGAAGTAAGAGTGTATTTAAAGGCTGGATAGGTATTTCTTGGAGCTGAAATGAACAAGCAGAAAATCTTGCCCTACCATTAGACAGAGCAAGGTCCTCAAACTGCCTTTGAGTGTTATTCAGGGGTAGCTGTGTTGGCCATTCAGCAAATACACCAGAATCCAAAATCCACAAAAGGGTGATAGCTTTATTGGCCATCTGAAATCCACAAAATACACCATGCAAGGTTCAAACTCCAGTGGTGTTTTCATTATGCTTTAAAAACCACAGAATAGAGTCACAGGTTTACATTTTGTATCTCATATTTTTCTGTTGTAGTTCACTTGTTCTGGAGGGATTACAATGCAGGCAAGGGCCCTTCTCTTCTTGGCCATGGCCTGCATTGTGACCAGGGACAAAGTAAAAGATAGGCAATATAATTCCAGCTCCATTAGCAACAGAAAAGTGACTTCCTTTGAGCCCCAGTTTGCCCTTGTTTCTCAAGAATTTCTCAGGATGTATCTGTTCTGTTACATCTGGAAGATGTAAGGTGATTTACTTTATCATTATAGTACCTATGGTACCCAGTGTCACTCAGGAAAATGGTAATTCAGTCTCAAGTGCATCAGAGGATGAGTGTCTGCCTATCTCTTTCGGCATTCAAAGGCTCCTCATAGTGATCATCAGTTGCCCTTGAAAGAGCTTGCCTTTCCCAACTGACCACCAAATAAACTACAGTGAATCCTTGGTATCCACTGCAGTTTAGTTCCACCACCACCACCCCCACCCCCATGGATACCAAAATCCATGAATGCTCAAATCCCATTAAATGCAATGATGTAGTGAAATGGTGTCTCTTAGATAAAATGGCAAAATCAAGGTTTGCTTTTTGGAATTTATGTGTATTTTAAAATATTTTTAAGCTGTGGATGACTGAATAATAAATCTGTTCATACAGAAAGTCAGCTGTATTACATATGAATGAAAAACATAATTGAGATGTCCCTAGGAAACCCCAAGTGAATTTTCTGTAGACCACAGCCTATATGTCAAGTCAGACCATCCCAAACATATCCTCTAATTTGGTGAAAATTCATCCAGATGTTTTTGCATGATGTGGTAACAAACAGAATTATAGAAATCTTTATTCTCATGAGAGGTATTGTAAGATTTTGGTTTTTGTAATGTTTTTGTACTAATCTTACTCATAAATCATTATTCATATATATCATTGAATGTACAGTCGCCCCTCTATTTTCATGGTCTTCAGATCTGCGTCGCTCGCTTAAGCCCAAGGGACAAATGGAGGCACACTCATGCCTCCATTCAAGCCTATGGGGCTTGAATATATGTAGGTTTCCATTTTTGTAGAGGGATCCAGAATGGGTCCCCGCAAAAACAGAGGGAAAACTGTAATGGAAAACTGTAATCTGTGACATAAACAATGAGCAAAATTAAAATTATATCTTTAAATTAATACACAGCCTAAATGAATCTACATTTAGATTCGTGTGTGATAGCTTTGGCTAAAGGTGGAGTATAAATAAAATGTTATTGTTGTTATTATTATTATTATTATTATTTGGTTTCATGTGATTAAAGTGAAAATTTGTTAAGATCTGATGTTTTAAAGAAAAATTCAAAAGAATAATTTGTTTTAAAATTAGATTTAAAATTTTAAAAAATGTATATTTTTTCCAAAAAATTAAAACCTGGGGCCTCTTCTTTTTCTCCTTCACTGACCCCCACTCACACCATCTCTTCCACTGGGCCCCAAAGTTTTAAAGGGATACAGGCAAATGCCACAAACAATTTTTGCCAAAAGACAGATGTTTAGGGAGTAGTGATGTTACCCCAGTTAGGTTATCACCTGGTGTGGTCTGTATCCCCCTTCCATAGTGAAAACCCTGATGATGATAGTGGTGGAGGTGATTTATATTTCACTTTTTCCCATTCTGTGATGTAAGGTGGTTTGCAACAGTTAAAAGAATCATAGCTAATAAAAAAAAAACAACCTCAAATACAAAAGTTGAAAACATCATTACTCATAAAATTAAGATCATTTTTATTTTTTTAAAAAAACTGCTATTACAAACAACAAACAAATAAACAACACAGACAACACAGCTTGGTTCTACCAGTCCCAGTCCCCTGAATCAGTCAGTCTTCAAAGAACTGCCAAAATTAAAATTAAAATTAAAATAAATGTCTTAACCTGTTTAGCAAGGAGGGTGCCAGTCTAACCTCTCATGAAAAGGAGTTCCAGAGTCTGGAAGCAGCTACCAAGAAGGCCATCTCCCTTCTTCCCACTAGATATAACTGTGAAGGTGGTAGGATGGAGAGAAGGCTTTCTACAGAGGATTTCAAAGCGTGAGCAGGCTCAAAAGAAACAAGATTTTGACAGTTAAAACTAGACACTTTTGCAAGACTTGTTCGCACTATTGAAATTTCACCTTATGGTCTATCTTTGAGTCATTTAACCAACATCCCAAGGGAGTGGCTGGACAGCCATGGATTTGCCTTAAGACCTATGAACATGTCAGTGCATCACACAGCTTGCTGCACAAGAAACTAATATAATCTAAGCCTGTTCGGTCACACACTGGTTCAGCTATGTTATATCTTTTAAAATTACTGTAACAGCAAGGTATTTGCCTGGTTTGGCCTCTTTGTTGACTCAAAAGGGTGTTCACAAAATGTAAGCACCCAGGCTCAACCTATATTGTCTAGGTACATTTCATTTCAGTAGATCACAAGCTGCCAACACAACCATATCATTGCAATTTTTCAAGCACTTGCTATGTGTGTGTGTGTTTTATATACTAGGCAAGTCCCATCTCCCCTAGGCTATTGGAACAAAGCTCAGTTGAGTCTCAAACATATTGATGTGGTGGAGGGGGTGGGGGGGGGGGGAGGAGGTGGAATTGCTTAAAAAATGTTAATGGATGCAGATGGGCATTAGTTTTGCAGATGCTGCAAGGCTTCTACTAGCCACCTGTGCTGACAGAGAAGGATTTATCTGGATATATTTGATTTATTATTATTTATTAAATGCGTTTATCAACAGCTTTTCTGCCCACTAGGGCTCCCAGAGCAATATACAATAAGACAGATAAAAATATTATTCAAAGTAGGATAGATATTTTTTTTAAAAAAAAATTCAAAAATCAGTTTTAAGACCCAAAGGCCATAGGGAATAATATGTTTTCCCTACCTGTTTTAGAGCATCAAGGATAAATCCAGCCTGAGTTCCTTGGGGAGGGAGATCCACAACTGAGGTGCTGCTACAGAGGAAGTCCTGTCTTGTGTACTCAATAAATTAACCTTTTGAGGTGGTGGACCAGGGTCCCCACTGACTATCTTGAATTTTAGACAAGCTCATATAGGAGAAGATGGTCTTTTAGACATTCTGGTCTTGTTTTGTTTTTTTTAAAGTCAAAACAATAACTTTATACAGATATACCTCAGTTAACAAAGTAAATGTGTTCCTGGGCACCACATCTTTAAAAAAACATTTGGTACTAGAGGCAGAAACAACCATGCAAAGGCTGCAGCTGCATTGCAGAAGTAATACAGTATGGCATGACTCAATGCTATGGAATTTTGGGATTTGTAGTTTTGTGAGATAGTTAGACTTCTCTGCAAGAGAGCTCTGGTGTCACAACAAAGTACAAATCCCAGGATTCCATAGCGTTGAGCTATGGCAGTTAAAGCAGTGTCAAACCACATTATTTCTGCATTGCAGATGCAGCCCAAGAATAGGGATGGGTTCCTATACCACAAAAAAGAAGGGTTCAACATGTTTCAGCAAACATTTTATTCACATATGTATATGTGAAATGAAACAACCCATTCAGGCAAGTCTTCCATAAGTAAAGACAAACATTTCAAATCTTCTAGAGAACTCTTGAAGGATTCTTCCAAAGTCCACCTTGGAATTAATGTTTCTTTCACCAGCATCCATTTTTCTTATAATTTCCATTTGGTGACCAAAGCAAAGCAGCTTCATTTATATACCACTTCATATTGCGCTATGGGATGTCTAAGCGGTTTGCATCTATAAGCTCATTGCCCCCCCCCCCAACAGTTGGGTACTCATTTTAGCGACCTCGGAAGGATGCAGGCCTGAGTCAAGCCTGAGCCCTGGCTAGTATTGAACTTGCAACCTTGTGGTCTATGAGTGAGTGGCTGCAGTACAGGCATTTAACCACTGCACCACTAGGGCTCTAATTATAGCTCTATGTTTGTTTGTTTGTTTTTAACATGGGAATGGGGGGGGGAGCTTGTGAGGCAATCTTATTTGCTCTCCCCTTTCCCCCCTCTATTTTGCTATTCACATGTTAAGAAGTTCCAAAAGCCACAAAACAGTTATATCTTTATTGGGTGATAACTTTGTGGATTTTGAATGCTGCTGTACTTTGCTATATGGCCAACATGGCTACCCCTAGATACTATATATATTGATGTGTGTGTGTGCGCGCGCACACATATAGAATGGAATTTGGCTTACAGACCAAAAAGGCCCACTCTAAAAAAAGGTCTCACTCTATATCCTGGCTTAGGTGCATATCTGAGCATGCTCAGATATGGTGCCGTTCAGAAAGACATTCATATAAAATGCACAAAAACATTTGTTTTGGTTTGAATAATTATAAAATTAGTCAACAAAATTAGCAATCAAGGCTTGTTATGCTTTTAAGATGTACAGAAGATGTATAAGCCAACTAATTTCAAATTTCAGGAGTATCACTAGTTATTTTCGTTATCCTTCAAGCATAGGTGCATGAAAGTAATTTCTGCAGAAAATGGTGAGACTTTAATTTGAAGAAGCACATTTATGGAATATATCGTTCCTTTAGTTACAACACTTTGCAAACCTTTCTTAAATGGTATAAATCTATGGACATGCCCTAAAGTTACATGGGACTGTCAGAAAAGAGGAAGTCTTTGAGTGTTGTATGAACTGTGGACCACCTAATTTAATGTCAGTCTTTATGCTGGGATTTTATGGAACCAAAACCATTACAGCACACTGGGCTGTTATTGTGTGAGGATTACAATCCTGATTTTGACAAGAAGGGCCATCATATTTCTTATTTATCAGAGATGGACTTGACATGGAGAAGGCACAGTGCCCATTATGTTTGAAACATTGATTTTCCAGATCTGTATTGTTCAGTATTCAGATCTGTATTGTTCAATACTTTTGATCAACAAAAGAAGTCTGCTCTGTATATCAAACTGTGTTGTTGTCTGCAGTTTCTCAGTGGTGAAAGCATCTGCCCAATGCATCATTTGGGCTTTGGAAGGAAGGAGGAAGAACCAAACCAAACCCACAACTTTTCATAGAAAGCCACTGAAAAAGTCACCAAGTGTGAATAATCACATCTGCATCAAGTTATGAAAAAAGTGGGGCTTGTTAACCTGCTGCTTGAAAACCAGAACACTTTTATCAGTTCATATAATTGCTAACCCCTTATTCACTGTTCCACACTGAAGGGTTCTTTGCCTCCTAAGATCCCACTAATTGCTGACAGATTTGATTTCTCTGTGACAGCGGGAGTTCTGTTGCTGGCCTTTACATCAAGTAATTGCTTTATTTTTCTCCCTCTGCTCTCAAAAACGGAATTCCCTTCTCCCCCTGCTTGAACCTGTGTAATGACTTCTTTCTATGTTATTAAATCCTTGCCATTTAAATCACATTTAGAGATGTTTTGAATAACTGATTCCAATTACTAAGGCTCTTACTAAGAAGCAGCTGAAAACGCAAGTCATTACTTGCCCGTAGCCAAGCAGCTCCACCTTGCAGGGAAATCTCTGGTGGATCATATTGTATTTCTGCCCTGTAAGGTGCAATTTATACTCGCAGGGGGCTGGTATTCAACAAATATACAGCTGCTAGAGTTCCCTTAACCTGTCATTTGTGCAAGAAAGAGAGACATTAGATGGTATATTTATTTTATAAATAGCACTATTCCTTAAATAAATCATCTCATTCTTCCCATGGTGTCTTTTTAAAGGTGCATAGAACAGTGGAGATGACCGCTAAGTGACCCAAGTAAGCCATTTATTTGATTAGCCATGTGAATGAATTTTGCTTAAGCCTTAAAATGGACAATCCCTACTCTACTCACAGGTTTACAGGTGCAAGAAAAGGCCCTGGAAAATAGGAGGTGTGGAGAAAGACAATCATGTAGAAGGTAGTTCTTGAGCTTGATGATGTTCAAATCGGCTGTCCAAGGCAGGGTCTCCTAGAAAGGGATAGAGGACAACTAATGCCAGATAGTTCTTCCCACCTACAGAAAGAGTGCTGAAGTACTGCAGAGAGGGACAGTAAGCAATGATGTGTCCAGCATTCTCCTGGTAGTGATGTACAATGAGAAAAGCTGATGTGTCAAGACTCCACAGAGGTCTGTACCACTGCTTATCACATCATGCCTTGATGGCAGGAGGAGGGTTGAATGTGCCATTGTTTACTGCACTGCTCTCCAGTGTCTCAGAAACCCTTCTGTTGGGAGTGGGAGTATGTGACTGAGCTTCAAAGGAATGTTTTGGGGACACATTTGGCCGTTACAATGGTGCAGCTACCATAAATGTGATTTCCAATAATTACAATGGTCTAATCTACACTGCAGAAATAAAGCAGTTTGACACTACTTTAATTGTCATGGCTCAATGCTTTCAAATCCTGGGATTGATAGTTTGTTACACCAGGGCTCTCTATCAGAGAAGGGTAAATATCTCACAAAACTACATATCCAAGAATTCCATAGCATTGAGCCATGGAAGTTAAAGCAGTGTCAAACTGCATTAATTCTGTAGTGCAGTTAGACCAGTGTTGTAGGTCTGGCTAGCAACATAATAAATACTGACCAGGATGCTATTCTATTTGTTACCAATTCAGATTAGTTATGGAAGTATAGTTCCTTGCCAGAAATAACATATAAAATGGCTGGGAAGTGTTAACAACTGAGGCAGGACATCACAGGAAAGTCAGATGAAAGAATATTATTTCTTCTGTGAAAAGTATAGCTTTTGCTTTCTTATATCTTTCTGCAATTGGCTGTCTTGCTTGCTATAGTACCACAAAAATACTCCACTGACATTCCTAGTGGAGGTTGGAAGAGTTATCTTTGGAAATGATAACATCCTAAACCTCTCAGACAGCATGGCTACAGATTCTTCTAGCTGGAGGATTATGGGAGTTGTGGTACAAGAGAGGGCTCAAGGAGATGGACAGCTTGGAGTGACCTCCATCCACTCCAGCTGTGAATGAGCCCTTATTGGCATGAGACCATAGTGACTAAATGCGATGGTCCCTAGGCCAGCCCTTGTCATGGTCCCAAACAGACTGCCAGCAAGGAGCAGCTTTTTGCTGCTTCTTTTGCAGCCAGGTTTGGGCCAATCTAGGGGCATGTGTCATCTGCACGCCATGCCCTTGAAGTGGCCAGAAGCTGCACCTTTTGGCCCATGTGTTTCAGGCTAGAGCAGGGGTAGGCAACCTTTATGAGCCAGGGGCCGTGTTGCTGTCCCTCAGACAATTGGGAGGCCGAAGCACCAAAAATAAATAAAAAAATAAATAAAAATAATTTAAAAAAATAATAAAAAAATAAATATATATGCATGCACACTCTCTCAGCCCCAGAAAAGCCATGGCAACCCCCCTGTGGAGATTTTGCCAAGAAAACCCCAAGAACAAGTAACAACAACAATAATCAATATCATCATGGCGGGCGGCGGCAGCGGCGGTGGGGGTTGGACCGGCCTGGGGCCGGTCCAAAGGCCTTGGGGGGCCGCATACAGCCCCCGGGCCTTAGGTTGCCTACCCTTGGGCTAGAGTAACTCTTATAGGCTTTAATCTTGAGAAAAAGTGAAATGTGTCTAAAAGCATAGAATATCTTAGGCCTGAATTCTAGTGATAGTCCCATGACACCAGGCTCATTGAATCAATGAGATTTACATATGTGTTGGATAACCATCCATCAGTTAATTCAGTTGAGCTACTCTAGTTTGGCCTTCCAGTAGGATCCAGGCCTTAATGTTCAAGAAGATAAAAATGGAGGGGGGGGGGGGGGGGTACCAGACAGTCCAAGACACAAAAGCAGACTCTTCATTCTTCTCACAAAAGTTGATCAATATTGGTGATTGTTCATTGCTTTACATTTTCTTGAATTCTAATAAAGGTTCCCAAGCAACAGCTTTTTCATTCTAGTTTTGTCATTATATATTCCCCCTCTCATTTTTACTGGCAGACCCATATTTTTGTCTTGGGAAATACCAAAACCAAATTTAAGAGATTTGACTGGAGACCTACATGGGGGCAGGGGGAGTCTTTCATGACACTCTGCAAAGTGCCTGTGAAAGCCCACTGTTAGGCCTTAGCAGCCATCAGTGTGTGGGGATGATCATCATCCCATGTGGCTGACAAGTGTCAGGTGTGCTTCAGTAAACCTGTCATTTCCAAAAGCCTTGAAGAGGAAGGATCTTAATCACTTTTTCACTTAACTTCTCTTGTTTTCCTGCCACTACAAGACACACTTAGCTCCTTTTATCTGTTGTCTGCCTCTAATTGCCTTTTCCCTTTCAGAACCTCAGCACTGTCATTTACCAACTGCAGCTTATCCACTGGACATCTCCTGTATTTTGTCTCTCTGAAGTACACCAGCCTTTAGAGCAGAATGCACCCACAACAACTGAACACACTGTTGCTCACAGGAGTATCTTGTGCTTTCTTTCAGGATTCTGGAAAGCACCCTGGATTGGGGCCATTTTGTGTCTGTAAGATTGGAAATGTAGAGAAAAGGATTACATTGAGCTTCAAGATTGAAGGGGGATTTGCTCTATCCATTGAGTCAGTCCATTGCTAAAGCACCACATATTCTGTGACAAGAGTCACAACACTGAAGAGCCATGTGGAAGCAGATCCAAGACTTTTCTATCCACAAATTCTGATCAGATAGTGGCCAACAAGAAGATGAAGAGATAGGTGAAACATTTCATCTACTAGCCAGCTAGGGCTGCCAGAAGTTGCCTGTCCCACCATCTCAGTCTCTGCTGTGGAAGGAAGAAGAGAGGAGAACAAAGAACAGGGTGCAGGGTGCAGGTCCCAGTGCAATACCAAGAGAGAGGTAGTTTGCTGCTCTTGTCTTCCCTCCTTCCTCCTTCCATGGCAGGGAGATTAAAGAGGTAGAGGGTATTTGTGACAGAACTGAAGACCAGAGATGACCGTTTTTCTTATTGTTCATTTTTATCAAAGTTGGTTGACACACACACACCTTTGGGTGCCTGTGCAAAGAAAGCTGCATCAAGGCTTGTAACAAAACAGGGACAGTCACAGATCAGCTTTGTAGTGCTTTTCGAATAAGCTATTTCTGTTGAAATGTGGTGTGTTACTATTTGTTTGATGGACAATTTTATGTCATTCCAGATGCTTTAAAGAAGATGAAAAAAGATTCCTGAGCCTCATTTAGGTTTGAAATAATTCATCTCGTTTCTTTTAAAAGAACTATTATCCATTATTACTGTCATGTCATTTTTTTTTAACTGAAGAAAGGAGTGAATATGCAAGTCTTAGGTGGGCTATGTTGTCTGGCAACATGATGTACTATTGTGCAGCTGCATGGCAGTTGATGTACGTTGGCATGCCAAACCTGGCAATGACTGGGAGAAACCGTGATGTAAAAGTCTTAATCTTCATGAGACGGATTATGCTACTCAGCACTGAATCATCTCCTGCTGTTATTACTCAGGTCAGGCATCAGGTGGAACTGTAAATTGTATAATGAAGACTGGTATTTGATGGAAGGAGAAAAACAGACACCCCCTCCCCACTTTGCTCTTAACACTGAACCACGTGTTTTGTTCTTTGCTTGAATCATCAAGTGATCCCACCTACCCACTGCTTCTACTTTTGAATGGACCAGACAGGAGGACAGCCTATTCTCTAACTCAGCATAGGACTTTAATAAGCATTTATAATCACAGAGCCAGTGCTATCACCAGGAAAAGTGAAGTGGCCCACACCAGGCAACAGGCTTTGTAGTACTGTTAAGGGAAAACTTCCAGGTTTTCAATTACTGGATTTAATGTGTTTGCTATACTGTATTTTAATCACTATTGTAGAAGAGGTGTTATCTGGTTATTTGGCATTTGGCATCAAAATATCTTGGGACATCTCATAATTCTAAATCAGCAATCCAGGAATCTCTTCCTGTTTCTTAGACCATGGACTGCCAGTTCAAAATTCTAATAAGTCTTTTAAAAATCTTGATATTTTACCCAGCCTATTCCAATCTTCTCCTGCCTTCCCTAATGGCTTCCACTACAAGTCCCATTATCCTCAGCCAACAAGGATATCCAGATCTCTAACAAAGCAGTGGTGGGAACATTATGAACCTCAGGGTCAGTTTTTTGGGTCCTGCAAGGGGTTAAAAAAATCATTTTTAAAAAAATTCACGAAAATGCCCCCAAATGCCCTCTAAAGGTTGTGAAGGTCATTTCCACCATGTTTGGAAGTCCCCTACTTCCCGCCCCTGGCCAAACAAAATGTTTGCAATGATTTTATTTTGAAAAGATATGGGGCCCTAACTGCCCTCTAGGATATGTAGGGGCTGAACAGGCTGTCCTCCAGCACATTTTGACCCATGAGCTAATTTCACCTGTTGCCTGGTGTGGGCCACTTCCTTGTGATTATAAATGCTTATTAAAGTCCTCTTTTTGAAACAGGAAGTGAGCAGAAAGTAACTTCCACTTCCTGTTGTTAAAAATTCCTGTTGCCAGGAGACCACAAGAACATGTTGAAATTGTCCCCATGTCCCCCAGAGGGTGTTTAAGGGCTTAAAACTTTACCTTTTTTCTAGTAGGAGTTAATGTGGTGGTGGAGGGACAGCTCTCCAAGGCCTCCTGAGAGGTTAATGCATTTTTCTACCTTTCCACAGTTGCCTATGCCTGTTCTAAAGCCTTATATAGAGATGTCAGCTAGGTCCTCAACTTGGGATCTTGTGGGTGGCATGCATGTGTTTTACAGATGTGCTGTGAAGTATATCCGATCCAGCTTCCTGCACAGAGGAAGAATAATCTTCCAAAGTAAAGCACAAAACTATTAAGCTTATTGCACTGTGTTCTTGTAACGTAATGAGTACGTGATGAGAATGGAATGTAGTTTATCACACAGTATGATCCTCATCAAGTTCCCATTCTGTGCTCTGACAGTCCCTAGCTTGTTCCAGCAGGAGAACTGCAAAAATGTGTCCTCAGCCAGCAAGAATGCTTTCAGACTGTTCCAGATGATGTGTGCGCGATAATCCTACCCGGTCTCAATCTGTCCTCATGTTCTGATTGGCTAAGATAACCTCCTCCTCTCCTGTCCTAGAATGTCCACAAACTCAACTCAACTCTTCCGGTGTTGATGCAAGGAAGGTGCCACACGTAATTTAAAAAAAAATTATTTTATTTTTGTAGATTGAATTGCATTGTGTTTACAAGAAAAAACAATGAATGCTCGCTACCTAAACCTCTCAGTAGCATTCTTTCCAATGCAGACATAGAAGTTTTCGCAACAGTGAGCATGCACCAATGAGGGATGGCTGAGGAACTACTTTAGTGCTGGTACCGGTACAACAGTAAATGCAGTGCAATAATATGTGTTCTCATAACATTACCATCGTGTTATCAATAGTCTAATGCAGTAACACCCGTTCCCATATTGTTATGTTCCAGGGACTCGACGTGAACATTACAGGTACTGGTGCAATAAGCTTACATCTTTCTGTTTGCATGTTTTTCTCTTTCTCTCACACACATAGTTCTGATGAACAGTGTAAGAATATATTAAACAAATACAATTTTAAAAGCACACATAATTTAGTGTATTGAAGCCACAATACACAACTTGAAGCAACAAGGAAAACCAAGTTTTTATAAATCGAGCTTTAATAGCTGGGGTATCATGTTAGCTTCTGATGAGGCTGTGTAGCCATCTGTTAGGGATGCTATAGGTGTATGGTTCTTGTACTTAGCAGGAGGTTATACTAGGCAGACTCCAAGATTCCTATGAGATTCTAGCACTCAATGATACTATTATCTGCTCAGTCTGCCTGCACACCCACAACAATTAATAGTGCTGGTTGAAAAGGGGATATGTATTTACAACCTCAGTGCTATTTTTCTTCCAGCTTGAAAATGTAGTTGGTTTAGCCTTCCTTCCCAGAGCATTAGCCTGCTGCAACAAAACAAAAAACAACAAAAAAGTTAATTTCATATCTGCTTAAATGAACTCTAGCAGCTATATTCAAACCTGACTTAGACCTCAGAAAGTCCTTTGGTCTCCCTTGCAGCAGCAGCAATTAAAAATAAAAGGAATACAATCATTAGTTTATTGAGTCATCAGTTTTTATTATGTCTCATTTCTAAACTGAGAACCTTAATAAGGGTTGCTTTGCATTGTCCAATGGAGTGGAAATACTTTTCTATGGACATAATCATGTTGCAGTAATTCATTACCCTTGGGCCTCGTTAATGTCAACTGACATGATAAAATTTTCTCTGGATTCTTCTTCTTTTTAAAAGAACACCACCTTTAAATTCATGACCTAGACATTTTTTTCCCAATTCAGTGCTTGTTTAATACTTAACTTCACTCTTGTGGTAAAAGCACAGATCATACCAATTGAAGATTGGGAATACAAAAATAAATGGAAAAATGATATGAAGAATTCATAGCATGGATGCAAATAACTAACATGATTGCTCTTTTGTTTGTTCAGCTTCTATCCATGTTCATTGGGCCACCTCCTAATTAGTTGTCGGAAAGGTGCATTTTAATGCTAACTATATGCCAACAAATATGGAAAACAAAACGGTGGCCAACAGACTTAAAACAATCCCCACCCACAAAAATAGAGACCAAAAAGACTGCAGCAACTATAGGAACACAGCATCAATTTCCCATGCAAGCATATGATTCACTTTGCCTTTCTCCAGTTATGATCTCTCTCTAGATCTGGTCCTTGGGGCCTAACATGGCTACTTTACTGGACAGGCAGATGTGTTTTTTTGTTCAATTTGCTAATGTGTGATCAATTCCCTTCATTAATTCTTAAATGAAAATATGTTCACATAGAGATATAGAAAATGAAACAGTAAGGATTTGTTGTGTAATAAGTGAACAACTAGCATTACCCTTGATCCACACATGCAACACAACATAAAATGTTAGTTAAAACAAAGTAACACTTTCTCCTGAACTCTCCCCGCACTCCCAGCACCCATCAAACCAAAGACCCTATTGTGATCTCATCCACACCTATCCTTACCATTTCTTGATATCTAATGATTCTGTCTCCAGGGCTGTAGCTATGTGGGGGGTGGGGGTAAAATAAGGGCATTTCCCACCTAATAAAAGAATGTTCCCTCAAAAAATCCTTCAGTCTCCAACTTTCTATCATTACAGAGTGTGAGATCTTGCAAACTGTTTGCACCAAGAACTCCTATATTTTCTGTAGTTGCATTCCCTTGAGAACTTTGCCTGTTCCTTTTCTCTGAACTCCAAAACTGTATTTCTAAAAGCTCAACTCAAGGCTTAAATGACTTCAAGTCACTAAGAAGATGGCAGCTTATGTGTCAAATTTCACCCTATAGAGTTAGACAATTCCAATGGAGAAGAAAGAAGTTGGAGTACCTGAGGATGGTGGTCTCTTTGAGTTAGAGGAACCAGAGTCTGAGACAGATCTTGTTCCCCAGCAGGAGGTTGCAGGCACTGAAGACCAATTACCATCATTCATTGAGAGATGAAGAGACAAGGAGAGATTGCGCTGATCCCAGTGCTTGCTAAATAGGAGATGCTGACCTAATTAAGCACTTAGTGTTTGAGACATCTGCCTATAAGTCTCCCAGCTTCTCTCCGGCAGCTTTGTTGCTTTCAACCCTCCTTCTTGATGACTAGCAATACTCTTCTGCCTTCGTGTTTTCCTGATCTTAGACAAGCGACTTCTAGACCAGCTGACAACCACCCTCTTGCTTCTCCCTTCCCCCTGCTGGATATCCTGTGGCTGACCTGGATTGAATTAACTACTCAACAGCTCTTGTTTTCTAACCATCTAATTCCTGGGACACTTGCTGACTAGAGCATAGGACACTATGGGACATTAGACCAAACATTAACTATCCAACTTTTTAAAAAGCATCAATTTCTTAATTTTAGCGAGGACTTTTAAACACCTAGATTACAAACTACTTCTTCTCAGGAGAGCACTACTCATCAGAAGATGCTTCCACCCAAAATGGAGGATTTCTCTCCCCTCATTCTCCTGGAGGGGCTCAAGAAGAAGTAGAGAAACAAAAGTTTGCTTCTGCCAGCCCAGCTGAACATGCCTCAGTCTGGATTCACAGTTTTACACAGACACATACACACTATATATATATATACATAATCCCCTGCACCAAGCTGTATTCACAAAAAACAAAAGTGTGCTATCTTTATAACAAGAAACCCATAGATGTGGGGGGAACACACAAGCATACACATACAAAGAATCTTTGATTTTAATGGCAGAAAAGTACAAGGCTCTTGTGAGAATGGGGGATGGCATCTAAAACAATTGTATGAGTATCCCATACAGATTTTCTTTAGCTTTTAATCCTCTAAATCAAACTTTTCAGCCATTTGGATCTAAATAGAGTGAGACTTTGAATTCTTCACCAGCAACTGAACAGCAGAAGATGAAAACATTTCCCCCATCAAGTTCTGGCTTTCATAAAAATATATCATTTTAATAACTGCATCTAAAGGAAACCAGAATGATATTAAAATGCTGCCAATTTTATAAACTTTGACAGTCCCACATACTGAGATGAACAGGCAAATTTATTTAATCTGAAATAAAAATATATTTTCTCTTTGCATTTGCTGAAATGGAAAAGCCCACATCTGTCCCAAATTCCTTGGAAGGAGCAGAATGATTATCAGTTAATAAGATATCATGACAATATCTCTTCTTTGTCTGTGCTTTTATTCAACTATATTTACTGTTCCAATGTAATTTTATTAAAGTCCAAAATTCAAATAAATCTTATCTCACATATGTAAACAAAGACTTTTAAAGTTTACTTCTATGCTGCAAGGGCATAATTAGCTCACTGGCATAACTATGGGTAGCTTCTTGTGTTTCATTTTCTTATCTGAAATCCATTTCACTGATGTTCTCATTTCTATGGCCATTAACAGACAAGCTGGATCAACATGCGAAACAGTGTTGCTATTTATTGTCACTGCACCAAATTCTTCTGTTAACAAATATTTAAAGGCAATGGTTTTAAATTACCATACAAACAAGCATACGTACACGCACGTACCTTAGACACTTTCTCATCTTCTGCTTTAGGGGAGAAGAATCTCCTGCCCACGAACCTCACTGAGCGTTTAAAGGTTCCCTATTAATTTACAGAAACTTTTGAGCAAGCCTGTCCTCCTCTTTGAGTCCCATCCCCTTATCCAAGCCCCATCCCAGAAGGGAAACCCCCACTATCCCCCTCCCTCCATACTGTCCAAAAGCGGTGGAGATTTTCTTCCTTCCTTCATTTTTCTTTCTCATCCCTATTTGGAGAAGAGAAGAAAGTATGTTTATGAGCACCCAAAAAAAGTGGCAGGTGATGGGTCTCATGCATTTGGATAGGGCTTGGGAATTTTACTTTTTAAGATTACTTTTTAAGCACCCAGCATGCCTCAGTCAGTATGGTTACAGGGAAAACTTTTGATAGCCTCAGGTTTCCTCAACACATATGCAGAGGTCAGTATTCTGGAGTTAGCTGTTCCTTTCAACAGCAACAACACAATTCTGAGGACTACTCTCCTACAACCAAAGTATTGAACTAATGAAGTTCTGATAGATTACAGTAGGATTTCCACTTTAACAGTATCCATTCCTAACTGACATTCCACTGGAGTAACCAAAGCAAGTAATACTTTCAGTTTTTATTTCCTAGTACGTGGCCTGAAGGCACACCATGTTGCTAACTGGCTGTGACTATCCAGATCTAGATCTGGTTACAGCCTAGACGGGAGACCAGCTGAGAATGCCCATGTACACTACCTTGAATTCCTGAAAGAGAGAATGTAAATGTTATTATGTTATTATGTGTCGTCAAGTCAGACTTATGGAAGCACTATGTTAGAGTTTTCTTGGCAAGATGTATTCAGAGGAGGTTTGTCAGTGCATTCCTCTTAAACTCTAAGAAGTTTACATGTCTGAATGGGGATTCACACCTTGGTCTCCCAGGGTCTTAATCCAACAAAGCACTACACCGGCTCTCTGAATGTAAATGCATTAAAGGTAAAAAAATACTTTCCAATGGATCAGAAACAATGAATGTGGAAATGTGTTGGTGAAATCACAGCTTTGTCCCACAGCTTCCCCTAGGACTTTTCAGCACAATATTGGGGAATTCAGGGTCCTTTCCTTCCAGCTGTACCAGGTTTTGCTTCCAATCCAGGACTGGAGCATTTTGTGCTGAATATTTCCTTCCAATTGATCATGTTTGCTGGCCCTTTGCCGTCTGCACCAGACACAGAATTCCTGAAAAGCAGAAGAATAGTTAACAAGTGCTTTTGGCTGCCAACAAGATAAGTTCCATGGGTACAGCTTAATGGAAGGCAGTTGGGTGTTATAAACAAAACAAAACAGGAAACTATTGTCTCCAGGCCTGCTGTGTGAGGCCAATCCCTATGTTCAGCAAACAACAGTGGGAAGAAAACAGTGAACTATAAAATAGTGGGTTATACTGAACCCAAGGAACAGGCAAGCAGCCAAGAAGAACTGGCCAAATAGAAGGTATTATGTGGCTTCTTGTATAAGACAAAGAAACACAACACATGTGTACAGATGTTTTGTTGTTCCTTTTAAACACCACTTAATCAAACAGGCAAAGAAAAAGACCAGGCTGCTAAATGCACATTTTTTTTGAAACAAATACCTCCTCTCTAGGTTACCTGCAGACAGCCCCAACATTGTGTCCTTCAAGTAACTTGTTGACTTATGGTGACCCCATGAATTTTATAGGGTAAATATCTCACAAAACTACAAATACCAGAATTTCTTTACATTGAGTTACAGCAGCTAAAGCAATGTTAAAGTGCATTAATTCTTCAGTGTACATGCAGCCATAGTACAAGAAAGCATTTTAATAAGCCCTGAGCTCTGCACAATATTAAACATTGGTTTAATACTGCATGCATCTTTTTGCAAAAATAAATAGGAACTGCTGGATGGGACTCATGATCAGGAAGGGGACCATAGCATGTGATTTTTTTTAAAAAAATCATTTCCCTCTTCTACTGGCAGTCCCCTCAGATGCTAATAGCCCCAGCAGATTCTTCAGTTGGGTACCAATGTTAACCCTGCCACAGCTGGTGCACCATGCTCTCAATTCTGATTTTATATAACCATTCCAATATCCTACTGAAAGGTGGTATTTACATTTTTAAAATATAGTTGTGACAATTAAGCTTATTATTATTATTATCCCGCCTTCCTCCCAATGCAGGGACTCAAGGTGGATAACAAATCTAAACAGTCCAAGTTAAAACAGTAGAAAACATTAAAAATACAAAGTTTAAAGAACAATTAAACAATTCAAACAATTAAAAACATTAAATTATTAAACTTTAAAATTCTTTAAAACAAAAACAGCATCCATGTCATGTGAAGGCCTGGTGGCATAAAAACATCTTTACCTGCCACCAGAACGACAGCAGGGATGGAGCCATTCTGGCCTCTGTAGGGTGGGAGTTCCAGAGCTTGGGAGCAGCCACTGAGAAGGCCCTTTCTCTTGTTCCCACCACACCTGAGAAGGTAGTGGAACAGAGAGAAGGGCCTTTCCTGATGACCTCAATACTCTGGGGGTCTCATACAGGGAGATATGAATAGCCTGGACCCAAGCCATATAGGACTTTATAGGTCAAAACCAGCACTTTGAATTGTGCCCAGAAACGGACTGGCAGCCAATGGAGCTGTTGCAACAAGGGAGTTGGATGCTCCCTGTAACCAGCTCCAGTTAACAGCCTGGCTACAGCTCTTTGAACCAGCTGAACTTTCTTAGCACCTTTCAAAGGCAGCCCCACATAGAGCGCATCACAATAAACCAAACGGGATGTAACCAAGGGATGTACCACCGTGGCCAGATCTGACTTCTCCAGGAACGGGCACAGTTGGCAAACAAGTTTTACCTGTGCAAAGGCACTCCTGGTCACCGCTGATACCTGGGCTTCCATGCTCAGCACTGAGTCCAGAAGTACCCTCAAACTATGAACCTGAGTTTTCAGGGGGAGTGTTACCCCATCTAACACAAGCTGAATCCCTATTCCCAGATCTGTCTTTCGACTGACCAGGAGCATCTCTGTGTTGTCTGGATTAAGCTTCAGTTTGTTTGCCCTCATCCAATCCATTACAGCAGCCAGACACCGGTTTAGAACAGAAACAGCTTCCTTGGAATTAGGTGGAAAGGAGTGATAGAGCTGGGTATCATTAGTATACAGGTGACACCCTATTCCAAAACTCCAGATGACCTCTCCCAGTGGTTCATGTAGATGTAAAAAAGCATAGGGGACAGGACTGAGCCCTGAGAGACCCCACAGGCAATGGCCAAAGAGTCAAGCAGATATCCCCAGCATCATCTTCTGAGAACGCCCCTCCAAGAAAGAACGGAGCCACTGTAGAACAGTATCTCCAAGCCCCATCCCAGAGAGGTGACTCAGAAGGATACCATGGTTGATGGTATTGAAAACCAAAGAGAGGTCCAGCAAAACCAACAGGGACACATTCCTCCTGTCCAGCTCTCTACATAGGTCATCCACTAAGGCGACCAAAGCTGTTTCTGTCCCATGACCAGGCCTAAACCAGACTGACATGGATTTACATCAGGGGTCAGCAACCTACGGCCCGCGGGCCGGGTGCAGCCCGCAGACCACAAGGTCCTGCCGCACCGCCACCGCCGCCTTTCACGGCAACTGGGGTCTTCCGGGGCGCCATTTTGGAATCTAAAATGGGGCCCCAGAGGAAACCCGTGGTGGCGCTGGGCCTCTCGGAGGCCTGCAGCGGTAGAGGGAAGCCTGCTGGGGGGCCCCATGGCAGTGCCGGGCCTCTCGGAGGTTCGGCGCTGCCGAGGGAAGCCTACTGGGGGGGCCCCGCGGTGGCGCTGGGCCTCTCAGAGGCCCGGCGCTGCCAAGGGAAGCCTCCTGGGGGACCCCTGCAGCGGCGCTGGGCCTCTCAGAGGCCCGGCACGGTTGAGGGAGCCCTCCCAGGGGAGCCCACCATCGCGCACATGTGCACGCGATGCAGGGGGGGTGGCTGCCAATTTGTTTTTCAAAATGGTGGTGTGCACGCATGCAGGGGTAAGAGCGAATGGCCCCCAGCCCCATTCCCCCCCCCCGGCCCATCGCAAAAAAAGTTGCTAACCCCTGATCTAGATAATCTGTCTCATCCAGGAACACCTGGAGTTGGGAAGCCACCACACACTCTAGCACCTTGCCCAGAAATGGAAGATTAGAGACTGGCCTGTAATTATCTAGTAAAATGGGATCCAGAGAAGGGTTTTTCAAAAAAGGTCTTACCACAGCCTCTTTTGGGTGTGTTGGGACCCTGTCTTGCTGTAAAGAGGCATTAATCACTTCCCTTACCCACTCCACCATTCCTCCTCTGGCCTGTTTAATAAGCCAGGAAGGACAAGGGTCTAGTATACATGTGGTGGCTCTCACCTCTCCAAGGATCCTGTCCACACCATCAGGCTGCACAAATTGAAAAGTATCCATCAATACTGGACAAGCCGAGCCAAGGTTACATCCACCAGCACTGTATCAACTCTAGCATCTAAGTCAGAGCGAATCTGAGCGATTTTATCAGCAAAATGGTGAGCAAAGTCTTCACAGAAAGCTGTTGACTGGCTTAAGTTCTTCTCAGGGCCAGATCATAACAGATCCTTAACCACTCGAAACAGCTCAGCTGAGCGGTTCTGTGCAGCTCCAAAAGTTTTGGTTTAAAAAGCCTTTTTTGCTGCCTTTATTGGATCACCATATGTTTTCAGGTAGTTTTTAGCCTGTTTTTGGTCAGATTCACTCTGAGTTTTCTGCCACTGTTGCTCTAGTCTCTGTCTCATTTGTTCCATTGCTGCCAGCTCCTTAGAAAACCAAGGGGCTGGTTTAGCTCCACTTCGTGAGATAGGACACTTAGAAGTGATCATGTCAACTGCCCTGATAGTTTCTCCATTCCAGAGATCAACCAGGGCTTCAACAGGACCATCTGCCAAGGCAGCAGGAAACTACCCAAGAGTCATCAGGAATCCATCTGGATCCATAAGCTTCCTGGGGCAGACCATCTTAATGGGTCCCCCACCCCTGCAAAGGCTCTAATTTCCAGCAAGTCTAAACCTGACCAGAAAGTGATCTGTTCATGACAACAGAAAAGAAGAAAGCTCTGCCATTCTCAGATCACCAGCATCCCCCTCTATACAGAACACTAGGTCTAGAGTGTGCCCAACAGCATGAGTGGGGCCAGATACTACTTGGGACAGCCTCATGGTTGTCATGGTGGCCATGAAGTCCTGAGCCACTCCCGACAGGGCAGCCTCAGCATGGATGTTGAAGTCCCCCAGAAATATAAGCTGACGAGACGCCAACATCACCCCTGAGACTTGGATAACTCAGGCAGGGAGCCTGTTGAGCAGCAGGGTGGATGGGACACCAACAGAATCCCTAATCTGTGCCAGCTGCCCACCTTTAAATAAATATACTCAAACCCTGCAGACTGAGAGATAGGATGCTTGGTCAGGGGGATGATAGACCACTGGAACTCCTCCTCCCTGCCCCCCAGGTCTTGCCTGGTGCCACACAGAGAATCCTGGTGGGCAAAAATGAGAGAGATTAACCTCCCCCCCCCCCCAGCTTCATCCAACCAGGTCTCTGTAATGCAGACTAGGTCAGCTTGTTCTTCTAGGATCAAGTCCTGAATGGCAGCTGTTTTTACCATTCAATGATCTGGCATTCAGCAGCAGCATTTTCAACCTGGGGGGAGAGCTGCCTTGGCTATCCAGATTATTTGGGATGGGAGACAGTTTGGCAGTGACTAACACCCTATCATACATTCTACCCCTATGATAGTGCAACTGTCTCCCATTTCCATATCTCCCAGTCCACTGCATAACTTCAATGGTTGCTCCCTGAGTAGCATTACCTCCTTCCTTTCGCTGGTTGTACATCTTCCCTCCTCACAGGACTGGTCAGTTGATTTCCCTGCTTATCAAAGAGACAGCCCTTCACCTTTGAGTCACTCCTCAGCAACCCCATGGGTGGAATTCCCACCCCAAAGTACTCCACACGGCCGAGGGACTAATCCAAGGCAGCTGGGCAGTTGCTGGGAAGTGCTGGCTGGGCCTTAGTCCTGCCAAGAAGCAGCTCTCTCTGTGGAGTTAAAGGAGTCTCTGAGTGAAGGAAGAGGTGGCAGATGGGATGTGCAGTCATTAAGCAGCAGACAAACCCCTCTCCTTCACTCCCAGATGGTACATGGTTAATGTCACATAAAGTTTGGCCCTTATTTGCTCCATCTTGTTATCACTCTGAAACAGAAAAAAGTCAAACAACATAAGACCATAACGGCGCATGGTGTCAGGATGGCATCAGGGTGAGGCTAGGGCGGCTGGCGTGTGGCTGTCCCACCGCAACTCTACCCCCAGGCCGGCCCTTTGGACTGGTCTCCAACAGCCCTAATAAAAGTTAATTCTTTTAAAGGTAGGGAAATAGGCAAATGTCTATGCTGCATAATTCTATACTGAGGCAGGTTAACACAGTGCTTTCCCACATTTCTCTTCCATCTTTTCAAGTCCCAGCTTACAATGATTATAGAATTCATCTTACTAGAAAGTCTTAGCAGGTGGAGTCCAATACTGAAGAGCCCAGGTTAGCATGGCCACTGTGTAAAGATGATAGTAGTTGGAGTACAGCAACATCTTGAGAGCCACAGGTCCCCTTCCCCCCCCCCCCCCCCCCCCGTTATCCAGCAAGGTGTGAGCAATTTCAGAAAACATGGGGACAAAGTTCACCCTCCCTCAAGCTGCCAGAGGCTGCTTCACTGCAACTATGCCAATTACATTCAATGAGAAATTATGCCATCAAATTTGGGTGGCAAACCTTTAGAACAAGGTCCTTTAGGACAAGGAGCTCATTTGTTTAAAGCAGGGGTAGGGAACCTTTTTGAGCCAGGGGCCGGGTTGCTGTCCCTCAGACAATGGTGTGTGTGTGTGTGAAGTATCAAAAATAAATAAATAAATAAATATTTTAAAAATAAAAATTATAAAAAATATGCATGCACACTCTGTCAGGCCAGAAAAGCCATGGCAAAACCCCTGTGGAGATTTTGTCAAGAAAACCCCAAGAACAAGCAATAACAACAATAATCAATATCATCATGGCGGGCGGCAGTGGTGGTGGGCGGTGGTGGCAGTAGGACCAGCTTGGGGCCGGTCCAAAGGCCTCGGGGGGGCCGCATCCGGCCCTCAGACCTTAGGTTGCCTACCCCTGGTTTAAAGGATTTTCACAATCAAGCAATGAAACCAGTAGCAGACTGTAAAAAGCCCCTTTAAATAAGCATTTCCCTTTCATTCCCCCCCCCCCCATCTCTCCCCGCTTGGAGGGAGCACTGGGGTTGCCAAAACAGCTGAGAGGGCTTGCATGCCATCCCCAGGAGACATGTTACCCTTGAAAATCCTGCTTAGCACAGTTTGTGTCCTAGTGGAAATGGTTAGTGGAAAACCGGTTCTGACCAGAGACTCTTGATCAATCCTCTAATAACAAAATCTCATTATTAATTATTCTTGATAATGTACCTTGAAATACCAGAAAGAGACTGTTCTCCTAATGCTCGTGTAGGCTGCTGCAGGTAGGAGCATGCCTACGATCCTTATAGCCCTTTTGGTTCTCTTTGTTAGCCACTAACTCACTTAATTTTGTGTAGTTTAGCACATTACAAGATTGTTCAAGAGTGCCATAAATGATGTCAAACACCATCAGTAACCACTTCAGAAAATCATTGCCTGTAGCCAGATCAAAAGGTGAACACCTGGAAACTAGCAGTGCTGGGAAAACAGAATAAATCATTTTTTCTCCTTTTCCTCTTGGAGATTTGTTAGTTTTTCTGTAAAGAATTTGAAAGGTTTATTTACAGCTTTCCAAATGACCCCTAATTTATTTAGAAGAAACACAGGCAAGCAAATCCATCTTCAGGCAGGCATAAGGAGTCATATGTGTATATGTTTGTGTGTGTGTGTTTTCCTTTCCAGTCATTTTTTATAAATACTGTGACAGATTCGCATGTCATCTTTTAAATAAATGTTTTGAGAAAGATTCTACAGAATTGTCTACTGTCAGCTTGCTTGTTTTTCTCTGCTTGGGAAAGCATACACTGAAAAATGCTGGAATATATAGAGAGTTTAGTTAATACTAGTATCATAGATATAACATAGATATCTGTTAGTTTCATCACATGATGGCAACATCATAATTAAATCACCCATTAGTACTTCTGCTTTAGGAGCATTATCATGTTTGAAGGAGAAAGCCTGGGCAGTAAAGTAAGATGATGATGATGATGGTGGTGGTGGTGGTGGTAATTGAAACAAGTCCCTTATTAATGAATTAGAAATCTACAGCTTCAAAGCAGGAAAAGAAAAATAGTAAATGGGAAGGGAAGACAGCTGTCATCATGTGAAAGTAATACAATTATATAAACAAAAGGAGCTGAGTAGGTTTGTGCACAGGATTGCAGCTAAGACTAATTGAATTAATTGAATTCCTAGTGGAATTCCATCTTCTTCATAGAACCAAGATCCATGACTTAAAATAAAAGAATCATAAGCATGCTTACTCAGAAGTCAGTCCAGTTGTCCCCAGTGGGTCTTCCTCCCTGTTAACCATGTTTAGGATTGCAACCTGAAAATCCCTTACAATTCAATTCTGTCCATATTGCGCTAAATCCAACTACTGGTTAGAATTAGAGTAGACCAACTGAATCAATGGGAACTTAGGTTCAAAACACACTGCAGAAATAATCCAGTTTGATACCGCTTTAACTGGCTCAGTGCTAGGGAATCCTGGGAATTGTAGTTTACTGTGGGACCAGGACTCTCTTACAGAGAAGGCTAAATATCTCACAAAGCTACAGTTCCCAGAATCCTCTAGCATTGAGTCAGGGCACTTAAACTGGTTTCAAACTGGATTATTTCTGCTGTGTGATTTGGACTTTAGTAAATTAACATTTAAATGCATTCTGTTAATCTGGTCACTAGGACTAGCAAATGGCTTTAGCCTATCTTTTCAGATCTCTGTTTTGTTTAATGAGACTTATTCCCAGGAAAGTGTTGTTGAACTGCAGCCTGTAATAAGCAATATGTTCTCCTTTGAAGAAAGTCAGTATAGGATTGTTTGACAAAGGTATAACCAAGTAAAACTAGAGTAACATCAGCTGAGGTCTGGGAGAGCAATGCATTCATTAGGAAGGAAATAGATATCTTTTAAAATTTATTCATTTATATAAACCTTTCTCACACTGCCTTCCAGTTCTGAAAAGAATTTCCGAGACAGTTGACAAAAGCAAACCAACCAACCAATACACTTAATATACCAATATACTTTAAAAAGGCATAATAAAACAGAAAGTCAGACCCACAACTAAAAACAAGACAATGGTAGCTTGTGGCTTCCCTGTTAGTAGGATGGTGAATGTTCTGGGCTTTAGTATGAATTTGAAATTATCTGTCCAAGGTGCTGAACCAATTTGGTCGGGACTGGGCTCAACACTTTTGATAATTTTTAAATTCAGGACTCAGAATCAAAATGAACATTTACAGTTTGGGACTTATTCTGCACAACAAATGCACATTATTATTATTATTATTTTGCATAAACAAAAATGCTGTTTTCTGTGCAGAAAATGCTGCTTTCTACAGACCATGTGCAAATTTTGCACTTGATTCCTGAACTGCAAATAAACTACAAAAACTACAGTTTTCAAAGTCTTTCTCTCAGAAGGAAGGAAATTTGTGAAAATTACTAATTAATTCCTTTTATATCTTTAGTCCCACCTCCAATCTTGATGCAGAACAGCTCAGGAAATTCTTGATACCACTAGGACAGCTACTGGAGGGGGAATAATATTTGTAAAGAAGTTAGGAAAAGAATTGTGGGACCTTGGAAATCAGAAAGGTGAGCCTGGCTCAGGACAATATGGTAGTATTTATATATTTTGAATGTTTCTGGTGATTTTCAGGGGGGGGGAATACCATGGCACTGTAGAATAAATAAGAAGATTATGTACTGAACATGTGAGAAAGTGGGACTTAACCATGGTCATCCAGTAGATTTCCATGGTTGAGCATGGATTTGAACCTTATTTTCCTCAAATACTAATCCAACACTCAAACTATTATGCCATGGTGGCCAAAGTTTATGAAGATACATTAGGATAAAAACCAGTAGATATAAATTGCTGAGATAGTTGACTATCCCAACCAATTATAATACTGCATTGCCAAGTAAGTTTTCTAGTAAAATGAAATGTATTGGACAAATTGATATTTTTATTAAACTCCAACCTATCTTACAGCTTGTATTGGGAAGTGTTTATTTATTTGTTATATCCTGCCTTTCTTCTGCTTCTTTTCCACTTACCCGTATTTTCCGGCATATAAGACGACCCCCAACTTTTCCAGTTAAAATATAGAGTTTGGGATATACTCGCCATATAAGACGACCTCTCTTCCAACTGGGGAAAATGAGAAAGTGTTGAGGGGAAGGACTGCCAATATACTAGGTGATGCATTCTGGGGTATGTACAATTTGTGGCCAAATAAGTGACTCTGGGCATGTCACACACTCTCACCCTCAGGGGATGGTAATGGCAACCCCCATTTGAAGAAACATGCCAAGAAACCCCCATGATAAGGATGCCTTAGGGTTGCCATAAGTTGGAAAGGATTTGAAGACACACAAGAACAACAAAAAAGTCTGCAGTTGTTTCATAGGTAGTACATGGGAATAGGAGCCAGCATGGTGTAGTGGTTTGAGTGTTGGACTACCACTCTGGAGACCTGGGTTTGATTCCCCACTCTGCCATGAAACCCACTGGATGAACTTGGACAAGTCACACACTCTCAGCCTCAGGGGAAGGCAATGGCAAACCTCCTCTGAACCAGTCTTGCCAAGAAAACCCCAGGATAGAGGTTCACCTCTTATCTGCTGCTGCTTCCTCCTCCTGCCTCACGTTACACTACACCACCCCTTCCTCCTCCTCCTCCTCCTCCTCCTTTGACCTGGACTTCCTCTCTTCCTCTTCCTCCTGCCTCCCGTCACGCCACACCTTCTTCCTCCTCCTCTGCCACCCAGCGTATAAGCCAACCCCTGACTTTGGAGAAGATTTTCCTGGGTTAAAAAGTAGTCTTATACGCCAGAAAATACTGTACTTTTAAAACTCCATGTGTCAGCTTCAGAAAGCCTCATTCAGTGCTTTTCTGCTTCATTATCAAGAACATGCTTGACTGAGTTATGCAAGTTTGCATTTATTAAAATAACAGGTTAATTGTCTGAAATCTCCAAAAGCATTTAATGAAATAAATTTTAGCATACAGCTTGGATTTTAAAAACTCTCTATTTCTTTTTCTTTAAAAAGGTTTGCCTTAATGAGAGTTTGATGTCATAAATATGGCAAATGCAGATTAATATTTCATACTGCACTCAGCATAACTAACCTATATGTATCATTATTACTGCAAAATATATAGATGTTTTAAATGTTTGCTCCTGAAGGTATTTTCTTGAACTTAAGCATAAGTTATCTAAACAGTTGAAAAAAGATTTATAGTTATGAAGAGACCTTTATGTCAAGCAAAGTTTTATGATATGTTCCATTATAAATTAACAATAAATGGATACAGGTGACTGTGGAATTTATGGTCTTTAATGTTTTAATGCTCCACTAAAGGAGAAAAAACTATTATTAAGGTCTAAGAGGGTAATACAAGAATACCATCTACAAATTGTCAAATTAAATCACTGTTAGGTTGCTGAGTTAGAGAACACTTTAAATTAGGCTAGCAGCAGAAGGAAAAGGGGCAACAAGGTACTGAAGTCATCAGTTTAACAAAGCCAGAAAGAAAATTACAAATCATAGTTCTGTCTTATCAGCATGGTTTAGAATCATAGACCCCAAACTTCTCAAAAAAACTATTGGAGGATTTCAGAATCCTCTTCTTAAACTCTTCAAAGGAGAAACTACATTGAAACCCAGTTTATAAATGGCACAGTTTTCCCTGAACTGCACCATTTTTGGATCATGGGTGGGCAGCTGGCATGTTTGAACCTCAGGAAATATAGCCTGGCAGGTAGAAATCAATCCCAAATGCTTCACCTCAACATGCTTCTTAGGTTGTAGGAGAGGGAATTTGAACCTACAACCTACTCCAGATCCTAGAACAGGAAGCGGTACAGACCAACAAAAGCTTCTCCCTTTTTTGTTGTTAATTGCCTTTGCGTCGATCTTGACCCATGGCGACCCTATGGATGAGACATCTCCAGGCCCCCCTGTCCTCTACTGCTCTGCCCAGCTCCTGTAAACTCATGTTCATGGTTTCTTTAATAAAGTCCATCCATCTAGCATGTGGCCTTCCTCTCTTTCTACTTCCCTCCACCTTTCCTAACATTATTGCCATTTTCAATGATTCATGACTTCTCGTGAGGTGTCCAAAGTACGACAGTCTAAGTCTTGTTATCTTTGCTTCTAGGGATATCTCTGGCTTGATCTGCTCTAGGACCCATTTGTTTGTCCTTTTGGATGTCCATGGCATCCTCAGCACTCTTCTCCAGCACCACATCTCAAATGCATTAATTTTACTCCTGTCTTCTTTCTTGACTGTCCAGCTCTCACATCCATAGATGGTAATAGGGAATACGATGGCTTGTATGATTCTGACTTTTGTACTCAGTTGTTTGTCTTTTCATTTTAGAATCTTTTCTAGTTTTTTCATAGCCGCTCTCCCCATTCTTAGTCTTCTCCTGATTTCCTGGCTGCAATCCTCGTTCCGATCAATGTTTGATCCCAGATATGAGAACTCTTTTACTAATTCTATTTCCTCATTGCCTAGTTTGAATGTGTGTAAGTTCTCTGTGGTCATTATTTTTGTTTTCTTTATGTTCAACAGTAAGCCTGCCTTTGCACTTTCTTTTTTGATCTTCCTTAGTACTTGCTAGATGTATAAACAGGAGCCACCACCAGATTTCTGCAAGTAAAGTAGTCCTCACTCATAAAGCTACACAGTCCTTCAGAATATTGGAGTTTCATGTAGATACAGTTTCAATAACTTTGTGTTTGTGTGTCTAATTCCATTGACATATATGTATGGCTATAATCCAACATAGTGTGTCTCAAAACTATTTTGATTATTATTGTTGTTGTGTGCCTCCAAGTCATTTTTGACTTATGGCAATCCTAAGGTGGCCCTATCATAGGGCTTTCTTGACAATTTTTTTTCACAGGGGTTTTGCCATTGCCATTCTCTGAGGATGAGAGTGTGTGACTTGCCCAAGGTCATCCAGTGAGTTTTTATGCTCAAGTGTGAATTTGAACCTTGGTCTCCAGTCACAGTCCAACACTTAAACTGCTACACCATGCTGTCCCCCTTTGATTATCATAATTATTAAAAATTTATATTCAGGAGCATTTAATGTATTTATATTCATTTATTAAAATATTTCTATCCCATCCTTTATCCAAATATCTCAGGGAAACTTACAATGAAATCAATTTAAATCAATAAATAATTTAAAAAAATTAAAAAAAAAGATTTAAAATATAAAGCAAAGCAAAGCAGCTTCATTTATATACCGCTTCATACCACGCTATGGGGTGTCTAAGCGGTTTACAACTGTGAGCTGATTGCCCCCCAACAGTTGGGTACTCATTTTAGCGACCTCGGAAGGATGCAGGCCTGAGTCGAGCCTCAGCCCTGGCTGGTATTGAACTCGCAACCTTGTGGTCTATGAGTGAGTGGCTGCGGTACAGGCATTTAACCACTGCGCCACCAGGGCTGTTTTATATCAAATAGCTTCTCAATTAAAAGCAGACAATTTTTAAAAAATGGTTAAAACAAGCTTCAATAAATAGTACATTTATGGACATGGCAGCCATTATTAACATTTATGAAGAAATAATTTGGAGACTGTGTGTATATGTGAACTGAGATTTAAGGGGAAAAAATAACCTCTTTTATATATTGGACTCTATGTAATAGGATTTACAATATATATAATAGAAAAAGTGGTAATTATAAGAGGATGTAATCTAGAAAGAACTAATATGATAAAGTTAGAATGTTGTCAACAAAGAGTAGGAAGTCCTGGTGGGGGAGAGAATGGATATTTTGTTGTCTTTGTTGTTTAATATTATTTGATGTGTATACTTTCTTTTTTTCTTTCTTTTTGTTTTTGTTTTTGTTTGTAGAATTTTATCTGGGCTTGTTTTTACTTTTACATTTGTTTCAACTTTGTAAATCGCATGGCTGGGGAAAAGACAAGATGTAAATAAATAACTGAAAAAAGTCAACAACAACAACAATTTAATTCAGAGAAGGATCTCTACAGACAGAGGCTTCCCCAGCAGTTCAATAGTTACCCTACTTGCAGCTGTTTTGAATGTGGTAGGGGCCAAAAGAGGGTCTTTCTGGAGCATGCTGAAGGATTCACAGGGACCCTTGCACCCTGGCTGCATCTCTTCTGGGTTTTGTAGTTGGGTGTAACACCAGAGGTCTCTGACAGACAGTGGCATCACTAGGGTTGGTGTCACCCAGTGCAGTAATTTATGGTGTCACACACACCCCAATGTGGACCTCCTCTCAAACCAGACCATACAGAATCCTTAGTAATGTTTTTTGTATTAATGTGCTGTGTGACATGTGCTGAACACACCTCTGCAGGGAATTCAATGGGATGCTCAGAGGATTAGCACCAAATTTAAAGAGTATATTTGCGATGGTCTGACTTTTATTTTTAAAAAAATGATGTTTAAAATGTGATTCCAAAGAAAATAAATCAAAGAGCAATAAGGGGAAACAGGAAAAGGGAAGAAAATAGATATAATGGATATAAACATGGACCAGGCATATACTTTGATATTAGCAGCCATTGAGATTTCCAAAAATACATTTAGTCTTATGTGACATATACAAAATTTACTTGGAGGGGTTCCTTGGTGGGATGCCCCATCATTCCAAAAAAGCCAGAATGATTGAAAAGCTGCTCCAATGGTGTTGGCAATCATGTTGTTTGCCACTGTGAAATAATTTAGAGTCTGTTCCTGTATGTGCATAAGGCATTTCACACATATAATTACAGTTAGCCATATTATATGGCAGAAGCATAATCTCACTTAGAAGCTTCTGGGTTTATAGTTCAGTCTCTTTGACTGCAAACTTAAGATTGCATTTACTTAAGATTAAATCCCACTGAACTCAACAGGACTTTGAAGTTGACATGTATAGGATTGTATCATTAACCATTACATTGCAATATATACTCATAATACCATGTTTCAATGGCATGCAACATACAGTACCACTTTTGAGAGTGCAGTCCTAACGGCACTTGTATTATCAGGTACAATTCAGGGAGCTCATTCAAGCCTATGACAACCTAGATAGCTTAGGACCAAGGCTATCATCATCTTCTGCATGAATTCTCCAGTTAATATGCAAAAGGATCTTGCAGTACCTTTGAGACTGAAAAGTTAGTAGCATGGGATTTCATAGAATTGAGCTTACCAATCTACGAAAGCTCATGCTGCCAGCTTCTTTCAGTTATTCTCAAAGGTGCTAAGAGATCCCTTTGCATATTGATTTTCCAGACTAACATGGCTATGTCTTTGAATTCTGAAACCATCCCATTAGTATCACTCTCAAAGGCTCTGTAACATGTCTCTGCCTTCTGAAGCAAAGTAGTAATGAGAGACTGGACTTTTTAGTACTTCATTTGGAGAATTCTCTCCCCAGAAAGGTTAATGCTGCTTTTCTTCTTCTGTCACCACCAGTCAAAAACATTTTATTTACATAAGCTTCCTAATGATTTGCTATTAATTCATTCTGGACTAACTTCCAAGTCATTCTATTTTTATTGTCTTTTTATTTTGTTAGTCATTTTGGAAGGTATAACTGAAACACTGTTGATATTTTGCATGGCATGAATTATGTACAGAAACCATACAAGGTTCACTTGCCAAGAAAACTATGTTGATGCTTTAACTGTGCATCAATCCCAGAACATAAACATGATCAGATTGTAGACTTGGGTCCAAAACACACTGCAGAAATAATTCAGTTTGAGACCACTTTAACTGCCCAGGTTCAGTGCTAGGGAATACCGGGAACTGTGGTTTATTGTGGCACCAGAGCTCTCTGACAGAGAAGGCTAAATGTCTCACAAAACTACAGTTCCCAAAATTCCCTAGCATTGAGGCAGGGCAGTTAAAGCGGTCTCAAACTGGATTATTTCTGCTGTGTTTTTTGGACCTTAGTTGATTTGAATACTCAACAGGTGAGGAGAATAGATAGAGATTTTTATGCTGGATCAAAATCCACTTAGAACTCGAACATCATGTGGATGGAAAAGTTCTCCCACCAAACCTGAGTGTCCTGAGTGACTGAGGCAAATGCAGATAGCCCACCACAGTGGTGTCCTCAGAGAGGCGGGGCTTCTGGAGATGGGATCATGCAGAAAGCAGCCAGATGGGTTATGGAAATGGCCATTGTCCGGAAACTCTCCCCCTGAGGCCCAGAGACTCTTTGAGGCCCAGGAACATGGCTGTGCAGACTGGTAAAACAGTGGCACAGCTAGGAGAAATGGCCAGCTGCCACTCATCCGGGCCAGAGACCCTCCCCCTGAGGCCCAGAGACCCCCTCAAGGCCCAGAAAAACAGTGGCATGGGCCAAGAAAATGGTGACATGGAAAACAGCAGCATGGTCAGGAGAAATGGCCAGTGACCACCCACCTAGGCCAGAGACCTTCCCCCCAAAGCCTGGGAAAACAGTGGTGTGCCATGACTGAGAGAAACCATTACCCTCTCACCCACCCAGGCCAGAGAACCTCCCTCTGAGGCCCGGAAACCCCCTTGAGGCCTGGAAAAACAGTGACACAGGCCGAGAAAATGGTGACATGGCCTGGGGAAATGGCTGCCCACCACCTGCCTGGGCCAGAGACCCTCCCCCTGAGGCCTGGAGACCCCCCCAGGAAAACAGCCACCCGATGCCCGCCTGAGCTGGAGATCCCCAAAGAGTGCCTGTGGGGGCGGAGGGCTGATGGGGTGTCATTCCCCTCTTTTGTGGTGTCACTCCCTTCTTGGGTGTCACCTGGTGTGGTCCACACACCCCACACCCCCCAGGAAAGCTACTGCTGACAGAGAAGTCTAAATATCTCACAAACTACAAACCGTGGAATTCCATAGCATTGAGCCATGGCAACAGCAAATCAGTTAAGCCTTGCCAACTGCAGGAAGCTGCTGCTGTACAAACTGAGTTGCAGATTTGCACACAGCCCTTTCCTCTTACCTGGAGCAGAGTCCACTAAAATAGAGAATTTGAACTCTCACCTCCTACTTGGAAAAGAACCATGAAAACTGGAGACCCAGGGTCATACCCTGAGATTAGAAACCCTACTGACAGTACTTCAAAGAATCCCATGAACCTATGAGAGTTTGGAGCTGGTTATTTATATCCCTCCATAAGGGGCAGCATCCAACCCACCCCACAACCCACCAACACCTACCTGTCTTAGCTGCTATGAGTAGGCAGAGTCTGGGAATCTTCATTCATTCATTTCTATCCTGTCTTTCTCCTTAGGGTGGATGTGATTGATGCCACTTGCCTACGTGCAGTAAGTAGAGTTCCTTTGTTACTTGCTTGCAGGTAGATTCCAAAGAAATCAATGAGAACAATTAGTCATGAGTCATTAAAAAAACAAGGCAGAATTGAATGGAACTTAATTGGGAAATGACTGAAAGTTCAGTGGTTGAGAACCTTGTAAACAGAGGTCCCTTTATTTACTTGACAGTAACTCTTGGTAGGCTGGGGAAAATCTCTGCCTGTAGAGTTGCTTGGTCCCTCTCAGGGCTGTAGGTCTGGGAGGACACTGTCCCTCCAACAGGATTTTTCCTTCACTCCCCAAATTTCTAGCATAGTAGTAACTGAAAACTTCAATTGGGCATTTGGAACTACATTTCAGACATTCAATGAAAAGGGGCAAGCAAATTACCAAGGGGATGCAAAGATAGTAAATATAAGAATTCTAGGTGTGAATGATTTTTTCTCTTTCTCTCTGCAATGCTAGAAATTTGAGGACCAAAGGAAAATTTCATTTGGAGGGGGCAAAAGTCTTACTTAGAGGGTAATGTCCTCATTCCCTCTATCCCATACATACTCCCTGGCCACTACTAATCAGTTTAAGCATCATTGGGTTTATGAGACTTGGGTCATGGAGTGTGTTTACAAATTCTCAGAATTCTCTGTGATGGCTGGAGGATTCTGAAAGTTACAAATTCTCACAAAGTAACTTTTTTTCAAGCTCTGTATCTACCACTCTGTGAATTTGATAATTTTCTTACCAAATCTGAGATAAAAGCGGTGGGAAATGAAGGAGGAAGGAAAGATAGTCCATGTAACAAACATGGAGTGTGACACAGATCGGCATCTGCAGGCATACTTGCCAAAGTTAATTGGTTCTGAAGAGAGGGAGCCGAAAAACACAATCCATTTGGAACAGTCTGTTGTCTCTTTCTGGGATTACATATAGGCAACAACCCCTGCCACCCCTGCCCCAATAGATGCAAGCCAGACACATCTGGGGGGCTGAGGAAAGGACAAGGCAAAAATTACTTTAAGGGTGCATACCCAATACATTATTGCTGTATCTGCACATTAACACATCAGTACAGAGATGGGGTGTTTTAAAGGGCCTCTGATAATACCACAATGGCATTTAACAGCTAAAAGGAACCACATGCCATTAGAGCGCTCTGCCTAATAGGGAGAGACATTTGTTTTAAAACAATCTATTCTTTTGGAGGCCTGGCTTTTAAGACTAATAACTCACTGTGTTAATCTATTTGATCTACTGGACTGATCTGCTCCAAGGGTCAGAGACCATGCCTTCTTCTGTTTGTGTAGCTCCACACATTGTTTCTACTCTGCAAATAATAATGATACTGATAATGATACTCCATCAGCTTGCTACAGGCACCAGATAAATCTTGCACATGTACAACTGGCTGCAAGGATTTTAGCTGGCTGTGGACTGTTAGCATACAGTAAGACAATTCATCTTATTGTTCTCTCCCACCAAAAGCCCCCCTGTCTTGGGGGGGGGGGGCAAAATTGTAAAATGATCACTCTTGTACTTATTTCTTTCAACATATTTATTCAAAGATTTTTCAAAGATTTTAAAACTTCAACATTTCACTTGTTACTTTCAAATGCAACATTACAATGAAATTTAAAAGAAGACTTGTGGTACATCCACTTGCACATCCCATTCCCCAGAACATGGAAATGATAATTTCAAGGGCCAGCTTCATTGTCTATGCCATAATATAGGTAGAGCATACCCTCCAACACTCCAAGACAAGCTAGGAGTGGCTGTTGCAGTTTGTTTTTGTCTGCTCCCACAGGGCAAGGCTTGATTATTGTCCTCTCCTCTGAGTTAATTGTGAATAAACATGCCTTTAAAATTCTAAAGGAGGAATGCAATATCCCAGTGTCAGTGGGGATATTTGATTCCCACCCACTTACCAGATGATGCTGACATTCAGCAGCCATCTTCAGTCTTGCAATCAACATGTGTATCTATGTGCCTTCAGATTGCCTGTTGACTTATGGCAACCCCATCAATTTCATAGGGTTTTCTTAGGCAAGGCATACTCAGAAGTGGTTTTGCCAGTTTCTTCCTCTGAAATATAGCTTACGGTGCCTACTATTCATTGTTAGTTTTCCTTCCAAGTATTAATCAGAGATAACTGTGCTTAGTTTCCAAGGTCAAATGGGATCTGGTGCCTTTAGGATGTTTGGCCAATAATGCTATTGGCACTGGCATACGCTTTCAAAATTTAGTGGCATCTGCAGGGCTTATCAGACACTAACACCACAGAGATCTGCGGACTAGCAGGTTAGAGTGTCTCTTTCCCTTCTAGAAGGACAGGTGAGAAGAAAAGTGTGTGCCTTTTTTGTTGTTTTTGTTGGATCACTGAGTTTTGGTTTTTGAGTTCTAACAGGTGGAACACATGGGAGCAGCGGGGGCTGCAAAAATAGACAGCTGTGTAGTGCTAACAGCCAACCTCTTGTGAAGCTCATCTGAAGCTGAAGAGCACAACTGTGCATGTTTACAAAGCAACCCAGTTTGTTGTGGTTGTAAATTTAAAACTTTTAATTAATTATGACAAAGCTGCACCATTGCACTTTAGAAAAACAGGACAGAGGGAAGGCATGGAAGCTGAGTACTACCTGTGAGGCAGTATAAAATATGTTTTTTATTGTTTTCATGGTAGGACAGTTAGGGCAGGAGTCTTCATGTTTGTCGTGCTTCATCTATTGGATTTGTGCATGTCTTAACCCTTCCCTGGAATCGAACCTGCTTCATTTTTATTTTGATCCTGGATTTTGGAGGGAAGAAAATCAATCTGCTACTCTAAGAGGAAAAAAAATCACTAAATATTGTGTGACTTACTGCTGAGTAAAAATGCCAGTTAATTATAGAAATCATTTTGGGAGGAGGAGGAAGAAGAGTAAAAGAATGTCTGCAAAGCTGAGCCTTCTAGTCACACCTACACTTTTAAGAGGCCAGGCCAAGACATTTTGCTGCCTGGGCAGAGTAATAAATTGCAGCCTTCCCACAAAGTCAAAGTACTTAGTACCCTGGGCCAGTCAAGTTATTTAACATCTGAGACAGAAAATCTTACCAGTGCCCCTGCCTTCTTCCTAGCAGTAAAAATTCAGTAATAATAAATTAACTAACTGCTGCCTAAGGCAACTGCCTAAGGACAGGGCTGGCCCTAGGTTACACATGGGTTCACTCCTAATATCCAAGTTGAAGTGTGGAGGTCAGGAATGGAGCTTGCTGCAGTGAGCTTATCACTGGTTTTTGCCAATTCATTGAACTCACTTGGAACAGCAGTAAAAAGCTACTCCCAATTTGCTCCTAGGCCTTCTCTAACAGCTCCTCTCTCCCAAACCTCATACTTCGTCTATATTCAACAGCCGGCTGTCCATACTCCCAGATTTCTTGTATTTTAAGCCAAACCTCTCTTATTTTAAGCCACTGATAAAAATATGTCAGCATAACCTATTAAATATATTGGTACAGAGTAAAGAGGAATGTACGAAGAACAAGTAACATAGATCACCACACTGGATATTGTCAAAAACGGTATTTTGGCAAGGAAAACAAGCCTCCGGTTGTCTCCCCCTCCCCCATCCTTTCATCTATACAGAATAATCAGGATGTATTAAAGATTTTGATCTTTATGATATAGAGGAGGGTAAACTCAAATATAAAAATGTCAACTATGGATGGAATTGGAAGGTATACATTTTTCATGTGATCATGTAGGATGGGTGAAACAAGCTGCCATATACAGTAAAATATGATTACAGCCATTTGCACACATTGGACGTTATCACACCAGCGGCAAGAAAAGCGGCAAGGAATCAATCCAGAGCCATACCGGAATGATTCTGGTCGCGCAGGCCGTAATTCCTCTTTGAAAGAGGAATTCAAAAGAGTGGAATGATGCAGCGATGTCGCAAGGATGATGCAGGGATGGGCGGGGTTTGCCGCGACGTCGTCTGATCACGGGGCAAAGGATCCAGAATGATGCAGCGATGTCGCAAGGATGATGCAGGGATGGGCGGGGTTTGCCACGACATTGTCTGATCATGGAGGCAAAGGAACCGGAATGATGCAGTGATGTCGCAAGGATGATGCAGGGATGGGCGGGGTTTGCCGCGACATCGTCTGATCACGGAGGCAAAGGAACCGGAATGATGCAGTGATGGCGAAGGGGTGGGGCTGTTTTAGACCCCGTGTGATAATGTCCATTGTCTCTACATACCTGACTTGGAATCCAAAATGTGGGAGTCCCACTATTTAATTCAGTGTCTTGCCATAACCACTCTCTCATAGCTGCTATTACTGCCATACATTTTCCTGATGTTTCTTTAGTGTATATATAGTTACAACAGCAGTCATTATGCATAGGAGAAATAGCACCATATTGGATGAGTCCCACATTTGTTATCATGTGGGGATACACACATACAAACAAGAGATAGCAATAGCAATAGCATGTACATTTCTATACCATTTATCAGTGAACTCAGAACTCTCTAAATGGTTTACAATGTGTAAGCCAATTGCCCTCAACAAGCTGGGTACTCATTTTATTGACCTATGAAAAGATGGAAGGCTGAGTGAACCTTGGAGCCCCTGGGATTGAACTCAAAACCTTGTAGCTGCATTACCAGCATTTAACCACTGTGCCACCAGTGCTCCCTGTTAAAAGGCATAAAAGGCACTGGACATTGATTAGTCACAGTACTTGTGTCTTGGATTATTCATCTCCATTTCCATGCACTTGATATACATGTTGTTGTGGTGGTGGTGTGCCTACAAGTCATTTCTGACTTATGACAACCCTAAGGTGAACCTATTATGGCGGTTTCTGAGACTGAGGAGATTATCACGTGAGGGACAGGACATCACTGTCCCATCCCTGTCCTGTCCTTCCCACCCAATCATGGGAAGGACTTTCACACATGACCCAGCAGGGAAGCACGAGTGAAAGTGATTGCACAAATCACTTTCACATGAAAGCAGGCTGAAAACCCAGCTTATTGGGGGCAATTGGCTTTCTCATGTCATTTGCACTCAGGAAGAACCTGTTAATACCATGATGGCTGAAAATGCTTTCAGCTAAGAGCTGAAAGTGCTTTTTAGCCCACTTTCATGTGAAAGTGATTTGCGTGATCACTTTCACTTGGGTCACAAATGGATAGTGAGGGGGGATTGATCCCATCCCAATCCTGTCCCCGGTGTGATAATCTCCTGAGAGTGTGCAACTTGCCCAAGGTTTCCATGGCCAAGTGTGGATTTGAACCCTGGTCTCCTGAGTCATATGAAAAGTTCAAACCACCATGCTACACTGGCCTATCTCATACACTGAACTAATATTGTACATTCAGCTTACCAAAATTACAGGTCACACATTCCTAATGGCACACAAATGTTCAGATGTACAAATGGAGTGGGATCAAATCATTAACAACAGTTTTTTTAAAAAGAGGGGAATCAAAGGCACATACAAATTGGGAGGAAAGTTCAATAAATATGTTATATTGTGTTTCCTCCAACTGATCAGGAAATCAAATCAGGGGTGAATCAAATCCTGTTAAGTATGGTTACTGTCCATTTAGGACAGTGGTATTTCCTTTTATTAGTACTAAAAGAGAGAAAACTTCATTATAATTATAAGATCAAAATCTGCAGTTGCCTGAAACACTACACCGTTTTACAGTTTTGGCTACCCAAGGTTATTGATATCCCAGAATGTTAAAAGCATGTTCAGTATTATCTGGTCTGTTGAAGGATTTTCCTTATATGGGTATCTATTGTAAAGGCTTCACTATACTAGTGTTTAAAACAGTGTGCAGAAATAGTTTTATGGATTTCAGATGTGTTTAAGCTTAAAAGTAAAGCCAGTTTGTCGGGTGGAAGAGATGAAAGTAAGCAAGTGATGAATACAGAATGTGATCCAATTACCATACAGCTAGTCACATTAAAAAAGGAAAAAGACTAGGAATCCCTTTTGCCTGAGTAAATCTTTCAAAAAAATTCATCTAAACCAGGTGAAGGGTATGTACAGCCTTCCAGATGTTGTACTTCAACTCCCATCAGCCATATCCAGAATAATCAGGGGTGTGTGCCTAATGAGAGTTGCAGTCCAATAACATCAAGAGGGCCACACATTCCCCATCCTGGACCTAAATCTAACTGGCAGTGCCCCTCACACTTAGGTGAGAAATTTGTTGAATGTGCATTCATTTATTTTGATGGTAAAGCAATCTATGGAGGTTATGATGTAAAGAGAGTTTATGCAAAGCTGGATTAAGCTGGTTGGAGCCCTGAAGCAGTCCTGAACAACATAGGTGAGCAATAGAAATTAAATAGGCAATACATATATTGCAAACCATCAGAGCTGCAGAAAAATCTTCAGGTGTGAACCCAATTCCCACACAAATTCGGTGAGATCAACAGCCTGATCCCACGCCTCATTTCATAGAATCATAAAATCATGCTTAAACTCAAGTTGCTCAATTAATACTAAATACAAATGGCAACAGAAACACTGGGAAATTTAGGAAGCAAGTGGAGTAGAAGAATAATTATCAATCCCTTTTCACTTTAACACTGGTCCCTTGTGAAGGGCCAGAGCAGTTGCTGCCAAGTGAACTTTTGCTAAGTTTATGATGGAGGAACCATCACTTTCTGGATCTTGACAGGCTTCTGCCTGGAACTTGGAAGCATTCCTTTTAGACTTATATCTCCCAGAGATCTGCAGCCTGTAGTTGTAGTCCAAAAAGATAAGTTTTCAAATTTCTATTTGTGCTACCCAAAACAGAAAATGAGAAAACTCTTCATCTCTGTTTGTCCTCTCACAATTTTCAATTTTTAAATTAGCATTCCCCACTCCATTGGTTCCAAACTAGTTTTTTCCATGCCATCAAGACACATGAACATGAATAAGCACAGGCTAAATTCTACATATGACTGGGTATATGTGACTGGTTGTTCACAGCCAGTTATGGGCAGTTTATTTCCGTACAGCTGTTAAAGGCTGAAGTAGTCATTCAAGCATTTATTTAAACATTTTACATATATTTCAATTGTTAATCATGCAAAATAACATATTGATACAGTTGTTGATGCTGGGCTCTTGTAGATTTTCTAAAGTCCTCAATTCCTTCTTTAAAATTCAACCTCATCAGAATACTGGAAGCAGGCAAAGCCCATTTTGATGTGTTTAGATTGTTTTCAAGGTGTGAAATTGGTATGTGCCAACAACAAAGGGAAATATTTCTTTTAATATTGCATTTCCATTCCACTTGAAACAGCGCTGCTCTTTGGCACAAAACCAAGAAAACAAAGTGAGAATTTTTTCAGGGCATATGACTATAATAAAATATATATTTAATCCTGGAGTAACAATGGATTAAACTAGTGGGACATTGTTTGTATTAGATCACAAGGAAGAGTATCAAAAATTGAGGCAATAGTTTTGAAACAACAACCAGCAGTGAAAAGTTTACTTTTAATATAAACCAGACAGTCCAAAATAATTTGTGGGTTTTTTTTTTCCATTCTTACCGTTCGTCTTATGTTCTTTTGAGTAAGTCAAAGCCACATAACAGCAGCAGATGGTTTTAATTTCATTCTGGATCTTTAGTAAGCTGAAAACTCTAGACAGTGTCTACAAAGGTTGGTGGAGAAGAGAGAAGTCATTTTTGTAAACAGAAGTAAGTGTTTAATATGGTAGGTGCATTTGGGAAAAACATGCTAATATATTAGAATAAATTACTCTTCCGTCTTTATCTCCTTATATTTGAGCAAACATCAATTGCATGCGTGCCATGTGAAAAGAATGCCTTTAAAATGCATGGCAAGTGTGCACCCACACAAAATCATTACTGTAACAAAACCAGCTGTGTGTAATAGAAAGCAAATGATTTACAATGTTACTTAAGACATTACTTTATTTTACATTATCATAAAAAGAACAGAACTGAGAATTTGCATGACAAACACAAGGACCCAGAAAATTCCAAATCATATCATTTGCGGGGGTGTGCATGTGCATTTGCGTTAATAGGTATTAAGTTAAGACGGTGGATTGTGATGTATTAAAAGAATATTTTTCTGAGAGTTCAGCTCAATTGCTGGATGAAATTCTAACTTGTCTAAAGAGAGGAAAGAAATATAAGCACATCGTTTTGCAATTATTTGAGGATTTGCTTGTGTGGCACTGAGGGTATATTCATAGGTCATCATTTTTTGGATCATCTTCCACTAGAATCTTTCTTTGATCTTCTGTCTGCATACAAGGGTGAAATGGTAGTCCAAGCTAGTGGGAAAGAGCTTAGAGATCCCTAGGCTTCACTTATTGGTCTGATAAATTCCCATCCTGACCACAACTAAGAATGCTATAACACTGACACCTGCTAGTGAACACAGCATTATCAGATAGCCTTTAGAAATGAAAGCCATGTAGTTCTCTCAGCTGTATAATATCTGTGCACTCTTCTGTATAAAATTTGTATTAACTACAGATGACATATTAATAGACCTTTTCAATTGTTCCTGTTGCCCTATGATTATTAAAAATGTCATACAGATTGTCATAAAAGAACCTTCCATTTCAAAGAAACAATACAATGCAAAACAATACATATGACAATATGCAGATATTTGAAGGATGAAATCCTATGCAGATTCTCCTGACAGTAAGCCTGATTAGAAGACAGTAACACTTTTCAATAGACATACATACAATTATGTTGCCAAGCAATATGCAACTGAAGACACATAGCTGAAAGCAATAGGCCCTGGTGTCATGAGGAAACATCAAGTAAGACTATCTGAGATGCCCTCCTCCCTGTGTATTGAATGCAGTGTCAGCAAATCTTCAGATAAGAGGTCTTAAAATACAGGTAAAAGAGTAACCCCTGAATAATCATTGGTGGGTCATTTTCTCGTCTTTCTAACTTTCTTTCTGGTCTCAGAAACTGAGGACCTTTCTCCCCACTCCATGCATGTATAAATTCACGTCTCTAGTAAGTAAGATTATGTTATTTTCTTCACCTTCTCTGGCAAGTTATTCCTTCTTTAGTCTCTGCCCATGCTCAGTCTCTTCCTTCCTTCATCCACCAACATTTTCCCTCCTTCCAACATTTCTATTCCTTCCTCTCCTTCTTCCTCTCTTTTCTTTGGACCATTTGGATGTTAGCATGTGGCACTCAGAGCATTTTCTTCCATGAAGCTAGGTGAGGCACAGTGGGACTGATGCATTGGTGGGCCAGTAATCTATGGACTGGAGCAGCCATGGCTCGCCATACCCATATTATTCAATTGTGGTCCATGCACATCGACATGCTGATGCACATCGACATGCTGATGCATCACCATTATTGAATAATATGGGATGTGACCATCCATGTTTTTTGCCAACCGCAGGTGCAAGTGTAGAATCGAACCATTGCAGATGGGAAGGATCCACCTAAAATATTGATTACAAAAGTTAAAATAGAATTAACTCTCAGCATTATTAAAAACATGATTAAAAACTTAAAACTTGTTTATGAAATATTTTCAGTATAAAATTTAAAAGTACAGCACACGACATTACCCCCACACTACAACTGCATAGTTAAAATTCAGAAGGCCTGCCTAAATAAGAAACTCTTCACCTTGTGTTCAAAAGACAGGAGGGAGGCAGCCAACTGGACCTTCCAAGGAAGGAAGTTTCAGTCTAGAAGCCACCAGTGGGATGTAAGTGGGATGGCTTACTTTTAAAAAGTAACTTTTCAAGCTTTGTTCAAGTGTTTTCCATGCACTTTGAGAGATTTTGTTTCTCTGCTTATTATTTTAGTAGTACCTACCTCCTCATCACCTAGGAAGTGATGGATTCCTGCTGTCAGCTGTTAGTTGTGCATGCTGTAAGAATGTCCACTGGGATTCAGTGTTCCACCCCTTAGTCTTTCTTCAACTGACATGTAATATTCTGTGGCCTCTCAGCATGTCAATCCACATTGTTTTTGAGGGATGGGGTGGGGGAAATCTACCCCACTATGACCAGCACTATACAGTAAGCAGAGTGATGCAGATGATTTTAGAGCATCATAAGAGACCAAAAATTGTTAATTTATTATTAATATGTTTTTAATGCTGAGAAATGAGAGTGCTTGGTCATTTGACTATGACTTGCAGATCCAAGGAGACTGTCCTGGTCCTAAACTGGTGTCTGTTATCAGTAATGTATTGAATGAAGGCAAACAAATTGAAACTTAATCCACATAAGACAGAGGTGCTCCTGGTCAGTCCTAATGCAGATCAAGGAATAGGGATCCAGCCTGTGTTAGATGGGTTATGCTCCCCCTGAAGATGCAAGTTTGCAGTTTGTGGGTACTCAGCTTTGAAACTGGAGGCCCCAGTTCTCTGCAGTGACCAAGAGTGCTTTTGTACATTTAAACTTGTGTGCCAATTGTGCCTGTTCCTTGAAATACCAGATCTGGCCTTGGTGGTACATGCCTTGATTACATCCCATTTGGACTACTGTAATGCACTATACTTAGGGCTGCATTTGAAGAGTGTTTGGAAACTTCAGCTGGTCCAAAAAGCTGCAGCCAGACTAGGGCAGGTTACGGAGACCACACAATGCCCCTGTTGAAACAGCTTCACTAGTTGCTAGTATGTTTCTGGGCAAAATTAAAAGCGCTGGTTATGACCTATAAAGCCCTATATGGTTTATATCTAGGCTATTTGGCAGACTTTACCTGTAATCATCAGGAGAGGCCCTTCTCTCAGTCTCACCCCCATCACAAGCAAGGTTTGTGGGGATGAAAGAAAGGGCTTTCTCAGTGGCTGTCCCTAGCCTCTGGGACTCTCTTCCTACGGAGATCAGAATGGCCCCTCTTTGTTGTCCTTCCACTGGCAGGCTAAGACCTTCCTGTTCAGACAGGCATTTAAAACAGAAAATTTTTAAAAAATGTCCTGGGAGAGCTGTATTATTATAAAATATATAGTTTTTAGGTGCTTTTATCTTTTTTAATCTGTATTCTACACTTGTCCCTTCCTGTTCGCGTACTTGGAGTCCATGGTCTCACTCCTTCACGGACGGCAAGTAGGGAGGGACAAAATGGCTCATGCGCCCGAGGCGCAGGCACAGCACCATGTGCAGGAGCACACACCCATTTTAACCTATGGGCTTTGAATATTTGCATTTTTTCTGATTTGTTGGGGGTGGTGGTCTGGAATAGAGCCCCCGTGAATTGGTAGGGACAACTGTATTTTTAAACAAATGATCTGTTTAAATATTGTAATAGCTTAATTCTATTTTAATTGTTACTTTTGTAAGTTTTTAATTGTACACTGTTTTAGACTGTAAGCCACTTTGAGTCCCAATTTTGGGGAGAAAGCAAGATACCAATAATGATGATGATGATTGTGATGCATGGTTTCATTTTGCATCAGGCAGTAAAATGTCTATCACCTAGCTACATTTGCACTTTGTTGTACTGCATATTTTGTGGATCCTTTCAGAAATCTTCTAGTCTTTAACTGTTGTTTTGGTTCCATCTCTGACAACATTTGCCACCTGAATTCACTATCAGGTGGAAGAGAAAGTGAGAAACATTTAACATAATTCAAAGAATATATTATCTTTTCAAAACTTCTTTGTGCAGATGTCTTAGTGCAAATGTCTAAAATACTGGGCTCAGAATATATTTGATACTCCATTTCTGGAAGGCTCCTTTTTCTCATACACACAAACACACATGCAAACAGCTCAAGTCTCCCTTATCCAAAATGCTTGGGCCAGAAGTGTTTTGGAGTTTGGAATTGTTGTTGTTGTTGTTGTTGTTGTTGCTGTTGTTGGAATACCTATATTTTCACATATGTACATAATGAAATATCTTGTGCATGGAACTCAAGCCTAAACACACTACTCATTTATGTTTCATATGCACCTTATACACATAGATTGAAAGTAATTTTATGCAATATTTTAAATCATTTTGTGCATGAAACAAAGTTTGTGTACATTGGACTATAAAAAAGCAAAGGTGCCACTATCTCAGCCACCCATGAACAAAGTTTTGGTTTTTGGAACATTTTGGAATGCTGGAAAAGGGAAATTCAATCTCTCTCTCTCTCTCTCTCTCTCTCTCTCTCTCTCCCCCCCCCCCCCCGTATGTGAATGTATATGTGTATGGGTATGCAAATATAGATTATCTTGCTTTTCTCCCAAGATGGGAAACCGAAGAGGCTTACAACAAGGTCCCCCCCCCCCCCCATTTTGGAATTTATAACTTTTAAGAGTCATAAAATAACCCTACATAGAAAGTGGATAATTATTTTCTCCCCGAAATGTTAAAATGGTATTGTTTTGCCTGATTTTGATTCAAAAGCACTTTTTAGTTGAATTTTTTTTTTTTTGGTTGAAGAACCAAATTCTATCCAACTTTAAAAGGTAAAGGTTTCCTTTGATATTTGTCAAGTTGTGTCCAACATTTCAATTGGACTAGCTCACAAGTAAGTCCACAAAGGATTGTAATCTTCACTAGCTTACTAAGGCAACAAATTAATGAGCTAACTGAATTTTATGGATCATATAGAACAGAAAGATGATTTATGTAAACCTAGTCTTTAGGCAAAACAAAATATTTTAATTGTTCTGATAAAGGACATTCCTTATATCTTAACATTTTCCATTCAATTCCTCTGTATAAACAGAAGAAAAATATTGGTTGGGTCTAAGGGTACATCTCAGATATTTCCTTCTGAGATGTACCCTTACACTCAACCAAAATCATAGTTATATGAAACTATGTCTAGCTATTCATTTAATTAAAAAAAACAACAACAACACTTTAAGGACTGTAATGCCATCAGTAGCAGGTAGTTATGCAAAAAAATTAGATTGCATGTTTCACTCATGTTAGAGTTAGCATCTCCTAATTCTAGTGATTGTATTACTTCTTTCTGTTTTTAGAAACACCTCGCATATTCATAAAAATAAAGTTAGATATAGGGTGGAAGAATCTGGTAAAATGTGTTATGGAAGTAGACCAGACATGTAGATGCCTGTTTCTATGACAAGGTAGTTGCCAGTGGAGTGTAACCAGGATTTGTGGAAATATTTATAACAGCGATTTCTCAAAGTCTAGGGACAAATTCAGTTCACATGCTTTCTCTCACATGCTATGAAATACACAAAACCATTCATTTCTACTTTTTGTTCTTATGCTGTGTCAGGATTTGCAACAGCAAATATTACTATGTTCATTTCTGTTTCTTTTCTGTTGTCCGTATCTATCAGAACAATCTTATACTTAACGTACCAGCCAAGTGTTACAGGATTTAGTGGAAGCCTTGCTAGATTGCTATCTGAGGTAGAGCAGCAAATGGTGCCTTTGGGGATCCACTTCAAGATACATAGTGCCCAAAGCTAGACAAGCTATTTTGTTTTTTGAAGCTGAAAATCCCACAAGTACCTCCCTGAGTAACACCAAAATAAATAACAAATGATTTGCTGCTCTTTCATGACACCCACAATCTGATGCCTGAGGCAATCGCCTTCCTTTTCCTAGTAGTAGAACCACCTCTAAACCCTGCTATACTTTTCGGTATATACCTTACATCTTGTGGTACACATCTGGCATGAAAAATATGCCTGAAGAATTTCAGAGCTGAGTACCCACAAATAACTGACTAAACAGTTAAATGGTTATTAACTATTTATTAATTTTTAACTAGATATAACTAGCTATAAATTATAGCTAACGTGGGGTAGGGCTGTGGGTGTGATGGAGGGATGGGAGGAACACATTTAGGCCTCAAAAACAACTGTCATGCACTTGTGTGTCAAGACTAGATGTAGCATGAGAATTTCCTTGCAGAAAGTACAATGGAAATGGAACAATAAAAAATCCAGTACCACCTCAACAACTACACCTACATAAGTTATAGTGTAATTCACCACCTAGTAACAGCACAGAACCACAAATACAGGTTGAGTCTCCCTTATCTGAAAAGCTTGAGATCAGAGATTTTTTGATGGATGTGGTGGCTCAGCGGTTGAGACGCTGACTCTGACCATTGCAAGATCCGCAGGTCAGCAGTTTGAGGCCCAAGCGCCATATGACGGAGTGAGCTTGCATCACTAGTCCCAGCTTCTGCCAACCTAACAGTTTGAAAGCATGTAGAAGTGCAAGTAGATAAATAGTACTACTTCTGTGGGAAGGTAACAGCATTCTGTAGAGCGGGGCTAGGCAACCTTTCCCCTTTAAGGGCCGAGGGACTTCAGCTCCCAGAAGCCTCAGCCATGTTGGCCAATAGTCCCATGTTGGGCAATAGATTCTGGGATTCTGGGAGCTGAAGTCCCTCGGCCCTTAAAGGGGAAAGGTTGCCTACCCCTGCTGTAGAGTCATGCTGGACACATGACCATGGAACCATCCACTGGCTTTGTTGGCTTAGTAACAGAAATGAACAGTACTCCCTACAGTCAGACATGACTTGACAACCTTGTCAAAGGGGAATACCTTTACCTTTTACATAATGAGATATCTTGGAGATGGGACCCAGGTTTAAACTAGATATGCAATTATGTTTCATATATATCTTACACACATAGCCTGAAGGTAATTTTATACAATATTTTTAAATAATTTTGTGCATGAAACAAAGTGTGTGTGCATTAAACCGTCAGAAAGCAAAGTTGTCACTATCTCAGCCACCGATGAAAAACATTTTGGTTTTGGGAATATTTCGTATTTTGGAATTCTGGATAAAGTAGACTCAGCCTGTATGAAGTGTTGGGCAATTCAAGTTTCCTAACACTTCAGGCTTTGTTTACGAAACAAAATATTTAAATATCAAAAATATCAAACCTAAATCTGTTACAGATTAGCTTCATTTGCAGAGTAGCAGAAGAAACATGCCCCAGTCTGACACTGCTTCCCTGAGAAATGAAAACTGACTCAAAAACAAGACAGGTAGCTTGAGCTTGAATTTACATGTGTAAGAGGAGCCAACATCCTAATTAGCTAATGAATAGATCAAGTAAAAGAAAAAGCCCGAGTCTCATCATCCTTGCAAATGAGCAATGTAGGAGAAAGAGAGATGGCAACTGACAAGGACAGAAGAATCTCTTTGGGGCTTCTGCATGGGCCAAAAGGCCCATGTTCTCCCCAGCTTTTTGTTGTCCTGTTTGGATGATGCAGGTTAAAACCTTGGGGTCCAGAACTGGGCCAGATTCTTGACAGACTAGAAATGGATCTGGCCTGATTCCAGGGTAAACAAGGCTTAATGTGCGTCAAAATAATCCACCATTTCCCACAGAGTTTCCTATAACTCAAGAAAAAAAAGGGTTAAAAAGGAGAAAATGTGTCCTTCAAACCATAGGATCATCTCAGCAATTCATGGTTCTAGTTCTTTTTCCTTTTAGAAAAAACTTTGCAAGAGCCCTAGTGCAGATCCAAGAAATAACTACCAATATCCCCCCAAAGGAATGGAACAAATGGATGCAAAGAATACAACAACCCAAAGGAGTTGTATTGCAAAAACTCATGCAACTCAGTCTGGAAGAGTCCTTGGCCTTTTAGGTGGGAGCATTACAGGTCTCCCTGCACAAGGAGTGAAATTGCCTTCATATTTGTCAAGTTTTAAGTGGACTATAAAGGCTATTTTGACTAGGCTGGCTTTTGATAGGTATTTAAAATATGACTTCTATTATTCTTATGCTGATTGCTCTGCAAGATTGTGGATAGAAAGAGAATTCATAAATATTTTATAAATAAAGTTGTTAATTACCTAACATTGATGTTGGCAAATTTATTTATGAGTTAAATATTGCAAATGTCTAACTGTGTGTAGTCATTAAATTTGTTTCTCACCAAGTTCCATGCAAATGGGCCAAAACAGCTCTTATGTGAAAAAGCCTGAAATTTGCAGATCAGTCCTAAACTTGAACAAAAATAGGATTGCAACCTGAGTCAAAGTATCAAGTTTGGTGAACATCAAATTCTAGAACAAAACAAAAAACAGAAATGCACAGTGTGTATTCGTAAGCATTTAACCTCACTACAGTCTTTGTTTTTATGCTATTAGATAATACAACAAGATTGGTGAGTCTGTGGCCCACAAGTTGGATTTGGGTAGCATGACAGACTTTTAAAATGATGGTATAAATACATATATTTAGGGTTCCAGTTCAGTTTCAAGGATTGTAAGATAATTTAATAGATAGTAAATTCACCTTAGTATAGTGAGACCTAGAGTAAGCAATTGATTGACTGGGTGAGTGGCAAGTTTGCAGCTCTGTTGGAGGTGTGAAGTGAGAAGAAGCCACCATTTTCCTTCTTTGCCATATGTCCTTAATTCCATTCTGAAAATTGAGGATCCAGCTAAGATTGACAGGCCAAAGCACAAAGCACAAAACAACACACACACACACTTCGCATTTCTGTTTTTTGTTTTGTTCTAGAATTTGGTGTTCACCAAACTTGATACTTTGACACTCAGGCTATCAGGGACTTTGTGGGAGAGAGGAGTTGGCTGATTATTCATCAAATTGACATTTTCTTTTAACAGGACTTCATGTACTGGCAAGAAAGAATACACCTCTCTTACTGTGAATGGAATGAGTGGCTTTATGGGATCTGGTTTGGTCTGATGAGTTGGTTACCACTGGCACAGACTGAATATCCTTTATCCAGAATTCTGCTATCTAAAATATTTCAGTATCCCAAATGGTCCACATGAGTGACTGAGATAGTGATATCTTTGCTTTCTGATGTGTGCAAATTTTGTTTCATGCATAAAATTATTTAAAATATTGTGTATAAAATTACCTTTAGGCTATGTGTATAAGGTATATATAAAACATAAATGAATTTAATGTTTAGACTTGGATCCCATCTCAAAGATATCACATTATGTATATGCAAATATTCAAAAATCAGAAAAACTCCAAAATCCAAAACACTTATGGTCCCAAGCATTTTGGATAAGGAAGACTCAACCTGTATAGGTTGTCAGCAGGGGGGTTGGCTCCTATCTACCCTCTAGTGGTGGTGTGGCATTAGGGCTAGATTCAGCTGGAGGAAGAAACAGAGCTAGAGCACCTTGCAAACACGTGCCTTTATGGGCCTCCCTTATGGAGGGCATGCCTCTCCACCAGATGACAGGGAACCACACTTTACTCCCATATGGATTCCACAGCTATCACTCTGATTATTTCCTCTGGCAGTTGGACCAGAGGCAGAATTCAGGAAACATTTGAGTTGTTCAATATGGTATCCAGTCTTCACACCAACTCAACTCTAAACAGCTGTCAAACTAAAGTTGTGGTCTCTTGTTCCCAATAAAATTTGTGTTGCGTGTTGTGTATCTGATTCCCTTTTCACAACACTGATTTACCAGCTAGAGCAGCAAACATAAAGTCAGCCCTCTGTATCAACGGACTTGCCATCTGAGGATTCAAGCATCTGCAGACGGCAAGCCCATGTTATCCCCAATGGCAGCAAGTGGATGTGGCTGCACCATTGGGGACAGTCCTCATTGTCCTGTGGTGGCACGTGCATGTTGCTTGTGCCACCATTAAGTTCTGTTGTCCCCAACGGCAGCATGGTTGCATGCATGCGCCATCAGGGGACAATGGGGGCTGTCCCTAATGGTGCAGTGCAGCCACATGCCCATGTTGTCATTGGGGACAACAGAACTTGAGCATCCATGGATTTTGGTATCTGTGTGTGTGTGTGGGGGGGGGTGCACAACAGATTCCCCCCCCCCCCCCCCGGATACTGAGAGCCAACTGGTCAAGATCCTCTGCTGTGCAAAATGATATGGTGGCTGTTGTTTATATAACAAAATATAAAGAACTTTTGGATGAATAAGTGTAATTTGATAGCTCTTTGGCTTTAAAATGCAAAAAGACCCTAAACTGAGCCTATAATTCTCCTAAGCACAATTCTGAAATCTATTTTAAATGGTACCAGAATGGAGCGGTTGATTAGGAACTTAAACTAGAAGACATTTCTTCACATGATTAGTTATATGTGTATAGCAACATCCATTTCATTCCCTTATGTTAGTCATACTAGGGAATCATGCCAATAATGCATGAGTTGGACTTCGCCCTATTACATTGTCCCAAACTAAATTAGAAAGGATTAATATATGTTTAATATTAAATTATATTTTAAAAACTACATATACTAATCAAAGGCCAGTTTTTTTTTCTCTGTCTGCCTGGCCAAAATCCATAGTAACTCCATCACTGGCTTTCAGTGAAAATCTTGAGATTTATGATGTGAATGACAAGAGGATTTGGCCCTACTGTAGAAATTTATTGGCCTAAGGCCTCAATTAGAATTTCCCAGTTCAATCTCCACCTAATCTGCCTAGAGCTAATTTATATTCATACAATGAGAACATATCCAAGAGTAGTTTCCAATATTCTCATAACACTTGCAAGTGCCAAAGTAAATCCAGACAATTCCCATGGCTCTTGAAATCATTTTTGATTTGGGGGTCAGAAAGAAGATGCTCAACAATCTATTTGGAATGAGTGAAGCACTGAATCATTCTTATCTTGGCAAACAATAGGATACTACATGCTTGTAGCTGAACAATCACCAATTTATGTTCAGATTTAAGAATCTTCTCATAATACATCCACATGCTAAATTGCAACTATACTATTTTAAACATTAGGTGCATGTAAAAGAATTGCAGATTCTTTCGAATGAGATCAAGTTGGCATCCAAAATTTTGTTTTTGCACCCTGCATCTGATTCAAATAGAATCAGCATCACTACCCTTTGTTTTGTGATTCTTCTACATATGCATGAACCTATTATTACTCCTTTGAACTTTTCATAACTCAAATCAGAGTTGGTCAATTTTAATATACAGGGCATCATTAAGCATTATGGGGTTCATGGGCATCATTAAGCATTATGGGGTTTGGGGGATGCGGATCACACCAGGGGACACCCTAATGGTAGGGTGACACCGCTTCTGCACAAATGTCTGTACTTTGGCAGAAAGAGGTAATGACATTCACCTGCATTTCTTTAAAACCCTGGAGCTCTATGGAAGAGAAGGCACAAGTGTGGGCAAGGCTCAGTGGGTGGAGAAACCAGAGGCCTTGGGTTTTTTTTAATTAATCTTTTTAAATTTCTTTTAAGAACATCTTATCTTACCAAATTTCACTTTAATCACATGAAACTATGTAAATATAAATACATTTAGGGTGTGCTTATGCTATATTCTAGTAAATACATTTAGGGTGTGCTTATGATTTATTCTAGTCCTAAAAAGTAGCTATTATTCTTATGCTTTTTCAAGTAATTAATAAATGGATCCCAATCTCTACATACTTGTTTGGATGTTATGCCATGTAACAATTTAGTAAGTTTGTCAATCTCCATAAAATCATAAAGTTTAATAACCCAGTCATTAATTGACAGGCAGTTCTCGTCTTTCCATTTTGCAGCAAACAACATTCTTGCTGCCGACACCATATACAATAGGATTGTCTCGTGTTTTTCTTATAGATTGCAATCTATCACCATATTCACATATTCAATAAATTCAACTTAGGATCTAAATTAAATTAAATTTTTATTATCTCCTGGATATATGCATGTATTGACATCCAATATTTCTTAGTTTTTTCACAACGCCCCAGATGTGGAAAAAAATAGCCTATCTCTTTACCACATTTCCAGCAGATGTTGCTTATATTCTTGCTCAGTTTAGATGATTTGTAAGGCGTTAAGTACCAATGAAATTGCATTTTGAACCAATTTTCTCTGATATTGAAGCTCGCCGTAAATTTAAGACTTCTTTTCCAAACTTGTTCCCAACATTCCAAAAAAAATATTCTGCCCAATATCCCAGGCCCATGAAACCATACAATGTTTTACTGTCTCATCGTCTTGTTCGTAATTTAATAATAATTTGTAAAATTTTGCTATATGTTTTTCTCTGAACTTTTTTTGTGAGTTCTTCATCCCATTCTCCAAAACCATTTAATTAAGATCAATCTTACATTTTTCTTTCAACTGTCTGTAGAGGAACCAGCTACAATTATAACCTTCTTTCTTTAATTCTTCCAGTTCTTTAAGTCTAACATTTTGTCTGTTCCTTATCAAGATATCATCATAAGTAAGCCATCTTTCATTACATAGAGGTAAACTAAAGAAAGCCTCATTAGTTGAGAAGGAAAAATGGGAGGTGTCTCAAGAAATCAGGTTGGATGACAAAAGAACTTTCAACTGAACTAAGCTTTAAACAGGAGATGTATGAGAAATGGAAAAGGGGCGAAATCACTAAAGAGGAATTCAAACAAATAGCTAGCACATGTAGGGCTAAAGTCAGGAAAGCCAAAGTGTAGAATGAGTTCAGGCTTGCTAGAGGGGTTAACGACAATAAAAGGGGCTTTTTTGGGTATGTCTGTAGCAAAAGAAAGAAAAAAGAAATGGTAGAGCCACTGCGCAGGGAAGGTGGTGAAATTCTAATAGGGGACAGAGAAAAGGCAGAACTACTCAACACTTTCTTTGCCTCAGTCTTCTCACAAAAGGAAAAGGGTCTTCAACCTGAGGAAAATGGAGCAGAGGACACAATAGGGGAAATGCAGCACAAAAAAGTAAAGAGGAAGTACAGGAATACCTGGTTCACCTAAATGAATTTAAGTCTCCACGACCAGATGAACTACATCCAAGGATAATAAAAGAATTGGCAAATGTAATCTTGGAGCCACTGGCAATAATCTTTGAGAACTCCTTGAGAACAGAAGAAGTTCCAGCAGACTGGAGGAGAGCAAACATTGTCCCCATTTTCAAAAAGGGGGAAAAAGAGGATTCAACAACTATCGCCCAGTTAGTGTGACATCAATACCGGGAAAGATTCTAGAACAGTTCATTAAACAGAGTCTATGACAGGGGTAGGCAATCTTTTGGAGACCTGGGCTGGTCCCCCGAAGTCCAGGTCTCCGCTGGGCCGAGGGGGGGGGGGAATGCGCACCCTCCGCCGCCGCACGCAACCCTTCTGCGCGTGGGCACAGCCGCCGCAGCGCATGTCGCGCCCGCCATTTTGTTCTCCAAAATGGCGGCCGCAATGTGTTTGCGCATGCACAGTACTCCTGCGCATGCGCAAATGCATTGCAGCCGCCATTTTGGAGAACAAAATGGCGGCCGCGGCACGCGCGGCCGCACAGCAAAATACGTGGCGGCGGTGGCAGGAGTCTGCCGGGCCGGTAAGTCCGGCGGCCTGGGCCGGAACCGGCGCGGGGGCCGTAGGTTGCCGGTCCCTGGTCTATGAACATTTAGAAGGGCATGCCATAATCACTAGAAGTCAACATGGGTTTCTCAAAAACAAGTCGTACCAGACTAATCTCATCTCTTTTGATAAAATTACCAGCTTGCTAGATGAAGGGAATGAGGTAGACATAGCCTATCTTGATTTCAATAAGGCTTTTGACAAGGTCCCCCATGATATTCTTGCAAACAAGATAGTAAAATGTGGGCTAGACAATACAACTGTTGGGTGGATTAGTAATTGGTTGACTGACCGAACCCAAAGAGTGCTAAGCAATGGGTCCTCTTCATCCTGGAGAGAAGTGACCAGTGGGGTGCCACAGGGTTCTGTCCTGGGCCCAGTAATCTTCAACATCTTTATCAATGATTTGGATGAAGGAATAGAGCACATGCTTCTCAAATTTGCAGATGATACCAAATTAGGAGGAATAGCTAATACCCCAGAAGACAGGATGAAAATTCAAAATGACCTTAATAGATTATAAATCTGGTCCAAAGCTAACAAAATGAATTTCAACACAGAGAAATGTAAGGGCAAACTTAGGGCAAAAAAATGAAATGCATAGATATAAGATGGGGGACACCTGGCTTAAGGAGACTACGTGTGAAAGGGATCTAGGAGTCCTAGTAGACCACAAGTTGAACATGAGTCAACAGTGTGATGTGGCAGCTAAAAAAGCCAATGTAATTTTAGGCTGCATTAATAGAAGTATAGTATCTAGATCAAGGGAAGTAATAGTGCCACTGTATTCTGCTTTGGTCAGGCCCCACCTGGAATACTGTGTCCAGTTCCGGGCACCACAGTTCAAAAAGGATGTTGAAAAACTGGAGTGTGTCCAGAGGAGGGCAACTAAAATGGTGAAGAGAATGGAAACCATCCCCTACAAGGAATGACTTAGGGTACTGGGTATGTTTAGCCTGGAGACAAGATGGCTAAGAGGTGATATGATAGCCGTGTTTAAATATTTGAAGGGATGTCATGTTGAGGAGGGCACTAACTTGTTTTCTGCTGCTCCAGAGAATAGGACCGGAACAATGGATGGAAGCTACAGGAAAAGAGATTCCACCTCAATATTAGGAGGAACTTCCTGACAGTGAGAGCTGTTTGACAATGGAACACACTCCCTCTGAGTATGGTGGAGTCTCCTTCTTTGGAGGTCTTTAAACAGAGGCTGCAGGTCACTTCCCTGTCTCTCAGTACACTACCACTCCCTCCCGGAGTGGCTTCTGTCTCTTTAAGAGGCTTAAAAGCTGTTGCTCCTGCTGTTGGACTCTGATCAAAGTTCAGTTCTTCAACCCCAGGTGATTCCAGTCATATATTCTTGTTGTAATCAAGGTAATCTATTGTCCACATTCCTCACATTCATTTTTTTGTTGTTGTTTACTCCTCTTTAGTAATTAAACACCAAGGGAAACTATAAACTTTCCGTTGTTTTTAAAGTTTTTAAAGAGTTTTGTTGCTTCGGAGAATTAGAAGCTAAATTAAAGAGAGTCCAACCCATACGACATCAACAATACTCCTATATTAAATCTTCTTACCCTTTATGGTGGTTGAAGGGGTAAATTGAAAGGAATAAAAAGTGGTTATGACCCCCCCCCAAAAAATTGGGATAGTACGTGGCGGCTGTGGCAAGTCTTCAGTCTTCAGGTTCCGTTCAGTTACTACCCTCTCTATGTGAGAAAGTTGCAGCTAAGTCTAGGAACAAAATAAAATAAAATAAACCAGCATTGACGCCTTCAAAACCTCTTGTACCCAATGGATTTTTAGACCGAATTGTGGATTTCTTTCAGTCTTTTTCCGCAATGGAAAAAACGCTTCTCCTCCACTTCTTGAAGAGGCATCTTATTGGGACGCCATCACCACCGGAAGCCAGAAAATCAATTTCTGAGCAAACACATTACTAGATTATATATAACTGCAAATAATACAAAGAGTAATAATTCTAGTATTTGCTAATCAAATAGTAGCAAATAAATTACCAGCTGGCTCGTTAATTCCTTGCTCAAATGCTTATCAAAGGGGAAATCTTGGCTGTTTTATACATCATCTCCCTGAACCATCAGAGAACATAGTCAATAATATGGGATGATGGGCTTTGTGGTTTGAAAGATTTAGATGGTAAAATGCTCTTTACCTTTGTGAATAGCTTTGTTGGGTGTGTGAGAAGGACACATAGTACTGGGCTTATTGAAATACTCTCCGCCTCAACACATATAAATTTATTTGCGAGTACTTCCTGCTCCTCCAAATTGATCTTGTTGCACTATATTCTATTGTTTTGCTTTCTTAGTTTACACTCAGGTACAAAATCCACAAGCAAAGATACCAAGATGCCTTAGTAACTTATCTCCAGTTACCATTAATGTGTGATAATATTTAAGTGTGATGTATGTTACTCCAAGAAAGTGTATGTAGTGTAGTGGTATGAGTTTTGGACTATGACTCTAGAAACCAAGGCTGCATTTGCACTGCAAAAATAATTCAGTTTGACACAGCTTTACCACTCAGTGCTATGGAATCCTGGGCTGAATTTGTTCAAAACTACAAGTTCCAGAATTCCATAGCATTGAGTCATAGCAGTCAAACTGCATTATTTCTGAAACGCAGATGCAGACCAAGGTATGAATCCCTAGTCAGCTATGAAAACCTACTGAGGGACCCTGGGCAAGTCACATTCTCTCAGCCACAGTTTCACTTTGCAATAGTTTCACTTTAGGCTCATCATACATCAGAAATGATTTGACAGCACACAACAGCAAAAAACATTTATCTAAATGCTATTTGTAATGTTAGTGATATTTCAAAATTTCCCAAAACAGGGGGAAGCATTTTTTCACCTTCAAATACAGACCAATTGCAATGGTTTCTACACACTCGACCTCACCATAATTTCTAATATTTGTAACTGAACTGAACAGTTGCTACAAATTTAGTTCCAAATTTAATCTATGCGTATAGTGGCTAATTTTTTTTACTTTGTCCTTGTAATAGCATTAAAAATACCTTTTGTATAATAAAATGTTAGCTGTAATTTATTATTTGTTGTAATCCACCTTGGGTCTCATTTTGGGATAAACACAGTGTGTATGTGCGCGCGCGTGAATATATATCAGTTTCTGAAACTGCTTAAGCCACTTATTCTCAACCTTTTGCCGTCCATATTTTTGGACGCTTACAATCTCTGACCATTGGCCATTCTGATTGGAACTCAAGTCCAAACCATCTGGAGGATGAAACACTTAAGATTGTTGCCTTAGATGACTTATGCCAGCCTGAATAGCTGTTACAAGGCTGCTTTGAAAATCAGTAGTGCAGAGGAACCCATTGGCTGGGTTGAGCCGCATAGCCTGTGGCTGCATCTGCATTGCAGAAATAATCCAGTTTGACACTTTAACTGCCATGGATCAATGCTATGGAATGCTGGGATTTGTAGTTTTATGAGCTATTTAGCCTTGTCTGTCAGAGAGCTCTGGTGCCACAACGTACTACAAATCCCAGAATTCCATAGTATTAAGCCGTGGAAGTTAAAGTGGTGTCAAACTGGATGATTTCTGCAGTCCAGGTGCAAGCTGTGTGAGTGCTAAAGGAAGGAGTCTCTCAGTACATTATACTTCTCATAAACTTTATCCTTTCCAATTCTGTAAAAGTGAGACAGTTATTCGTGAAATCTAGCTGGGTTGTACCCAAAGGGTCCGTTCCTCCAGCAGAAAGAGCCTTTTCCTGAAGAATGAAACATCATGATGTAGTTTGTAATCTGCAGTTTAATGCTGTTTACTTATTAAGAGCAAATAATGCCTAAATCCAGTGGTTTGTCCCAACTAAAGCATACCCAGTGAATCAAGGGAAGTTATACAAGTGTTGATTAGCAAGCTTTCATTGATTCAATGGTCTACTAACCACTGATATACTAACCACTGGATTTAGGCCTATTATTTTATAAAACAGAAATACATCACTGTCACCAGGTATTACGAAACTTTATGAAAATTTCCAAATATGAAAGCATTTTGTTAAAGTGTCAGTTTGGTTGATCAGTCTACATTCTGCTACTAAGCATGAATCCAGCATGAATCATATAACAGATTCTGTGTTGAGGTATACTAATATATTCCCTCTTCTTGAAGCAGTGTAGGAATTTAATTTATTTTTATTTTATTTATAGTCTGACCTTTGAAGGGGTTCAGGTCTGGTTAAGTTATGAAAGAGAATCTTTCCACTCATTTAGTTAGATTTAAACCCATGGGCCTTGATCTAGTTCTGCACTCGCTTAGCAGGTTACAGCTACGGTTTTGCACAGAATGAGGATAGTTAAACCTCATTAGTCCACTCAAGTGTGCACAAGATACAACTGTGGTTGTCCTTGCATATAGTTTGCCTTTTTAATTCCAAGAAAGTAAATCAGTAATCATCAGACCATAAATTCAAGATCAGTCATATGGAAGTTGTTTTTTTTTTACAGTTCCAATGATTTGATTGTAGAAACACTGATCTGAATTGCACTAAAATGCATAAACAGAATCTATATTGAGCCAGATATGAAGTTTATACGAAGTTTAGAAATACACTTATCTTATGTACTGTTAACTAAATTGATCCCTTGCTGGCTTAAAGAGATTAATAGATGGCTTGAATATAACCTGATTTTATTTTATGATGCCCACACTGGGGGGGGGGGGGGGAACCAATTCACACTGAGGTTATTGGATATCTCCAGTGGAGAAGTTTCAATGTCAGCTGGATCAGCTCTTGGTGATGATGTGCCAGGAATTGCCCTCTCATACAGAACGGAGTGCCTTTGAAAAATCCTAATGAGCTCCAGGCTTTGGGAGGAAAACATGAAAAATGATGGTCTTTCAACTGGATGATACTGCTTACAAAACAATTTAATCAGATGATATTCTTATTCTCTGCACAATGTCATATCAGTGTCTCTACACTCTAGCCCATATTAATATACTTTAATACTTCTGATCTATAAAGTGCCATACTATGGTCAAGTGGCTTCACAAAACAAAATTTCATTACAGTGCCTACTATTCTTTTAATAATTCAAATAAACTTTATTAACACATCAATTTAGAAAAAAAGTCAGACAAAACATAAAATAAACAAAATGAAGTTAACTACAAATATACAGTGGGCCCTTTGTATATGCGGGGGATCCGTTCCACACACACACACACACACACACACCACCCCACATATAGCAAAAAACGTGGGACCTCAAGTCTTGTTGATTCCTATGGTGGTGCGCTCCTGCCTGCTGCGTGGTGCATGCACCATTTTAACTCCCCAGGCTTTCTGTGCATGGAAGTTTAAATCCACGTATGTTAAGCTGACATATGGGCATGCTGTAATATGCAGAGAGATCCTGTAGCACCTTTGAGACTAACTAAATAAAGAAGTTGGCAGCATGAGCTTTCGAAGACTTCAGTCTACTTCCTCAAATGCATCTGAGTTAATAGACACAAGTCTATGAAAGTTCATGTTGCCAATTTCTTTGTTTAGTTAGTCTCAAAGGTGCTACAAGATCTCTTTACTACATACTGATTCTACAGACTAACATGGCTATATTTTTGAATTCTACAAATTAATAAAAACATATACAAACTATTATCCCTCCCTCCCACTCCCACTAACTTCCCACACTAATCTATGATCTCCAACTATGAAATATGCCTCTATAGCTAATCTTATCTTTTACAAAACAACTTTTCTACCTTAATTAACAACAATAATTATATAACCAACAGTCTTTCAGAAAAGCTTTCCTATCTAGTCATCAAAGCCTACAATCACACTTTCTCTGTTTTTTTCCCCATATAATTCACAAAAGGTTGTCAGGTTTTCAAATAAATCTGTATTGGATGTCCCTTCAACAGATTGGTTAACTTGTCTGATATAGCCAGGTCCCAAAACTTTTGTATCCACTCCTTAATACTCAGGATATCCTTCTGTCTCCAATACCGTATTTAGTATACAACATTCTTGCTGCTGTAATCATATAACAAATTAATATACACTTGCTCCTCCGTTTTTGGGGGAATCCCCCCATGGAAACTTGCCAATATTCAAGCCCCATTGGCTTGAATGGCCGCACGCGGCCCTGCGCTCACACCATAGGCGCGCACGCCATTTTATCCTATGGAGCTCAACCCTCCATGAAGAATCAAGATCACGGTCTTCAAGTCTACAAAAGCGGAGGAGCGAGTGTACTATGTTCATTTTCTAATTTCTTACTAAAAGCCACCATATTTAAAAGCAATAGTTCCAGTCTAATTTTAACTTCTATTGCAGCACCTAACATTAAAGACATGCCTTCCTCCAGCATTAGAGATGTCACCCCTCATTGGAGATCCCACTATTTAAGAAAATCTCACCACCAGTTTTTCACTTTTAGTAGTCAATTATACACAAAAATACACAATCACAACCTTTCAGCATCTCTGAAGTTCAACTTGATACTCAGTTATCCATACGCATGGGGAAAAAGTATTAAACTTTATGGATTTTCATAGTGTGGTCATATTTCAGTTCAGGAAATTATAATCTATTTGGATTTTCACTATGTAAATACCATTGTCTGCAAACTGTTTTTGTTCCACCATAAATATGCTTGGGAAATAGAACTGAAAGCTCACTTCATCATTCTTACTCTCTGTATCCTGAGAACAAGATTTTCGTTTACACGGTGTTCTGACTATAGACTTTTTATTTCATTTCTATTTTGGTTCCACTACAGTCATGTCATTATATCTACCCCCCATGGCCCTTTCTTCCTTTTTAATCCAGGTTTGGCTTCCTTTCTCCCAGTAATTTCTCTGGTCATCTTGACTCTTCCCATGGCCTATTAAATTTTGGTTCCTTTTGTGCTTAAACTCTTGTGAGGTAGAAAGATAGGGCATAATTATTTTAGCTAATCAGGGTATGATTATATTTAGCTTAAAATAAATGTATTAAGACTCATGGAGTTCAATCACCAGGGGTTTAATTGGAGCCAGAGCTCAACATCTAGCCCACAAGCCAGTTTTTGGAAGAAAGTTAAAGCCAGATCCCATGAAATCAGAAACATATCCTCCTGAATTCATATGATTTTTCCCACTGAAACTACCCCCATATTGGATATTTTCATCTCAGAACTCAGTCATACATGTGAGTAAAAGTAAATAAACCTCTGAGCATTTGCAGATGGTCTATCGTTCACGCCAGAGGTATATATTCTTGAAAATGTTATATATTTTGTTGTAAAAGTTTAAAATCTATATACTACATGGGCAAAAATCTCCCATGGATGAGTGTTTTAGGGGGTTACTGCACCTACACTGCAGAATTAATGCAGTTTGATACCACCTTAACTGCCATAGGTCAGTGCTATGGAATTCTGGGAACTGTAATTTTGTGAAATAGCCTGCCCTGTCAGAGAGCTCTGGTGCCACAACTACAAATCCCAGGATTCCATAAGATGGAGCCATGACACTGGTGGTGCAGTGGTTAAATGCCTGTACTGCAGCCACTCATTCATAAACCACAAGGTTGCGAGTTCAATACTAGCCAGGGCTCAGGGTAGACTCAGGCCTGCATCCTTCCAAGGTCGCTAAAATGACTACCCAACTGTTGGGGGGCAATGAGCTTAGTTATAAACTGCTTAGACATCCCACAGCGCAATATAAAGCGGTATATAAATGAAAATGAAGCTGCTTTAAAGGGGGTGTCAAAAAAAGGTTGCTGCCACACTGTAGAAATAATCCAGTTTGACACTGCTTTAAATGCCATGGCCCAATGCTATGAAATCCTGGGATTTGTAGTTTTCAATTATACACAAAAATACACAATCACAACCTTTCAGCCTGCCCTGTCAGAGAGCTCTGGTACCGCAACAAACTACAAATCCCAGGATTTCATAGCACTGAGCCATGGAAGTCAAAAGTGGTGCCAAACTGCTTTATTTCTGCAGTGTGGCAGCAGCCATATGGCATTAATTCTGCAGTGTTGGCAGAGGCACTGAAGTTGTGCCCCAAACAGTGAAGAATCTTGTGGCAAGTGGCAGATTATAACCACTTTTTCACCCCGACTGAAACCTGTGGATAAACTTTATTTCAAAAATAAATAAACAAAGCACTTCAGCATGTATTTGGTTGTTGAATCCCATTCTGAGAGAAAGGGTGGGTGGGATATCAATTCAATAAGCAAATAAACAAAACTATTTTTAACATATATTTTAATACTAGTATTTTATTACCAATATTTTATTAGTAAAATATTATTAATAAAATATTAGTAATATTTATTTATTAAAAACCTTTTGTAATCAATGTTAATAGTTCTAATTCTATCTTTTTAAAAATTATTGTAAGCCACCTTGAACCCCATTTTCGGGGAGAAAGACAGGGTAAAAATCCTTTAAGAAATGAAAAAATAAAAATAAATAATACAGATAAATAAATCATGGCTTTACAAAAACCCATGAAGGCAGAGAGACTGAACATGGCAGTGGAAATAAATTTGTTATGTGCCTTCAAGTCATTTCCGACTTTTGGGTAACCCTATTATGGGGTTTTCTCGGCAAGGTACCCAAACTCGCTGCAGAAATAATCTAGTTTGAAACCGCTTTAACTGCCCCTGGCTCAATGCTAGGCAATTCTGGGAATTATAGTTTTGTGAGACATTTAGCCTTCTCTGTCAGAGAACTACAATTCTCAGGCAATTCCCTAGCACTGAGCCAGAGCAGTTAAAGTCAGTTTTCAAACTGGATTATTTCTGCAGTGTGTTTTGGATAAAGGTTTGAGAGTGGGGGGAGGGGGTTGCCATGGACTTCCCATGAGGCTGAGACAGAGATACTAAAACAAATGACAGTACTTGCCCATAGGGAAACCATACTTGCCCATAGGGTGCCCATAGGGAAATATATGTTTTCCTATGGATATGTGTTCTGTATTTCCCTATGGACAATTATTCCCGTGTTTCTCTATTGGCAAGTATTCCCTAATGTTTCCTTATGGGCAAGTAATTCCCATTATTTCCCTATGGGCAAGCATCCCCTAACGTTTCCCTGTGGGCAAGTACTGTCATTTGTTTCAGCACGCCCTGGCTGAGAGAGTGTGACTAGCCAGTGGTATTTGAACCTGGGTCTCCAGAGTCCAAAACTCAAAACCACGGTGCCACTCTGGCTCAGTGAAAATAAATACATAAATATATAATATATTGGCAGACCAGTGGCCGGCTGCCTAGCTAATTTTATATATATATATATATATATATATATAAAATAAAATCAGCTAGGCATCAGCTATAATAAAATAAAATAAAATGTGTGATTAGCCCATTGTCACCCAGTAGGATTCGAACCCGAGTCTCCAGAGTCCAAAACTAAACCTAGCTGATTTTATTTTATATATTCATCAGTTAGGATTTGAGTTTGGGACTCTGGAGACCTGGGTTCGAATGCTACTGGGTGACAATGGCCCAGTCACTCTCTCTCAGCCAGGACATACTAATTATATATATATATATATATATATATATACTGGGTGACAATGGGCTAGTCACATTCTCTCAGCCAGGACGTACTAATATACTAATACACACACACACACATTAGTACGTCCTGGGTGAGAGAGTGTGACTAGCCCATATATATATATATATATGGGTTAGTCACACTCTCTCAGCCAGGACGTATATAAAAATCTATATATAATATATAAAAATATATAAATATAAAATATATAAATATATATATAAAATATATTTTAAAAAATCAGCTGGGCAGACGGCCCCTGGTCTGCCAAGGCGCCCGGGACTCTGGTCGTCTTCCTCCTCTCACAGCACACAACGGCGGGGCCTCCATTTCTCCTCACGTTAATCCTCCGAAGGGAGAGAAGGAGGAGGGAAGCGAGCGAGGCCTCGCTGGGCCATAAACTCTCCGGAGCAACAGAGAAGGGGGGAAAGGAAAGGGAGACGAGGAGGAGGAGGAGGAGGCCTGCCCGCCTGAACCCTGCCCTCCACCCTTTGACCGCCTCAGGAAAGAGGCGGCGCCGCCATTGTCGTCGTCGTCGTCGTCGTCGTGCTCTGACTCCGCAGCGCCGGCTGAGGCGACATGGGGAAGGCGGAAGGGGAGGCCTCGGCCTCGGCCTGGAGGCTCTTTCCGGCGGGGAAGCAGGCCAGGCCACGGAGCTGAGAAGGAAGGGAAGAAGGAAAAGGAAGGAGGCCGCGCTCCCCTCAGCGCAAAGGGCAGCCTCGGCCTCTGTGCGGCGTCTCCCTCTTCCCTCAAACCCACCCATTTCCCCTCCGATTTAACCGAACTGAATCCGTCAAGGGAGGCCTGGCGGGGCCCCATTGGCAAAGCGGGGTGTGTGTTGTGTGTGTGAGGTTTCCCTCAGCAGGAACTCCTTCCCCCTCCATTTTCAGTAGACACGGACTCATCCTCGCCTCACTCAGGATATTCAGTGCCTTTTAGGGTATCCGAGGAAGCCCTGAACCCCAGAGAGAAATCCCACCATCACCATCACCACCATCATTATTATTTGGCTATTGAAACCCTATTATCCCTTGTATTCCTGGCTTGGCTTTCCAAAAGGTTGGGGGAGAGGTGAGGGGTGTTTGGTAATGGAAGTAGCAGGGCTGGGGAGTAGGAGTAAGGAGTAAGTGGTTTTTACAGGAGTAGGAATAAGGAGTAACAAATATATATTTGCCACCCCTTTATTCCTGTTATTATATCGTACATTTGAATTTTGTTTGTGAGCCTGATCAAGTTAATTTTTAGAAGTATTTTGTATTGAGGAGTATAATAGGAGTAGGAGTAACATCAAGAAAAAATATATATCTTACTCCAGAGTAGGACAAGGAGCAACCCCAAAATTATCACTACTCCCCAGCCCTAGAAAGGAGGAAGGATGAAAAGTGTAGACACAAACAGGCTTGAATTTAATTTCAGAGGATAACTAAGGAAGCTTTCCCAGAGAGAAGTCTTATTATTATTATTATTATTATTATTAGGTTATTGAAAGCCTATTATCCCTATTATTATTATTATTATTTGGTTATTGAAAGCTTATTATTCCTTGTTTTCTTAGCTTGACTTTCAAAAAGATTGGGAGAGGTGAGAGGTTTTTGATGGAGGAAGGATGGAAAGTGTAGACACAACCAGGCTTAGAATGAACTTAATCTCGTAGGATACCTGAGGAAACCCTAAGTCCCAGTGAGAAATTCCATTTTCCCCCCCTTTGGTTATTGAAAGCCTATTATCCCTAGTTTTCCTAGCTTGTCTTATCTCAGAAGATACCACAGGAAGCCTTAAATCCCAGTGAGAAATCCCACTTTTTCTTTGGTTATTGAAAGCCTGTTGTCCCTAGTTTTCCTAGCTTGGTTTTCAAAAAGGTTAGAGGCAGTGGTGGAAGAAGGAAGGATGGAAAGCGTAGACACAACCAAGCTTAAAATGAATTTATCTCAGAGCATACCTGAGGAAGGCCCAAGTCTCAGTGAAAACTCCCACTTTTTCTTTGGCTGTTAAAAGTCTATTATCCTTAGTTTTCCTACCTTGGCTTTCAAAAGGGTTTTTTTGTTGTTGGGGGGATGGCTGGAAGGAAGGCTGGAAAGTGTAAACACAACCAGATTTAAAATGAATCTCCCTCCTTAGCAGGTGGTATAAAATTGCAGAGGAGGAATGAAAGTTGAAGGGATTTTGTAGGAAGATTCACCTTTAAGAAACACCTGTCCACCTGCTGCTAGGCCCCTGGCCAAGGAGCACGTTGGGACCCACACATATATGTTTGTCAAGGGGTTTGTAAGGCTTAGGTGAGCCTCCACACCACCATTAGGTGTACTTTTCCTCTTTGTAAACGCCAACATAAAACCCAATACTATGTTGGCAGAGCAGACCCAGAAGTGGTTTCCAACTCACGTGCAAGTTACTGTCCTTCAGGCCAAAGATCTGAAGCCGAAGGGCAAAAGTGGCACTAATGATACCTATACTATCATCCAGTTGGGAAAGGAAAAGTACTCCACCTCAGTGGCTGAGAAGACATTGGATCCTGTATGGAAAGAAGAGGCCTCCTTTGAGCTGCCTGGATTGCTGATGGAAGGCAATTCTGAGAAATACATCCTCTACCTGATTGTCATGCACAGGTCTCTTGTTGGGCTTGATAAGTTTCTGGGACAAGTGGCAATAAACCTGAATGAAATCTTTGAGGACAAGCTTAGAAGGAAAACAGAGTAAGTTTTGTTTTATACATATATTTATAAATGATCACATTACATGAAAGGCTTACTTTTACATCTCCATGAGTGGATAGAAAATTCTCCAAACTGATAGCCTGTACAAAATTAACAGCTGCGTGCATGCATACACTTTTTTGTGCCTATCTGTGGGCTTCTAGTTAGGATTTTGGAAATGAATGCATATGGGCATTGTTCACTGTTGATATGTGGCCATATGTAATTATAGTCGCCCCTCTATTTTTGTGGGCGATCTGTTCTAACCCCCCCCCCGCGAAAACAGAAAACTGCAAATATTCAAGCCCCATAGGCTTCAATGGCAGTGTGCGCCCATGGGTGTGCCCCCCATTTTGTCCCCCTCTATTTGCCGTCTGCAAATGGGCGAGGGACATTGACTTCAAGTCCATGAAAATGGAGGGGCAACTATTTGCAAATGTTAAGCAGGGGGCCACCAAAGAACTATGGACCTTTGATGCATAGCCTCTTTTCCAGTCACAAGTGATGTTCTGTTACCATGTTGCACCTTCACATGTGTGAATGATTACATGCATTAGTATTCTGGAAGTATATTTATTGCATAGCATTCCACTGAATGGAATTCATTGCAGTTTAAGGAATGAATTTTGTTCATTTTATCATATTAGCTGTTGTCCCATTTTAGGAAGACAAGTGTAATTTCTAAATCCAGTCACTAAATAAATAAATGAAATTAACTCAAGGGCTTAGTGGGTGTGGTAACTAGTTCCAAACCTAATATAGCTACTACTTTATTGGTATGGTTATTTTAAACAATTAAACAATTTAATGTGAGCTTCCCTGGGACCCTTTGGGAGAAAGGCGGCATAAAAAATGAAGTAAAATAAATAAATAAACAAATAAATGTGGTTATAACATCTTGGTTTACCTGCATATAATTTTTCGTAGGTAACTATGGGTTCTACATTGCAATGCCAAGCCATTTTCAGAAGTACAGCGCACCCAGGTTTTTCAGTTGGCCCATGTGTACATGGCGGCACAAGTGAGAGAGCGGGGCCATTGAAAAGAATGGGACTTAAGGTCCTGCGTTTTTTGCTGTCTGGGGGGGATCTCGACCATATCCCCCGCGGATAGCCGGGGCATACTATATTATTTTTTTAAAAAGTATTTTTTTAAAAATGCATTCTTATTGGATAGATCCATTCCTCATTCATCCATATATCAACAACATTCTAGCTTTCATGATAAACTTGTTCATATACAGTGGGACCTCAGTATCCATGGAAGATCTGTTCTGGACCCCCTGTGGATATCAAAATCTGCAGATGTTCAAGTCCCGTTGTCCAATGGTGGTGTGTGCATGCAGCCACACCGCCATTAGAGACAACAGGACTTCAGAGAAGCTCCTGTTGTCCCCAATGATGGCTGGATGCACTTGCCACCACTGGGGACAACGGGGGCTATCCCTAATGGTTGTGCGGCCACATGCATGCACCACTGTTGGGGACAATGCGGGATTGTCGTCCGCAAATGCTCACATCTGTAGATGGCAAGTCTACGGATACCAAGGCTCCACTGTATGTTATTTAGGAGGCAGTGAAATGTGTCTTAAGTTGTTAAAGCTGTAGTCCTACATATACTCCTTTATGTAATCGCCCCAGCAATTCAATGGGATGTAGGAGATATGGAGGGCTGTAATGTCTATTGACGTTCCACTCCTTTCAGGTAGAATTCTAGAACTCAAGCTGATGCCTCTATGGAGAGGCAAATTATTCAGTCAGTGAGTAAGTAGTTTTTTCTTCACAGATTATGGCACCAAAAATCAGTGGAAGAATAACAGAATTATGTATTCAAAAAATCTTACAGTGTAATGGGCTTAAATACCCTAACAACACCAGATCGTCTCTCTGATATAACAAACTAAGCAGGGTGATATCTAGTTAGTACTTGGATGGGAGACCGCCATGGAATGCCAGGTGCTGTAGGCTATATTTCAGAGGAAGGAGTTAAATTATACATGTATTGAGTTTCATTTGGTATGCTCCACGCTAATACTACATTACTTGTTTTGTTTTTTGGTCCCCTTGATGAATGAGAAGACTAACAATTTTTAAAATTCAAACACAGCATTGTGTTCTGAATGTAAATGCGTGCAGTGCCTCCCTATTCAAATGGTCCCATTTGAGTATTATGTGTCAGCTTAATAATGAACAGGCAACCCCTTTGCTCTTCCATAGTACAATTGTCTAATTGGTGATAGCTTCCATTTTGTATGAACTTAGGATGGAGTGGGGGAGTAAGCACTGCTTAAATAAAACCACTGAAATGAGTGGAGTGGCCCAGTGAAGAGGATTGATTCAGACATCTCAAAATAATTTTACAATACTTGTTACAAGTTTTCAACACTGCACATATTACAGTCAGTCCTCCATATCCATAGATTCTTTATTCATGGATTCAAACATCCATGGCTTGAAAATATTCAAAAAATATATAAATTCCCAAAGCAAACTTTGATTTTCCCATTTTATATAAGAGAGACTGTTTTACTATGGGCCTTTACAGACTGCCAGAAATAATGAAGCTTGAGGCACTTTAACTGTCCTGGCTCAGTGCTAAGGAATCATGGGAACTGTAGTTTATTGTAGCACCAGAGCTCTCTGACAGAAAAGGCTCAATGTCCCAGAAAAAAATACAATTCCCATGATTCCCTAGCGCTAAGTCAGGACAGTTAAAGTAGCCCAAAGTGGCATTATTCCTGGCAGTCTGTAAAGGTCCTCAGTCAGTGTATTTAATGGGACTTGTGCATTCATGGATTTTAGTATCCATGGGGCATCCTGGAACCAGACCCTAGTGGATATCAAAGGCTCACTATAGTGGCAGAAACAGGTGGTTGCCAGTTTTGAAACAATCCAGGATCATAAACCATCCTCAGATCTTGGCTTATTCCAAAAATGTATAATCATTGGATAAAACAGAAAACTATTCAAGTAGAATGGATCAATCATGGTTTGGGCAAAGGGCTTTGTAACAAGGAAAACGGTTTCTTCATATTTCAGTTCACCACGCCAAGGTATAATAGTATGAATGTTGTCATTGTGTTGCAGACATACAACTGAAAAAGAGAGCCAATTGGCTATATCACTTAGGGCTTGAACAGAGTGCCAGAAATAATCCAGTTTGAGATCACTTTAACTGTCCTGGCTCAATGTTAGGGAATCATGGAAAGTGTAGTTTTTTCTGAGACATTGAACCTTCTCTGTCAGGGAGCTCTGGTGCCACAATAAACTATAGTTCCCATGATTCCCTTGCACTGAGCCAGGGCAGTTAAAGTGGACTCAAGCTGGATTATTTCTGGCAGTATGTTCAGGCCCTTTATTTCAATTGGGGACACTGGAATTCTTTAGCCTTGCGTAAACTAAACAAAGTTCCCTGAAAGAGAACTTTCCACTATTACCAATTATCTTCTGCTATATGCCGCCATGGGAAGGTGTTTTGGTGTGTTATAATCATTCACATAGGGTGGTGAAATCAGACATCTAGGTATCTTGAATAATTGTGCTTTCTACTATACAGATTGTGGCAGAAGTGTATGGGCTCCTCTTTAGACAAATCTGTGCAAAAATATAATAATAATAATAATAATAATAATAATAATAATAATAATAATAATAATATTCTTATACCCCACCTTTTGCCAAGGCAATCAAGGTGGCTTACATAATATAAGATACACTTTAAAAGCATGTTATGAGATACAGTTTAAAAGAATATTAAACAGCAATAACAATGATAACAATTAAACCCCCCTTAAAAGAGAGAGGAAGGGCCCTTCTTTCCTGCCTAGGCCCAATGGAGCTGGACTGCCTTCTCTCCCTCGATGATGGTGGATGGAGAGAGGGCCCTTTTTCTTTTTCAGGCTAGGCCTGATGGAGATGTATTTCTACTTAAATACCAAATTAAAGTATTAATTGCATGTATTTCTCTGAAAATTAACATAATGTCCACAGTCATAAATCATATGATACATACATTTCTATATTTATGAAGAGCTCACAGTCAGTAATACGGATTTTTTAATTTAATTTTTTTTTTATTTTTGGCATCTTGTTCAGTCTATATGCTCTCCAGCCCTCAAATAGAGGACATCCCTTACAATAGTGGACACTTGCCATTCCTATAAGGGACAAGATTTCTGGTTGGCCCTCAGATAAAGGACTTCATTTACAGTAAGGGGCACCTATAAGTCTTGGTAATGGAAGAATTAAAAAAAATTCTATTTACTGATTATAAATGTGAGAGAATTTAAAAATCATGCTAACTGAAAATAAGGGAAAAGGGGAAAGAAAAGAAGGGAGAATGACAAAGACATAAAGAACACAGGATAAGTATGAGGATAATGAATTGTTTTATTTATTTATAGCCTGCTTTTCCCCCAGCCCTGGGGCTCAAGTATGATGGTGGATGGAGGGAGAACCATATTATGAAAATATGTATTTATTACTCAAAGGATGTGTCTATTATCTCTCAACCAGTACGGCTCTGAGGCAATGTATAAAGCCTTAAGTTAGAAAACTTAAGTTGCCATGATTGGTTTTTCTTCAGGAAATTGTTTGCCACCAATATCTAATATTTGTGTACTTTGAAAAAATGTACAAGAGGTTAGTATTGTGTCTGATCTATATATTTATGTTTAACAGGATGTGCTTTATTATAGATTAGATGGTATTGGACTGGGGAACCCCAATCTTGCAACTTTTGCATGTGGCTTCGAAAGAGTGGCTTCATGCCGCCCCTGAGAGCACCAGATCAGGGTTGCAGCAACTGCACATCACAGCCCCGATCTGATGCTTTGCCTTTGCTGTGGCGGCGCCGGCTTTCTGGAGATTCTTTGGCACAGTGCATCTGAACGCTGCGCCACAAACACACCCTTTTGCCACCCACCGTGCGGTCAGGTGGGTGGGGTGACACCGTCGTTGGGGTGTGCAGTGTGTGGATGCCATGCCCCCACTCTACCCCAAGGCCTGTGTTAAACGCTGGTCTGTTTAGCTCAGGGGTAGGCAACCTTTCCCCTTTAAGGGCCAAGGGACTTCAGCTCCCAGAAGCCTCAGCCATGTTGGCCAATAGTCCCATGTTGGCCAATAGCTCCTGGGATTCTGGGAGCTGAAGTCCCTCGGCCCTTAAAGGGGAAAGGTTGCCTACCCCTGGTTTAGCTCTCTAGTCTCAGTGGGATTTGCTCTTACATACATGAATACAGTATTGGTTTGCAACCGGAAAATAACCTGGGTGCTTCAGGCACAAGGCTTTTTTCATATGTGTATTTACAGTGAAGGTGAAATTGTTACTAATAGTCGGTAGGGAATCAAATATGTTTCACTGCAAGTAATACTGGTACATCTATCAAAAATTTACTGTATTTGCTAAATCACAACATTTTGTTGTGGGGGAAAAGGTACTTTCCATACTTAGTATATTTGTTGCTGCTATGCTTCTATCTCTGTTATGATTGTATAAGTGTAATAAAAACATCTCTTGCCTAATGTATTTGCCATTACCTGAGACCTTTGATAGCAGTCTGTACTTCTGTGTCTGCCACTACAATGGGCCCTGTGTATCTGCTGGGATTTGGTTCCAGGACCTCCCATGCATACCAAAATCCATGGATACACAAATCCCATTAAATACATTGACATAGTAAAATGGTGTCTCTTATATAAAATGGCAAAATTAAGGTTTGCTTTGGGAATCTATATATTTTTTGAATATTTTCAAGCCTCGGATGCTTGAATCCATGAATAAAGAATCCGTGGATATGGAGGGCCAACTGTAATATGTGCACAGTGTTGAAAACGTAAAAAATATTGCAAAATTATTTTGAAATGTTTATATCAGTGCTAGCCACTCCATTTATTTAATTCATTTTTATGTTTTTAATTGTACTGTTTTTTAATATTATGAAGCCTCTCTGAGTCCCAGTTCTGGGAAAAGAGCGGAATACTACTACTACTGCTACTACTACTACTACTAATAATAATTTCAGTGCTCTTACTTATCCTAACAAACATCAACGCAACTTGTTACCCCACTTTTCGTGTAGTATCCATCCACTTTGTAATGATTTCCTGCTTTTTAAAGCAAAGCAGCTTCATTTATATACCGCTTCATACCATGCTATGGAGTGTCTAAGCGGTTTACAACTGTAAGCTCATTGCCCCCCAACAGCTGGGTACTCATTTTAGCGACCTCGGAAGGATGCAGGCCTGAGTCTAGCCTGAGCCCTGGCTAGTATTGAACTCGCAACCTTGTGGTCTATGAGTGAGTGGCTGCAGTACAGGCATTTAACCACTGCGCCACCAGGGCTTTTTAAAAAGTTAGTTCTTAGTGTTCACTTCCCCTCTCATGCTGGAACATCCAGACATTAAATAAAATACACAAAAGACAAAGGGCCTTTGCAGACTGCCAGAAATAGTGCAAATTGAGTCCACTTTAAGGGTTAGGGTTAGTGCTAGGGAGTCATGGGAATTGTTTTTTTTCTGAGACATTGAGCCTTCTCTGTCAGAGAGCTCTGGTGCCACAATAAAATACAGTTCCCATGATTCCCTAACCCTTAAAGTGGACTCAATTTGCACTATTTCTGGCAGTCTGCAAAGGCCCAAAGAGAGAAAAACAATAATAAAAAGTGCCTAGCTGTTTTGAGCAAAGTTACCTATTTCGTCAGCTGTATTGGGAGAAGATGCTAATTCTATGCAGCTATTGGAATATACAAACAGTGGAGATTGGGATAGAATAACTGAGTTGGAAGAGACCTCAAGGGCCATCAAGTCCAACCTTCTGCCATGCAGGAACCTACAATCAAATCACCCCAACAAATGGCTATCCAGACTCTGTTTAAAAACCTCCAAAGAAGGAGACTCCACCACTCTCTGAGGGAGTGTGTTCCCTTTTTGAACAGCTCTTACTGTCAGGAAGTTCTTCCTAACATTGAGGTAGTATCTTGTTTCCTGTACTGTACTGGCCTTTCTGGTATAACTTCCTGTTTGCATATTGGATTTTATATTTGTGTGTAGACCTTCATACGTGGTGCCCATGATTTAAACCTCTGTTTGTGGTTCTGGCCTATGTGTTTTAGGCACTGAGTGTTTTGTAAGCTTCCAGTTGAAATGTGGAATCCAGTGTGCTGTACTAGGGCTGTATCATCCTGATCCTCATGCTACATGTACAGTGCTTTACAAATGTTAGCTCAGGTACTCACTGTTACTGTCACAAGGTTTGACATAGTGCTGCTGTAGCACCAAGTAGTAGTGGGTAAATCACATCTTTTTTCCTTTGTTCCTTTGTTCTCTTTTCACTTGCTGCCTGAAAAACTCCATACCAACTCTTGAAGTGTGGAAGGGGCTATGTTTATAGATACCCACTCATATTCTTAATCAGTTTTACTCTGACTTTGGTAATAGACCCAGCCTGTGCAGAATGATTTCATATTGTTGATAGAGGAAAACATAACAATTGTATAGCCATATAAGTTGAGTCTCCCTTATCCTGCATTTCAAAATCTGAAACATTTCAAAAACCAAAGCTTTTTTCATGGGTAGTTGAGGTAGTGACACCTTTACTTTCTGACACTTTGTTTCATGCACAAAATTATTTTAAATATTGCATAAAATTACCAGCAGGCTATGTGTATAAGATGTATTTGAAACATAAATGAATTTTGTGTTTATACTTGGTCCTATCTCCAAGATATCTCATTATGTATGTATATGAAAATACAGGTATTCTGAAATAAATAAATAAATAAATAAATAAATAAATATTCTAAACACTTCTGGTCCCAAGCATTTTGGAAAAGGGAGACTCAACCTGTATATCCTTAGTACAAGAAATGAATTGTCTTGATGGATGGAAAAATGATGGAAATTTCATTACTGTGCTAATTATAAATTTGACAAAACATCTGAGAGGCAGGTAGAATATTGTTTTCAGATGTTTCTGCTATACAAGTGTGCTGTATATATGGTATCTGAACAAACACAACAGATTTGGAAACATGCAGTCCAATATATCACTTCTTTAAATGGAAATCAGGAATCTATGATGGTTCTGCATTATAAGCACATTGTATAAAACTAAATTTGATGCCTTATTATATAATCTTGATTTCTTTCAAAGCTGCTAATAAATATATATTTGTATTAAATTGTGTTTCCTTGCTTTCAAATGTATTTAACAGACCTGGGGTATTGTATCCAAAGTGACTTTCTAACATTGATATGACTTTAACGTTGTTTAGCTTGGGGATAAATGAGATCCAAGTATTTGATGAAGTGTCTTTATTGGTAATATTTCTTGTTTTTAATATATTTAATAGCTTCCTCCTTCCAACACAGCTGTACATATGGTTCTCTAAGAGACAGACTTCAGAGTCACTAGAGTATTACAAAAAAGATATTTAATATTCTGCACAATGCTGAACCTTGTCAGCAATTCCCCTGTGTGTTTTTTTTCTTGTACAAAAAATGAAGGATACCTGCTGATCTAGATTTCCTAGGGAGACTTCAGAGCATGCAACATGCAGCCTTTTTTTTTTTAATCAAGGAAATGTGTTTGCCAGTCCATTGTGGCTTTAAAGATGTATTAGGCCCCAGACTAATAGCCTCTTGAACGTTAACACTTTTAAGTTGCAGTTGGTTCTTGCTTAAAAAGCATATGTGTTTTAAAAGATCACTTGATGTTTCTTGTAGTACTGAAGTTTCTTGCAGCAGTGGTATTATGTGCTGGGCTCCTCCATCTTGTATTTTAATATCTTCATTTTGGCACAAGATTTAAGAAATGAAAACAATAGCTAATATAGCTTGGCACATAAATATTTTTATTTCAGAACCTTTTTCCTTTTCATGAGCATGAAAAATCATTAGCTGTTGAAAGAAAGGAAAAAGGGTTATTAAAACTGTTACTTCAGATCTGGAGCAGGTGGTTGTCTCCAAGGCTTTGTTTATGGTCCTTGTGTTCTAGTACCATCCGAAACATCCAATCTATTTATAATTGCCTCCTCCTTGATCAGATATTGTTGAATGTGGCAACATGTTATGGAATAAGTTGCTGTTGTATGTCTTCAAGTTACTGCCAACTTATGGCGAACCTATCATGGGGTTTTCTTGGCAAGATTTGCTCAGAGGGGGTTTGCCTTTGCTTCCCTCTGAGGCTGAGAGAGTATGACTTGCCCAAGATCACACACTGGGTTTACATGACTGAGTGGTGATTTGAACCTTGGTCTCCAGAGTCATAGTCCAGTGCTCAAACCACTGCATCACTCTGGCTCTCATGAGAAATCTTAACCTGCTGTAAATCTGAGTCTGCTCATCTTTCTACTCAGCACAGGAGAAGTTAAAGAGTGAACCATATTATACAGTGAACCACATATACCACATTAACAGTACATTCATGTACATGTCTGCTAAGAAATAAATCCCACTGAATTGAATTAAGCTTACTTCCAGGTATGTGGGTGTGCAACTGTAGACTACAGGATGTCTCTTATAAGAAATAAGTGAGGTTTGTTTTAATGGTGATTGGATACCACACTCTAAAATGTGGCATAATTTGTGTTGTTCCTCCTCCCTTTTGGCCAAAAAGACACTTGTAAGCTGGCACATGAATGTGCTCCCATTTAACTTAAAAAGACCCCTCTTGCTCTCTAGGGATATGGAGTCAATTTCATAATTCCCCTGTAAGCTTTTCATAAATTGGAAATTGCTCCCTACACCCCTAAAGGAAGCAGGGTTCCTTTCTAGGTTATAGTGGAGTGCTCAAGGTGCTCAGAGGGAATACACTATCCCTGGAAGTTGTCTGCCCTTGATATGTAGAGTTGGGTTGCATACAGTACACTTAAAATTCATCAAGGATATATAAAAATACAAGATTGAATATGAAAAGTAGTAGTATGTGCTTTATTGTAGTTTAGTTCTAAAAGGTTCTTTCTCTACTATGTTTTATTTTCTTTTTGAAAAGCTTTCATGTTGTACCTTTTCTGTCCTGTATTTGGGAAACTTATTTCCTTATTAAGCCACATATCCTATGATTTTATGTTTGCACTGCTTTTCCAGATTCTGATAATGAAATCACAATAACCCTCATCATTCTGAAGAAGAGATTTAATCAAATACTCTGATTGCATTCTAAGGCCTGTATCATTACAGTGAAAATTCCTTTTTAGATCTTCATCTGAGGATGTAGGCTCCAGTCTACAAAAGCTCATGCTACTAACTTTTATCTTTCTGTTAGTCTCCAAGGTGCTGCAAGATCCCTTTACATACTTGTTACAGATTGTTTTTCATTTATTTCTTTTATAAATAGAAATAGGTAATCTAGATCTATCTGGTTGTCATGTTGGTTTTGGAATGACATCTTAACTTGAAGGCTACTGAAATAAATGTGTGTGTATGCATTTATTACATGTATAAACAAAGGAAATAAATAAATAAATATAAAACTCTGACCAGGTGAACTGATAACAATTGATATTTGAATAATCTTATTAAAGGACCTAGGTAAAACATTTGCAAAATTTCAAGAGATTAAATAGTAGAGAAGCTATCAAAAAGATATATGGAAAGTTTGAAATATTTTGTTATTAGTATTTTCAGGGGGGAATAGGAAGAATTGTTAAGTTATATTTTTTCAATTAAAAATGAATATTGAAGGAAGATAGGAGTTAGCATACAGAAATTTTACACAGCAGCATCAGTAAAATGTTGAGATTGAAAACTGGACCAGAAAGATTAAGACATTAATTAGAAGGAGGAAATAAAGTATTGGAAGTAGATAGCCATACAAACAGTTTGAATGAGATGGTATGGTCTTTCTCTGTGTAGCTGAAAATCAAGCAGACATTAATTTTGAATTTATTCACTGAAATAAGGTATTATTTGCAAAATAGCCATCTTAGTTTAGATAGTGACAAAATATGTCAGTATTATTTGGCAGTGGAATGGTTAGTTTATGTAGGTTGGTAGATTTACATGATTTTGTGTAGTGGCTAGAATGTTGTCTTCAAATCCTGAATCAAATGCCATCTCAGCCTTGAACTATCTAGGTGGCCATGAGCATGCCATTCTCTCTGAATCCCAGACCCTTCCAACTTTTTAACTTAAGGGATGACACAGGGTAGTACTTATAATTGACGTATGCTGTCTAGTAGCCTCATTATCTTTTAATTAGTATTACTTTAACTTGTATGCAATGTGCCTTGAATACTCTGTTATATACATGCTAAGTTATACTTGCTAAAGCTAAAGTATCTTAGCTTTCATCAACTTTAATTTACCTCCTTCGATTGCAGGTGGAATGGAAATCCATTTTGGTCGTTTAATATTAAAGATTTACGGTATATTGTAAAATGAAATTTGATTTTTAATAACCACTGACACTTGCAGATTTTATATCTCATTGCAGTTCTACATTTTTTTAGTATGGTTGAATTATGGTAAGGTATGGTGTAAATTTGTTGTTGTTAGCTGCCCTCGAGTAGGTTCTGATTCATGGTGACCCTGTGGCTGAGACATCTCCAAGAGTCCCTATCCTCCACTGCCTTGCTCAGATCCTGCAAGCCCTTGCCCGTAACCCCCTGATTGAGTCTATCCATCCAGTTTGTGTCTTCCTCTCTTTCTTCTACCCCCTACCTTTCTTAGCATTAGTGTTTTTTCTAGTGATCCGTGCCTTCTCATGATGTGACCAAGTACGATAGTCTCAACTTGATCATCTTAGCTTCCAAGGAGAGTTCTAGTCTGATCTGTTCAAGAACCCATTTGTTTATCTTCTTGACTGTTCATGGTACCCTAAGTTCTCTTCTCCAGTATCACATTTCAGATGAGTTGATTTTCTTTCTTTCTGCTTCCTTCACTGTACAGCTTTGCATCCACACATGGTAATTGGGAATACAGTGGCCTGGACAATTCTGACTTTAGTGCTCAGTTGTATGTTTTTGCTCTTCAGTATCTTTTCCAGTTCTTTCATAGCTGCCCTTCCCATTCCTAGTTATTTTTTTATTTCTTGACTGCAGTCTCCATTCTGGTCAATGTTTGATCCTAGATATGGGAATTCTTTCACTACTGTATATACTCATGTATAAGTCTAGATGTTTTAGTCAAAAAAATTGACCCCAAAAATCTAAGTTGACTTATCCACAGGACAATGTAAGTTCTGTACTTTAACTCCTATTTAAAAAGGAACCATCCCCTAGTGAAAGGCAAGAGCATAATCTGTCCTGGAAGCATTGACTCCCCTCTATTCTCTCACCCATCCATCCTCTAGGGCAACAAACAGTTATGACTGCTGGAATTTTGTAAGTTCTTTTGCATTGTTTTCCTTTGCTTCATCCTTTAGATCAGTGATTCTCAAACTTTGTTCTTCCAGATGTTTTTCATTTCCGTTCCCAGAATTCCTGTCAGTCAAGCTGGCTGGAGCTTTTGGAAGTTGTAGCCCAAAACAGCTGGAGAACCAAAATTTGGAAACCACTACTTTAGATCCTTTGTTTCATGCCCTTTATCATTAACTTATTTACGGTCATTTCAAAATCTGTAATTTTGCCCCCCAAACCTGCCCTCGACTTATACATGGGTTCAACTATGTATAGTCAAGTATATATAGTATTTAAATTTCCTTGTTGTCTAAATTGAACTTGTGTATTTTCTCCATAGTTATTATTTTTTGTATTCTTTATGTCCAGCATCAGACCTGCCTTTGACCTTCCTTATTAACTGTTCCAATTACTGAATGTCTTCTGCTAATATTATGGTGTCATCTGCATATCGTAGGTTGTTAATGTTGCTTCCTGCTATCTTAACTCTTCCTTTTTCTGATTCTAATTCTGCTTTTCTTATGATGTTTTCAGCATATAAGTTAAACAAGTAGGGTGATAGGATGCATCCTTGTCTGACCCCTTTGCCTATAGGGAGCTACTCTGTTTCCCTGAATTATGTTCTGACAGTGACCTCTTGTCTTTGATACAGATTCCTCATCAGGACTATCAGATGTAATGGCACCCCCATGTCTTTGAGTGTGTTCCATAGCTTTTCGTGTTCTATACAATCAAATACTTTGCTGTAGTCTATGAAACACATGATAATTCTTTTTGAAATTCTTTGGTGTGCTCCATTATGTTTGCAGTGTGGTCCCTAATGCCACTTTCTTTTCTGAATCCTGCTTGCGCCTCTAGAAATTCTCTCTCCATGTATGGTTGGAGTCTGCTGCAGAATTTTGAGCATTATTTTGCTTACATGTGAGATTAGTGCTATTATCCTATAGTTGCTGCAGTCTTCTGTATTTCTTTCTTGTGGATTGGTATGTATATCGAGTGTTTCCAGTCTGTTGGCCACATCTTTGTTTTCCATATTTGTTGGCATATTTCAGTAGCACTAAAGTTGTATCTGTCTTTGGGCATTGTAGCAGTTCAATTGGGATATCATTTGTTCCCGGTGATTTATTTTTTCCCATTTCCTTTATTTCAGATTCCACTTCACTTCTTAGAATTTGGGGTTCATCTTCAAATGACTCCACATTCCAAATGTCATTCATTTCCATGTTTCCTTTGTATAACTCTTCTGTATATTGCCTCCAGCGTCTTTTTATTTCTTCTTGTTCTTGTATTATTATTTTTTTCTCTCCATAGAGTATCCCTGCCCTTGGTTTGAACTTGACTTTAATTTCCCGGATTTTTTTAATAGAGGTCTCTTGTTCTTTCTTTTTTATTATTGTCTTCTATTTCTCTGTCTTGGTCATTGTAGTATTTCTCCTTATCCCTGCTTGTCAGACATTGCACAGTTTTGTTCATATCTCCCTTTGCGTTTGCTTTCCTTCTTTTTTTTTTACTGCTTGAAGTGTTTCATCTGGCATCCATTGTGCTTATCTTTCTTTTTGGCCACTGTTAGTGTTTTCTTGCATTCAGCCTTAATTAAGTCTTTGACTTCTAGCCACAGTTCTTCAGGTTCCCAGTCGATTATACTCATTAGTTCAAGTCTGTTTCTTACATTGTCCTTGAATTCATCTGAAATGTTATTCATGTCATATTTTGGTATAATGATGGTTTTTGCTTTCTTCTTCAGCTGATTTTTGTTATGAGCAGTTCGTGATCTGTGTCATAATCAGCTCCTGGTCTGGTTTTGGCCACAAGGATAGCGCTTCTATCTTCTAGGTGTAAAAATAATGGCCTAAATCCAGTTGTTACTTCCAGCTAGAGCAGATCTGTTGAATCAGTAGGAACATGGGAGATCAACATTTGTGTAATTAACAAATCTACTGTAGTGAGAGCTAAAATCAGGACATAAGATTTTTGATGCAGTTCTGGGTAGTTTAACTGTGCTATCTTCTCTTTCAGGTGGTTTAATCTAGAATCCAAACAAGGAAAAAGAACTAAAGATAGAGGAGAGATAAAGGTAAATATCCAATTTATGAGGAACAACATGACAGCAAGTATGTTTGATCTTTCAATGAAGGACAAGACTAAATCTCCTTTTGCCAAACTAAAGGACAAAATGAAGGGTCGTAAGACTGAAGGGACATTTTTGGATACATCCTCTGCTATCATTCCAAGTACTCATATGCCAGAAACTAGCACTGTAACTTCCCTCAGTGAAATACAGTTAAAATCAAAACCAAAAAAGCCTTTTCTTTTGGGACCTCAACGACTGTCTTCAGCTCATTCAATGTCCGATTTAACTGGTCCTCAGGTGACTTTAGAAAAAACTAAGTCAAGCACAGTTGGTAATACATACCTCTTCAGGCGTCAGCTGGAGTCTGTTGATTCTGTGGATGAGAGTGGTAAGTAGAAATGTCTTTTGTAAGCAATTGCTGACATTTTGGTTAAGAAACTTTGTGAGACTAAATACTTACTCTACAAAGAAATGTGTGGTTATGGAACTGCAGATTAGAGTATATTGACATAAGGCAGTGACTGTGATATACTGCCCCTGGTTCCAACCTTGAGTCAGTTCTTGGACTGGTGCAGCACCAGCCCGCCACTTTGTCTTGGAGCTGCTGCTGCCAAATGCCACTTACCTGCTACCACAGTTGATGCTTCTCGAAAGGCCCCTGTCACGGCCTGTAAGGATCAGGCTTCTCCATCCAATGTCATAGACGGTGTCAGGGCCTTCAGAGATGTGGCAGTGGTAGCAGGCAAGGGGTGCGCTGGGCTATATGGTGTGCTGACTGTCATCATGAAGTTTTCAAGAAACTGTGGCAAACAGCCAGTCTTTTTACCCTGCGCTAAGGCCCCTTTGGGCCAGGATCAGTCTGGGACCACTGGATTGGCATTCAGACTGGCCCAGGGCTGTAGAGGATTACACAAGGCTGTGGGGAACATGGGCCTTTAGGTCTGTGCGTACAGACCCTTTGTGCAAGACAAATGTGATAGATCAGTTACACATGCTACTAGTGATCAAGTTTCAGTTTGTTGAAGATAACCCATGGCCAGAACTTGGAATGTTAGGTATGAAAATTAATTTGTGAATATTAAACATTAGAAGGTGGGCAATTAATTTGTTACCATCAACACTAATAATTGAAATGTTTAATTGACTGATTTATTGTTAACTAAGTTTTTATTGTAAATAGTGGTTCTGACACATGCTGTGAGATTTACAGAGAATAGCATGAAGGTTGTGACTTTTGACCTTGGGGGCACATTTAATTGTCCCCATCATAAAGCCTTTTTTGTCATTTCAGGGTTGCCTTCCTTTAACCTAGATTTTTTTTCCTAAATGGACTACAAAGGCCAGAATATGACGGTTGCCCAGGAATGGTGGGTGTCCAACATATCTGGGAACTGTCTGGTTGAGAAAAGAATGGGATCCCATCTTACAACATTGTTAATTTGGTTTTTCATTCTACATCTTCCTTTCCTCTTGCAGCCCAACAACACATATACTTCACTCACTCTTCAAATGCCTTGTTTGTTAAATGTTAATAAACAGTAGGTTATTCCAGTTAGAGGAAACTCATTTACTTCAAGTACAACAATAAGATCAGTCAGTGAATTGAGAGTGGAGAGTTCGCAATCAAAAATGTTTTACTCTGTATACTCATGTATATGTCTAGAAATTTAGGTTAATCAATTGACCCAAAAAACCTAAGTCGACTTATCCATGGGTCAGACTGAGTACTGTACTTTTAAATCATATGTGTGTGTGTGTGTATTATATATACACACACACACATATACACACGTGCATACACACACGCACACTGGTGAAAGCAAGAGTTTAATCTGTCCTGGAAGCACTGATCCCATTCTACTCTTTCATTCATCCTGTCTTTAGTATGAGCACAAATAGTTATGCTTGCTGGAATTTTGTACGTTCTTTGGCATTGTTTTCCTTTGCTTCATCCTTTACATCCTTTATTACTTGTCCCTAAGTTTTACTCTTGACTTATCCATGGGTCATATCAAAATCCATAATTTTGGCCCAAAACCCTGCCCTTGTACATGAAATCAACTTATAGTCGAGTATATACGTAAGAGTTTCTGAGCATATGCAAAACATTTTCTGAATAACTGAATTACTGCATTCTTTTTGCCTCCTCACTTTCAGCCAAGAAGTGTGATCTTTAAGGATTAGTGATAAAACATATATTTTGCATGTGGAAGCCAGGGATCCCAAATTCAATCTACAGTATTGCAGTATAAATTATATGGTATCTAATCAGCCATATTACTTTAATTGCATTCTAAATGGGCGCTGGCTACTTGAGGACCTTAGTCTTCAAGCAAGTTATCCCTATTCTGTTCCAATACTCACTTTTTCTTCTTTTTGATTCTTTAATTGGTCTTTCTTCTGTTGCTCTGGTCTGTGGTCCAGAAAAGTTTTCTTTCTTTCTTTCTTTCTTTCTTTCTTTCTTTTTTTTTTTTCTTTCATTTTTTCCACCCTCCATCTCTCCTTTCCATCCTCCAGTCTACCAACAAAGCCATGGGATATACTTTCTCCAGTCCTAATACCTTTTTTTCCTCAGGCAGCAGCCTTCCTTTTTTTATTGAATCTGATAAAGTGAGAGGCACCCATTTTAACATTTAGGGGTTGTTTTTTTACCTGTGAGAAGACTTCTCTAGAAATCTCTAGGTTCTCCAGTGCAGGATTGTGGTCAATATCTGTCTAGAAAGCCATTCCTTCTAGGAGTCTCTAGGCCCTCCAGTGCAACTTCTGGTGGTCTTTGACCATAAAGTCACCCTGGTGGACCTAGAGATTCCTAGAGGGAACATAGTAATCAAATATATAAATAATCAAATCCACAAAAATGAAAGCCACAAATGTGGATAGCCGACTAGTTATTTCCAACTTCTGCCTATGCCACATGACGTTTATGCTTAGTTTTGGTTCACATTTATTTATTTGTTTTTAAAGGGTTTGTATGCTGTCCTTCAATTGGAAATGTTCAGATTATTTGACAAAATGCTATTACTATTATTATTATTATTATTATTATTTAAAATACAGTAACAGCAAAACAACCATGAGTAAAACAATAATAAATAACCATATCACAAATTTTAAAATAGTTAGCAGGACTCAAAAGCCTAAATCTAATTTTGAATTCCTTCAAAGTCTAGGGGAGACCCATTGAAACAATTGCTGACTTATGTAAGTCAACATTTACATAAACTTGATTCAAGAGCTTACTCTTGATGAAATAAGCAACTGGTTGTTAAAGCTGTTAAAGACCTCACAAAGCCAAGAGGCCTTAGAACTGCTGCTGTAGAATGGTTTATCTGTTATATATATATGTTTTCAGTGAAGTGATATAAATTTTCCATTGATAATATGATATAGGTTAGTTTGTGATACTTGTGGAACAGAGTACATTGTGGTATGGAGCCGATCATTTTGTCTCAACCTACGTACTAACTTGACAATTCCCTATCTTTCTGGGCTAAACCACACATTCTTTTAGAGACATAGCTGGAGCTAACTCCTTTTTTCATTTTTATTCTAAAGTATATTCAGGAGTGCTGTTTTAGTATGGAATCTCTTTGTAAGGGTTTGAGGGCTTAATACAGTGGGAACCCACGTGCCTATAATTTATGTTTTCAAAAAGGTATTATTTTTCCCTCATTAGATCGCGTTTTGCCATTGTAAATTACAGGTGGGGGAAACTACAGTGGAGGGCAAAGAAGCCTATGCCTCTGTTAGGGTCAACATCCAGATCAGCTCCACTCTGCTTACTCCAAACTTTGGGGGGAAAAAAAGATGCAGCTGATAAACTTCATAAACTTTCTGATGTGATGAACCAGTAGGTCCCCCCCCCCTCACTGTGCCAGGGACTGATGAGAACCAGTGTGGTGTAGTGATTTGAGTGCTGAACTAGGACTCTGGGAAACCAGGGATCGAATTCCTGTACTGCCATGAAAATCCATGGACCTTCGGCAAATCTTTCAACCTCAGAGGAAGACAAACAAAAACCTCTTAACTATTCCCACCAAGAAAATCCCATAATAGGTTTTCCAAAGGGTTATCATAAGTGGAAGATGGTTTAAAGACACACAACAACAGGGACTAGTACCATATTTGCACCTACTGGCTAATTAAGAAAGGAGGTTCAGAGTCAAGGAGTATCAACTTATCTACCAGATGTGCTGGTAACAATAATGAGACCAATAGAAGCACCTGCTTTTATAGTTCCAAAGCAGAGTGATCCTGAAGATGTCACCCAAAGGTGATAACTGTGATATTGTGGAAAGTGGAGATGGGCGGGCTACAGCCTGCATGCAGTCCCCAAAGCCATTTTGTGATTCTGCAAACCCTTGTGTCCCAAAATGTTTTTTTTTTTTAATAAAGAAATTGTCACAAAATGTTTTTTAGTAAAGAAAGTCTGAAAAAAATTCAGTTGTTGCTCCTGCAGATCTCCAGTAGCGGATTAGCTTGAAACACCCTTAAAGCCCTCCAAACCTTTTGCCACTTTCAGTTGTGAATTTTGCCTTATTTATACCTAAAAATGGGGCAGTGGCACACACCTCTGGTAAAATTGATCCTGTGGTCTTTTTGTTTTGAGCTTGACCTCCAACTGAGGGAAGGCTATTGTGAAAACAGAGCCATATAATGGAAAATGACCAATATTCAAGCCCCATTAGTTTGAATGGTGGTGCGCACCCACGCCCCATTTTGTCCCCCTCTATTTGCCACCCGCAAATGGGTGAGGGACGCAGACTCCAAGTCCACGAAAACAGAGGCGTCTCTCTCTCTCTCTCTCTCTCTGTGTATGTGCTCCTTGGAAGAATTATGGTATATAAATGAAATCAAGAATACAATATATTGTCTGGACTACTTAATAACTACCTTTTTGCCATTTTATTAAAGCTCAGGTCGGTATCCCCTTTGGTCTGAAATTAGGTTCTGACAGCATGCCAGAGACTACTTCAGGGCATATACAAATTTACAAGAAACCCTTTGCATAGACTGGCATTTCAGTGGAAGTCTTAAACATGTCCTCACATATTTCCATTTGAATCAAAGGGAATTGAAAAGGTTTAGCTATGGCTGGATCATAGTGATGTTTTTACAATAATGTAACAGTTATTTGAATAAACTAGTTGCAGTTCATCTGAAAGCTATAAACGGAAGAAGTTTCTTCCTGTATCACAAAATTTGATAATATCTCTGGTTGTATACTGATAACAAAATTGTTTGCAGGAAATCTAAAATCTCCACACAGACGGACATTAAGTGCAGATACAAGTAAAGTGAATCAGCTCAACAGTACAGTTGATGATAGTGACTCAGCCTTTGGAGCTCAAAATGACCCTTTTACAAATGTGAGTGCTACATTGCCTCAAAAGTTTGCCACTTTGCCAAGGCAGAAGAATCCATTTGAAGAAAGCCCTGTATCATGGGACCCAAACATAGGTCTGTTTTCGAAACCTGCTGAATTAAGAAAAGACATTAAAAGAGAAAAAAAGGAAAAGGTTAGTCTCTTTGAAAGAGTGACTGGGAAAAAAGATAGTAAGCGTTCAGATAGACTTAGCAACGGAGGATCAGACGGCTCCACTGATTTGAAATCACCCAGTGGTTTGGGAGAAAATCATCAGGACAGTTTTGATTTTGATTCAACTAATCCATTTATGACAAACTTCAAGCCCGCCAGTATGCTGCCATCTTCCAGGTAAGTTCTAAATTTAGATATAGTATCTTGGAATCAGTTTAAATGAATGAATGAATAAATAAATAAATAAATTTATTGTGCTTTATTTCATTATTACTATAGTTTGTAGTATTGTTTTTAAAATACTGTAAAAATATTACTCAACTTCGGATGGATATTACTGTACATTGGGCCCTTGGTATCCGCTAGGTTCCAGGATCCCCCCCATGGACTTCAAAATCTGTGGATGCTCAAGTTCCACTAAATGTACTGGCACAGTGAGATTGTGCCCCTTATATGAAATATCAAAATCAAGGTAACTTCTTGTGTGTACCTTTCTCATACCTATTTTTAATTGTTGGGCTATCATTTACAATTAGATCATAAATTAAATTGCAAGTGAGAATAAATTGGAGTACATCAGCAGACAAGGAAGTATTTGAGCACAAGGCCTGTACACATGCTAAAATAAAAGCATGGTTCTGGTATTAGATTTGAGCCAACTTAGGGGTGAAACAGGCCACCCCTGAGAAAGCTTGGGGCTGTGGAAACCACATGCCACAGCCTCAGTCTGCCTTTTTGTGCCAGTAAAATGCCAGCTTTTCCTGCCTTGCCACAGCTTCACGACACTCCTGTGGTGTGTAAATGCTACACCACCGGAGCATCACTGGGAAGCTGGCCTATATGTGGGGCGGCTTGGGGGCCGTGCATCATGCATACACCACATCCCCAAGCTGCTGGGAAGCTGGCCTTTTATGCCAGTTTGTTTGGCCCCTTAGTCTTTGGAAGCTACTGAAAGGACTAAAATGTGATATGAAATGGATTGTTAATGAATCTGGACATTGTAATTACGGTAGCATAGGCTTCCCATCACTGTTGTAAAATCATTGAGAACTATGTCAGTTACTATGGGTTTGTGAGGTAAACTTCTCAAGAATTAGGAACCCATCTAGCTATACAATACCAGACTCATGCTTAATCTTTAGATCTGATGAAATTCTGAGGTTAGGTCATGCTACTCAGGTCACAAAAGCTACTAATTTGCAAAAACATTTTCCAACCTAAAGATTCTTTCAAAACCATATTTAAAAATGTTTTAAAGGATCTCTCTTATTAGGTGGAAAAAGCAGATTAAATACTCATTGTTATAACAGTAGTGGTTTTTTTTTTCAAGTGAGCATCTTTATGTAATTATCTCCCCCATTCCCTCTTATTCACCCTGATGTAATTTCAGTGGAACATTATAGAAGAATGATGACACTAGTTCCTAATTTCTCTTCACGTTCTAACTGATCAGATACTAACAGAGCTCCCATTGATCACAAATCACTACAATATGGAAAAGTAGTCTAAGCAAAACAGTTTTAAAGCATGTATAATTTTAAAGCCTATTTAACATGATAGCTAATGTAATTGTTTTTAACCTTTTTTAAACAGCATGTTTTTAATTGTTGTCTGTTTTTTTTAATTTTGTTATAAACTAGTGTGAGTCTTTTGTCAGGTGAAAAATGGGCTATAAAAGTGGGCTTTTATCAAATAAATAAATAGGAATATAAAAAGTTACTTAGCTGTCACCAATGCAACATTAGGGTGGATGCCAGGAAAGTCCCTTTGAGGGGGGGGGGCAAATCCAGTGCCAGAATCCCACCTATAAAAAGGTCCTTCTCCAGTATCAATCTTGGGTTGCTTTGTGTGCAGTCTATCATATGTTTCTGACTTAAGGAACTTAAACATCAAAACTAGCACTTTGAATTGAGCCTAGAAATGGATTGGGAGTCCATTAAGTGCCTAAAGCACATGAGCAACATGCTTACACTGATTGGTTAAATTAGTAATATTTTGGCTGTGTTCCAAACTAATTTGAAATTTCCAAATTGCTTTCAAGACAGTCCTGTGCATGAGTACTGCAGTAATCAGGATGAAAGGTTTTCAGGACATTGTTAACTGTTAACTGAAATCATCTGTTGCTATCCACTTACTTGGTGCACCAACCTAAGCTTGTATATGGTGATCCAGAGTACAGAGGTACCTTCCTTCAGCCCCGCCCCCCCCCCTTGGCCAAAGGAACCAAGAAGCATCTCCACACTTTATAACTGACCCTTTAGAGGGAGTTACAGCCTGCTTCCAAACTGCCTAAATGTTAGAGATGTAAAATATCCTGAAATTTGGAAGATACAAAAGCCATTATTTTCTAGGGTTTTGGTGGGAGGCGGGGCATAATTGTTGGGGGAAACTGAAATATGTTCAGCCTTTTCATATTGAATCTAAGCTTATTTTACTGCAAATTTTATTATAGTGCATCAATATACTAAGATTTTTTTTTAAAAAAAATGAGAACCTGATAATTGTAGATGTACCCTATATCTCAGAGAAAAGTGCAGTCTTCTGCACCTGTGCTATGCACCTGTAAAATTTTGCCTTTTGAGAAGTGAGAGAAAAATTAAAAGAGGCACTAGGCTAATAGTCTGTTTTGATACATAAATAATAATATTGACAATAAGTAATGAAGGGCCCTTTTCTGGATTTTTTTTTACTTTTTTCTGTGTCTACAATACATACAGAATTACTGTTCTTTAATTTTGTCTGCTGTGCATACAAATGTTCATACTCTACAATACTTTGCATTTTGAGTAAGTAAAACCCTGTCATGAAAACCATTTCACAAGACCCAGCACGGTAGCATGTTGTAGTGATTTGAGTGTTGAATTATGACTCTGGAAACCCGTGTTTGATTCACGACTCAGTCATGGATACCCACTTGGTAACCTTGGACAAGTCACACACTATCAGTCCCAGAAAACCCATTAGAGTCAGCATAAGTTGGAAATAACTTGAAGCCACACAACAACAAAAAAATAGATGTCTCTGAGCATTAGAAAAGTTTCTGTTGTATTCTGTGCAACCATAAGCAGTCTTTCATAGCCCTGAGACTCCATTGAAAATTAGCCTTCAAGCAGTTGCAAGCTTTGCAAATGCAAATACTTAATTAGCATTCAGTTCACATCTTCCTTTCTGATTCAGCCACAGGGCAAGAAAAGGTAAATAAAGACAGACCATATTATCAGAGCATGGATAATCCACTGACCGAGCCTCTGTCTTAATTTATTGGGTCTTGATAGGGCACAAGAAGGATTCAAAGAATGAAGCTCTTTGCAGAATACAGAGCAAGAAGCCTCTTGCTCAGATCTTAAACAATTTTGTTTTAGAAGAACTTTAAAATATGTGGATTAGGGTGAAAAGATAAAATGTAACACTGTTTCCACTAAAGAATAACAGAGTTTACAAAGAATCTGGTCATGTTGGTCACTAGAAATGGCTCAGAGGTGATTCATAGAAATTACCCAAAGGTAATTCATGAATGCTAGATTTATTTATTTATTTATTTATTTATTTATTTATTTGCATGCTGCTGGGGAACTGTGGGACAAGTCAGAGGCTCTGAGGTATTCCCTAGTCAGCTGGAACAGTAGCTAATCACAGTGGTGTTCAAGCCCTCTGTTAATAACAAAGCTGTGCTTGGCCCCAATAGCACCAGTTGTTCTGGTAGCAAGAGTTATGCTGTGTCTTTTAATCCTACTCTGTATTTTAGAAAGGGTGTGTGTGTGTGTGTATATATATAGACTGCTTCCAAAATTCTTAATGGCATACATTAATTGTAATGACTCTCAAAGGAGTTAATCTGTACCTCTCTTTTATGGCATTCCTATACACTGTGCGTACTTAAGAACAAACACCAAGTTAAATATAAAAGTATTCCATAAAATAACTAGTTGTACGCTTGGCTTTTCTTGTAAAAAAAATGTTTGTGGTTTTTTTTAAAAGCTATACTACAGTAGGCTAATACAGTGATGTGAAAATTTCTCAATTTACAGCACTTGACAGGTGCTAAAAGAAAAGCATCTTTAATTTTAATGTGTTGTTAGGCCCTCTTTAGGGGGATTGTGCAAGTTATTAACAAGGTCCTCTGAGACAGAAGACGGGTAATTAACAAGACCTACAGAAAGAGAGTTTGGGTAATTAACAAGCTCTTAGGCACTGGACACAGCGTAACAAATAGTCCAGTAGTTAAAGGCGACAGGTTGTTATTAGCATGATCAAATGCCAGATTTGAGAATATGAATAGATAGGTGTCTGAGTTAGGTGTCTAATTAGTGTGTGTGTGTGTGTGTACATATGTGCATGTAATTCCTTTAGATTCCATTTTTGTAATGTAGCACTGATGGTAATAGCAACACCTCTCCCTTTGATATCTCTGGTAAGATTAAAATTTTATTTCAAAATTGGCAGAAAATATCTGTGTTTACAAAGATTATGAGACAGAAAAGCTATGTTGCCTGTCTGCGCTGCAGGAAAGAAATGAATATAGGGAAGAAACCTGGGTCCTATAGCATAATTAGTTTGCTACTGCACTTGAGAACGATTTCCTACTGGCGGGAAAGAATCCATGCATTGCAGCTGGACAGACAGAGCACAAGGAGTCCTCCTGTCAGACATCCTTTCCCCATCCTAAGAAGCATGTTGAGGCCAGTATGGAGGACATGGATTGGGAGAAATATGGAAGTATCAGATGTCACTTTTCATCACCACCATAGATTGTTAACTCCATTACCATGGCAGAGTCCATCTGGTACAGGGAAGTGCTGTGCAGTGCTTGCAGTATCATACTACGCAGTGTTGTCTGTACAACCTTGCTACACCTTGCTATTCTGCTTATTGCATCTAGGTTACTGTACCCTGCATTCCTGCACTACCTTAACTGAACTGTGGTGCTCTCTCTGTACTGGGCATCCAGGCAGAAAATGTTGGCTCAGCTGTGAAGGCTTGAGCCAGTGTGTTCCCTGTCTTTAATTCTTTGTGCACTTGTTGGTAGTGTGTAGGAACAGGATCAGGAGTTAGTGCTGTTGAAACAGAGGAGGTAGAATGTATATATAGGCCCTCATTTGCACATAGGCTTTTGGGGGGTGGGTAGCATTGACTGCATCATCCGTAACCATTACAAAGAAAGGCCAGTCCTCAGTTGCTACGCAAAGCTCACATATTTAGTCATCAGCTGTGCATTTGTAACTGATGTGCTGATTGTCGAGCAGAACACATCAAAAAGGTTAAAGAGATTTTATCTACATACTGTATATATCTATAAGTCGAAAAATGTATGCCAAAAATATGACCCCAGAATCCTGGGTCAACTTATATACGGGTCAGTATGGTAATAGTGCTGAGAAAGATGTTCTGCCCAACACCCCATTCCCCTTACCTATGCAGCTGCTGTTCAGCCAAGAAGAGTTTGTGAGTGTCCCTCGTTTCCCAGGGAGCAGGGAAAGAGCCCCGTTTGCTTTTTGCAAGGAGAGAGAGAGAGAGAGAGAGAGAGAGAGAGTGTCTCCCTCTTTCCCTCCTTTCCCAGGGACCAGGGAAACAGCCCTGATTGCTTTTTGCAAGGAGAGAGTGCGTGCGTGTGGGGGGCTTTGTCATTTACATCCTTTGTTATATGCTCCTATGTTGTACCTTCGACTTATCCATGGGTCATATCAAAATCCAAAATTTTGTCCCCAAAACCTGCCCTTCACTTATACATGAGGTTGACTTGTACATGTGTATATAAAGTAGTCTTCAGATTAACCTTACAAGCAAAGGTGGCAATCAGACCTGAGAGTCTTCCTTTTTCTTCCTCTTTCCACAACACATAACATGAGAACATTAAATGTTCTCAACAGTTCATTCGTAACTTTTTAACATTATCTAAATTTGCAGTGTCACCAGATTTTATAATAGATTTCTTCATAGATTCATTTAAAAATGTGATTAGTAAAATGGCTCTTCACATGACCTTCATCCACAAGAGTCAATTGTCCATTGGAATTTCCCTCTCTAATCACACACACATCATGTAGACTGTTGCATTCCTTATATTGTTGCCTCACTTCATTGTCTGAATTTCTGTCACTTGGTATCACTTTTCCTTGAGAATGTAATCACGTTCTTTTACTAGTGTTGCCACACAACTGCAGGGGGACAGAAGAAGCAAATTTGTTAAGGTTTTCTTTATACTCTAAATTGTCCCCAAACATTTTCAGGCTATTGCCCATTTTCCTCTTGGCCAACAATACTAGTGGCTCCCAGCTCCTATTTCATCATATTAGCTCTACTGCTCTACTGCAAATTCAAAACAACCAATCTTGCTTGCTGCTCCCTTTGCACCCAATCACCTTGGAAGCAGCAACTGAGCAGCAACCAAGAAGCCTCTCACCCATGCCAGTTTTGAGGCAAAGGCCAGCACAGATAAGAGCCTTCTCGGTCACTGCTGCTTTTGCACCTGGTTGCCCTGGAACCAGCAACCAAGGAACTAGATGAGTAGTGACCAAGAATCTTCTCACTCATGCGGGCCTTGTGGAAAGTCCAAAGCAAGCAAGAGGCCTCTCTGACACTACTCAGCCAGCTGCTCAGTTGCTGCTCCCAAGGAGCAAAGGGAGAAACTTCTCCCTGGTGAGGAAGGAGTCTCTCCTTCTTCAGGTGCAAAGAAGGGTGTAACTGGTATGTGTAGGGGGTTTATAGAGGCCACATGCTCTGGACTGGAAACTAGTGTGGATGAAGAAAGGGAGAGATTTAACTATAAGAGCCGTTCCAAGGTGAAGAACTCTTTCCAAGAATTGATCCTGGATACTCTTCCCCTTTCTTTCTCACACAGCTTCAAGCATGCACCCCCACCCCAAACATTATTCTTTCTGTTGCCTCTACTCTCAGCTTGTCCAACAAAAGAAAGCAAGAGCAACGGCACTCCTCCAACCTGCCAGCCAAGTCTTGGCAAATCTTACAAACCTTAAGCAGGGCCCCAAATTTGAAAGCTCTTTTTTGCTACCGCTTATCCCTGCACCACCACATGTTCTAAATCCTTTCTCCTGTCATTCAGTCTGTCCCAAAATGGAACCACCCTAAGCCATAAAAGTGATGCCCTGCACCCAAGCCTTATGAGAGTTTCCCAAGCATCACTGCTACTATCTCTACTAGCAAAAGATGCAGCTAAGGGAATGAGCTTGCTGGGCAGGAAAAGAGTAGGAGACACCACCACACAGAGTGATCAGTGAGGATGTATTGTGGTTTTAAAGGACCCTAAAAAGAAGTTTCATGCAACCATTCCCACCATAGCCTAAAGCAGGGGTAGGCAACCTTTTTGAGCCGGGGGCCAGGTTACTGTCCCTCAGACAATTGGGGGGCCGAAGCACCAAAAATTAATTAATTAATTAAAATTAAAATTAAAAATTAAAACAAATAAAAATATATGCATGCACACTCTCTCAGCCCCAGAAAAGCCATGGGAAACCCCCTGTGGAGATTTTGCCAAGAAAACCCCAAGAACAAGTAATAACAACAATAATCAATGTCATCATTGTGGGAGGTGGCGGCGGCGGCAGGACCTGCCTGGGGCCGGTTCAAAGGCCTTGGGGGGCCGCATCCGGCCCCCGGGCCTTAGCTTGCCTACCCCTGGCCTAAAGTCTGCTGGTTCCCCTTCTCTTTTGTGCACAATACTTTTACTTAACCCAACCCCCCTGCCCCCTTTTTCCTTCTAGGTCTTTCCACTGCCCGGGGGGGGGGGGAGTCTACCACCCACTTTGGGAATCACTGCTCTAGAATTATCTTGGATAGCATTTAAAAACCTGTATACCAATTCCTTTGTAGTTCCTAACCCCCCCCCCAACAATTGGTTGTGACAAGACGTTTTTAAAAATCTTGTTTTCACTACCCAAAATTTTTACATTGTCTGAAACCTCATGTGCCTGGAGCAGTGTGTCATGAAGAATGAAGGATTTGGCAGGGCATATGTGGAAGAAAACAATCCTTCAAGCAGATATATAAAATTTTGGGAAATTCTTAGGCCCTGGAAATGGAAATATGGGAAAATTTAAAATGTGTGTCATTGTCAATTTTAAAATTATTGTACAGGTTGAGTATCCCTAAGTTGAAAATCTGAAAACCAAAATGCTCCAAAATCCGAAATGGCTGGCTAAGATAATATTAATATTTATTTTTACCCCACCCCTCTTAGAAACAATCGAGGCAGCTTACAGCAGTTAAAAATTACATCAATACAATATAAAAAAACCCCAAAACCCCACCCTCCCCCATAAAAAGGTATTAAACTAACATCCATTAAAATCCAACTAAATCTTAAAAGGACATAAAATAAAACAAATGAAATAAATAAAATAAATCAACAGCAGACAAATCAGGGAAACAAAAGGCCAAGGGCGCAGCTCCTGAGGCTGGGATCTAGTTAGGAAAGGCCTGCTGAAAGAGATCCGTCTTTAGCGCCTTTTTGAAGCTGCTCGAGCTCGTCATCTGATGGATCTCATCTGGCAGGCCATTCCATAATCTGGGGCAGTTACCGAAAAGGCCCTCTGGGAGGTTGCAGACAGCCTAGATTTTTGTGGCTGAAGCAGATTCCTCCCAGAGGACCGGAGTGCGTGGGGAGGATTATATGGAAGGAGGCGGTTCCAAAGATAAGTTGGACCCAAGCCATTTAGGGCTTTAAAGGTAATAACCAACACCTTATACTGGGCCCGGAAACTGATAGGCAGCCAGTGGAGAGATTTTAACACCAGAGTTATGTGGTCTCTCCGAGATGTTCCTGAGACCACTCTGGCTCCCATATTTTGTACCAGCTGAAGTTTCTGGACCAAGCACGAGGGTAGCCCCATGTAGCACGTATTACAGAAATCCAGACGAGAGGTTACCAGCCCGTGCACCACAGTCTCAAGATCCCTTACTTCCAGGAAAGGGCGCAGCTGGCATATCAGCCGAAGCTGATAACAGGCGCTCCTGACCATCGCATTCACCTGACTAGTCATCTGAAGCGTCGAATCAAGGAGCACCCCCAGACTGCGAACACAGTCCTTCACGAAAAGTGTTACCCCATCAAGGACTGGAGGTTGCAACCCAGTTCCTGGTTTCAGGGCCACTACCGTGAGCACCTCCGTTTTGTCTGGATTTAATCTCAATCTGTTTTTCCTCATCCAGTCCATTACTGACTTAAGATAGTCATTAAGAGGAGAGACTCCATCGGAATTCGAGGCCGACAATCGAGACAGTGAGAAATAGATCTGGGTGTCATCAGCGTACTGATAACACTCAGCCCCATAACTCTGAATGATCTCGCCCAGCGGCTTCATATAGATGTTAAACAACATCGGGGACAGAATGGCGCCTTGCGGGACACCACAAGTAAATTCCTTTTTACTGGAGCAACTGTCCCCAAGCAGCACCCTCTGGGACCTGCCCGAGAGGAAGGACCAGAACCACTGCAATGCAGTGCCTCCAATTCCTAACCCACTCAGGTGATCCAAGAGGATGCTATGATTATCATATTGAAAGCCACTGAGAGGTCTAGAAGCACCAACAGGGTCACACTACCCCTGCCGATGTTCAGATGCAGGTCATCGGTCAAGGCAACCATGGCAGTCTCAACTCCAAATCCCGTCCTAAAGCCAGTTTGAAATGGGTCTAGATAATCGGTTTCACCCAAAACTACTTGGAGTTGAAGAGCAACTGCCCTCTTGATCACTTTGCTCAAGAATGGTAGCATAGAGACCAGCCTATAGTTGTTCATGTCCAGGGGGTCCAGGGAAGGTTTTTTCAGAAGCCACCGCTTCCTTTAAGCAGGATGGAACACACCCTTCCCTGAGGGATGCATTGATGATGTCCTTAAGGAACACCATCAAGGCACCCCCCCCCCCCCGGACAGCCAGCCATGAAGGGCAAGGATCAAGAGGGCAAGTTGTCTTCCTCATTCTACCAAGTAGCTTGTCCACATCCTCGGTACTCACAGATTGAAATTGATACAGTAAATTTACATCAACGGAGTTGCTGGACACCTCGTCAATTGTTTCTGTCAAAATACTGGCGTCTAAGTTGGCTCTTATCTGAGAGATTTTATCTGTAGAGAAGTTGTTAAATGCATCACTTACCACCCTAAACAGCTCTGCTGGACGAGACTCTGCAGACGCAATACGTGCAGAGGAGAAGGATCTCTGTGCTGCACATATTGCCTCTCGATAGGAGCAAAGAAAGTTCCTATGACGAGTCTTGTCGGATAAGAGTCGAGTTTTCTGCCAGTTGCGCTCTAGTCGTTGTCCCACCCGCTTCATTTTCCTAAGCCATGGCTTACAATTTGGAGCAGGTTGGAAAGGACACTTGGAAACGTATGTGTCAATAGACTTGGTAAGATCGGTGTTCCAAGTATTAACCAAGGCTTCGACAGGGTCACCGGTGTTACCTACCATTAAACCCTCCAAGGCTTTCTGGAATCCTATTGACTCCATTAGCCTTTGAGGGCGGACCATTCTAATAGGTCTGCCACCCCCGGTGGGGTAGATAGTGGCTCTTAGTTCAGTCTTGACCAAGAAATGATCCGTCCACGACAATGCAGTGGTTTTAATAACCTCCACCCATGGATATTCCTGTGGCACCTTTAGTGGCACATTTGCTTTCTGAAGGTCCAATTGGCACAAACTTTGTTTCATGCACAAAATTATTAAAAATATTGTATAAAATTACCTTCAGGTTATGTCTATAAGGTATACATGAAACATAAATGAATTTCATGTTCAGACTTGCATTAAGTAAATGCAAATATTCCAAAATCCACCCCTTCCCCCTCCTGAACATTTCTGGTCCCAAGCATTTCATATAAGGGATACTCAACTTGTACTGTTTTTGTACAATAAAATACTTAATTCATATAATTATTAGAATACAAAATTGCATGACTTGACATATTAATGAAACTTACAAAAATAAAAGCCTTAGTTTTATACACACAAAATTGTAAATATGTCTTGTACTGAATAGAGAACTGTACTATGGTATCAGAGCAGTTGTACCTTAGTTTTTGCTTTCTGAGTGTTAGGGAAAAATGAAAATGGAAAACACAAATTTTGTAGTAAAGTATATTTTAACTGAATAAGTCTCTTACAGTTGGTACCATATTTGGATATAAAATTTAACTCTTCATTGGATAATAATGTAATGTATGATCATCATCATGCACTTATGGTGTATTATTTGTGGACAGGAGATGCATAGTACTCTTCACCAAACTAGAACAAAGGTCAACAGAAGAAGGCAAGTAGTAGTGCACAAACAATTAAAGTCCTCCGGTATGCTTGCTTCTTGAATATGGCAGTGCCTTTTAGGTACAGAAATGCATCTTGGATATCAGTGTTATATATATCTACATTATGTACAGGAATGATCATTTTCTAATTCTGTAGAACTGTCTTTCATAGAAATCCCACTGTGCAAATATGATTACTCATTTTAATAAGGTAAACTTTTGTCTTAAAAAGCACTTCACTCATTCCAAAGAGGACAATATTTTCCAAAATTTTACTGGTTTCCAATTTTTCCACCAGAACTATTTTTTCCTTTTCCTCTACCCCCCTCCATCCCCAGCCATCACACCTCTCCACTAAAAGTTTTTAATGGCTTTATTAGTTACAGCAAACATGTTGAATTGTGTCTATTTATATAGTGGGTGAGATGTGTTTGCTGTAGGCAAACCTCTATTAGGTTTATTGGATGTTGGCCTCCCAGAGAGCTTTGTCCCATCACCATCACAGGTGGAGTTGGTGAGGCCACAGGAAAGAGCCTTCTCAGTGATTGATCCTATACTGTTAAACATCCCCATAATATGCTAGACTGGTGTCTTCTGTGACTTCTTTTTGCCAGCAAGCAAAGACTTAACAAAGACTTAGCAAAGATTTTACTTAAAACAGACCTATATGGCAGAAGGGTCTTTTAACAGGGTCTTGTGTGTGATAATTAATCTTGATCTTGTGTGTGATAATTATTTTAAACTATTTTAATATGATTGTATATTCAGTGGTTTTTAAAACTTTTGTACCATATATTGTTTTGCTTGTATTTTGTGTTAATCTTGTACTGTACATTGCCTTGGGTCCCACATTAGGAAAAGATGGTATATAGACCAAACCAAACAAATTTTTTCAAAGGCAGGCTCATGTACAATGTGTTGCAGAGATGACAGCAGGTAATGGATTCCATTGAATACTACAAGATAGTTTAGAAAGAATGCCCCAGTTAAAGTGAGAGTCATCTAGAATGTATTGAAAATTGATAGCAATGAAGCAAAAAAGTGGAATAATTTATATGATAAGTTCAAAAGGTACGGTATTCTCTCTAATTCAGAAGGGTAGATTTTGCAGGGGTAGGGGACCTGTGGCCCTCCAAATGTCAAAGAACTACTTGTCCCATTCATATTCCCTATTGGTCAGTCAGTTTGGGAATGATAGAATTCAAGAACATCTGAAGGGCAACAGTTTCCCCAGACTTGCTTTAGTCATTCATTGTGTGTATCAATAGGTGGAATATTAAAAACAGCTCATAAAATATGCACGTGTGATTTCTTTTTCTCTACTGCTTTCTTCTTTTTGACAACCTCTTACTGTAACAGTATAAACAATTCTTAAATTATCATAGTAGTGTTTGATAAATCTGCCAATTTGAAATGAATTAGAGGTACATATTCTCACAATTGCCAGGTGTTTTTATTTTTTAACATATCTTTTGGAACATCTATATCTTATTAGAAAGGGATTATATTATTCAGCTTTTGTTTTATCAGTTGCCTTATTATTCTGAGGAAACACTGCAATTAATTTAAAAAAAACAAACTAGATGGAGGCAAAATGTTAATCCTAGCAACATCAGAAGTTTTGTAAATAACAGAGATATCAAAATAGGTGATTTTTGGCATACTAAAATATTTTCCAATGTGTTGTATCATGGTAGATAGAAGCAAAGCAAGTTTGACTTGTATCTTGTAATCTATATTGACAGCTTATGTTCTGAAATGTTCCTTTGCTACTTCAAACATTTTTAAAATCACAGCTTAAGGAAAAATTAAATGTCTTAAGTAATCTCCATCTGTTTTGTTTATCTTTCTGCTTTCTTGTTGTCTGGCAGTCTCAGCTGCAACATTATTTGCCTCATCTGTGAATTTCCATGCTTCTGCACGCTGATGAGATTTAATGTTCAGGCTTGGCTGCTTTAGGGTGTCAGACATTAACTTGGAATACCTGTTGACAACAACGTAGGTATTTGTAAAGTTTCAAACAACATTAATATGTGCATTGTTTTTTGTCTTGGGATTTGTTTTTCCATATTTGCAAAGCATAGTTATTCCCGCTTTTTGCAAACTGTTTTTCACCATTTTTCCTGTGCCCAATGTTACTAATAGGAAGAGATACACAGTACAAAATTAGGAAGGGAACATTATGTTATAATCAACCAAAACATGGAAAGGGATGAACTTTTGTGAGGCCAAGATTTCAGATTAATTCATTTGTTGAGCAAAACATATATTTTTCCTGTTTCTCATACCAGGTACTGATTTCAGGTTTATGGCAACAAAACTATTATTTTGCTTCATTTAGACAATAACACATATGTTGCTGGTTCTGCAGGGTAGGTTTTTAGCACACATGAAGTAAAACTTTACATATATGTCTCTGACAGTCATTTTATAAGATGGCAAAAAGGCCATACATTCAGTTTAATTGTCATATATGTATTAGTTTATTTTCTTCATATTTATGTCTTAATGTGGGTGGTAGCATTTGTTTTCCACTTACATTAAAATCAGAAGCAGAGAAGCAAATAAATTAATCAGGTTAAAGGAAAGTGGGAGCAACTTTAGTATATATGGGTAGTCCACTCCTAAAATATTTTAAACATTTGGTTGTAAGCTTTTTAAATTTGGGGGAACAATCTCTCATATCATTGTGGTATGTTCTGTGAGACTATCTGTTTTATCTAAAAATATGTATGGAAGTGGATAGTTAGCAAGACAGTTTTAATTTGTTAATTTTACATTTGTCAGTGATTTATACTATGTGTACCTGTGTGTTTGCATGCACACACACATTCTCTTTCATCTGTGGTCTTAGACATGTATAGGAATTTCCGTATGATTTCTTACATGTGTTTGGATGTTCTCTTATGGATTAAAATATATCCAGTATATCCTTCAGAAAGGTTATGGACTAGGGATACTATTATTTGGTTGATTTGTTCCTGCAAGTGAGGATGAGAATTTACACATTTTTTTCTTGAGAGAAAAGAAATATTTCTCTGTTGTTCTCACCCAGTGAAATCATTGCACACAATAATACATGTGTTTTGTTTTGTTTTGCCTGAGAATGGTGGGGTTTTTCATAAAAAGAGAATATTGTTTCTAGCCATCTACATGAGTTTTTGTGCAAGCTTGCTGTTTTCCATGAAGAAAATATTATCTTGCACAACAAATATCTTGTACACATTAAAAAAATGTACAGAAACTAGCGAACCTGCACAAAAATATAGACACATGGTTTTGTTATGCAAAATTGCTGTTTTGGGAGCTGTTTTTTTTAAACTTTTAATTTTATTTGTTTATTTTTGCAAAGAAGGCAATAAAAAAAACCCCACATGGACATTCTTGGGGAAATTTTTTTTGTGAAAAACTGCATAGTTCTCATGCAAATATAATTTCCTGAAGCACTGGGCAAAAACTTTGAAAATTTTTGTCACTTTATTAATTTTCCCAACTAAATTTCCTAATTTTTCATTCAAAACCCATTTTGCATCCAAGAAACAAATTAGATCTTTCCATCCCTATTATGGACATATGGTGAGCTATATATAGAATGACTTGATTCCAAATTAATAGAGATTTTAGTACAATGAGAAGACTAACAGTAAAGCTTGTAGAGGTGATCATTATCTACCTTCATTAAAATAAAGGAAATTTAGCATGGAGTCTGTTCTCTTGATCAGCTAGGTGACATTTGTAATACACAAATACAAGGCAAGAATGATTAAATATCAGCAAAGAAAGGTGTGTTTAAAAAAAACAAAACAACACCTTGTGTGCAGTCCCTTCCGTTTTCTCTATGGAACAAATTGGCTTGGTCTCCAAGGGCTCATGGCTTGGAAGGATGACTTTCTAGAGTTATGCCAAGTGTGGTAGAAAATTCTCCTCGTGAAATGAAAACTCATTATGTTTCCTTGGCTGGGACAAGGCTACAAGGTAGCCTCATGTCACCATTGTTAAACATTTCACTGCCAGGTGCAAACGATTAGGCTCTCCCACCTTAGACCATTACCTCTAGGCACAGGCACTATACGTAGCAGACAGTGTGGTTATAGAAAGAAACCTGGACTTTTGTGCTTTGTCTCTGGCTCCATGCCATGACCATCTGTAGAATTTTTAGTTCCACGTAAAAAATGTATCTCAAGTTTGGTCTCATTTTTGGTTCTTCCTTGATGACTTTGGTCCAACCAGCACTTGGACTGATTATGATTTATTGACCAGCCCTTCTGTAAGTTGATCAGGACCTTTCTTGGCTCCTTGTGCAATGCATTTTGCAATGGTATAGTAGCTCCCCACTCACCCAAGTCAAAAACAAGGCAGGATTTTTTTGTGTGCTTGCAGAATGTTTGGTTGTACTAGGGATTGCACTTACACAACATCTGAGAAAGCACACTTGTGTGACAACAATAGTGCACAATGCAAAATTCAAAATCCATAAAACAGTGATACCTTTAGTGGGCCAACTAAAAGGCACAACATACAATCCAAGCTTTCAAAGCTTCACTGGCTTCTTCATCAGATAAAAATGTTAAAAATCATACAGGAGAAGAAAAGTGATGATGTTAAAGTAACATGCCTACATTTTGTTTCAGATGTTACATCTGTTGTAGGTCAGAGTGATCTAGACAAAAAGCAGTAAAAGACGGGCAATAAAATTTCAAATCCATTAGCCGCAGCACATAATGTTTCCTGCTCTGTTGGGGTGGGATACTGTGGCATCAGATTTTTGTTTCATTTGGTAGCTCATGTTCAGCACAGTCACATACCACAGATTTCAGTGGCACAGATTTTTGTATAAATGTAGGGCTACAATTAATTTAAAACTAGAACAGTAGTGACTGGTTTTCCATTTAGCAAAGGACTAAAATTAATTCTTTTAAAGAAGTATGAAGGAATTAATTTTGTTTTCAATTTGTATATACAGCATAGTAAACTGTATAAGTTTAGAAATTTACCCAAAAAATCTGCATCAACTTATCCACAGGTCAATGTAAGTACTGTTCTTTTATTTTAAAAGGAACCATCTCCTGGTGAAAGGCAAGAGAATAATCTGTTTTGGAAGCATTCTCTCCTCTATTCTCTCATCCATGCAGCCTTCAGTGTGAAAACAGTTATGCCTGATGGAATTTTTCAAGTTCTTTGGCATTCTTTTGCTTCATCCTTTTGATCCTTTATTATATATCACTAGGTTTTACCCTCAACTTACTCATGGGCCCCAACTTATACATATAATTTTGCCTTCAACTTATACATGAGGTCAGCTGATAGTTGAGTATATACGGTAGATTTTTGAAAGGCAAGGCAAAAATTATTTTGCTAACACAATCTTAATGGTACTGATTTTCAGTAATCTGTGATGAGGTTTATTTATCTTTTGGATCCTAGTACCTCCCATTAAAAGCTACAATTAGATCTTGTCTTCAGTATTAGAAGTTGGTTTCTTGCATAAACTGTTATAGAAAATTATAAGGACATCTATATTTTTGAGATTCAAAAAGGCATTTACATTATCTTGTAATTATTGGAGTTGCACAATTAATTGCAATATAGAGATAGTGGTTGTTATATCAAGAAGTGTATCTGAAGTGCCAAAACATATCTTAAGGCTTTTATATTTAGAGCTGTCCCTGTGAATTATCCCATAGTCATTCTGAGAGAAGTAGGAAGAATGATTTATAGTTCCTGCTCTGTTAGCTCTTAAGAAACTGTCTTGCAACTTAGAATTGATGAGGCCTTGAATTCCAAGACATTGAAAATGATAGCCTTTTGTGGACTCTGTGAAGATGATTATTATATAAGTTTTCCCTAGAGACAGAAAGCTGTTTCATTTTCATCTTTCAGGAATGGTGCTCCTACACAGTTTCTGCTTTCTTACAAGAAAAGGCCAACTTGCTAATTGATTTGTCCCAAGGAATTCTGAGACCAATGCTTCCATATGTCTCGGACGTAGAGTCTTGGTGGAGATCTGTAGAGCTCACCACTTAGTATTATTTCTCTTCCTCTTCTTTCTTCTCCTTCCTTCCCTCCCTGACACATCTGAGCAAGGAACCTGGGACTCTACATGGGTTAGAGTATTTGCAGCATTCTAGGGAGTTACCTGCCTCCATCACAACTGCACCTTAGGTATCAGGTAGGCCATAAGGGGATGGAGCATAAAAAGCTGTTTTTTGAGAGCAGTACCATTTCTTTTAGATGCTGTCCTTAAGTCATCAAATATGTCAAGATATCAAATATTCAATTTCTGCTGAAAATTCCCCCAGGGCTGGACAACAGGACTTTGATGGTATGCTCCTGCCAAAGAGAAAGCCACTAAAAACAGAGCAGGCCACTAAAACCTACAGCATACACCTTTTTATTTTTCATTTTTAAAATGTCCTTCTCCCCTCTTCCCCACCTGCCCACAGCAGTGTTGGTTTAAGAAAGTGTTTAGCTTTCTCATTGGTATAAAACCAGCTGTGCAGGGACAAGTGAGTACACAGAAAAGAGGTTTCATTATGGCACCTCTCTTTCTGTACTTACATTTCCTAAACTATGCTTAAAGCTTAATATTTCTAGTCTTACACTTCTCATGTCTGTATTCCAGCTACTCCCCAAATCATTATTCAATATTTTTATAGAGAATACGTTCCCCCAATAGTAAGGACAAAGAAGACCTTATTGTTACATTATACATTTCTGTTTTGTGGGAAGAGGCTATTTGGATTGGGACTGAAAGCAGGTACAAACCAAGCAACCATCTAAAGACTTTTTGGTATTGCCTGGGTATATGTTAATATTTACATATTTTCTTCCATTTGAAAGATGAATTATGAGCATGTTCTTTGAATGTGTGTATGTATGTGCATCACTGTTTTGCCTATTTATGGGATACAATTAAGACAGCATGTAACATTTTAAAATTCAGTGCACTAGTACATATTTATTATATAATATGTTTTTGGTTGTTTCCCTAGTTTTAATGTGAATCCTGTAAACACTGAAAGCCACCAGAAAGCAATGGTAAGCAATATTTATTCCATTTCATATCAAATTTAGTTCAGTCCTTTTAAAAAGCTTTGAAGTTTTTAGATACTGATACAGTTTTGTTTAAAGGTGTTGGAAATATGCATTAAACGTAAAAGAATGGCCGTGTTGGCTTAAGCCTAAGGTCACTCTTGTCCAGGGATATGCAACTTCCAGAAGCTGAAGGAAGCTGCATTCCCCACATGGATCCTGGAGTGTCATCTCTCATTTTTATTCCCTCGTCCATCTCTATAATTTGAGGTGTCAAGTTTGTTTTCATTTCACTCCTACATTGGCAAATAGCAGCCCCAAAGCCTGGGGGAAGTATTGCCACAGGCCATAACAATGGTTAGCCACTGAGGATCCAGAAACAGGGCACTGTTCTTTTTGCTTGTTTCCAGCAGCTGGTGTCCAGAGGTCTAATGCCTCTGAATAAATAGGCTCTGATTAGTTGCTGTGACTAATAGTGATCAATAGACTGTCCTCCATAGTCTAATCCAGTAATTCCCAAACTTTGGTCTTTCAGATGTTTTGGAATTCTTGACATTTGGCAAGGCTTCTGGGACTTGAAGTCCAAAAAAATTTGGGAATGACTGGTCTAATCTTTATTTTTAGAAAACATTTATGATAGTATAGTGGTGATTTTCAAAGATGTAACCATGTTAGTCTGTTTCACCTTCTTACACCTTTGAGACTACAAGATTTATTTTAGCATCAGCTTTAGTGAGGTAACTACATTGCCTGAAAACCTTTTTTTTTTTTTTGTCCTAAGACTGCTACTGCTCAATTTAATTTTGGGAGCTGTAAATATAGAAAAGCTCTAGTGAACCTTTACATGCATTAGCATGTGTTAGTTAGTGTGAGGAGGGGTCCTGTATATGTTTTAAAGTACATTTGGGAATGGTCTCCACATAAGGGAGGAATCTGATTGGCCCAAGACATGTTCACATATGGAAGAACTCTATGAATGTATGTCAATAAGCACATGAGGTGGATGGTGGGGTGGATGGCTTGGCATTATTTGGGGCGTTATGGTTCATCTCATTATTCCTCTCAGGCCCTTGTATCAGAAATGGTGAATGTGTGGCCCTACTTTTGTGGGCCCTAAATCCCCTCCCAGTCCCCTGAAGCTTTCCCTCCAAAATATATTTCTAAAATCATATATAACCCCCTCCCCCATAATAACGGTAACATCTGAATCCTCTGACACAGCCCACATGGTGGCACTAGAGCAAAACTTGGCTGTTGTGCAGTTGCCCTACCCTGACTTACAGGGAGGTATAATAAACTGTCATCTTTTCTGTTCATTCATAGTTTAAAGAAAAGGGGCTGTACTGTCTTGATGTGAAGCTGATCTAATGAGCCAGGGTAACATGGGCTGAGCCTGTGTTATTCTGGCTCCACTGCTCACCCGGGTCAGTCCCAGCAGGAGGATGGGTGGGTGTTTACTTACCCCTTACTGTGCTGACCTGAAACCTATTACCAGCATACACTCCTTACCTTGCCATACCATCTTAGGTACAGAGAAGTCCCCTGTTGCTATGTCTGATGTGAGAAACAGGGTGCTGGGCTATACCCATGTGGCCAGGTACCCCGTTTCTGTATCAGATGCAGCAACAGGGGGCTTCTCAGTACCAGCAATGATGTGGCAAAGTAAGGAGGGGGGGGGACATACAGAGTCAGGGTTTGTTGCAGAGTTTCCAGGAAACTCCGTGGCAAACCAGGGGTCAGATTGACCTGGAGTAAAGGTTGTTTAGCCCAGAATTGGGCCAGATCCACCAGACCCACATCTGGTCTTGCAGGATCGGACTCAATTCTGGCCCTTGGGGTCCAGCCTGTGTCATCTGAACTGGACAACACGAGGCCAAGGCGAACACAGGCCTTTTAGCCCATGCAGACAACCCCCATCTAAGCCGAACAAGTCTCTTTAGCATTTCCTTGTATGAATTTGCTCTTTGTAGTATTTTCTGTCCTTTACCAATTGTATAATACCTTTTGGAGTTTGGTAACCAGAGCAGCACAAAAATCTGCTTCACTATAGACTTAAACAGCAACATTATGGGCAATACATTACCTACTGCAATAGTCTTCTATCCTTTTATCTCCCCAATGGGGTATATATTCAAAGCGACAGTTTATTGAAAGTAATAATTCCAACTAGTCCTTTACAAATACAAGTCCCATGAATCTTATAAGATGTTTTAGGTGGTTTTACCAAAGTAAAAGTGCTAAGATGATGAGTAAATATACTGAGGTTGGTAATACAAATAGCAAATGAACTCCCATGAAGACTAAAACTACTTCAAATGCTAGATCTATTTTATTTTTAAATATTCATATGACCCCTCCCAAAGGACAGAAGAATAACCTGTGTGATGAGAACTTTAAAAACATCCTTTCCCAAATTCCCATTCAATTATAAATATGTTGGTGTTAGAGCCTGTACTATAATAATAGGCAATTAAATATATTACCATTCATTTTAAAAGATATTGTTGCTCTAGATCTGGGCATAGGCTGCAGTCCTGCTGACACTTAACTTTTGAGTAAATCCTATTGCACTTAGTCGTGCTGCTTATGTGCAAACACACATTATTCATCCCACTAGAATAAAGATTTGACTAGCTTTACTGCAGGATTGCTCCCAGACTAATTGCAAAAGTGAACAGGATTATGTATGTGTGTATTTTACTTAATTCTGTCTTGATCCTTCACAGTACATATTCATGATTTTGTAAAGAAATAAATTTATGTCTTCAACTAGAATAAAATAAATAAATTCAACCAATAAATTCATCCCACCTTTTAAGGAGTTAAGTAATATATTTAAAAATGTTTTGCCTGTTTTAGAGTGTGTTCTGATGAAATTAGGTCATGACCTAAGTCTACAGATTTGACATATTGTTGCACATGTAGTACATTAATTGTAATTGGCTATGCAGTCTAGTGCTATCTACATTTATTTGGAAGCATCTGCTACTGTGGCCAGTAGTGTCTATTCCCATGTGCATTTACTGTTCCTTCTTTGATTATGTTTTTCACTAGTTTCTGAAGTTTGTTTGATATACATTTAATTGGCTCCTGTGAATTTTAAAATTAAATAATATCCAACATTATATAACATTTGGTAGTAAAATAAAACAAAAATCCATCAGTGATACCTTTATTGTCCAACCAAGATGCACAATATATTTGTTGCAAGCTTTTGAAGCTCCATGGGCTTCTTCATCAGGCAAGATGTTACAAGCCAAACAGGAGAAAAACAATTGGGGATGTTAGTCAGATGCCTACATGTTATGTCAATCTTTAGTTAAGATGGTATGTGGTGAGGAAGATATCTTTTGCAGGTAGTAAAAGTTATTTGGTAGTAAAAGTTATACTAGATTTTAAATATACTCTTTTGTTGTAGAAATTAAAGTTGATAAAATAATCCATTTGTGCCTTTATTATCCTCTTGGAATAAACTGTCCTGTTGTATTAGTTGGAAATCTGAAGTTCATTTAATGTAAAATACGATTATAGTGGCAAAGGCATTAATTTTATATAGTAAGCTTGAAATAAAACTATTGTAAAAAAATTGAATGTTTCTAGATTAGTCTATAAGTAGTTTGAAGTAATTTAAATTATGTACCTCCAATAAATTATTTCTTTTATTCTCTTGGAAGTAGTGGTTGATAATTAAGTTTATATGCCTTGTTCTCTGGTGGTGCCAACACCTGCCTCTGAATGAACAGTGCTTAAGGAGGAGCAGTAGCCAGTTGAAAGGGCAGCAAGTACTCTTTAAAGCCTAATTAAGAATGGGAAAAGGAGATAAAGGAAGAACGAGTGAAAGTGGCTTGGATGGTATTCCCAAAGCACAGTTCCTCATTAGATAATAAACAGATGATCAAAGAATGCCAGGTTGCCATTTATCTTTCCCTTCATCCAGTAGTTATGACTATCAGTTTGTACCCAAATAATACTTAGTTTCAAGATTTTCTGTACATGCTTACATATTTGAAAGGTTGCCTTTTTCGTTGCTCATTTCTGGGGTATTGTAGTCATAAGAAAGAAAGTAAAATATTTCTTTTAAGCTTAGTTTTGTCTATAGTTGTTAGGAAACATGTTTCCAATTATTTTAAGCACTAAAAGCATATATTTTCAATAAACTGTGACATTTACATAGACATGGCCATTTTACTTGAAATAATAATAATAATAATAATAATAATAATAATAATAATAATAAATTTTATTTATAGCCCGCCCCTCTGCGAGGCAATCGGGGCTGGTTACAATGCTTTGATTATAAATGAACATGTTAAAAATCTATATCACTCTAAACCAACTGGAGTATGATATATAATTAAAATGTTGTAACTTCTGCCAGCTAGTCTTGAATAGGCTGAGAAATATGACAAGTTCTTTTACTTCTTAAATACAGGATTGTTATTATTATTTTGTGTAGAACTTGTGTATGTATGAAAACATCATTTTTAGTTATTAAAATAGTTTCATCTGTAATGCAGGGGGAAATTAATTATATCTGAATCAACAGAAAATTGAATTGGTTCTGAATTCTATTTCTACATCCAGAAATCTATCCTATTATAAATTATTCCTAATCAGATACATCTGTGAAGAGGTGGGCATTTTTAGTAGAGGTAATTGATAAAAAGAGGTTAACTGAAAAATAAACTAGATTAAAAATACTTCAGCTTTCAATTAGTGTAAAGAGCTCAAAAATTAAACAGTTGATTGACTTGCACCATTTATTCTGGCTTGCTAGCTCACCCTTTCTAATTAGCCTTATTCCAACTTTGCCACCTGCATATTTTAATGATGTGATAGGTGCCAAAGTATAGACAGAGATAGCTGAAGTGAAAGGGAGTGAAGCTGAATCACTGCATATTTGATGTGTATGCTTTCGAAATTATCAGTGTTTATCTTCCTTAATGATAGGCTTCAGATGTAAACAGAAAGCATCAGTATGTCACCTTACCTCAGTTTAAAGTTTGATTTTCAGGCTGGATGATAAGTAGGCAAATATCTCATGTCTTAACTGCCTCAGGATCCAAGGTGGGTTGTTTTTCTTTGGGGGGGTGTTGTTGTTTTTTTAATGGGTCTTCCAGCACAGGCTGGTTCCCTGTTTCTGCCTGTGCATCAGTTTTGAAGATTGTTGTTTTGGGTTTTTTGACCATGGAAGATGGGGCTTGATTTGGTTCCTGCTACATGAGAGCAAACTGATCATTATTCATACATAACAAAAAATCTACCATTTTATACATATTTTTACGTTATTTATTTTCATTTGAAACTATTTTCCAGTCTCATAATTTGATTAAAAACAAAACAAAACCTGGCTGAAACCCTATCTGTATTTATCTGAGGGGGCAGGAATTCTCTTGATCCTAGTGGGACTTACATTTAAGTAGGCACATATAGGATTGTATCAATTAAATTCACCTATCGCTGCTCTGTGACCCATCAAAGGATACTTCCCCCCCTTTTTTTAACTAGTTTAAAATTCTGTATGCAGTATCAGCAGCCCCAGAGATCAATCTTTATTACCATTTAAGTGCTGTGTTACAGTTATAGCATATTTTTTACTGTGCTTAAACTCTAGATGTTGCAGTGCACATTAGGCTTTCTGGGGGGAAAAAGCACACATAAACATCCTCATCTATACACTACTTAGTCCAATTGAAATCTGCTTAAATTCAAGTGCTCTGATTTTTGTATCACAGCCACGGGAGGACTAGAATGGGTAATTAGATAAACAAGGCTTTAGAAGCTGCATAAATCCTTGGCTGCATTCCTAAGGGTTAAATTGTGAAAGAGAAAGAGTTCAAACAGTAGTTTTTGGATATGCCTTAGTTATACAATTCTACTCTCCACATTCCCATGGTAGACAAAGCTTGGCATTTAAAGTGGTAGAGATGAGCTACTAAAAAATGGAGCAATAGAATGTGGATTCTCACTCTTTTTCTTTCCCATTCCCATTCAGGAGTACATTTAGGACAGGGGAGAGGGGGTCAGATTTAAAAATATTTAAAGAGAGAGAGACTGATTTGGGATTGACAGCCTGCAATCTTTTCAAATTGCACAAGGATTTTTCACACTGTCAGTTGTTCATTGATTATTCTGTAGCCATAATATCTGGGATGGAACTAACGAATCCAGAAAATGCTTGTAAAACCAATGCCCAGTTTTGTTTTCCAGGCGCTGTTGATAAGTCTGGTTATTTTATTTTTAACGTCATATAGTTTTAAAAATTATTTTTACTAGTATGACAATTTTAAAAGAGAAAAGCATGTTAGTGCATAGTCATTCAGTGACTTGCAAAATCAAACTACTTGGATGTGTGAAATGGGCGTCATAGAACAGTCCAAGAGACGGAGCTTTCGTATTGCCAGACTTCACCTCAAATATAATACTTATCAGAAGAATACTTATAATACTTATCAGAAGTTCACCCTTACATCTGCAGGTTATTGAATGATATGAATGAGTTGTATGTGCTTATATGAATTAGCCCCAACTTGCTATTTAACTATAGAAGCAGACAAATCTCAAAATAGAACCTGAATTCGTTGAAAAAAAAGTGTAGAAGAATTATCTCACTGTTGGGAAGCAACCAAGAAATGTTTTTGAATCACATCTATTATCCATTTTAATCATTTTGGATTCTTTTCAAATGTAGACTGGCTCCCTTGCAGCATCTTCTGCCAGGAAAATGGGAAGTATTCCAGAGAAATGTTCACTTAATAACACTGCACTGTGTGTCCCAGATGGAGGCCTGTTTCCCTTAGATCTCAATTACAATCTGCTCCTGCTTTTGCTGCAGACCAACAGTGAGAGCTTGAAAAGTTGGTGTACTGTAAATTCCTCAGTATTTATATTTTGTTGCAACTTCTCTTTCCTTTCTTACTGAAGTTATGCCAGAATTAATCAGCAAAATCATCCTTATCGTTGCAGTATTCTCCTGTGACTGTGACTACTTTATGAATTTACTACTTTAATATGTTTTTATCCCATCTTTCAGATAATTATTGTATCCTAAAGGGTTATACAGCAAAGAGAGCCCCCTAACATCAGGCATACAAGCTAAAAAACAGGAGATGAAAAGAAAAGGAAGAGGAGAGAGGTTAATTCTTGAGTGTTAGAATGAAGTGGTGAGCTATAAGTGATCATTTATATCTAGCTTACCTCACATTGATTTCACTTGCTGATGCTTTACTTGAGTAGCAATTTGTGGCTCTCATGAGGCCACAGTGCTTTTTCACCTTAATTTCAATTATAGTCAGTTGGTTCTTGGTGGCTCTGAGGGCAGAAGCCAAAGTTCTTTCTGCTCTTCAATACCAGACAGTTATCTCTTGCATTATGACCCAATTTGAGTATGTATAATAGAAATATTTTTATAGTTGAGTTTGTTATACAGTAAAGTTGTTTTTAGAAAAAAGGAAAAATATTAACTAGTGGCTCAACCAAGTTTTCATGTGACTAAACAACTGATGTTTAGTCAAAGGCTGTCTGCTTAACACAGTCCAATCCATTTAAACCATACATTTGTACTGGTTTGTACTTGGAAGTACTTTCCATGTTAGTGCTAGTTACAAGGGCTACACATAATTTGTATGGAAAATCTTCATGCATTGGGAGTGCCACATAAGGAGCAGTTCTCAAATGTTATGACTACCTACTCTATAAGAGCATTTCCATATAATGGAAGTGTATTGTAAAGAGCCAGTAGAACTACATTTTGATGCTTGTTTAGTATTTCTTTGTATCGGTAGGAGGTAAGAATTGGGAATTCTGTTAAAGCAAAGCTGCTCACTAGTTCATAAAGTTGTGATCCATTGAATGTTGCCCTTGAGTCCTGTGAGCATAATATCTGTAGAAGCAATACCTGATGCATTTCCATCTAATGTCCGATGACTGTGATAGGGATGGGACACCTCATCATAACTTTAAGCCAGCAATGACTCTTCAGCACTATAAAATGCATTTCCAGTGTGTATGCAGACATTTGACTAGATGAGTATGGAGATACAAAGTATCTGAAACAGATAAACAACTTGTTCAAGGTTGGTACCACAAGTATGTTCCCTCTTGTACCTCTTTATTTCTATATGATGTTGCAATTCATGACCTGTCATGGTGGAATAAAGAAAATTGCTCTGTTTGGTTTCTGATTCATACTTTGTTTTCTTGGTACTGTACAATTAATGTTTATATCTATATATATCTATATCTATCTCTAGGAGGGAAATCCTTTTGATGCAGCCTCAGGATACCGTAATCTTACATATGAAGAGATCTTACAGGAATTAGTGAAACACAAAGAACAACTTAAGAAGAAAGACACTCATATTCGTGAACTTGAAGACTATATCGACAATCTTCTTGTACGAGTAATGGAAGAAACACCCAGTATTCTCAGAGTGCCATATGAACCTTCTCGAAGAGCTGGCAAATTTGCCAAAAGCTAAAGTAATATCAATATTCCATATTGTTTCTTTTGTTAGAGAGACTTTTATTGCAGTTTTTCAACATCTTAATTTCTCTTTTTCTCTCTTTCCTTCTTGAAAATTTTACTCCAGATATCAATTGGTATTGCTATAACTGGCAATCTGTACATGAACTGTATAAAAGTAAAATATTAGTTCCAGTTGCTTTGAAACACTCCTTTTAACATTTACCTGCCAATGTGTTCTATTTGTTTGTTTTAAAAAAAATTGTAGTTACCTTGTAAACTACTGTAGAGCTACAATCCCATACTCTTACTTGAATATTTATTTTGTACTTCAGTCAATCTCTTTGATGTTACGGCATGCTGTCAAAGTGGATGCGCACAAGCAGAATGTGTTTTGCAGTTATGAACATGAAGGAAAATGTGATAATGTAGGATTTTATTGTTGACATTCTATAACTAGGAATCACCAATACATAGATATTAAGTTGAAGTGTCATATGATGATTTTGCATAAAGACGTAGACAGTATTGGTTCTAGAATGGAGTGTGTTTTCGAACAGTTACCTTCATGCTCTTTAAGAAATGTGAGTTTTTGAAATGGCATCCATTGGTATGGATATGAAAGTACCTGGTTATATAAGGTTACAGCATACTACGTGCTTAAGCATAGAAGTATACTTTAAGATTAAGTAAACAGAAGAAAATGATGAATTAATACCTCATTTACCTAAAGTCTATATAAATTAGGAGAAGATAAGGCAGAAAGAGACATAATATTCTGAAAAATTAGCATGGTAGGCATATACATATTTCCTTGGCTTTTGCCAGTTTGAGTCAGGAAATGGAAATGTGAATGTGCTTTTACCTTTCTAAGTGATTGGGTGTTGTTGTTTTTTAAATTAGATTAGGAAGTTGTTGAGGGTTTTCAGTCCTATATTCTGTGTCAAATTCAAATGTTGTCATTCATTTGAGAGTGACAGATATAATTGATTATGCATGACTGTAAAGAGGTAATATTTGTGTATAGTGTTGTGCATCTATTTCGAAGTGGCAAAATGCAATGGAAAATACTGCCATAAAGAAAAGATTGTTTACTATAATAGTGATCAAAATGTTTAAATTTCCTTATGTAAGAGTTTAAGCAGGGTGTTTAGTACAGTAAAATACAAAGTTGGTTTCAATATGATATATGGGGTGCTAAAAAGGGCTTTTTACTTTAGAATGGGCAGGTTCAGATTTTCATACATTTCTTTCTCTTATTTAATGGGCTCCCCCCCCCCCCCCGCAAACATGGACATTGAAACTTTTCTGAGGAGTAAAACTGAACGTTGGGATCAAACCAATGGGCGGCTTGGAGCATCCTTTGGCCGCTCCAGCCATGATCGCCTCCCAATCAGCCTGGGACCATGGCAATTGAACAACACAGTCCCGAAGTCGGCCACTGCTGTGATCCTAAATGGGCCTACAGCAAGGAGCAGCTTTTTGCCACTCTTTTTGTGGCTGGCTTCGGGCTGCCTTAGCCAATCGCAGAGAATCTTCTGGCCAATCTGGGGGCATGCTTTGCACACCACGGCCCCAATGCATCCCGAAGCCAGCGCTTTTTGCCAATCTGTTTCAGGCCAATGTTTCCCTTCCAGTTATAAGGGTATTAAATAATTTTTGACTTTAGCTTTTCTTAATATGCCAGGAACATTGTTCTTAATTAAAATTCTTATAACTAATGTAATACGGCAGAAATGTTTCCAAAAAATGGTGGGGCAGGAGTGTCTATATTCATAAATATACTCAGCCATATTATACAGGATAATATGCCATATGCCAAGATGCATTTTGCTTCAGTGGGTCTACATTAATTTTCTCTGTAGTTTGGTGGACTCTATTACAGAAATAAATGCTAGTAATTTAAGAACTGGTACCTTGTCTCAGAACACAAAGGATTTTCCCTCACACAGACACCCACACACACATATTTCAAGTCGACATGCTTTCATTGTATTCTGTCATATCTGAGTGCCAAATGATACAGTCTAATCTATTCTTCAGACTGTAAGACTGAATAGTTTACAGTCAAAGCTATTCCTTTTATTTTAAGGTTAACTACTGCATTTGAAATAGATGTTTACCTTCATTGTTTATACAAAAATGTGTTTTTAAAAAGCATTGCCTATTTAAAGCTTTCAGATGTTTCACAGTATCACATTTAATGACTTCTACACATGATATTGGAAACTACTGGGCCATTGATGTTTAATTTGAACTTCCGTTATGTAGGAGTTCATCGAACATCTTCAGTGAGGGTTCCACAAGTACAACAGAAGAGCATAAACCACAGAATTCTAAGCTTATATTGTTATGAACTTTTAATATCTACCACCTTTTGAATTACTCCTTTTAGAATCTTAATGTGAAAGATCAAAATGCTTGGCTGTAAAACTTTTGACATATGCAATGGAGTTAATAAGAACTTTAGCTGAGCATTTTATAAAGCACTTTCATGTGTTTTCTGGTCCTGTGTTCTATTTGATCTTTAAGTAAATTCAAGCACCCTTTTATTTTCAGTATTTAACTGCAAAGAAGAAAATAGGTATGTCGGAAGAGGTATCATAACTAAAATAAGCATACTGCAATGTTTACAAATAACAAAAAGCTCCATAATTTGGGTGAAAAAGTGATTACTCAAAATAAATTCTCTGTATTCTCTGATCAGAGTCTTATAATACTTGTTGACGTAGTATAGTACACAATCACTGAGGCTACAGTTCCTGCTATTGTAGAAATGAGACATTGCCTGGGATAGCAAGGTAATTGTGTCTAGTTCCTTAGTAGTGAGATGACACTCCAGTATTAGTATATCTTCAGATTCTGTGATTGTCTTCAAGCTTTATACAGTATTCATTGTAGAATAAAACAATATTTTCTCTCCGAGAATATTCCGTACTTAGCTAGAGTGTAAAATAGTTCCTGCTACATTGTTTTAGTTATGAAAATTTAGGTGTTTCAGAGCCATTCTCCCAATCCATAGATTCCTCATTTCTTAGATGGACATTATGGGGAATGTATATAGCTCACACATGTTTGTGTATCTTTCTTGTTGAAAAAGTAGCATGAAGGATTTATTGGCAGTCATAGGTACTTTGTTTCATTTAAAAAACACCGGAAAACATAGAAAATGGGTAATACTTTGTATAAAATATGCAAATTTCATTTCTAGTGAAAGGTGTGTGGCCTCAATCCTGTTGGCTAGTTAATAGACTAGGCCTGAATCATATATTGAACGGTAAGTCGACATTCAGGTAAATGCCATTGATTCAGTGGGTCTACATTATCATAAGGATGCTTAATATTGTGTTAATTTTTTGCTGCTGTATTTTAAAATTATTATGCTGAATTTGATTATCACTTATGAAATAATTTAGAATGATCCATAAATTATACTTTACTATCCATAGATTTTAATTAACTTGTCTATTGTGGGTGATCCTAAATCAAGTATTAGTTATAATATCCCAGCTATGAACATATTTTCTTGTATTTGTAGGTGTTATGAATAGGATCATATTTTCAATTAAGCCTTTTAATGATGAGTTGTTATCCACCTCAAACTCTTTGCTTGATTAGATTCTTAGAAGAGAGGATGCATATGTCTTAAAATAGATGTATGGCTGCACCGGAATTAGATTTACAACTATCTCTTTTAGAAATATAATGTAAACAAAGGCCCTCTCTATAGGCTGAACTCCATGCTGCCCCAAACAGTTGTAAAAGTGTTAAAAATAAAAATGTACATATTTTCTGAAGAATGTTGATCTGTATCAAATTTTTCTCCCAAAGCATTTGAAGAAGGATTGCAGCATTGCCAGATCAAACAGTCTTTTGTAAATTCTGTTACAAAAATTAAAATCTGGATGTTCTAAGGGCTGAACATAAGGAAGTTGTGCAGTAGCATGGGTTGCACTCCTAAATTCCCTTTTGTACTTCCCTGTTGATTCTAAAGTATATTTGCTAGCAGTATTTCGTATGCAACAGCTATAGCACTTTAATTCATTGACTTTTTTGTAAGGTTTTCTGATTGATTTCTCTTAAGTGAGGTACCTGTGCCTGAATTGTTATTGGCCCTCATTTAATCTTTCAGATTTTTGTCTGTGGTATATAATAAATAGATGGTTCCAGATCATGTTTGTTTGTTATGATAAAAATGCTATAGATTATAGTGTTGTATAGCAACTCTGAAAATACGGCGATGTCTTGGACAAAAAAAGGGCCCCTTTGTTTTTGTGCAATGACTCATTTGTACTTTTTTTAAAAAAAGAAAAAAAATGATAGCCACAACTTGTGACACCTGTCTGTGTAATATGATTAAATGCATGAATAATCAGTTGGTTGCATTTGTAGGCTTAAACACTTTTTATTTGATCGAAAATTGTAATCTTAATTTTAGATTTCTTTCCAATAATTGTTGCATGCCAAGCACAAATAAATTGCCACTGTGCATTCCAACCATGTGGTTTGTATTTCTAATATTTTTAGAAACATGGTAAGATTTTAAACATTACGCCAGAGTTTCTCATATATGATGACTGTACTGGTAAAAAATTAATGTATGGTCATTTGTAATAGCCACAATGATATCAGTGGGTGGTATAACCAATCCAGGATCTTTAGAAATAACATCTGTACTTGTCTTTGCTATAAGCTGGCAAAAATGTTCATAGGCAGTAATTTTGTAAGAAAGACAGTGATGGTGGAGAGAATATTAACTAAGCAGGTGAATCTTTTAAAACAAGAACAAGAAGTTGGCTTGGAGGTTGATGTTGACTGGGTTTTTTATTGATTCTTTGCTGTTATTGCATTTATCTTACTGATGTTATTTGTATATTGTGCTTTTAATGCTGTAATCCCGCCTCGATCCGTAGGGAGAGGCGGGAAATATAAATAAAATTATTATTATTATTATTATTATTATTATTATTATTATTATTATTATAAAAAAAGGGAAATGTGCAATTCGTTACACTAACTATAAACTTTCAGGCAGTTGTGTAAGATGTTTAACAGAATATCAAGATGTCAGTGCTTTGTGTAAAAATAGGTAATTTTTTAATATTCAGCAAATTCAGCTAAATGTGAACAAGATTGAAGCCAGCTTTTCATCATTTTTTGTATGAACTGGTTGCACACATTAGCACATCAAGGAAGAGTGAACACAAAAAAATGCATATATTTGTACATACAAAAATGTATTGAGGGATTTTTTAAAAAGCACCCATTCTAGATAACAAAAATGTATACAAGTTTTCATACATGTTTAAAAAAGGGGATTTTACTGCATTCTCAAATAGGTACAAATAGAGGTCAAAAGAACAGCCCCTGAAATTAGTAGATTTACTCATCCTTAATTAGTGTGATAGCTGCCTGACATCCATTTGGTAGTCCCAACTTAAGCAAATCATTTAACCAACTGTTGAATAGTAGGTTAGTAGAGGGCAGGAGAAGAAGCAGCTGCCAGAGGCTTTAAAAACTGCCTCCCTTCCACCAGGGCAGAAGAAGAAGCAGCTGCCAGAGGCTTTAAAAACTGCCTCCCTTCCACCAGGGCAGAAGAAGAAGCAGCTGCCAGAGGCTTTAAAAACTGCCTCCCTTCCACGAGGGCAGAAGAAGCAGCAGCTGCCAGAGGCTTTAAAAACTGCCTCCCTTCCACCAGGGCAGAAGAAGAAGCAGCTGCCAGAGGCTTTAAAAACTGCCTCCCTTCCACCAGGGCAGAAGAAGAAGCAGCTGCCAGAGGCTTTATAAACTGCCTCCCTTCCACCAGGGCAGAAGAAGAAGCAGCTGCCAGAGGCTTTAAAAACTGCCTCCCTTCCACGAGGGCAGAAGAAGCAGCAGCTGCCAGAGGCTTTAAAAACTGCCTCCCTTCCACCAGGGCAGAAGAAGAAGCAGCTGCCAGAGGCTTTAAAAACTGCCTCCCTTCCACCAGGGCAGAAGAAGAAGCAGCTGCCAGAGGCTTTATAAACTGCCTCCCTTCCACCAGGGCAGAAGAAGAAGCAGCTGCCAGAGGCTTTAAAAACTGCCTCCCTTCCACCAGGGCAGAAGAAGAAGCAGCTGCCAGAGGCTTTAAAAACTGCCTCCCTTCCACCAGGGCAGAAGAAGAAGCAGCTGCCAGAGGCTTTAAAAACTGCCTCCCTTCCACCAGGGCAGAAGAAGAAACAGCTGCCAGAGGCTTTAAAAACTGCCTCCCTTCCACCAGGGCAGAAGAAGAAGCAGCTGCCAGAGGCTTTAAAAACTGCCTCCCTTCCACCAGGGCAGAAGAAGAAGCAGCTGCCAGAGGCTTTAAAAACTGCCTCCCTTCCACCAGGGCAGAAGAAGAAGCAGCTGCCAGAGGCTTTAAAAACTGCCTCCCTTCCACCAGGGCAGGAGAAGAAGCAGCTGCCAGAGGATTTAAAAACTGCCTCCTCTCCCTTCCACCAGGGCAGAAGAAGAAGCAGCTGCCAGAGGCTCTAAAAACTGCCTCCCCTCCCTTCAGACTGTCGGCGGCATGTGTCCAGGACCATCCTTCCCCTGCACCGGCAGTTCTCTTTGAGGCTCAGGCCCCTGAAGGACTCTCTTGCCCCTTACCATCACCTGGGGGCCGGGAGCAGCTGGGGATGATGCGGGGCCAAGGAGAACGCCAGCGGGTTTTTAATACTATTGTTTAATTGTGTATTGTTTAACTGATTAATTGTTTAACTGTTTAATTGTTTAATTGCTTATTGTTATTTAATCCAGTTAGTTTGTTTTGTTTTTAGGGGTTGGGTGGGTGTGGGAAGAAGATAGGGGATTTGAAGTGATTTTATTTGTCCTTATGTTTTGATATGTTGTACGCCGCCCCGATTGCTTGGCAGAGGGGCGGGATATAAATAAAAATTATTATTATTATTATTATTATAAATCCCATTCATTCAGTGGATCTACTGTAGTTGGGAATGGCAGTTGGATTTAAACATCTGACATTTTGCTGTTACTTTCTATATCATTTTCGGGCTTATGCTTGTTCCAGTAGTTCAAGCCATCTGATTCCCCCTGCCCGTCTATTCCAAACAATAGTAATACTTGCAGGATATTTTTGAAAGTAGCTTTTTTTGGCTACAAGTAAAATGGCAGATTCCATTTGGATATATGGCTGCCTCCTCATCAAATTTCCTTTTCTCTTCTTCTCTATGATTCAGTTTTTATTTTCTCCACAACTTTTGCTTTCTCCCTTAGCTTATTCAGTGTATAGAAGCCTCCCTCCTATCCCTCCAAATTATGTTTCAGCTTTCCTCCTTTTCCTTATTTCTGATTTTCTTCTTTGTCTTATTTGCTTTTCCAATCTACTAAAAGAATAGAAGGAGCAAGTCTAGAACTGTAGAAATACTCATCAAGGGGCTTCTAATTCTCTTCCATTCTTGAATGACTTTGGAACTACCAGACATTTAAGAGATGCAGTTTGATCATTTGAGAAGAGGGCATGCCCCTTTTAGTGCCCTCTATTTCTTGTCTGGCTCTGTAAAGACCAGGAGTTACTGATGTATGGAAGTTGGTTTTGAAACCATTTTCTGGGCATACATGCTCACCTCTGTATGCTTACACATTGTTTTGCTAAGCGTGTGTGTGCTGTGAATGGGGAATCTGCCCTGGACTACTCTGGTTTCATGCAACAACAGCAGCAAATGTTTGAAAGTTTAGCAGATGGGTTAGCAACCAAGGCCTGGCTGTCAGACATATGTCAAGGCAAATGGATTGCTTCAGCCTGCTGTCACCTTCCGTTTTCTAGGTCTCTGAGACACTTCTCCAAATCTTTAGGGATTAAACAAACCAATATCAGCAGGGAATGTCTTAAGAAATCTAGTGTCACAGGCTGACTGTGGCAGACCAGATTGCTTCTATTGTTGCCCCACGTAGGTGCCTGTCGCATGGTGCCAATAGCTTTAACAAGGAAAAACACTGCAATGTGTCATGTCACCTCCTCCTCTAAATGATTCATGCAGGCCTTGTTAAGGTGATGTGGGCCTCATTCTCAGATATCTGCGGTTTCCATTAGGAATTCCTTGAAAATTGACTCCCCAGGACACCTTTAGAGGTAACTTCAAAGGGTCTCATTAATGAATATCATGCCATTTATACAAGAGCTCCTAACAATAGCATTAGAAAAACCTATGTTCTCCTTGTACTATGATGAAGTCAATGTATTAGCTCTATAGCAAGGCAGAAAATACAAAACAGAAACCTTAACCAGATGTGAATTGGTTATCAGTAGTTCAGCCATTTTACTACTAAAAATCACATGATAATCCAATAGATAACTGTAGAGGATTAATCTAGCAAACAACTGCTCTCACCTGCAGTGCATGCATGTGGAGGAGAGAGGGGGTACTTCCCAAAGTATTTTGTGGACAAAATCTTGCACTATTTTATACTTAAGCCATCTGAAATACTGCTTTATTTGATAGAGTGCATAAAATGATATAAAGGAACCCTTTCACAATGGAAACGTGGTGATTATATAACATTTTTAGCCACTATGGACTTCTCTGGATGGAGGTGTGTGAGGAAGAATTAGCCCCTTTACTCCCTAGCTGCTTTTTTAAAACCCAATTTCAAGTGCCCACATTCTGTGTAGGAATGGATTAATCTGTTAATTTTGCTTTTCTAGTTAAATTTTTCACACATCTTATTTCCATTCTGCTGATGAAGAAATTTGCAAATTCTTGCCAAAAACTAGCCAAATAAGATTCTGAGCCATCTGCAATGGCAAAATTAATTTATTTAGTTATTCTCAGTATGAAGACTATATTGTAACCACCTGACATTTAAAATGAGGTTCCTTTTAGAGGAAAAAGGTTGCAACTGTAATTCAATATTACTAGCAGGGTTGAACACACGGGAATTCAACATGAGACTTTTAAGATCTTGGCACTTAAAATCTCTTTGCCTAGATGGATAAAACTCTTAATTTCATATTCTTCCACATGCATTATTTTTTAAAAAATAAAAATCATTACATGTTCTTTTTTTTAAATAAAAAAATGAAATTTTTTGAAGTAGATAAAAATGAACCAAACAAAATTCTTTCCAATCCCCTATTGTATCTTTCCCCGTTGTTTATAGCAGTTCTAGGGTCCTGGTAACTATATTGGGAAATATGCATGTGGAAAGAGTTCATACACACACATATACACACACAGCCAAACTGCTAGCCCAGTACCAATCACCATGCTGTATAGCTGCTTCCCCTCCTTTAAAATAAAGTTCTATTATTAAACTAGAATATGTTCAGTAGCATGCTTTGTTGTGTTCTTCACTTTGTAAAACTGACTGTAGTTCTGTGAAAAACAACTTGGGTCTGTTCACACTACCACCACATCATTCCACTTTAACTGCTGTGATAATATCCCATGGAATCCTGAAATATACATACTTCCGTATCTATTTCTTCTACTCCTTTATAATATCTCCCTTGTGTGCCAGAAATGTGATACAAGAAGCACTGAACTACCAAAAACAGTGAAAAACCCCTATGCATTAAACATAAGGGACAGAGAAAGGGGCTGAGTGGCTACATATGCTATCAGAGAGCTCCTCATTTGGCATACATGCAAAAGGACCCTCTGTTATATATTGGTGTATATGCTAAGAATTATTCTGTACAGCGGATGGGTCCAGATTGGCCATCTGTGAACAGTTATCTTTCCCCATATCACATGTTTGGCCAGTGGGGTAAGGCTGGCATGTGTGATTCCCCCTCCAACTGAGCCCAGCAAATTATGGAGGGGTATTTTTCTGAATATGGAAAAACAATGGAAAAGGGGTTAGGCAAGGCTGCATTCTATCACCCTATTTATTCAACATGTATGCAGAAAATACCAAACATAGGACAGATTTAGACTCAGAGGAAGATGCAGTAAAAATTGGAGGAAGGAATATCAACCATCTATGATTTCTAGATGACACCATACTTCTCACAGAAGACTGGGACTCTGAAGGGCAGCTATAAAGGATCTAGACAAGATCCTGAAGTGCAAGGATATACAATTGAACACTAAAGTTAGGATTGTCCAAGCAATGGTATTTTCCATCACCATGTATGGATGTGAGAAATGGACAGTGAAGAAGGCTAATGGGAGGATAATCAGCTTATTTGAGAAGGGATGCTGGAGAAGAGTACTGAGGACACCATGGACAGCCAAAAAGACAAACAAATGGGTCTTAGATCAGGTCGGAACTCTCCCTGGAAGCCAAGATGACTAAATTGAATCTGTTGTACTTTGGCCACATCATAAGAAGGCATGACTCATTAGAAAAGACTAGAAAAGATGGGAGACAGTAAAAAAAGAAGAGAAAAGAGGAAGACCACATACCCGATGGATAGACACAATCAAGGAGGCCAAGGCCCTGGGCATGCAGGACCAGAGCAGTAGAGGATAGGGTGTCCTGGAGGTGTCTCTTTCATGGCCTTGCCATGAGCCGACATAAGGGCAGTTAACAATTGTTCTGAACATTTCTTCAGGATCAGGCGATAAGTCTCACTACACATAACATAGATGAAAAACTGATAAGGGGATCTCCATTTTGGTGGCAACTTAATATTTGTTGTAATATTTAATTCTACCTCGAGCCTCTGTTAAAATCTAACAATATATAGCTAGGCTGAGTTATAACCCAACCTTTGGGCTTTCCCAAAGCCCAAATGTCACTTGCCTTGATGGCTTTATATTCCACTTTTCATAAAAGTCCTATGCAGAGGCACAACTTGGAAACTTGTTTAGGAAGTTTCAAAAGCTATTGGAGTTTTATTTAAATGTGGGTTTGAGAACTGCAGTTTGGCAACATTCAATGTAGCTGTATTACTTTCTTAACATGGTAAAAAGAAGGATGATTTCCATGAAGACAGGAGTACAGTCCTGACTGTGTTGTAACATGTTTTCTCCATTGATAAACAAAACTACTGAACATCATTTTCACCCACATTTAGAAAGGCATCCATTCTGCTGAAGAATTCATACAATGCTCAGGGCAAGTTACAGCTGGCTTAAAGAACAAAATCTTAGCTAGTTAAATGACTTACAAAAACCATTATATCAATGAAGCTTTTCATCAAAGTTATTCAAGTTATTGTGCCATTTCAATAGTATTTGAATTATGACACACAAATCCTTGCAATTTTAAAATTTAAAATAAAATTTAAAGTGTTGAGGAGCCTTCAGCCATCCCCATATTGTTGAACCTTTGATCCCAACATGCTTCACCATTAGCCAGATAGGCTAGAGTTGATGGGAACTAAAGTTCAATAATACTTAGAGAACAACCAGTTTAAAAGCTTTGATATGAAGCATGGTTTTCACTATCCCCTCAATGCCACTTCTAGTAGAGATATGGAAGCTAAGGAGCAGGAGATGTTCATAGTCCAGCTAAGATGGTCATGTTTTAACTTGCTCCCACTAGTAACATCAAAAATGCATTGAACCAAGTGGAAAAGAAAATGATCACAGCAATAGTGATAACTGCTTCCAGTGTCTGGTCACTGTGTGATACTGAAAAGATTAATACTGGCTCTTTTCTTTATTTTTCTCAATCTGGGTGGGACCAATCAACTGATAGCAATGAGGGAAATATTATGAGGTCACCCAACCATATATTCTACCACACCACAAAGAAGCACACTATCCAAAATGGGACTAGTCAACACAAGACCAACTGCATCTGAAACTCACAAAGATCCAGATAGAACTGAATTTTTTTGGAATTGCAGATACAGACCTTTTCTCTGGGAAAACACCAGTGCCAGACAAGAGAGGAAGAGCGACTGTTTCAATCAGAACAGGCAGCATCAACCATGGGCTTGTCAACACACATCAAGAAGACTTCTGGAGAACTGTCCACACAGTTCTCCTTTTCCAACACACCTTGGTTTGATAAATTGAGGTATGCATGGTCGCACAGTATACAAATGGCTGCACTGGCTTTTTCTCTCCACCCATATTCATGAAAATGTATGTATTTCTGAACTCCTCCCCTCCCTGCAGCCTCACACTGACATTGCTATGGAGCACAGGCTGCACACAAACACACACTCAAATATCCAGATTCCTCACTCAAAATCAGGCTAAATCTGCACTTTTTTCCTCTCTGGATTAAAGCCTGTATTTGGCCCTGCTAGTCCTGTACATAGTTTGGACAGCTTGCTGTGAAAACTAGGTGAGACCATTTTATTTGACCTGTGTAGTTGCGCCCCTGTTCTGCATAGGATTGCAGTCTTACTCAAAATGACAGAAAGCAACCTGAAAATCAAGAAGCAAAAAGCAGCAATGTAAATTAAATGCTTTCCTTTCTTGGCATGATACTCATTTTTAAACATGAAACAGCAGAATAGTATTTTGGCTCTGCATAGGTAACTAGTCAAAATAATTTGAAGTACAGTATGTGAAGGTGAAGATATTCTATCAGACAACCTTTCCAAGGTCTCTCTATTCTCTCTATGATTCTTTTTAGTTGTTGGTTTTTGTTTTAATATTGTGATCATTTAGTGCACTTTTAAGGTATCATCATCAGTTTAAAATGCTCTTTACACAAAAATTTTATTAAAGTATAGTTCATCTTTTCTCTTTAGAATTGGCAGCATACCAGTCAACGTTATAATAAGATTAAAATAATCACAATATTAAAACAAAACCCAACCTCATTTAAAAACCAAACCCATTTAAAACAGTTCAGTAAAAACCTACAACACCCACTGAAGCCCTTGCTTTAAAAATTTTAATTTCCTAAAGCCTATTGGAATGGGGGTGGGTGGAGTCTTTACCTGGCAATGAATGGATAGCAAGGAGGGCTGTTCTGGGTTGCCTGGCAAGGCAGTTCCAGAACCTATAGTAACTACCAAAAGAGTCCTAAAAATGCATAGGAAAAAATTGTGCATATAATGCACACATTAATGGGAAGTGTGCACAAAAATCACACATACACAGGTGTACAATAGGTGTGAATGCAAAAAAAAAATAGTTGGAGAAATATGCATGTAAATATGTTCATTTCTACCCTGAATTTTTAAAACAAAATTTACAATTTGATGCAATAACAGGATGGAATTAATTCAAGAGTGTAATGCCCAACAAAATGAGCAAAAATTTAATTTGGTAAAAATCACCTATTTCTGTCTCTGAAACAAATTACAAAATCTATGAATTTTGAGGGGCTCTTGTGAAGTTACACTTACAAGAGGTAAAATGGCATGGCAATGGGCTGTGCTGTCAACAGTATAGTGTGCAAATAGTGGAAACTATCTGATTTGAGATACACTAGCCAAAAAATAAAAATAAAATAGTTCTCAAGATCAATTCTGCTGTGTCCCTTACTTCTTCAAGGACTAGGCTTATTGTTCAGAAGGAGAATGCATGCTTTGGATGCAGATAGTCCCTGGCATCTTTTTTTTAAAAGGATCAGGTAGCAGGTAATATGAAAAATATCTGCCTAAGATCCTGGAGAATTGCTGCCATCCAGTGTAGTTAATGCTGGACTGAATTCATGGACCAATAATCTGATATGGTATAAAGTAGCTTCCTAAATCTGCTTTTCACAGTAGTAACATCTGCAGTTGAGGACCACAAGACTACCAAGTGTTGTTGTTGTTGTTGTTGTATGCCTTCAAGTAATCTCTGATTTATAACAATCCTAAGGCAAACATATCCTGGGATTTTCTAGGCAAGAGTTGTTCAGAACAGGTTGCCATTGCCTTCCCCTAAGGCTGAGAGCATGTGACTTGCCCAAGGTCACCCAGTGGGTTTCATGGCAGAGCTGGGAATAGAACCCTGATCTTCAGAGTTGTAGCCCAACACTCAAACAACTACTCTACACTGGCTCTCCTACCATGTATAGCTTGTAAAAAAAATCCCACATTGGAACTGGATTGATAGTTTAACATGGGAGATTAGCACAGGGGTGCGAAAACCAAGTATTGAAAAAGTAACTGTCCTGAGAAAGCTGCCAAGTATGCTGATAGCAATACACAGCAAACTAAATAATGTCCCCAAACAAGTGAAACAGTAAAGATCTGTGCAAATCCACAGTTCCAAAGCAAAAGGTCCAAACCAGAGAGCACAGCCAGAGAGAGAGTAGTCAGTGATTCAAGTCCAGGGTTCCAGAGAGCAACGAGATGTGTAGGCAAAATCTGAAGATCAAAGACTCCAGGGAAACAAAGCAATCAGTAATCCAAGGAGCAAGGTTCCAGCCAGGAAACAAGGGAAGTCAGGATTAACATGATTTCGCCAAGAAGCTCAGATAATCTCTGATGCTGAGCTGAGCGTCCTGCACCTGTTTAACTGTCCAAGCTGCAGGAGCCCAGCTGATCTTGATTGCTTCAGCATTTCTCATAAAGCCTCCTCGAACGCTGGAGACCCTCCCTTTCTGCTCGACACTGGCTGAAGCATACTGTGTCCTCCACACCTGAAGGCCCTGCTGCCGGGAGGCCTGGCTGCTGAGCCTCCTGGGAGGTCACAGACTCAGCTGGAGCTGGCAGAGGCACACTAGGGCCAAGCTCAGGGTCAGGCTCCACTGCAGCTTCAGACACAGGTCCCATTTGAGGCTCCGGCTCAGCATCCTCCAAGTCCTCCAGCTGGCTGGGCATGACAGTAACGGCACTGCAGTGGTTTTTATATTGCAAGATGATTTAGCTGTTCAGCTAATATTCTTAGCAAAGAATAGCGGGCGGCCTTGGGAGGAGGACTCCAGAGGACTCAGGAGCCGGGCGACTGGCATTTGATGGAGGTGAGGATTACACCAGAAATTCGGAAGAGAAATACTGCCTATACGTGGAGTCGGCGGCGCTCTGGCGCTCTTGGAGGACTCAGGCCCCTGAAGGACTCTCTTGCCCCTTGCCATCACCTGGGGCGGCCGGGAGCAGCTGTGGACGGCGCGGAACTGGGGAGAACGCCGGCAGGTTTAAAATTATTGTTTATTGTTTATTGTTTAATTGTTTAATTGTTTAATTATTGTTATTTAATCTGTTTAGTTTGATTTGTTTTTGGGGGATGGGTGGGTGTGGGAAGGAGGGATGGGATTTGAATTGATTTTATTTGTTCTCATGTTTTGAAATGTTGTACGCCGCCCCGATTGCCTGGCAGAGGGGTGGGATATAAATAAAAATTATTATTATTGTTGTTGTTGTTGTTGTTGTTGTTGTAGTTGATGTAGAAAAATAAAAAAGGGTCTTACCCGATGAGTGATCTGTTGTTTCTTCCTCTTACAATTGAAAACAACTCTAGCATGAAGCAGTCCCATGAGTTTCCTTTCCCTCACTTCCTATTTTTGTTGGATGCTGGACAGAGGATGGAAGAGATCCACAATGTGATAAGATAGACTGGTTTATTAGTATTCTATAGAACCAGAGGATCTCTGTCTAGAATAGCCATTAATTATTGGAAAATGTTTTTGCTAGCAATCCATTCTTGATATAAGTTGGAAGAATCACTTAATGATTGGGGAATTAATACTATTGCAATTATGAAATTATAAGCATGGTAACTGAATGTTAACTAATGAAAATGTAACCAATGGATTGATGTTTTCTTAAATAAAAAGTTGCTGATGGTTTAATTTTATTTCCTTCAAAATGATACCCATTATTTTGACGGAAAAAATAGATAAAATTAAAGCACTAGCAATATCCGTAGCTTATTTTTGAATTAATATTTCATTATGAAATTAAATATTTTAATAATTCTCAGAAGTATCACTGATTCTGGCAAGTCTCATAAAATATGAAAAAATAACTAGATAAGGAATTGAAATCCACAAGGTCTTTATCAATGGAATATGTTGCTGAATGCCTGAGAACTAAATACCCAATTTTGATCTGCCAGATATAAAAAGTAATTTTGGACATTAATAAAGCTATATTTCATATGCTCAGCTGGAGTTGCACCCACACTCACTCTTAACAGCTTGAAAAGCCATAGAACTGGCCTCTCTAACATGTTGATCTCTAACATGTATTCTTTAGCATAAACTTTGTGGAACAGGGAAGAGATGGAGATACAATTTAATGAGAGTCTGTGGGAAAAGATCTATTCACTTGCTGTTAAAATAGTATGGTTTTGCAACAATTATATAAGATAATTGACAATGGTGTCTGTTGAAAATGTGTGACCAGTTAGCATCAAATACATTTGACTAAGCAGAGAGAATTCAGAGATATAACCATGTTAGTCTGGAATATCAGAATGAAAAGGGATCTTGCAGCACAGTTTGTCTCAAAGGTGCTGCAAGATCCCTTTGCATTTCTTTCAACAGAACTTCAGTGCATCATATTTACTGGACATTGTTGTCACCTCTTATTTTATACATTTCTGGAGAGATGTTTTGTAAAATGCCTTAGCAATCCCAACTGTGTAGCTGAAACTGTGTAGTGCCATAGCAAACCAAAAGGCACTTTCAAAAACAAGTAGTCAATTAAAACAAGCAAACAATGGACTTTTTGTTGTTGTTTGCCTTCAAGTTGTTTTTGACTTATAGTGACCCTAAGATGAACCTATCATGGGGTTTTCTTGGCATGTTTCTTCAGAGAGAGTTTGCCACTGCCATCCTCTGAGGCTGAGAGAGTGTGAATTGCCCAAGGTCACACATAGTGGGTTTACATAGCTGAGCCAGGATACAAACCCTCATCTCAGAGTCCTAGTCCAATACTCAAATCACTACAGCATGCTGGTTTTTGGACTACTTGGACTACAACTCTCAAAATCAACCAAGAGGCCATGGGATTCTAGGAACTGTAGTACAAAAAAGTAATTTTCCCAATATTTGAAAGAGGTGCTATGATCTTCAGTAAGGCTCAAGCTATAACCTCTTCATTAAACTAGAGTGAACAGAGAATCCACTGCTTTCCAGTCCATTTAAAGAAATGGGGATAATTGGCAGGAGAGAGCGTGGATGCATATGATATGTTTCCACTGATTTCTCCATGCATCTGCTCCTGACATAAGTTTCTCCTTGCCGCTTGACAGGATGATAGATGAGCAGTGGCACTGTTAATACTGTACCTGGGGGTGGACATCCAGAGCCCCACTCACAGGTATGGGAACATTCACAGTGACCTCCCCCTCCCCACAGTGTAAATTGCAAACAGAACACTGTGTTTGAAGTGATATCCTACTATGCAGCTGTAAATGAGCAAGACCATACTCACTGCTGGGGAGGGGGTGTAAAGAAAAGATCACTGGAAAAACAGCACCAGCATTATGGAGCAATTAGATGGTGGGTCTGCCTCACAACAAATAGGAAGGCACAGTGGTTTGGGTAGAGGCAGCAGCAACAGGAGGCTATGTACTCAACAGGGGAGCTAAGTGGTGGTGGTAATGGTGGGGTGAGAGTCATGCCTGTGCCCTGTATTGTGTTGTTGTTGTACACCTTCAAGTCATTTCTGACTTATGGTAACCCTGAGGCTGAGAGGATTTGATTCACCCAAGGTCACCTAATAGGTTTCCATGGCCGAGTAGGGAATCTAACCCTCCCCAGAGCTGTAGTTCAGTCGTCAAACCACTATGCCACATTGGCTCTCATAACCACTGTACACTGCCCCCTTTTCCTCAGCTAAATTCCACCTTCTTGCCTTGCTTTCACTTTATACAGGATGTATTACCTGTTAAGGAAAATGCAACATGGGACTTACAGTAATAGAAATAAAATGTGTATGTGAAAGTCACAGTGATTAAGCAGGAGCAATCATGAAGCTACACAGGTGAAAAGGATAATGTAATTTGGAAGCCTTGAGAGCCAAGGACAAAGTTATAGAGTGTATATTGAAAACACCTGTTATAGATTGCAAACACCTGAGATTCATTAAGTAGTCAGGTAAAATGATGAAATACTTGGGTTGGTCTTAAGTATGGGATGATCTATGTAAACCAATCAAAATGAATGTACACGCCCACTGGGTGGAAACTGACTAGTGAGTGGTGACTAACAATGGCTATAAGTGCAATGTTTGCCAATGCATAGTGTGGAGTAGTTTTGGAGATATTGTGAAGTGTAGAGATTGTGATTTGTAGGGCATATAGTATTTATGTATATAGTAGAATAAAGTAGATCTTTTATATAAGACTACTGAGTTGTCTGGTGTCTTGAGGGAAGATACAAGAGCCAGAAGAATCCTGGAGAAGTTTGGAGACATCTCAGGAAGAAGAGTGAGAAGGCTTGGAGAGTTTGTCAGGGTCTTCAGCCTATTCTCTGAAACTCTGCTGCTTGGGAAAGAAGCATCAACCACTGATCAAAGCTGGTCAGCTCTGCTGCATAACAAGGTGGTGAGTTAGAGCCAGAGGTGAAGAGCTACAACTCCCATCATCCCTGACATTACCATTTTAAGAACTGCCATCCCCACACAAACTCTTTGATATGGAGTCTAAGTGGGGTTGCAGACTGCCAGAAATAGTGCAAATTGAGTCCACTTTTAGGGTTAGGGTTAGGGTCAGGAAATCATGGGAACTCTATTTCATTGTGGGACCAGAGCTCTCTGACAGAGAAGGCTCAATGTCTCAGGGGAAAAAAAACAATTCCCATGATTCCCTAGCACTAACCCTAACCCTAAAAGTGAACTCAATTTGCACTATTTCTGGCAGTCTGCAACCCCCCTAAATTACCTTGCTGCACCACTGTAAATGACCAAAGTAAGTACCCTGGGATAAAAAGGCTTATTTAAAGGTGGTTTTGCCATCTGCACGAACGAAAGGAAAGCTTGAATTGTGGAAAGACTTGTTTCATTACAAGACGCTGGAAGGAATATGTTGTTCTCTTTTAGCTAAAGCATGTTTTTGATGTAGTCATCAATTAAATAATGATATGGCTAAAATCCAGAATTGCCTAACTAACGCCAAGTTCAAAATTAGCGCCTGGGAAGATTTCAAAATGCAATAGAAAAGGAAAAGATCTCCGTGCATGATAGATTCCAGTGACTAACTTCCTTGCTGTTTTAATTTGTTTTGTTCATTTTAAGCAAATTGTTTTAAGATTATTACTACAGGAATTATTTTAAACAGATTATTACTAAAGGAAAACATGTTAACTGCCACCAATTGACTTTGACTTATAACAAGTGTATGAATGAGATACATCCAAGTACACTATCATCAACAGCCCTGGTCAAGTCATGTAGTCTAAGGGCTATGGCTTCCTTGAAGGAGTCTATCCATTTGGAATGTGGCCTTCCTCTTTTCCTACCTTATCAAACATTAGTGTCTTATTTTGGTGTGTAATATCTTCTCATGATACGACAGTCTCAGTTTAGTCATCTTGGCTTCTAGGAAGAGTTCAGGCTTGATTTGCTCTAGAACTCATTTATTTGCCTTTTTAGCACTTCACAGGATCTGTAGAACATTTCTTATCAGCCTTCTTCACTGTCTAGCTTTCACAACCATACATAGAAATTGGAAATAAAATGGCATGGGCAGTCCCAACTTTAGTATTCGGTGATATATCTTGACACTTCAGCAGGACAGCTAGTACTGTTTAAAATGAGTATGGTGTGGAAAACACTTCATAAATTCATTCCAATCATGTTTTAAATATTTCAGATGTTCTTGCTTTTATTTATTCTCCAAGCATGGTTGCCAGGTTGGATGTGAGGCTGGATGTGAGGCAAGACTCCTATAACTTTAATCCTGAACAGATTATGGAGCAGGATGAGGAGCCATAAAACACTTTCATGCAGGATGAAGGTATCTGTCCTCTCTTATCTTCAAAATGCCAACTTTCGACTGTGGCTGTCACCCCACCAGCAAAACTCTTGTCTCCCTAGTGACAGTAAGGGGGAGGAGATGGAAGGGCACCCAGCTCATCTCTTGTCACCAGCCTCTATGTCCCTCCTCTCACATTATCTACCAATAAAGCAAGAGTCATGAACAGGGGAAAGCTGCATCTGAAAGTTGGAGTTTGGAAGGAAGGTGAAGACAGGTTCCTTCATGCTGCTTGACAGAATTTTATGGTATTTCAATCGGTTGAGAATTAAAGTTACAGGACCTTTGTACTGTATCCAACCTGGCAACCCTACTCCTTAAAAGGATGTGTAATAGATCATCATCAACAACAAAAACAATTTGGGTACCATGTCCTTTGCTCAGAGTGGCTAACAGTCTCACATAAAAACACATTGTTAAAATCACAAATCCCTCAGATCACAAAATTATGCATGTCTAAAACTATAAATATCAAATTTATAAATTACAAATGGCTCAGTCCTACTGGTTAGCGAAACTAGAGTTAGACCTGTTGACACATTTGATGAAATGTGAGTCAACAGACAGGTTAAATCCCATTTATTCAATGGGTCTATCTTAATAGGGATTACAGTGGGATTCAGGCCAAATATTTGTTAAACTGCAATGAAAACAAAACAAACAGCAGACAAGACAAGTTGAACTCTTGCTTATTTTCTGGATGATAGAAATAGATATTTTTTAACCTGAAGCCTGAAAGACAAAAGTATGGGGCAACCAGATTACAGTTGGGGAAGTATGGCCAGTGGGCCATAGGCAGCCCCCAAACCTCACTTTGCGGCACCTGAAACTCCCTGATGCACATCCCAAAGCCCCCAGACCCTCCATCTTGGCCAGTTTTTGGCAGAATTTACTCCTGAAAATCCCTCCAGACACATCAAACTTACCTGCAAATGTGGCATTGCCTCATTCTCTCCCTCCCCCCATGCAAGCCTAGCAATGTTTTCAGAATTTGTCCCAAACTGGCCAAAATGGAATTGTAAGTTACGTTGTGTCACTTTCAGTGCACTGCTAATATGTCAGTATGGCCCCAGGGTGGTGTGAGTAAAAATTGTCCCTTGCTCTTCAAGTAGTTGACCTGGTATAGAGAGATAAGTCAGGCTTGCTTTGGATGGCAAGATAAAGCAGAATAGTCCAGACTCTGCTGTATCAGGAACAAAACAATGTGCTGGTGCATGCTAACTTATTGCTACTGTTGTATGGAGCAGTGGTTAAATAAACCATAAACTTTTCATCTGTGGGTTGTTTATTATGACACCTCAACAGTTTGCTTGGTTTCTTTCCAGACAAGCCAGACTCTAAAGAAATCTTGGTTCATATTCCCAAGTTCTTTTGCCCAACTGTCTGGATGTGCAACTACCTTCAGGACCATATACTTAAGTGATATTTAACTTGCCTGTACAAAGGTTTGGTGTTGAAGAATGATGCCTAAAGGTTCATTCACTCTCATTCACATGCCAGTTTTACCTTAAATCTGAGTGCAGATGGTGCCTCCAATAAGTACAACAATCTTTCATGAGCTATACATTCCTCACACCTTTCCAAGAATCAGTGTTTATAACTGGCACCATTTCCTATGACATACCCTGAGCCTATAGGTGGATAAATGACAGCTGCCTGACCCCAGTCTTGAGTTGCATAATCTTTCATTATTGATGTGGTGGTTCATAGTTGCCTGGCTGTGTGTATTGTGCTGAAATTAAGACAACATATGTCAGTGTTGAAAATCTCATGTTAAGGTGTCAATATGCTTGGCAGCAAGATGAAGAACTTGTTATATATAATTTCAGAAGTACTAAAGCTGTGCTTGATCTGGCATGTAGTATATATGTCTTTGAGGTATCTTGTTTATGATGATGCATATAGGAAGGAAAAGTTGGACCTTTCCACCTGTACTGTTTATTGCATTGGTTTAAACTTGCTTGTTAGCATTACATTCCAATCGGCTTCCATATATTCCTGCAGTGCAATCAGAGATTTTCCAGGAGGGAGGGAAATAAACTATCCTGCCTCGAAAAGGTTTTGGTTTTTTTAAAAAGAAGAAGAAGAAGAAGAAGAAGAAGAAGAAGAAGAAGAAGAAGAAGAAGAAGAAGAAGAGTTTTTTGTGTAAATTACTGCAAGTGTTCCCTTTGCTAAAATTTTGAAAGCTTGACAAAGTCTTACATTGGAACTTCTTCAATAAACAAAAACTAAACTAAACTAAACTAAACTAGATTACAGTCACAATTTGAAAAACATTTTTTTAAAAAAAAAAAAGATGAGAGTAAAAGTTGTAGGAGAATAGGCATGAAGAACAGGGATTTTATTTTGAATGAAATGGCAAATTTGATGTCTGTAGAGATTATTATGCTCCAGTCAGAATGCATTTACCACACCTTGGTACTGCCTACTGGTTTAGCTATTGAGAACAGCCTTACAATATTTTGAAAATAGGACCAGGGTAGAACCATCTCTAATGGTTTTATGTTACAGGACAGTACGTTTTGATTAAACATTAGAAGGAACTTCTAAGAACCGTTCAGAAATGGAACCAATTATTAAGAAAGGTGGTGGTGTCTCCTTCTTCGGACGTCTTCAAAAAGAGGCCGAACAACTACTTTTAGGGGATGCTCTTGCTGTAGCAAAGAGTGGAGAGTTGAATTCAATGGTCTCTGGTGCCCTTTACAACTCTATGAAAATAAATCCTTGCTGTAATTTCAACATGTTGTGTGTCTTGGTCATTCTGTGAGATCAGCATAGTTATGATCTTTTGAAGTTTGTTCAGGCTATCAAATTTTGCTATCCAAGATTCAAACATTTGTTTTTAACAGTAGGTCCCTATGCATACAAAACCAGGGTAGTAGGTGATTCTGCTGTACAGAAGGCATTACTCTGATTGGAGTTATTTTCTACTTGAAGGGTTGTCCAGTTCAAGGCTAGTTCAACAATAACAAACCACAAGAAGAGAGGCCTTGAGATTGTGCATTAACAGTTAGCATAAAGACAGCAGATTGAATGGGGCCACACATCCCCTGGGTATATTCGTCTTCACTATAGTAGATATATTGTGTTCAAATTATGGTTATTATATTTAAATATGCATCTATATGTATAAATTAGCATGTGTGTATTTTATGAAAAACTGTGTCCCCTGAACTGTGTGTGTGTGATCTTTTGGTATTGTATGTAAAGGGCCAACCTAAGAGGTAGTGGTTATGATTTTGAGAGCCAAGTAGTGGCTTGCACATAAGAGATGCTGATATCACCTATATGTTATCTTCCAGGAAGTGAGCACAGGTAGGAGAAAGGTACATGGTAGGATGGTTTGTGGAGAAAATAATGGGGTGCATTCTGACCATGCTTTTGATCAGGTTTTAGACTAATGTGTGAATAGCATGGCCCTAGCATGGGAACAAGAAGTGTGATTGTTGTGAAGGTACATAATTCACCTTTCCCACTGGTATGTTGCAAGCTTCTAGCTGTCCACACAGTTTTCAGCTTTCTGTTTCAAACAGGGACAATGAAAATGTTTCCATGGAGGAGATCCTGTAGCCTGCTCTATGCAGGCTGGCAAGACAAGGCAAATGATTAAAAGTCTACAGTCCTCATAATTTCCTTAGCAGCTCATCATGAGATTAGGATGAAAGTGGTACCATCTGACGGACCTGCTTCATAATCATGTTGAGAAGAAGTTCTACAACCATGTCACAGAGAACAATCATCTTGTCAGATTTTTCTTGGCGACCTCAGAACAAAAGTCAGGAGCCTCCCATGTTAGTAAACTGAAGAAGACATATTTGCATCTACACTCAAATTGCTTTAGTTGGTTGCAAATGTAGGTAGTAAATATTTTCTTGTCTTTGATTGTAGCATGTAGCATCTGATCTGTATTGTATCACAATCATGTGTGTTGCTTAGCTCTGGACAGAAGATGTGCAGCATTTATAATTGACAAGGAATCCAGTTACATTCTAAGGTTTATCTTGTGTACACTTCAAGGACTGTCTACAGAGGAGATGCTCTTTGCAATTCAAAATCCTGATATACATGTTTGCCTGGAGAAAAAAAGAAGAAGAAATAAATAAATAAATAAAAAGTGGTACATTTTAAAAGTGTGCAGAAAACATGCACAGGGTGCCCAAAATTATCTCTACAATTTCAATTCTATATTGATTTGAAATAATAAAGATAATTTATGACACACTGTGCATTTTATGTACTTTTCAGCTGTACAGCTTTTCTCCAAATAATCCATATAGAATTGAAATTGTAAAGATGCTCTTCAGATATATTGTATATTTCACATGCATACAAAAATTATTTAAACACACTATGATGCTCATTCATCAATGGGAGGGTAGTAAATGCAAATGTGCACAATTTAAAATATGCACAAACATGAAAGACCAAACATGCAGTATCTGGATCTATTGGAGTAGATTCTGGCATTTTTAAAAAATTATTTTCCAAAGAGCTATATCATTCTCATATGCTATCTTTGTAATTTGAAAATACCTTATATCTCTAAGACCCACCTGGTCCAGAAGGATTCAGAAGTGCACCATGTTTTCTGCTGGCTATAGCTGCAATATTGCAGAGTGGAAATCCAATAGTGAAAAAGAAGCAGCTGTAAAACTGAAATCCATGTAAATGCAGATTTAGGAATTTAGGCCCAAACTGAGCAAAGTGCAATGTGCAACATAAAACAGTTTCGGATTCTAGTGCTCATGGTGAGGCATTAAACTTTTGCTTCTCCACTGTGGTTCTGATTGAATTTGGTATATGCAATGAATGAAAAGATTCCATTTCCACCAAAGGAAGCATTTCACCCAATGTAAATAATATGTGAACAAGTGAATAAGAAATAAAAAGGGGCAAAATCTGGACTCTGGTGAATAGGGATTTAGCACTTTGTCCCACTTTGGTCCAAAAGATATTACACAAATAATCCAATTTGAGACCGCTTTAACTGCCCTGGCTCAATGCTAGGGAATTCTGGAAAGTGTAGTTTTATGAAACATTTAGCCTTCTCTGTCAGAGAGTTTTGGTGCCACAATAAACTACAGTTCCCAGAATTCCCTAGCACTGAGCCATGGCAGTTAAAGTGGTCTTGAACTGGATTATTTCTAAAGTGTGTTTTGGATCTATGTGATCATAATCCAGACCAGATTGGCACCTGCTAGGTGCACTGCATCTCCCTTTCATGCTCAAGGAAACATCTGAAAACTAAGAAGTTAAAAAGTAGAGAAAGAACTAAATAGGAAAGTCCGTTAGGAAGTAAGAAGTTAATTTTCACTTATTTTCTTCTCTCATGTGATATATTTTAAATGATCTATGTATGATATTTTTTTAAAAAACTATTTCTACTGTGCAAGATTATGAAACTTTTTCCTCCTGCAATTTTCAATTTGTTTTTACATTTGGCAATATTTTTTTTAAAGTGAAAATTTCATTTATGCAAAAATATTTTTTTTTCACAAGAAGCATTATATTTTGCATACTGTGTAGTGATGATCATATTAAAATTTTGGCCTTTATCCACAAAAACACACTAAAAATAGGGGGAGAGATAAGAAAAGGATTTATTTATTTATTTATTTTAATATCACTGAAGAATAAAATAATCTTACAGCACTTGAACATTTTTCCAGTGACAAGATGCTCTTTCTTGTTGAGAATGAGAAAATTTGCAAAGATTTTTCATATCCCTGCATCTAATACAATAAATAAATAAACACACAGCGACACATAAAAAATAGAAAGGTCTCAATCCAAATAGAGATTAGAAGCCTCTATCCAGTTTGCTAGATTATATACTTCACATCAACTCCAATCCAGATGATATACTTCACATCAACTATTTTTTAAAATAAATACCATTCATGCAAATTGTAAATGTGTGAACTATATCTTGTCTAATTTGACCCTCAACCCAACTATAGCCACATCTTGACTAATCCCTGTAATATCAGAAAGACTATTTGTGACTTATTGCTATTACATTACATTTGCACAAGCTTTCATTTGAAAAATGATTTACGTGACGTGTTTATGTAAAATTTAGATTGAATCATATAGTCTAAAACCTTGGAGGTTACAAGGGCGAGAGACTGTTGGTTTGCAGCACTGAGCTGAAATAGAGCCCCTGTGATCACCTGCCATTTGGCAATAATGTCACTTTCTGCTGGAGTGAAATGTTTCTCATATTTCATGCAGCAATAAATATTGAATTTCAGAGTGCAATCAAGCCTTAGGTTGCAGGTGAATGTAAAAAGTTTGCTCCCAGTAGCACATGCCAAAACCTTTTGTACTCTTTTGATGCTGTTCAGTGTGTTTGCAAATGTTGTTGCTCTTTCTCTATCCCAGTGGGGTTTGATCTGCTGCAGGATCTTCAAGGTTCAGGACATGCTAATAATGATCTGCCTCTGTTCAAACAAAACAAAAGGTCTTGAAAACAAAAGTTATAAAGATAATTTTTCAGCCCTAACGTTGCCTCAGATACTTTGGAAGCTAGGCAAGGATGAGATAGCGTTAGTCATGAGGCTAGTTGATCTATTGACTTTTACAGGTTTGGTGCTTAGTTAGATTTGGCTCTGGAGCAATATCTAGAATACCTACACCAGACTGAGGATATATTTTTATTTTCCCTTCTAAATCCACTCCACAGATATGCTGGGTGTGGTTGCAGGCTGTTACAAAGTCGGCTTTTTCTACTATGTTCAGCAGACTGGCCAACCTATTCATAGACCAAAAAGAATACATGTATCACCCATCCAGAGGATGTGGCTTTTGATGATCTATGCCTGTCTTTCCCGTTTGTTGCCTGGGCACAAAACATTGATGGAAAAGAATTTACTGGGATTGAAATTCTCAACAAAAGTGTCCATGTCACACATCCTGAGATAAAGTACACCCTGCCTCTGAAATCCACCCATTTGCAGGTTCTGCAATATGTTTTGAACAAAAATATACAGAAAAACATGCAGTTCAGCCATACAATCATTATATCTTAAGAAACCATGAACATCAAGTCAGTTGCCCCATCCCTTGCATGTCATAACATCCTGAGGAAGCAATCTGGCAATCTCAAAAGCTTGAATGCATTTTCCCCCTTTTGATTGACCTAATAAAGTTATCAAACAAATATAGACGTTGTATTATTATTATGATCAACATTGCTACGTTTTTTACATACACCTATGTATGTATTTAAATGTGCAAATAAGCTAAAACACATACAGTTAAACACACACAAACATGGCTAGTCAATGGAAAAGGGGAAAATAAAATGTATATGTTGAAATGCATTGAATACATTTTTAAAAAATATATAAAGTGTGTGTGTGTGTGCATAGATGCTTTTGCAAGAAGAAAAATAAAGTCTCACAACCGAGAACAATATGAACATTCAAATGAAATTTGGAGAAATGCAATAAAATTGACATTTCACATCACTTCCATACCTCTCTCTACATGGTGTGCACACGTATGTATCTTCAAGTTTGTTGTTGACTTATGGTGACACTATAGAGTTCATAGGGTTTTCTTAGGCAAGGAATAATCAGAGGTGGCTTTTCCAATTCCTTCTTCTGAAATATAGCCTACAACACCTGGCATTCATTGGCATCCTCCCACCCAAATACTGACTTTGCTTAGCTTCCAAGATCAGATGGAATCTGGTGCTTTTAGGATATTTAGACTTTATGTTGCTTTGCCCTAACTTCAACTTAATGCTAGCAGAATGGAAATCCTTGCTAGTACAATTGTGCTGGATTATATCGTTCTTTTTTTCTTTCTTTAGAAGCAATTACCTAAGTGGTTGTGCAAGATGTTTGTCAACCAGATGGACCTGTTACCACTACTAGGGATTTCCAAAAATGCTTGCGCAATAAGAAAATGTATTGGATAGTATCCCTGCACTAGTTCTGAAAATGTGCAACCAGTTTTGCACTAGCACAGTGGTGTAAGGATACAAACCTGTATCTTTAAAACAGACTTTGACTGGACAGTTGTTCACATAGATAAATTATCTGATAAAGTCCTCTAATAAATTCAAATGTGGTTTTTAGGAATACATTCCAGTGGATTATGTAGAAATACACTGTTGGCTGGGCTCCTCTCAACAAGGATTACCATCTTCTGCATTCTGTGTGGCCATAGTTTCCAGTATATTTCAGTCACAGTAGCCACATGGATCAGGATGGAATTCATGCATTTCTCTTGAATTTATTAAGTTTTTGGTGTCATGGAATGCTTAGTAGAAATGGCAAAATGTGACAAGTACTGGGCTCTGATTACTGAAGGAAAAGAATTGGTCTCCCGTATTTTTTTCCAGAATGGGTTCCTATGCACTATGAAAATATATATGTCCAAATTATGATGTTTGTTCTTAGATAGAAAACAGTCATGTAACATGGAGTAACACCATCAGAACTGATAGTATTCCTTCGAATTTACTCCTGCACCTGCTGGGAGACAATGTTCTCATGTTTTTGCTCTATAAGACTGTACAGATGGGCTAATTGAAGCTTTACTCAGTCTATTTAATTGGACAAAATGCCCTCAAAGCTGTCAATAAATGGTGTGTTCACAGTGAGGTAATTAATAACACCATTTCCTTCTGGTAGACATATTATTACCCATTATTTCTTGAACCACGACATTGATGTCTTTATTCCAAGAGGTAATTGCAGGTTTCTGGAAAGGGTTATGGCTTACCCACCAATTCCCTAAAAATGACATCATCCTTGAAAATTAAAACTGCCCAAATCTGTTATTTTTGAATTAATAATAAGGCTAGCTTTTGAATAGCAAATATGTCCTCTACTGAAAGAAGCTTTTGTGTAAATGCATGTTTACTTTATACAGAGGATAACTACAGCTTTTGGTGGAAGAACATTTTGGACCTTAGATAGTAGTTTAGAATTGGTTTAGTAGAAAGTTTCTACACTCCTGCTTACTGACCTTTCCTGTAACTGCTGTGATACGATGCATCATCTCTGCTAGGAAAATACTTTGCATTGGTTTCTCCAACATTACATAACTCAGAAAAAGCAAATTGAAATGCACAAAATTGGAAAAGAACGTGTTGTGATATTTCCTTTTCTCTCTTCTCTTCTGTAATGATGATTATGAGAATAGTCACCTAAAGAGGACATGAAGGCTAACATCTTGCAGTGGTAGTTCAATTTTGTGCTCTAAAATTTCAAACTCAAAGCTGATTTTATCATATAACATTACTTAGAACTATACCCCATTAAGTTCAATAGGACTGATTTCCAAGTAAATGAGTATAGTATTGCAGCTTCAGAATACCCCAGATGGTTTTGGCATTCCACATGGCACTAGAGGCCACATGCACAAATCTTGCTAGACACACAAATTGTATCTTGGATATACAAAGATAGCAAGTTAAAGAGAATACTTTTCTCCAGATTATCTGTTAACAGCCTGCATCTTTATTATAATTCTGACATTCTCAAGTGCCATTATTGGAAGTACCTATCTAGCCCTTATGGCAGGGGTAGGCAACCTTTTTGAGCCGGGGGCCAGGTTGCTGTCCCTCAGACAATTGGGAGGCCGAAGCACCAAAAATAAATAAATAAATAAATAAATAAAAATAAAAATATTTAAAAAAAATAAAAATTAAACAAATATGCATGCACTCAGCCCCAGAAAAGCCATGGCAAAACCCCTGTGGAGATTTTGCCAAGAAAACCTCAAGAACAAGTAATAACAACAATAATCAATATCATCATGGCAGGCGGCAGCGGCGGCAGGAGGACCGGCCTGGGGCCGGTCCAAAGGCCTCGAGGGGGCGCATCCGCCCCCCCGGGCCCTAGGTTGCCTACCCCTGCCTTAAGGTATCATGAATTTGTCTGGAAGAGCAGGCTTAGAATTGGTAGAAGGAGGAATGACGATAAGAGGAAGAAATGTCAACAGTCTAGATATGCAGATGACACCATACTATAGCACAGGGGTCGGCAACCTACGGCCCCTGGGCTGGTTCCGGCCCAGGACGCCGGACTTACTGGCCCAGGCGGAACCCTGCCGCCGCTGCTGCCACCGCCACGGCACCTCCACCGACCCCTGTGGAGATTTTGCCAAGAAAACCTCAAGAACAAGTAATAACAACAATAATCAATATCATCATGGCAGGCGGCAGCGGCGGCAGGAGGACCGGCCTGGGGCCGGTCCAAAGGCCTCGAGGGGGCGCATCCGCCCCCCCGGGCCCTAGGTTGCCTACCCCTGCCTTAAGGTATCATGAATTTGTCTGGAAGAGCAGGCTTAGAATTGGTAGAAGGAGGAATGATGATAAGAGGAAGAAATGTCAACAGTCTAGATATGCAGATGACACCATACTATAGCACAGGGGTCGGCAACCTACGGCCCCTGGGCTGGTTCCGGCCCAGGACGCCGGACTTACTGGCCCAGGCGGAACCCTGCCGCCGCTGCTGCCACCGCCACGGCACCTCCACCGCTTGTATTTGTCGATGCGCGACTGCGCGCGCCACGGCCGGCATTTTTTCTCCAAAATGGCGGCCGCAACGCGTTTGCGCATGCGCAGGATTTGCGCATGCGCAAACGCGTTGTGGCTGGCATTTTGGAGAAAAAAATGCCAGCTGCGGCGCGCGTTGTCGCAAGTCGACAAGACTGGGCATTGGTGGAGGCAGTGGCGGCAGAGCCAGAGGAGGCTCTTGGGAGGCAGCGGCGGCGGAAGCAGCGGAGGTGGCAGCAGAGGCGGCGCCACCTCCGCCGCCTCCGCTGCCGCCTCTGGCTCTGCCGACGCCTCCGCTGCCGTCTCTGGCTCCGCCACCGCCTCCGCCTCCACCGCTGCGCCCGCTTTCGTCAGCGCAGGACGTGTCCGGAATTTTGGAGTCCAAAATGCCGGATGCGTCGTGTTTGTGCATGCGCAGGATTTGCACATGCGCAAACGCAACGCAGCCGACATTTTGGACTCCAAAATGCCGGACGCGCCGCGTCTGCGCATGCACGGGATTTGCGAATGCGCAAACGCGGCGCGGCCGGCATTTTGGACTCCAAAATGCCGGACGCGTTCCACGCTGACGAAAGCGGCCGCAGCGGCGGAGCCAGCAGTGGCGGCGGTGGCGGCGGCAGGGGTCCGGCTGGGTCAGTAAAGGGACTCGTGGGGGGGCTGCACGCGTCCGTGGAGGGTGCGCGCGTAAGTGCATAAGCGCGCACACGCGCCGCCATTCCCCCCCCCCCTTGGCCCAGCTGAGACCTGGGCTAGTGGAGATCGGCCCAGGTCTCAAAAAGGTTGCCGGTCCCTGCTATAGCAGCTAGCAGCTTCATTTATATACTGCTTCATACCATGCTGTGTAGTCTTTAAGCGGTTTATAACTGTAAGCTAATTGCCCTCAACAAGCTGGGTACTCATTTTAGTAACCTCGGAAGGATGCAAGTCTGAGTCAAGTATGAGCCCCCTGGCTGGTATTGAACCCACAACCTTGTGGTTTGTGAGTGAGTGGCTGCAGTACAGGCATGTAACCACTCCGCCACCAAAGCTCCTACTACTAGCAGAAACCATCATTGGCTTGGAACAATTACTAAAGAATGTGAAAGAAGAAAGTAAAAGGGCAGGCCTACTCCTAAACATAAACAAAAATAATGATCATGGAGATTTTACATAAATTTAACCTAGATAAGTTTTCCCAGGAAACTGCAGTCAAGAAATCAGAAGAAGAATAGGAATGGAAAGGGCAGCTATAAAAGGACTAGACATAATCCTAAAGTGCAAAGATATGCAGCTGAACTCTTAACGTCAGAATTGTTCATGCCATCCATTTCCCATCACAATGTATGGATGTGAGAGATGGACATTGAAGAAAGCAGATGGGGGGGGGGGGGATAAACTCATGGTTGAAGCAGAAATATAAGTATCCAAAACACAAATGCCAGGTTTCCATAAAAGGGAGTAATGGCAATTAAAATAGTGTCAGTGTGCTATAAGTGTGCATAGTGAATATGCCCATAGAAAACTGTTGAATGCTCAGTCCTTCTGCCTCTACTAATATATACTTATACTTAAAAACCTTAACACAGCCAGACTACATTAGCTGAACCATAATCAGCTACAGGAAGTAATACTGCATATTCTGCATTGGCCAGTCACCACTTGGAGTATTGGGTCCTATTCTGGCCACTATGTTTTGGAAAGTTTTTCAACAGAGAGAAGACTGAGGGGGGAAGCAGACGATGGCGTTGGGGATGCTGCGGGACGGTGTGCCGCCGGAGCGGCGCAGCCACACCGCAGCGCACCATCGGCGCCTCTGAAAGGAGCGCTAAATCAGCGCTCCTTTCAGAAGTCAGGGAAAGTGTGCCCTAAACGCGTAGGGCGCACTTTCCCTGGCTTTTCCACCGCAGCGTGTGAGGACGCTGCAGCGGGAGGTTGCCCTCGGTGCGCCGGCTGTGCGGAGGGCTGGCAGCTCTGAGGGCAACCTCGGGAGGAGGAAGGGGCGCCGCTCGTGTGGCTGCCCCTCCTCTTCCCTGCCTCAGAGACGACCCTATTAGTCATCTGCCGACTAAGGGTGTATCCACACTGCAGAAATAAAGCAGTTTGACACCACTTTAACTTCCATGACTCAATGTATCTTATTCTGGGTTTGTAGTTTTGTGGGAGTATTAACCTTCCCTGTCAGAGAGCTCTGGTGCCCCCACCAAACTAAAACCCCCAGAATTCCACAGCACTGAGCCACAGAAGTTAAAGTGGTGTCATACAGCTTTATTTCTGCAGTGTGATACAGCCTAGATTGGTGAAGTATTAGAAACAAAATGGGTAGCTATGAAAGCTGGGTATGTTTAGAAAAAACAAAATGAAAAATATAGAAGAGACCTTCAAGCAGCTTCATGGCTCTCGTGAAAAGGTTGGAGCAGACTTGTTCTCTGTTGCTTTAGATGGCGGGACTAAACCAATACGTGCAAATTTCAGGAAAGCTGATTCTGGCTGAACATTAGAAGAAACGTCTGAAGACTGTTGGACAGCAGGAGCATAGAAAAAATGATAAGTTCAGACTCATGAAAAGAAATTAAGCAGATAATATCTTAGAGCTGCTATAGCATTGAAGCATTGGAACGTATTAGGATCATTCCTTGCAGATCCTGCTCTAAAAACATGGCAACTTTCAAGGTGTATCCCAGCTCTATGTACTTTCATCAATACAATGTGGTTTTATTGCCAAGCATTCCTAAATACTACAAAGCATATTTTCAGTATAGTAATTTCACATTTTAATATGATTAGATACAGATCTGGATGCAGTATGTGTTCCCTAAATTCTAGCTAGCAGTGCTTTTGGACCCAAATATCAACTTAGGCTCAGGCACAAAATATTGGCAATTAGGATAAGATGCTAGATCAAGCAGCTTTGCAAAGGTTTCTCATGTGCCTAATTTGTTAAAGTGAGTGCCACTTTTTTTTGTTGACATGCCTGTGTAGATGTGATGGGCAAATTATGAAACACTCTATTCAAGAAACCCCCATTGTGAACAGAGGAACACTAGCTTGATCTGGCAGCATCTTCAAAGAGGCAATGGAAGGGAATACTATAGCCTTTGAGGTAGGAAGAGCAACGGAGGATTTAGATCCATTATGTCCTTTCCTAAATGATAAAAATGGAAGGTATGGTACAGAGGTCCTCAGGAAGGAGAATGAACCATGGCCAAAAGAAAGTTTTGAGAGTGTTAGAAATCAACACAACCATAAACAAATCTTTACCACATGCCACATCACCAAAATGTAAGACATCATATCAATAGGTAGCAATGCATAGCCGTGAAGGAAGGAAGAGGCATTCTCACACACAAAAGTGAATAATTTCAAGTTTGTTCCAGCATATACAGACTGCATTTTCCCCAGTTTTTCTCTTATTAGGTACCTTTTTGGCAATAAATAAATAAATAAATAAATAAAAATCTCAGAAGAAAGGTGAGATATAAATTAAATAAATAAATAAATATGTGCAACAAAAAGTTTGGCAAAGAAAATATTGTCTGGAATCTTGTATCAGCTTATATTTAACTAAAAACTACTAAAACTACAAATCCCAGGATTCCATAGGATGGAGCCATGACAGTTAAAGTGGTGTCAAACTGCTTTATTTCTGCAGCGTGGATATACCATTGGTGCAACCACTCCAGACTTGATACAAATATAATTCAATCATGCACTAATCATTGGCAGAATTGACTTAGAATAATAGAATCAAAGAGTTGGAAGAGACCACATGGGCCATCCAGTCAAACCCCCTGCCATGCAGGAACTCAAAATCAAATCATCCCTGACAGATGGCCATCCAGCCTCTGTTTAAAGACCTCCAAAGAAGGAGACTCCACCACACTCTGAGGGAGTGTGTTCCACTGTCAGGAAGTTCCTCCTAATGTTGAGGTGGAATCTCTTTTCCTGGAGCTTGCATCCATTGTTCTGGGTCCTAATCTCTGGAGCAGCAGAAAACAAGCTTGTTCCCTCCTCAATATGACATCCCTTCAAATATTTAAAGACGGCTATCATATCCCCTCTTAAGCAGCTCTTCTCCAGGCTAAACATACCCAGTTCCCTAAGTCGTTCCTCATAGGGCATGGTTTCACATGCTCCAGACTTCCTTTTCCTCAAGCAGCTAATGACCAGTAAATTAGTTTGGGGGAGATAAATTATGATTGTGGTAATAGTATGAAAATTGTGACTAAGTTGTTATTGTGAAAATATAAAATAACTGTAGTTTTTAGTTGAATATAAATATTCTTTGAATCCCTAGTCCTAGATTAAAATATTCTGTTTTGGTGTTCAGCCATAGGTGAATGAACATCATTGATGGTGTTGGAGATGTGGCCTTACAAATATGGCCTTACAGGGTTTTTCCCCCCTGTTTTTTGCAAGTTAATGGTTTAAAGCAGTAGTTCCAAACTTTGGTCTTCATCAGTCAGCTTGGCCAACAGTCAGGAATTCTGGAAGCTGAAGTTCAAAAAATCTGGAAAAGCAAAGTTTTGGAACCACTGTTTTAAAGAAAAGCCTAGCAATTAGATGTTTACAGTATAGACAGTGGCGAAGCCTGAGGTCAGTAGCAAAAAGCAGAGAAATCTAAGGTAGCTTCCTTCACTTGTCCACTTCTTTGGTCTTCTCTGTCATAATCAGAAAATGAAAGCACCTGTCTGATTTTTTTTTTATTCCATACCCAAATAAAATCTCTTTGAAACTCTGAAACTGAATTAGAGTTTATTCATTATACTTTTACTCTTCATATTGAATTATATATAAGCCACATGCTGAGAGGCATATGATCAAGTCAATTACATGGGTCATTCGGTGCTAAACACCACAGTGTTTCATTCATATATAGTTGTACATAATCCAAAACTATAGGAAATGCCTTTGTTCTAAAGACAATAGCTTCTAAATATTAAGATAATCTACCCCGCACACTCAGGTCCTCTGGGAAAAATTTACTGCAACCTATAAAAACTAGATTATCTGCAACTGCCCAGAGGACCTTTTCGGCTATCGCTCCCAGACTTTGGAACGGCCTGCCGGATGAGATCCGTCACTTGACCACCTTAAACAGCTTTTAAAAAGCTGTTAAGATGGATCTCTTCTGGTAGGCCTTTCCTGAGTAGGTAACTGGCCACCGAAAATAGTTATGCCTATCCCTGATTTTTGCTGTAGCTATTTTAAATTATTTGTTTTTGTAATTTTAAAGTATGTTTTTATATTCTGTTTGTTTAATTGTATTTTGGGGGGGCTATTGGAGGATGGGATGTTTATTTTGTCTTGTAAGCCGACTTGGTTGTATTTTACAGAGAGGCAGTATATTATATTATTATTATTATTATTATTATTATTATTATTATTATTATTAATAGTGATGCTCAGTAGTCAGAGTCCCTTCATGCCTTCCTTCTCCCAACCTAAAAATATAGTGTTGGCCACCATTCCACATATTGCGGTAGAGTAATGTGGTAAAATTTGGGACTGTACGATTAACGATTGCATAAGAGGGAAGATTTTCCATCCCTGTGCTGGAGTGGAAATCCAGAGCTTGGTTTTTAAACAGCAGTGCATTTTGTGTGTGTGTAAAAACATTGGCTGGAATTCATGATAGCAATTATGAATGCGTAACCCAGAATCAGCATTCAAAACTGATTTGTATTCATGATCCTTACATATTCAATAATACGGAGACTATGTAGGGATCTTAAAAGTCCCCCATTCCTGACTTACTAGGCAGCAGCTGCTGCGAGCAATAGAGATTTGTTCTCCTGTTCATCAAGATGCAGCTGACTGATGTTCTCACCCTCTTCCCATGAGTGATCTCTGGTACAAGGAGGAATTCCAAAAAGAAACCTGATTCTGGCTGCTGGCTGGGAGTGTAAATGTCAGTCTGCTGTGTCCCAATCGACAGGAGACCAGATTCCTGCTCACAGCAGCTGATGTCTATTAAGACTGGGGGACTTTCATGATCCGTATATATTATCTACAATATTGAATATATAGGCATTGTGAATACAAATCAGTTATGAATTCACGGTTGCTAAGGTATTTTTGAATGCTTAGGTAGTTTTGGAAGGTAATTACTATTGTTGTTGTTGTGTGCCATCAAGTTTCTGACTTATAGTGACCCTAAGGCAACCCTTTCATGAGGTTTTCTTGGCAAGAGGTAGTTACATAGCTGATCTAGAATACTGGCTACGAACTCTTAGCTTTAGCCATGGGGGGGTGGGGGTGGGGGGTGGATTTTGATTTTTTTTATATCTCACAGGAGTGACTAGAACAAGACAAGATTTGTCTCTCTAGTCCTAGTATTCAAACTGAACATCACAGAGAAGGACAACAGATAGCATAGGAGAGGTATTCATGACACTGTAAAGGCATGGGTTCAGCATGGTTGAGCCCACACATTTTGAGAGAGCATGTGTTGGGTTTCTGAGGCAAAAAACCCTAATTATTACAACCTGCTAACTCTCCCACTTGCAGCAGGAGATTTGATTTTAAGGCTCTAACTTCCTCTTTCCTGTTTTGAAATTTGATCTTCGACCTTGTCTTTGTTTGATCACCTTTAACTTCCATGAAATTTCCTGAATGTTTCTGACAGATAAGGTGAGGAGCTATGCTGGTTTGATCAAAGTAAAACACTTCTCAAGAGAAAATTAAAATATTACCTTATAAAAGTAACCAGATCAAGGCTAAACTCCTTGCAAAACCTCTGGCCATTCATAGGTTAGCTAAATAGACACATTTTCCTTAAAAATGTGCCTTTCAAAATTTGATTTATTTTACTTGGATGCATTTTTATTATTAATTATAATCTTACATTAATATTCTTATCTACCTCAAACTTTTTCTGTGGAATGTGGGATATAAATTTAATAATGAAGGAAGGAATGAGTAAGGTAAGGTTTTAGTAGCAGACTTCAGTATTAAATCTATTGTTTAGGGCAGGGGTTGGCAACCTTTGTTGCCGGGGGGGCGGAAGTGGGGGGGAAATGGCGCAGGGGGGCAGAGGCGTGCGCACTTGCTTGTACGCATGCACTTGCTTCCCTGCATGCGCGCTACGCGGCCACCATTTTGGAAGCCTCCCCACGTGAGGGGAGGGCTTTCCTGGGCCTCAGAAAGGCCCCTGCCCCTGCGGCGGGCGAATTCGGCCGCAGGCGGCAGCAGGGGGGCCTTTCCAAGGCCCAGGGAAGCCGCTGCAGCAGGTGAATTCACCCGCATCAGCCACGGGGGGCTTCCCTGGGCCTTGTAAAGGCCCCTCCGCCCCTGCGGCGGGTGAATTCGCCTGCAGCGGCAGCAGAGGGGGCCTTTCCAAGGCCCAGGGAAGCAGCCGCATCTGGCGAATTCTCCCGCAGCGGCCACGGGGGGGGGCTTCCCTAGGCCTTGTAAAGGACCCTCTGCACCCGCGGTGGGCAAATTTGCCCGCAGCGGCGACAGGGGGGCCTTTCCATGATGCGGATGCCATTTTGGAAGCCCCCCCACTCGAGGCTGCCATTTTGTTTGCCAAAATGGCGACCTCGACTCGTTTGTGCATGCACAGAAGCGTGTGGCGGTGGCGGGAGCGCCCGGTGGTGGCAGGGGTCTGCGGGGGTCTGCGGCCCGGGTGCGGCCTGCGGGCCGTAGGTTGCCAACCCATGGTTTAGGGCTTTAGTCTGTTATTTAGTTTTAAAATATAGCAGTAACAAATGATTTCATAGGATCTTCCCTGTCAGTATATGTTTAAAATAATCACCTGAATGAATACAAATATTAAATCATATCTAGTGTTATTCATTAATTTACTTCCCTCATGAGCTGGAGAATAAAACAACCAAAAATTCAAGGGGAGGGAATTCGTGGAAGCAGAACCACCACTTCCTAAGCCATTCCAGCTTTATGCTGGCCAGGATTGAAGAACTGATGGTGGTCTTTCTTTTTCTTTTACAATTTTCTCCCTTCTTTTCTTTAATTTTTTATTTATTTAATGTCTCCTACCATTGGTTCCAAGGAGAGCCAGTGTGATAACATAGTCTGAGTGTTGGAGAACAGGGTTTGAAGTCACACACTCTCAGCCACAGAGGAAGGCAAAGGCAAACCCCTCTGAACAAATCTTGCCAAGGAAACCCCATGATCATTTGGCTTAGGGTCACTGTAAATCAGAAACAACTTGAAGGCACACACTCATCTTTTATATGACATCCGCAGCAAGATTAATTTATGCTTCTAAATGGAAACAAAAAACAAACCCAGAAATAGAAGATTGGATTTGGAAATTATACGATTTAATGGAGAATGATAGATTAACACAGATTATACAGAAAAAAAAACACTCAAAAATTTATGAATGTATGGAATCCATTTATTAAATATATGAGACACAAATGGGGGGAACTATGGATAATGGGTTTGGAGTAAGAAATATAAATACATTTATCAAAAATGTAAGAGAAACTTAATCCAAAATGTTGTATTATATCATACATATAACTTGAGGACAAAATGTTGGATTTTTGGAACCGGGTAATATTGTTCTTTTCCCTTTGTTTTCCTTGTTAAATTAGTAAAGCAAAGATTATTAGATTACTGAACTAAGAGAAGATAGTTTATATCAGTTGTCTTAAATGTGATAGATGGTAGTATTATAGGTGGAGGTATTGTTGATATGTATTGTAGTTATGTGGTGTTATGTTTTAAATGTTTGTGTCCTTTTTTAATTAATAAAATATTTTAAAAAAAGAAACAACTTGAAGGCACACAACAACAGCTACTACAACAAGAACAACAATTGGTTCCAATAAAATGATGGAGAATAGCTATTTCAGGCAGCCATTCTCTCCCCCCCCCCCCCCGGTTGGTTGTCCATCATGAGATAGACAGCTACTACAACAAGAACAACTATTGGTTCCAATAAAATGATGGAGAATAGCTATTTCAGGCAGCCATTCTCTCTCCCCCCCCCCCCCCTCGGTTGGTTGTCCATCATGAGATGGACAGCTACTACAACAAGAACAACTATTGGTTCCAATAAAATGATGGAGAATAGCTATTTCAGGCAGCCATTCTCTCCCCCCCCCCCCCCCCCCCGGTTGGTTGTTCATCATGAGATGCAAAGGTTCTGATGTAATCCTGAAATATTTCTGGTGTATAGTTTTCCACTGCCTTTAAGGGAAGAGCCTCTATGGTGAACCTCTTTCTCTGTAGAACAGGAGTTCACAATATCCTATTGCCCCTACAATATCATCTATAGTCTATAGGAGTACACCCTTGTGAACAATATGACTGGAGAGAATTCATGGTCAGAGAAATCACCTCTTTTTGAGACTGAGAAAGCATCTCCTTTTAAGTAATCGCTTTAACTGTTGTGCTGTTGATATCATCCTCTGCCATGCGTATCCTGACTCTCTGGCCAGAGACAGTAACAGATGGAATGGGGATTAACAATTTGTGCCTTAGTCTAGATAAGATGGCGGTACTGTTGGGCAATAGAAATGATTGTCTGGGACTAAAAGTACAATACCTTCTGGTTGGTATAGCATGCCCTCTGAAGAGTTAAGTTAATGGTCTGAGGATGCTTCTGGGCTCATTGCTTCTCAATGAGGGTCAGGTAGCTGCTATGACCAGGTGAGCCTTTCTCCATCTTGGACGGTATACCAGTTGTGTCCCTTTCTGGAGAATGCCAATTTAACCACAGCAATCTCTACTTTTCTGTGACATTATAAGGCTTCTCTTGATGTGTGTTCAGAAATTTCAGTTAGTGCAAAATGCTTTTTCTATGTTTTGAAATTGTTTTAACATTTTACATTTAGGTAACTTTAGGGCCTCTGTTTGGGCCAAAAGATGAGTCATACATTTAGAAATAAAATACATAAATAAATAAATGCTTATGAGTCTCTGTGTTTCAGTAGTTGATTGCCCTGCATGAATACACTTTTATTTTGTGCTTCCAGAAACAAGTAGCTTATTTCCCCCATCACAACTCCCATGAATCTATGTTCAGAGCATAAATGTTCCTTGAAATTAAGGAAAACCTCCCCTCTCCTCATATTAGGCAGTTGTTAGTCTCCTTTAGTTTTTCCCATGACTTCTTGTAAATTTTGCCATATGGCATTTAACTTCAACAAGCCAATAATTGCTGAATAAAGTTTGCAGATGGAGACAGGTTTCATCTTTTATTTTTGGCCTTAACCTGGCTGATAAAAATCACAAACTTGTCAGTCCTTTAGCTTTTTTTTAAGTAAGGGGAGGGAGTAGGGGAGAGAGAGACTAAATTTAGTCCTCTTTGCCTCTCACTGAGTCTGGTGACCCTGAACCAAGTGACTGTAGACTGTGATAACAAGAGACTCATTGTCCTTTTCATTAACTAAACTCACTGAGCCAGGTAAATCTTTAAGCAAGATGAATGGGCAGTATTTTAAAGAAGTAAAATAATTCACTAGAATTTTGGATGCATTTCTCTTTAATTAGATGAGCACAAAGTCAGAGGCCTTGTCAAACACCCAGCATTAGCTTCATGATATCAGGTGGGGGAATGAAAGTGAAGGATCTTAGATAGGCAGGTGAAACTGGCCAAATAAGGGGTGCCTTTCTGTTGCAGTCTTTCCTCCAGATGAAAAATGTCATTACTACAGTGATACTCTTAATTATACTGTCATTAGGATACTACTTCAGTGTATGCAGCCCTAGCTCTTTTAGACAACACAATAAAACATAATGCAGAGGAATAAGCAGTGTTTAACCCTTTGATGGTAAGGGGGGAAAACATTATATAAGCAACAGTCCATTTTAAATTTGCATGATGTGAGATGTTCCTAAAATATTTTGCAGAATTTTCCTATCACTATCTTCTTAATAGCATTTGTCTGAATACAGTAAGTAAGTTACAGATGTAAATACATATGCATTTAATGCATCTGTAACATGCAAGTAGATAAATAGGCACCACTTTAGTGGGAAGGTAACAGCATTTGGTGCAGTCATGCTGGCCACATGAGGTTGGATCCTTAGGTGGGAGTGATCATGTTCTCCTGGAGTTTATTATACAGTGGAAAGGAGAAGCCAGGCATAGTCAGACACGCATTCTAGACTTTAGGAAAGCTGATTTTAGTAAACTTAGAGAAATACTGGGGGTGATCCCGTGGTCAGGAATACTAAAAGAGAAAGGAGTTCAAGATGGATGGGAGTTTCTCAAAAGGGAGATACTGAAGGCACAATTTCAAACAGTTCCAATGAGGAAGAAAAATGGGAGATGCCTCAAGAAACCAGGATGATGACTAAGGAAATTTCAACTGAACTAAGTTTTAAACAGAACATGTATAAGAAATGGAAAAATGGGGAAATCACCAAAGAGGAATTCAAACAAATAGCTAGCACATGTAGGGGTAAAGTCAGAAAAGCTAAAGTGCAGAATGAACTCAGGCTTGCTAGAGAGGTTAAGAACAATAAAAAGGGCTTTTTTGGGTATGTCTGCTGCAAAAGGAAGAAGAAGGAAATGGTAGGGCCACTGTGTGGAGAAGATGGCAAAAAGTTAACAGGAGACAGAGAAAAGGCAGAATTACTCAACACCTTCTTTGCTACAATCTTCTCAAAAAAAAGCAAAGGGTGCTCAACCTGAGGATAATGGAGCAGAGGACAGAACAAGATAATTTCAGCACAGAATAAGTAAAGAGATAGTACAGGAATACCTGGTTAATCTAAATGAATATAAGTCTCCAGGACCAGATGAATTACATCCAAGGGTACTAAAAGAACTGGCAAATGTAATATCGGAACCATTGGCAATAGACTTTGAGAACTCTTGGAGAACGGGAGAAGTCCCAGCAGACTGGAAGAGGGCAAATGTTGTCCCCATCTTCAAAAAGGGAAAAAAAGAGGATCCCAACAATTATCATCCAGTTAGTCTGACATCAATACCGGGAAAGATTCTGGAGCAGATAATTAAACAGAGAGTCTGTGAACACCTGTAAGGTAATTCCATAATCACAAAAAGTCAACATGGGTTTCAGAGAAACATGGGTTTCAGAGAAACAAGTCATGCCAGACAAATCTGATCTCTTTTTTTGATAAAATTACCAGCTTGGTAGATGAAGGGAATGCTGTGGATATAGTATATCTTGATTTCAGTAAGGCCTTTGACAAGGTTCCCCATGACATTCTTGCAAACAAGCTAGTAAAATGTGGGCTAGACAAAGTAACTGTTACATGGATTTGTAATTGGTTGACTGGCCGAACCCAAAGGGTGCTCAACAATGGCTCCTTTTTCAACCTGGAAAGAAGTGACCGGTGAGGTGCCACAGGGCTCTGTCCTGGGCCCAGTGCTATTCAACATCTTTATCAATGACTTGGATGACAATATTGGGGGCATAGTTATCAAATTTGCAGACTACACCAAATTAGGAGGAGTAGCTAATACCCCAGAAGACAAGATCAAAACTCAAAATGACTTAAACAGACTAGACAGCTGAGCCAAAGCTAACAAAATGAAATTCAACACGGAGAAATGTAAGGTACTGCACTTAGGGCGGAAAAACGAAAAGCACAGATATATGATGGAGGACACCTGGCTGAATGAGACTACATGTGAAAGGGATCTAGGAGTCCAGGTAGACCACAAGTTGAACATGAATCAACAGTGTGATGCAGCAGCTAAAAAGGCCAATGCAATTTTAAGCTGCATCAATAGAAGTATAATGTCTAGATCAAGAGAAGTAATAGTGCCACTCTATTTTGCTTTGGTCAGGCCTCACCTGGAATACTGTGTCCAGTTCTGGGCACCATAATTCAAAAAGGATGTGGAGAAACCAGAGCATGTCCAAAGGAGGGCAACTAAAATGGTGAAGGGTCTGGAAACCAAGCCCTATGAGGAACGACTTAGGGAGCTGGGGATGTTTAGCCTGGAGAAGAGAAGATTAAGAGGTGATATGATAGCCTTGTTTAAATATTTGAAGGGATGTCATATTGAGGAGGGAATAAGCTTGTTTTCTGCTGCTCCAGAGAATAGGACCCGGAACAATGGGTGCAAGCTCCAGGAAAAGAGATTCCACCTCAACGTTAGGGGGAACTTCCTGACAGTAAGGGCTGTTTGACAGTGGAACACACTCCCTTGGAGTATGGTGGAGTCTCCTTCCTTGGAGGTCTTTAAGCAGAGGCTGGATGGCCACCTGTCGGGGATGCTTTCATTGAGAGTTCCTGCATGGCAGGGGGTTGGACTGGATGGCTCTTGTGGTCTCTTCCAACTCTATAATTCTATGATTCTATGACCACCAGAGTAGTCCTCAGACAACGCTGGCTCTTCGGCTTAGTAACAGAGATGAGCACTGCCCCCTACAGTCAGTTATGACTAGACATTCATCTCAAGGGACTACCTTTACCTTTAATATACCATTTCACTGGGCCTCCTCACCTCCTTACTATCTGTGTATCTATGGAATACTCTTGCACTGCACTTACAAGAAGTATATGGCTAAACTGTTAAACTGCATGGCTCCATTCTTCTTGCTTCTGAAGAGTATTTAGAAACTTCAGCTGGTCCAAATAGCTGTAGTCAGATTAAATGGGATTGGTTGCAGGAAGCATACAACTCCTTTGAAACAACGGCTCCACTGACTTCCAATCCATTTCCAGGCACAAAATGATGGTTATGACCTATAAAGCCCTATATGTCTCAGATCCAGCTTGTCTGAAGGACTGTACTGCCATAAATGTTGATTGTTGTTTTAATTTGTTGTATGCCATCCTGATTGCGCTGCAGAGGGGCAGGATAAAAATAAAAATTGTGTCCGGTTCTGGGCACCATAATAAAAAATAAAAAATAAAAGAGATCTTTAGGGGCAGCCCTTTCTGTCCTATCACCCTCACAAATAGCTCTGGTGGGAACACTGGAGAGGGTCTTAGTGGTTTCTCCAGTCTTTGGAGTTCCCTTGGGAAAGGGTTTAGACTGGTACCCTCTTTTCTGTTTTAGCTAAGGAAAAATAAGATTTTTTGTTTGTTTGTTTCAGCAGGCTACTTTGAAGATTGATTACACAAGGAGAATTGGTCTTGCACAATGTGCTGTATTATCTATTTTCCTATGTTTTTGACGCAATTTAATTTTATTGCTAGTTTAAATACACTTTTAGCTTTTGTATGAGGTAAAATTTTAGCTATGTTTGTTATAAATGTTGTAAGCTGCCTTATGTTCCAGACTTTGAAAAAAAAAGTGGGATGTAAACTAATAATAATAATAGATAATTAGATGTGACTAACATTATACAAATCTATAATTGAAATGAGGAAAGGGTACTACACTACCCTGGTGGCACAGTGATTAAATTCCTGTAGCGTGGCCATTCACTCACCAACCACAAGGTTGTGAGTTCAATACCAGCCAGATGCTCAGGGTTGACTCAGCCTGGCATCCTTCCGGGGTCACTAAAATGAGTACCCAGCTTGTTGGGGGCAATTGGCTTACACATTGTAAACCTCTTAGGGAGTTCTTAAGTGCACTGATAAGCTGTATAGAAATGTACTTGCTATTGCTATTGCTACCTTACAAGTGTTCTGATTTTGAATGCTAAATGCAATAAAAATATCTATAAATAATTTAATATTGACATTAAATTAATACTAAATTGTACAAATTTGATGGGAAAACATTTGACTTGCTCATTATATCTACATCCATATTATGAGCTTCACAGGCCACCCAAGACCTTTTGCTGCCCAAGGAAAAAAGGATGAGACCTAGCTCATGTGCAGAAATTGACTGACAGGAGGCCCCAAGCCAAGCAGCCTTAAAAGTAGACTAGGTAAGACTTGCTCACCTACCATGTGATATCTCAGGATGATAATTCCCTATGCCTTTTCAAGTGAATTGACTCTACTATAATCTTCCTTGTATACTCAGGTCTTCTGGTGGACATTTACTCCAGTCAGCCAGGACTAGGCTGGCAACTGTCAGCCAGGGGACTTTTTCTTCAGCCACCCCTAGACTGTGGAATGACCTGCCAGAAAAAAATTCAACAGCTGAATACACTGTCCAGATTTAAAAACAGCATTGAAGACCAGTCTCTTCCAACAGGCTCATCCAGATGACTTTTAAATTGTGAATGTAGATGCTGAATTTTAAATGTGGACTGTTTTAAAATGTGTAAGCCTTATTTGTCCTCTTAAACCATTACATGTTTTAATTAATGCATTTTAATGGATGTTGTTCATTGTTGATTTATTGATCAACCCATGGGGAGGTGCGAGTAAGAAATAAATTGTTGCTGTTGTTGTTGTTGTTGTTGTTGTATCCTGTAGAATAACAGAATTAGACACATATGCACTCCCCCAAAATCTCTTTTTCACTTTCAGGGAAGGAGGCCACATTCTCATAGATGGTTCATATTAAAATGGTGGTGGGGGGGGGGGGGGACAGTCCTATTTGGCTCAATACACAACCAGTGAATATTACCCTACATTCCCATCTATCTGGGAGATGCACTGGGCAGTGGGACACTTGACTATACATACTCAAAGAAACTGAACTTCTTACTGGATGGTGCCATTGGCAGCACTTTCTCCTGTCTTCTACACTTTTATAGTGGACTCTTGATATCTGCTTGGGATTGGTTGTAGGACCCCCTGTGGATACCAAGACCCATGGATGCTCAAATGGTAAAGTCAAGGTTTGCTTTTGAGAATTTCTGTGTGTGTGTGTGTGTCTATTCAAACCACTGATTGCTGGATCTATGGATGCCAAATTTGTGGATACAGAGGGCTAATTGTACTTCTTGAAATGTTGAAACAATACCACCGTCCAGCTGATGATGGAGGAGTGATTATGGAGGAATGATGATCAAGGCTGCATATGCACTGCAGAAATAATCCAGTTTGATACCATTTTAACCTCTATGGTTCAAAGCTCTGGAATTCTGGGATCTGTAGTTTTATGATATATTTATCCTTCCCTGTCAGAGAGGTCTGGTGCCAAAACAAACTACGAATCCCAGGATTCCATAGCTTTTTGCTGTAGCAGTTGAAGCATTGTCAAACTGCATCATTTCTGCAGTGCAGATGCAGCCCCCGTCTGTAGTCTGGCTATTTAAAGAATCAATTGATTCTTTGATTTGAGGATCAATGATTTGAAGAAAGCTGGACCAACAATATTTTCAGGAGCCTGGACCTCAGAAGGTGAAAATTGACTCTGATGCTCTTGGCCATGCTTAATTAAAACAAATGTGTTGTTCAGTAATTATTTATTTCAATGACGACAATAATAATATAGTGCAGCAATATTTATAAAATACCTAACCCACTCATTCTGCACAAATGACAGACCTTGCACAATGGACTTTCTAACCTAATCTTGTTATTCATTACTAAAAATTATATATATATATGGCACCATTGTTTGGTAACTTTGCCCTATTTCAGATGTTTTGGAATAAAGGGAGGAATGCTAACATTTACCTTGGGTAAAACCAGAAAGGTAAAAAAAAAGAAAAAAAAAAGGTATGGCTACTCACCAACCCCCTTCCCCCCAATCTTGGAGCTCTTTTGCAATACAAGTTAATTAACTGGATTTAGATATTTGCAAGATGATATATTTAATGGGATTACGGCTCATATAATGTTCTCTGTGACTGATTTGGAATCTAAGCTCAAGGAACAGAATACTGAATTTCCAGCTCTTTGAGAGTTAATGTTGTGTTGAAGAAAAGTACAATTTGAAGCTCATTGTTCATGAATAGCTAAGTTATTCAAGTGAAATAGAGCTGGGCCTGTACAAGGGCGATGCCAGGCAGATGCATGAACACAAGGGTACAGAGTCTGACATTCCTGTGGACGCTCAAAGTACAGATATACCCACACCTGAACTCCTGGCAAGTTCAAGGCAGTTGTGTGTGTCATGAAAATATAATAGGCCATTATTCAGAGTCTGTCTCCCAAGTGGAATCAGTTCAGGGCTGTGGTTGACAAGTAGCGGAGCAGCAGTGCTTTGGACTTGGAGGACGGCTTCCGGACCCCAGCCCAAGGAGGACCATCTCTGTCTTAGCTGCCACAGCTGTGCGGGAGCCGGGAGGAGCACCAGTGGGGATAAAACCCCGCCTGAATCCATCTCTTCCCCAGCACCCAAGCGGCGGAGTAGCAGTGCTTTGGACTTGGAGGATGGCTTCCGGACCCCAGCCCAAGGAGGACCATCTCTGCCTGAGCCACCACAGCTGTGCAGGAGCCAGGAGGAGCATCGGCGGGGATAAAAACGCTGCCTGAGTCCATCTCTCCCCCAGCATATTCGTGGACTGGGCGGGGTTAACATTCTATCATCAGCCCCAACAACAGTGAGGCTGACAATCACTCAGCCAAGACTATCTTCCCTAGCTGGCATCCCTGCTGAGAACTTTGTATAGGGCCTATAGCAATGCTCCTAAGGTGGGCAACGAAAAAGAACCTGAGGAAGGGGTGCTTGTTAAGATCTGTTAAGTTAGCCACAGGGTTTACCATCTGCCTCCATAATATTTAGATTGGAGTGCTGGAAGTGCTTTATGCCCCAGTCACCTCAGTCTTCTAGTGGCTTTGAGCTCTTTTGCTCTTCCCAAGGCTGGGAATGAGGAGGGGGCGGCTAGGGGAATGGGAGGTATGCCTGGAACAGAAGGAACACATGTTACAAAAGAAAGCGGGATCGCTGTTTGAAAGTTATCCCGCCTTCATTTCCCTCTGTTTTCCAGAATGGCTTGGAGAGCAGACCAACCATTCCACAGAACCTCACTCTGCTCCTCTGCAATGCCAGGTCAATTAAAAACAAGACTCACATCATCCAGGATCTCCTCCTGGATGAGGATGCCGACCTGGCTTGCTTTACAGAGACCTGGCTGGGGGAGGACAGCACTGCTATATGGGCGCAGACCCTCCCAGCCGGGTACTCTGTCAGTGAGCAGGTGAGGGGAAGTGGGCGGGGGGGGGGGGGGCGGAGTGGCTATGGTTCATAAGAACACCTTGACCTTGACCAGGATACCTGTCCGAAACACAGCCTATTTCGAGTGTATGTACCTTAGCCTGAAGACCAGGGATAGTTTGGGGATTCTGCTAGTCTACCAGCCACCCCGTTGTCTAGCAGACTCCCTGACCGAGCTGACACAGCTGGTCTCTGTGAAGTTCTGGGGGACTTCAACATTCCGCTCAAGACCAGCTTAACAGGCGCGGCTCGGGAGTTCATGGAGACCATGACAAATATGGGCCTATCCCAATTGGTCAATGGGCAGGTCGTACACTCGATGCGGTCTTCAGTACAGAACAGGAATATCAGTGGGCGGAGGTGGTAAGTACCTCCGCATTGTCATGGATGGATCATTTCCTGGTCAAGACAGAACTTAGAGCCAATGTCTGCCCCTCCGGGGGTGGTGGACCCATTCAAATGGTCTGCCCTCGAAGGCTGATGACGCCTCTTGGATTCCAGAAAGCCTTGGAGGGTTTAATGGTTGGAAATGCCGGTGATCCTGTCGAAGCGCTGGTTAATACTTGGAACACCGATCTTACCAGGGCTATTGACACGATTGCTCCTTGCCAACCCGCTTCTAATCGGAGGCCTTGGTATACGCCAGAGCTTAGGAAGATGAAGCAGGTTGGACAACGGCTAGAACGCAGATGGCAGAAGACTCGACTCTCATCTGACAGAACTCGCCATAGGAACCTTCTTCGTTCCTATCAGGAGGCAATATGTGCAGCGAAGAGAGTTTTCTCCTCTGCATGTATTGCGTCTGCAGAGTCCCATCCGGCAGAGCTGTTTAAGGTGGTGAGGGAGATGACGCAGATGCCACCTGCGCCAAACCCCTTACTTAACCCTGTGACAGCCTGCTGTGACGCGTTTAACAACTACTTTGCAGATAAAATCTCTCAGATAAGAGCCGACTTAGATGCCACTATTGAAACAGTCATCAGGCGAAGTGTCCAGCGACTCCGCCGATGGAGTTATACTGGATCAGCTCCAATCTGTGAGTACCGAGGACGTGGACAAGCTGCTTGGTAAGGTGAGGAAGACAACTTGCCCTCTCGACCCTTGTCCATCATGGCTGGCCATCCAGGGGGGGATGCATTGATGAGATTCCTCACAGATATCATCAATGCATCTTTTAGGGAAGGACATGTTCCATCTTGTCTGAAGGAAGCGGCTGTTAGGCCACTTCTGAAAAAACCTTCCCTAGACCCCCTGGATATGAGAAACTATAGGCCTGTGTCACTGCTGCCATTCTTGACCAAGGTGATCGAGAGGGCGGTTGCTCTTCAGCTCCAAGCTGTCTTGGATGAAACCAATTATTCTAGACCCATTTCAAACTTTATTCTAGACCCATTTTTTAAAGCTGTCTAAAGATGTCAGCTGATGGATCTCGTCCGGCAGGTCGTTCCAGAGTTTGGGGGTGACAGCAGAGAAAGCCCTCTGGGAGGTCATCGCAAACCTTAATTTTTGAGGCTGCAGCAGGTTCCTCCCAGAGGACCGGAGAGCGCGGAGAGGATTGTATGGGAGGAGGCGGTCCCTGAGATAGCTTGGACCCAAGACATTTAGGGCTTTAAAGGTAATAACCAACACCTTGTACTGGGCCCAGAAGCAGGTTCCTCCTCTGGGAGGACCCTGCTGCAGCCTCAAAAATTAAGGTTTGTGACGACCTCCCAGAGGGCTTTTTCTGCTGTCACCCCCAAACTCTGGAACAACCTGCCGGATGAGATCCGTCAGCTGACATCTTTAGACAGCTTAAAAAAAGCTGTCAAGATGGATCTCTTCCGGCAGGCCTTTCCAGATTAATTATCCCGGCCTTGGGCTTCCCAGCCCCATTCTTCCTCTCGTGGCCCCATCATTTCGATGGATGAGGAACGTCTTAGAGGTTGGCTGGGTTTTGCTGTTTTATAAATGTTTTTATTTTTTATTGTTTATATTAATTGTTTTTATGTTTATTGTTATTTTAATTATGAGATGTTTAATACTGTTTTAAGGGGGGGGTTGGTCTTTGGGGTTATATTGTATGGGTTTTTTATGTAAGCTGCTTGGATTGATTTTTTCAATAAGCGGGATACAAATAAATTTTATTTATTTTTATTTATTTAACAGATAAATATTCATTTATTTGTGTTTATATATGAATCTGAACTCCTGCATAATCAAACCATAATATTCCCCATTTCTATATATGGCTGTAAAAACTGGACAGTCAAAAATGCCGACAGGAAGAAAATCAACTCATTTGAGATGTAGGATTGGAGAAGATGATGTTTCTATCCAGATACATAGATTCGAACAGAGAAACCATAGCCACGAATCTGCAAGAGCTGAGCAGACCAGTTGAAGACAAGGTGATTTGGAAATCTCTCATTCATAGGGTTGCCATCAGTCAAAGGTGACTTGAAGACAATATAGCCATGAATTTTCTCTAATAGCCTATCTTTCTCATACTAAACTGCCTTTTTTTCTTTTTTAAAAAATAGTATTATGCATGTATGTAACCTGCTTTGAGTTTTATTCTAGAAAAAAGTGAGATAGTACATTTATTTTAATAAATACCCACAGAGAGAGAGAGAGAGAGAATATAAAAATATTTTGGGATAAACACTAGCCTTGCATTTTGATAGAGCTGCTGAGATTTGATATTACTTCTCTTTAAATGTTTTAAATGTATGTCATTGTTTTTTAAAGAAGCATGCAAACTGCCCCTTTCACTTGACTGTGAACAGTCAATACAATCACAGAAAAGGATATCTATGTGAATACTTTTTCTTGGGACAGTTATATATTCCTTGATTTGGTACAGGTCCTTCAGTGAACTCAATTGAGAGTTCCTGTGTATGAGTTATATGCACAGTCCAAACCAACACAATGGCTCTGCATGACAAATTTGGAGGGATTTTTGAAGCTTTGAAAAAATGTAATGTAACTAATGTTTTAATCTTTCCTTCCAACAACGAATTACTATTGCATTTTTTTGCATTTAAAACATAATTTACATTAAAAAGGGATCTCAGTTACCTAAAGGCAAATAAAAAAACACAAAAGTAGGAAAAATAACCAAATTTATTAATAAGTTTCTACAATATCTGACCAAATGTCCTAATATATATTTATTTGTAAATTTAATCTATACATTATTGCAGGTGGAGAAAAAATATTTCCAGTAAGGAAATATTAATCTTTTAGCCATCAAAGGGCATGATAAATCTACTATTACAGTTACAAAAAGTAACTCTTGCTTCCTGTGTTATTAAATATAGCCAAATTGATTATTTTAACTTATTTTTCAAAAAGATACAACTAGCTATGACAAGCTGCTGGCCTTTGGTACAGAACACACTCTTCATCCACTTCCATCTGTAATGTTGCTTGAACATTCACACCAGAGTATGAGGCACCAGCATAAGCCAACGTTTGAACCATGTGGTATCCTTATTCCACCATTCGCTGAGGCCATACCTCCATAACTATAAAAGTAACTAAAAGTTATTTACTATTTTCTTCAAGTTACTTCCAAGCTTGGATAGATACCAAGTCTTCATCATAAGGCCCTTTATAGATATGAAACAAAATATTTCAGCCAGATTCAGTTTCATGATCCCAAAACAAGGAATTAGTACAGGTTAAAATAGTGTGGGTGGGTGTAGGTCTTCAATTTGCCTGGCAACCTATGTTGATACCATGAATTGCATTGTTTTTTTTTTAAAGTGATAAGGAATACTCAGAAGTGCTTTGCCATAGCTTTCCTTTGAATATAGCCTATTGAGAGACAATATGTGCAGCACAGAAATCTTTCTCCTCTGGACGTATTGTGTCTGCAGAGTCCCGTCCAGCTGAGCTGTTTAGGGTGGTAAGGGAACTAACGCAGGTTCCACCTGTGCAGAACCCATTACTTAATTCGACAACAGCCTGCTGTGATGCATTTAACAACTTTTTTGCAGATAAAATCCCTCAGATAAGAGCTGACTTAGACACTAGTGTTGTAACAGAATCAATAGACAAGGTGTCCAGCAACTCAGTTGATGTAATTTTATTGGATCAGTTTCAATCTGTGAGTGCCGATGATGTGGACAAGCTCCTTGGTAGAGTGAGGAAAACAATTTGCCCTCTTGATCCTTGCCCTTCGTGGCTGGCCATACAGTGGGGAGATGCCTTGAGGTTGTTCCTTATGAGCATCATCAATGCATCCCTTAGGGAAGGTCATGTTCTATCTTGCTTAAAGGAAGCGGTGGTTAGGCCACTCCTGAAAAAAACCCTTCCCTGGACCCCCTGGATATTAATATAATAATATAATAATAAAATTTTATTTATACCCCACCTTTAGCCAAGGCTATCCAGGCAGCTTACAATTTAATAGCTATAGGCCAGTCTCTTTACTACTTTTTGTGAGCAAAGTGATCGAGAGGGCAGTTGCTCTTCAACTCCAAGCTGTCTTGGAGGAAACCGATTATCTAGATCCATTTCAAACTGGCTTTAGGACAGGATACGGAGTTGAGACTGCCATGGTTGCCTTAGCTGATGACCTTCGTCTAGGCATCAACAGGGGCACTGTGACCCTGCTGGTGCTATTGGACCTCTCAGCAGCCTTTTATACGATAGATCATATCATCCTCTTGGATCGCCTGAGAAGGTTAGGAATTGGAGGCACTGCATTGCAGTGGTTCTCTTCCTTCCTCTTGGGCAGATTCCAGAGGGTGATGCTCAGGGACAGTTGCTCTGCAAAGAAAGAGCTTAAATGTGGCATCTCTCAAGGCGCCATCCTGTCCCCGATGCTATTTAACATCTATATGAAGCTGCTGGGAGAGATCATTCGGAGACATGAGGCGGGGTGTTATCAGTATAATGATGACACCCAGATATATTTCTCCATAATTATAATAATAAATAATAAATGTTATTTGTATCCCGCCCCTCTGTCAAACAATCGGGGCAGCTCAGAGCAGTTAAAACTCCATACAGTATATTAAAATACAACCCAAATCCCAAAACCCTCCCACCCCTCCCAAAACCCTCCCACCCCTGTCTCAGTCCTTGGCTTTGACTTCAGATGGCATCTCTCCTCTCAGTGATTGTCTTAAGGCAGTAATGGACTGGATAAGGAAAAACAGATTGAGACTGAATCCAGATAAAAAGGAGGTACTCACAGTAGCGGCCCCGAAACCAGGTATTGGGATACGGCCTCCAGTCCTGGATGGGGTCACACTCTCCTCGAAGGACCGTGTTCACAGTCTGGGGGTACTCCTGGATCCGTCGCTTCAGATGACAAATCAGGTAAAAGCAATGGTCAGGAGTGCCTGTTATCAGCTTCGGCTGATACGCCAACTGCGCCCTTTCCTGGAAGCCAGGGACCTAGAAACTGTGGTGCATGCTCTGGTAACCTCCTATCTTGATTTCTGCAATGCGCTCTACATGGGACTACCCTCGTGCTTGGTCCGGAAACTTCAATTGGTACAAAATATGGCAGCCAGGTTGGTCTCGGGAACATCGAAAAGAGACCACATAATGCCAGTTTTTAAACCCCTTCACTGGCTGCTCATTAGTTTCCAGGCACAATACAAGTGTTGGTTATCACCTTTAAAGCCCTAAATGGCTTGGGCCCAACCTATCTTCGGGACTGCTTCCTCCCATACAATCCACCCTGCACACTCAGGTCCTCTGGGAGGAATCTGCTGCAGCCTATAAAAACTAGGCTGTCTGCAACCTCACAGAGGGCTTTCTCTGCAGCCACTCCCAGATTATGGAATGGCCTGCCAGATGATATCCATCATATCACCAACTTAACCAGCTTTAAAAAGGCTGTTAAGACAGATCTCTTCTGACATGCCTTTCCTGAATAGACATCCTGGCCTCAAGAGTCAGCTCATCTCCCTCCCATAATCTTTGTCCAGTTACTGCCATTACTATAGTCTATGTTATTCCTATGTATGTTTTTAGTATGTTTTAATAGTCTTATTGTTTAATATTATTTTAAGGAGGGGTGGGTTTTTTGGGAGTTATATTGTACTATTATTATATTTTAATGTTGTCAGCCGCCTGGTTGCATTCACATAGGGGCAGGGTAAAAATACATTTTATTATTATTATTATTACAATTACCTGGCATTCCTTGGTGATACTGCATCCAAGTAATAACCAGGCTTTACCCTACTTAGCTTCCAGGATCAGATGAGATCTGTTGCCATCATGATATTTAGACTTAGAATAAAGTAACTGCATATAAAATATGAGAGCCAGCATGGTGTAGTGGTTTGCATGTTGGAATAGGACTTTGGGAAACCAGGGTTTGAATCCATTCTCAGCCACGTGGTGAGACCTTGGGCAAGTCATACATGCTTTGACTCAGAGGAGGATAGGGGCAAACACTTACTTAACACATCTTGCTGAGAAACTCATGTGATAGATTTGTCTTGGGGTCACCATAATGTGTGGAAATGTTTTGAAGCACACAACACCACCAATATATAATAAAGAAAAACTGTATCATCTCCTACATAGCTAAATTGTAGTTTACTTGGACAACATGGGCATGGTCAGCACAAGATCAGGTTTCTGTTCTTGTTTTCCACCTTAGTACCCTAGTACATGAGCATAAAAAGAATGCAGTGGCTCAAGTGTTAAGATGCTGACTCTGTTGATTGCAAGATTGGCAGGTTGGCAGTTCGAGACCTGGGTGCTGCATGATGGGATGAGCTCCTGTCACTAGTCCCAGCTTCTGCCAACCTAGCAGTTCGAAAGAATGCAGATGCAAGTAGATAAATAGGTACCACTTCAGTGGGAAGGTAAACAACATTCACAGAGTAGTCTCTGACAACACTGACTCTTTGACTTAGTAATGGAGATGAGCACCACCCCCTATGGTTGGACACAACTTGACAACCTTGTCAACAGGGAATACCTTTACCTTTACATGAGCATTTGCCATTTTTATTCCCTTGACCATGTCATTTGTGTAGTGATTCTCACAGTAACAGTTCCAAGAAGATCTGTGTCTAAGTAGCTCAATGTATGAACTAATTCCACTGGAAAGTATGTGTTTCAAGTGACATTGAATGATATGAAAAATTCACACAACTAAGCCATCTGGATGCAAATTTTGCATGCATGTGTGAATGAGCTCTAACAAGATTATCTGACATCTCCCCACCCTTTCTTGTCTTCGGTCCACACAACACAATTCCACATTATTTGTAAACTGGAAGTTTCACATTGTAGGAACCATGGAGATTTGTTTTGTTTTTCCCAGACAGGAGCTTCAAACTATATGTTGACACAGGGAATTCTAACCACATCTGTAATTAACACATGCAAATCTCTGAGAGAAGTTCTACAAACAAAACAGGGCTTGATAATAAGTAAAAAAGCACAGTGCAGTGGCTTGAATTTCAAGAGTGAAGAACCAGAGAGGAGAAAATACAAGAACTCCATGCATTTTTGTTACATTGCCTATTGAAATAGTGTATTTGCTTGTGGTAACATGCAGTATGAGATCCAGAGTTGTGCAGTTCTTTGAATGTTAAACTAGGGGTGAATCTACACTAGAAATGATGCAACGACACCACTTTAAGTGCTATAGTGTCTGGGAAAGTGGCCAAGAATGCTGATAGCAAAAGTCAAAACAAAATACAAAGGAAACTGCTCACAGAGCTTTGTGCAATTTAAAGCAAAGAAGATACAAAACAAAGTCCAAAGTGCAAACCATAGAGTAGTTGAGTAGTCCAAAGTCAAGGGTTCCAGTGAGGCAAGATGATCAGGCAGTCCAAGGTCAGGGGTTCCAAAGAGTCAAAATGGCTAGTCAAAGGTCCAGGCCCAGAAAACAAGGAAGGTCAGGATCAAGTGTGCTTTCACCAGCAAACTCAGATAATCTATGGCAACTGGTTTGATGTCCTTCACCTGTTTATAGCTCTAGCTCTCATGAGATCAGCTGTTTTTTGATTAGATGGCATTTCTCATAAGGCCTCCTTGAACACTCGAGGCATGCCCTTTCAGCTCTTCACCGGTTGAAGGTAAGTATGTTTTCTTCATCCCCTTCCATGCCTGAAAGCTCTGCTCCCAGGAGGCTTGGTTGCTGAGCTGCCTTGGAGGTCACAGACTCTGCTTGAGCTGGCAGGGCAGAACTAGGGCCAGGCTTGGCTTCTGCTTGAGCTTGCAGGCTCAGACTCAGCCTCCTCATCCTCTGGTTGGCTGGCCATGACATATAGTTCAATTCTATGAAATACTGGGATTTGTAGTTTCATAAGGTCTTTAGCTTTCTCTGCCAAACAGTATGGTTGTCTCACAAAACTACAAATCCCAGGATTCTGTAGGATGGAGCCATGGAAGTTAAACTGGTGTCAAATGGCATTATTTCTGCAGTGTAGATGTACCCATGGACTCTGGAAGACCAGGATCTGACTCCTGTTTCAGCCATGAACATGAAGGCCCTTTGCAGACAGTGCTTTGCGCCGTCTTGGAGGTAAGGAAGGGGAGGGGCAGCCTCACACTGGGCACCCCAACCCCTTCCCGAACACGTCATTGGAGCGCCCATTGCTCCACACGACGGGCGCTCCAATGATGTCCTTCCGTTTCAGCATCCGCACACGTTGCAATGGAAGAGACGCCGAAGAGGCGCCCAATGCCTCTTGCGGTGCACCTTCGGTACCTTGCGGAAGGAGTGCTATTTTAACGCTCCTTCCAGGGCCCGAAAAGAGGTGCATTGTGGCCGAGGAGTGCAGCTACCTCGACCCCAATCCGCAGCTTCTCGGGGCGGCTCATGGCCGCCTGTCTGCAGAGGCCCCTAGTTACTTGATTAGGTAACACTCTCTTAGCCTTAGAAGAAAGCAATGGCAAACTACTTTTGCATGTATCTTGCCAAGAAAACCCCTTGATAAGTTTGCCTTAGAGTTATCATAACTTTCCTATACAAACACAACCATTTCCAAGTTGCTGGAAAGTGAGTGGATTGGGACAATGTGTCCAGCTATTTTCCTTTAGCTGGATCCATTGGGACAGGAAATGGCAAGGAACCCTAGGAGTTTCTGGAGTGTCCATGCATGTGATATCCTACAGTGTGCCCAGTTAAAGATGAGTAGCTGAACATATCACTGCTGATCCCCGTGCATTCTGAGCACATGGAGATGGCAGTATTGGAGAGGTGGAATGCATAGCTTCCAAGGTGGGTTAAGAGGGGTGTTTTTGGTTGTCCCATGGATGGAACAGAATTACAGCCTACACAATGACTGAAAAAGTGAGTTGTGATGTTGCAAACTCAGACTTATATTATTGTAGTTTATTAACAAGATGCTGGCCATAGTCTTATGAAGGAGACAGAGGGAAGAAGAAAATAGATACAGGTTACAGTGATGCAGGAAGAGAAAGGATGTGGAAAAGCCCTAATTAATATGAACTCACCATAAATACATGCTGTGCCTAAACTTGTCTAGATTAACGTGCAAACTAGTAATTAGTGACCACAGCCATACAAAGGTTGTATATTCTAATAATGTCTTCAAATGCCAGCCACATCTATGTACATGTTTTCCTATAATCCACAAATACACAGAGAAAGAGAAACACTTTTTTGCTATTTAGATACTCTGCTTTTGTTTTTTCTTTTGGTTCTGGCTAGTGTAACACATTCAGACAAAAATGTTCAATGCCACTTTGAGTATAAATCAGCAAAGTAGAATTGACATGTTCCATTTGTCAGTAGAAACTGAAATTTCTGCCACTGAAATTTTGTGGACTCACTGAAATATACCACAATACAAGAAGTGTATACTTTATTTGGCTAATTTTATTTTACTTGTATTCCATCTTGTGCATTTGTGGACTTTGTGGAGGCTCACTTGGCTTGTAGAAATAAACACTTCCTTGGACATGGGACATTTATATATCTCAGAATACACTGGAATCCTCATTGGGTCAGAAAATATCCCACGGTTCACACAGTACAAGGGGCATTTCAAACCTAACACATGACAGTTAATAATAATGAGCCCTCAGTTATCTTTATTAAAATTTACACACTTAAGTGGCACAGCTATCTTATTAAGATGCTATCTGTCAATAATTAGAAGCAGAAATATCCAAATCATGCATGTACATTAATCATACAAAATATATAAATGTTTTGATAATAGTAGTGAGCCAGCATGGTGTAGTGCAGGGGTAGGCAACCTTTCCCCTTTAAGGGCCGAGGGACTTCAGCTCCCAGAAGCCTCAGCCATGTTGGCCAATAGTCCCATGTTGGCCAATAGCTCCTGGGATTCTGGGAGCTGAAGTCCCTCGGCCCTTAAAGGGGAAAGGTTGCCTACCCCTGGTGTAGTGCTTGGAGCATTGGACTACAACTCTAGAGATCTAGTTCAGTTCCCTGCTTGGCCATGGCGGTTCAACTTAGGGTCGCTGTAAGTCAGAAACAACTTGAAGGCACACAACAGCAGCAGCAGCATAATAGTAGCAACAACATAAATACTGGTGAATCTTTTTTCCACACAGTTGAACATGAATGGAAGGAGGAAATCAGACGTGACATGCCACTGGCACATGTAGGCCAGGTAGGGAAAAAGGTTCTTCCAGATTCTGGGTGGAATTGGGAAGACACATTCCAAATGCAGTTGTGCAAGTTGCTTGTAAGGCAAATCATGTGTCTGATAACACCCAGTTCAGTTTTCAGGCTTTTTTGTCCATGTCAGACAACTTTGCCTAAATTAGAGGAACACACACACACAGCAAAGCTTTCCACAGAGCCAGTTTTGTAGGAAATATATTTTTCAAATAATGAGTCTCAAAAGTCAGCTCTCTGCCCAGGTGAGCATGCACACGTCGACTCATTCAAAGAGTCTGAAAAGCTCACATTCAGGATGCATTAATCTGAAAACAAGTGTACTTTTGTGTCTGGGGAGTATTATTTTCATTGCCATCAATTTAGTACATAGATAGACTGTGATTCTAGACTTGCTATCAGGTTGCCCTGAAGACTGGGACCCCTCACCAGGCCACTCTATTTAATTTAGACTAATCTACAGCTAAGTGAAACTTTGTAACCTCTCTGATTTCCTCCTATCATCTTGAACACTCTTATTTCCCCTTCCCCTAAATGACCTACTCTGAGGGGTTTTTTTGAGGGGTAGACAAGGGGAAAAGAAGAGTGACTGCCAGGTAATATTAGCAGATATTTGGATCTACTGACAGCAATTTAGCTGAAGACAGAAATATTTAACTAGTTCATCCCTGTTTATTCTAATAGCAGTGCTCTGATATTTCTTTATGCTTATACTCTCTTGTTCAGGGGGGTTTAGTTCTTACGTTTCATGAGGATGTGCTAAGAAACTGTTAACAAACTATAGAATCAAAAACAAAGTAGACAGGTATCTTTGGATGCATCTACACTATAGAAATAATGCAGTTTGACAATACTTTACCTGCTATGGCTATATCCTTCAGAAACTTGGAATTTGTAGTTTACTGAGGCACCAGCACTCTTTGGCAGAGTAGGCCAAAGATGTTGTAAAACTACAAACCCCAGGATTCCATAGAATGGAGCTACAGCACTTAAAGTGGTGTCAAATTGCCTTGGTTCTGCAATGTAGATGCATCCTGTGATTGAAATCCTGCACACACTTGCTTGGAGGTACGAATTTAATAAATTCCACCAATATCCCATAGATCTTTTTTTTTTTTATCTTGCCCTATATAGTTTGCCTAGTTAGCTCAAAAGTGGCAAAACCAGCAAAAACCAACCAGAATGAAGGCACAGAAACTACCTTCATTTGCCATTCCTGACAACAGTGATGTCAGCTGGAATTATGGTGTCTAGGAGGCTGAAAGTCCTATTACATTTTCAAGAAATGGCACAAAATCAACAATAGGGATCCTCCCTAAAACTTGAAAAATAGGTCCTGCTTTTCCCCAGTTATTTTTTGTTCTGTAGAAAGCTTGCTTTCCCTTTCTCATTGTGCCTGCCCACAAAATGTTTGTCAGCAAAAAATTTGGCGTTCCACAACTTAAGATCTTATCCTGTCCTATTTGTTTTCTCATTTATAGCTGACAGGATGAAATGGTTTTGTAAAACCACTGTTTGGAGTGGTAGTGATTGAAATGATGAAGGAAAGAGTTTTCCATCTTCCAGACCACCAAAGCCCAAGCTGTTGGTGAGGAGAGTAGGTAAGTATGTGAGTGACACATGAACAGTGCAAGAGGTCATTTGACACTTTTATTAAAACCAGCTATGCAATAGCCCTACACTCAGGGACTCAATAACTATTTCAGGTGTGAGAGAACCTGTGTTGATAACACTGGTTTTAACACCACTTACCAATTCACTTCAGTGCACTTACACTACTTCAGCAGTTTCTCGGCACCTTGTTGGCGTGTGGCTTTGATGTTGTCAGTTCCAGTTTAGGATTCATTCTTTCAGCACATTCAAAAGAACAGGCTACTTTGATGCTTTCCCCATTCATCTGAACAGGCCTTGCATAAGAGCAGATCTATCAAGAATTCAGTCCTCGGAAATGATGAAGACATTTAAGAACTGAGATGTGGCTTTAAATATGCTTGGCAAGGAAGTGTTGCTCCTTTGTGTGTGTTTCCTTGCGGCTACAAATGCTATCTTGTTGCACTATACCAGATGCCTATGACTGAGTGAAATAAGATGGTGACAGATCTTTTCGGAAGACCCGTTACCCTTCAACAGATTGATGTCTGAGTCAGACTGCGAGCCGGTGTTGGCAGCTAAGCATGTGCAATAAAGCTTAAACTACTATTATCTCTGCACCACAATTAGTATTATGTTAGCAAATATTGTACATTTGCTATCGTTAGTCTTCTAATGCGCTGGGGGGTGGGATGCAGAGGAAGAGGGTGAATATGTGATTTTTTCAAATATCCTTCACTCTAAGCTTAATTTTATGGTCTGAGTGAATGAAAATTAAATTTTACCTAAGCACAGTAGGTAATGTAGGCAACCCGAACCAAAGGATTAGTTTTAAAGTATTTTAAAATATTATATGAAAGTTTTGATTACATGAGGAAAACATCATAAAACTGTCCAGTAATTACAGCATATTGATTCCATCCCCCTCCCCCCGAAATGCTAAGACCATTTCAACACAGGCAGAATCAATAAACATAATTAAAATATGAGCTCATCAAAACAGCAATTAAATATACTTAACAGCTTTTGTGGCTTTTTCTCCATATGGTTACTGTGGGAGTGTGAATCTGGCTTGCTAGATAAATGTAACAAAATGAAGTGAAAGCCTAGGAAAAGATTACCGTGGTATCATAAGCAAAGGCAATAAAGTTTAGCTCTATAATAAGTTCCAACAAATCAAAAGTTGACAAAACAAGCAATGTATACAATTGTAAGAAAGAAAATGCTGTTTTATATGTCTATGAGATTAGTGCTATAATGGGCCTTAAAGAAGGCAAATCAAATCTCTCTCCCATCATACAAGGTCCTGGGGCATCACAACATATAGACTGCTTTCTCCTCTTTTTAATCATGTCTGTGGACATTATCACACATGGGCCAGTTTCGTTGTTAAAGAGATAATAAAGTGGAAATGAAGCATCCCGAAAAGAAAGTGAAAATAGAGTTTAATTATGCAAAAGCTTTTCACACATAATTACAGTAATAATGGAATTAAGTTAAAAGCGAAAAAAGACATTTTTAACTTTCATACACAAGTGAAAAGAACCCGTACATGTACTGGAAATGGGTGTGTTTTGTGACAAGACTCCTCCTTTTTCAGGGCGAGTCCTGCATTTCCCAGGAGGAAATGTCAGACTGTCCTACATTTTGGGTCATGTCCTCCTGCACGGGTCCTAACCCCCTTCTGTTGGGGTTAGGACCTCTCAAGAGAGCAGAGGAGGAGGAGGAGGCTGGAAAGGCAAGGCAAGGGATTGAGAGGGGGAAACTGGAGGTAGCTCCCATGCCCCCCTTTGTAGGACCTGCAGGGCAGAACTTCATGGTGAGATGGAGCTCCAAGTTGCTCCACAAGCACACCCCACACTTGCACCCACATCCACCCACAGCTGCTGCTGCGAGGGAAGCCTTTTTTCCCCTCCTTTTCCCTCTATCCCAAATGTCAAACTTCTCCTCCGGCCCAAACTTTTTTCTCCTGGGCTGCCTTCCATTCCCTTCCCTTCCCTGGCAATGAGAAGGAGCCCAGGACTCTCCCTCCCTGGAGGCCCCTCCTCCTCCTCCTCCTGTTGACCCTCCTCCAGGTTTTAAAAGAGAATTGTCCATGCGTATTTGCTTTTCACATTACAGTAAATGCGAAATTACTGTAATTTCGCAAATGCATTTCCTCTAAACTTCCGAAATTAAAAAGATCTCGGATAATACCAGTTTCTGTCCAGTTTCTGACCAGTTTCTGTGTGACGTCATGTGAAATCGTGAGGCACAAATTCAGTTTTTGTTTGGGATTTGTGTGGATTAACCAACAGATTTCCCCCATGTGATAACGTCCTGTGTTTAGGAATTACATTAAAAATTACACAAACCTGATATTTGCTAAGGCTGTAATCCTAAACACACCTGCTAGGGAAGGAATCTCTGTTAAACACAGTGAGGCTTACGTTTATGCAAAGATACAGAAGATTGCATTATTGATACATTATAGGTAACTTGTAGAGCAGTGAGTGTGAATGTGAGTGTGAGTGTGGTGTAGTACTGGACTAGAATGCTAGGAGTCCAGAGTTCAAATCCTGTCTCAGCCATGGAAACCTAGTGGGTGACCTTGGGCAAACATTTGAGGCAAACCTATATGAAGTCTACTAAAGTCTCATGAGAGAATGACCTCTTGCAATAGTTCCATGTTCCTGTAAGATTAGAGATTTCGCATGCCTGGAACTCTCACAAGAAACCTTCCTCCCCCAAGACTTGAGGCAGGTTTCTCTCAGTTGCCAGTTGAGCTGAGAACAGGAAGAGAGGGCATCCTGCCAGTCATGCTTTCAAGAGATGGACCTGAAGCCATTTTGATCTCCATCAAAGGCTCCAAGGTTGGTCAGCTGTGAGCAAGACTGGCACCTTCATTTGGAAAAAGTGGACACTAGCTGCACTCATAATAGACTCATGGTAGAGTATTTGATAGAGAGCAAAATGACCTCATCTGTTGTGGACATGACCAGTGTCCTACTGTCTGCTCTACAGGCAACTGAAAAAACACTGTATGCAGCTACTCTGCCTGACCAGTTGGGCAGGAAAAAGGAAGAGTTGTGCCACACCAGCTGTGATGCCAGCAAGTGAAGCCCCACATTTGGTATGTAAAGACATTTTTTGCTGTGCATTAAATTTTATGGGTTGTCTGTAATGTTTTCAAGAAATACAGGTTTTGGGGTGCCCTATGTAATCTGTGCTTTCAAGTCACCTGTCAATTTATAGTGGCCCTAGGAATTTCATAGGTTTTTTTTTTTATAGCCAAGTGATACTCAGAGAAGGTTTTTGCCAGCTCCTTCCTCTGAAATATAGTCTAGCGTTATGATGGAAAACCTATGCCATTTTCCCTGGCATGTGGAGGGTGGAGAGGAGGAGGAAGAGGTGCATGCCTGTTCCTGCTCCTCCCCGGCCATCAGCTGCCTCTCTGGAGGCAAGTGAAGGCTGGGAATGGCACAGAGGGAGGAGGAAGAGGCTCTCTTCTATGTCCTGCTGATGTGTAGTAACAAAAACAAAACTCTAGGCCCACCAGAGATGCCAACTTACAGCATTGTCTGAGGTAAACACTCTCAACAGTAGCTAACAATAGCAGAGTATGGAAGCACCAGTTCATTTTAAGTATTGGCATTGCACTGACCACTTGAATAAACTCAGACACTTGTTGATATCTTCCAAGCCTTTGAGGTTCCTTATGTTAAGCTGTAATATATACAGATATGTACTAACACGCCTCACAATTCCTCTTAACATTCACTGACTGTAGTTCAACAATCCAACCAGCAACCACTGTATCCAACCCACTCTCTTCATCAACCCACACATACACTGAATCTCCCACACAAGCAAAATCATGCTCAAAATTCTGCAACAAAGGGGCTATGCAGATGGGCAGCGCTAGGCCACCCCTGCTAGCCGTGGATTGGGGCTGCGGCAACTCCACACCGCAGCCCCAATCCTCCCTTTTGCCACCCTAAGAGCCAGCACACAGCTCTTCTGTGCCCTTTCTGGTGCAGCGTGTCAGAATGCTGCACCAAAAGGGTGTCCTGAAGTGGGTTTGGGGCTGCCGGTGTATGGCTACCCCGCCACATCTCTGCCTCCAGGCCGGCCCTTTGGGCTGGTCTGCACAGGCCCATAGACTCCAATTACACATAGAGAGAGAAATCCCAGAGGTCCAAGGAGGGTTCAGGAAAGGAAGAAGCACCAGGGATCACACTGCAAATATATAATGGCTAATGGAGCATAGCGGGGAGTTCCAAAAGAAAATCAGCATGTGCTTTATAGACTATAGCAAAGCCTTCGATTGTATAGATCATGAAAGGCTATGGAATGCCCTTAAAGACATGGGAGTGCCAACACATCTGATAGTTCTAATGAGGAACCTGTACTCAGGACAAGAGGCTACTGTCAGAACAGAACACAGAGAAACAGAATGGTTTCCAATTGGCAAAGGAGTCAGACAAGGCTGCATCCTATCACCCTACCTATTCAACCTATATGCAGAACATAATGTAAGGAAAACAGGCTTGGACAAGGAAGAGGGTGGAGTGAAAATAGGAGAAAGAAATGTCAACAATCTGAGATATGCTGATGACATCATAATACTAGCAGAGAACCTCACAGACATGGAACACCCACTAAAGAAGATCAAAGAAGAAAGTGCAAAGGCAAGCTTATTGTTGAACATAAAGGAAACAATGACCACAGACAACTTACACACAGTCAAACTAGACAATGAGGAAATAGAAATAGTAAAAGAGTTCTCATATCTGGGATCAAACATTGATTGGAACGGGGACTGCAGCCAGGAAATCAGAAGAAGATTAAGAATGGGGAGGGTAGCTATTTGTGTATCACATGTATGGATGTGAGAGCTGGAGAGAAAAGAAAGAAGATAGGAGGAAAACCAATTCCTTTGAGATGTGGTGCTGGAGAACAGTGCTGAGGATTCCATGGACAGCCAAAAGGACAAACAAATGGATCCTAGAGCAGATCAAGCCAGAGATATTCCTAGAAGCCAAGATGACAAGACTTAGGGCCTAAGCAGACTGGCAGCCATGGGCCGCCCCGAGAAGCTGCGGATTGGGGCCGAGGTAGCCGCACTCCTTGGCCCCAATCCACAGCTTCTCAGGCCCTGGAAGGAGAGCTAAAATAGCGCTCGTTCTGCAAGGCACCGAAGGTGCACCACAAGAGGCCTTGGGAGCACCTTCAGCATCTCTTCCGCCGCATCATGTGCGGACGCTGCGGCGGAAGTACGTCATCGGAGCACCCGTTGTGTGGAGCGACGGGCGCTCTGATGATGTGTTCGGGAAGGGGTTGGGGAGCTCAGTGTGAGGCTGCCCCTCCCCTTCCTTGCCTCCAAGATGGTGCAAAGCGCCATCTGCTTCCCCCCTTAGACTGTCGTACTTTGAACATATCATGAGAAGGCGTGAATCATTGGAAAAAACAATAATGTTAGGAAAGGTGGAGGGAAATAGAGAGAAAGGCCACATGCTAGATGGATGGACTTTATTAAAGAGACCATGAACATGAGTTTGCAGGAGTTGGGAAGGGCAGTAGAGGACAGGAGGGCCTAGAGATGTCTCATCCATTGGGTCACCATGGGTCGAGATCGACATGAAGGCAGTTAACAACAACAGTGCAGTTATACCAAAGTTGCTTAATAGTTATCACCTGTTGCCACTTAATATGATGCAATCCCTATTGCAAGCCTTTGCATCACGTCAAGTGCTGTGACTTATCAATCTCAGCCATACAAAATATTTTTACCATTATTCAAAAGAACATTGTTCTAACATGTTCTTCCTTCTTCACAACCCTCCCCAGCCTTCAGCTGCCTCACCAGAGGACGGTGTGGCACACCTGCTCCTCTTCTTCCTCCTCGTCCCCCCCCCAGGACTTCAGCTGTCTCTGGAGAGGCAGCTAAATGCCTGGGAGGATGGGTGGGGGGAGAAGTCCCTTCCCAGAAGTCCCAACCCTGGAGGGCAGAAGTCCTGCCCCCAGAGCGTGGAAGTCCCACCTCCGGCACCCGGTGTCAGATGGCATTTTAGTTTGTGTACTTGGCCCCTAAAATTTTCACCATCATTGGTCTAGAACATTGGTATTCAGTGGTGGTCTCTTGCTTAGAATTGACTCTGCTTAGCTTCCAAGATCAGTCAGAGTCTGCTACCTTTAGGGTTTGGGGGCCTGAATGGGGTGTCCCATGCAGACCCAATATGGGACTGGACTTCAAGTTGTCAAATATGGGGCATCTTATACAAAATGGGACATCTGGGAGCCCTGGATCACAGAAGGACCTTCCATGTGTAGCAGAGGCTTTCTTCCTCATGAGGTTTTCATGACTTTTCATGCAGTCAAAGTGATACAGGAAGGACTAGTGGGCTCCCATCCTCACCTGCTATTTTAAACCCCTTTTCGGTGCCCTGATATGAGTAAGATGATACAGTAAAAAAATGTTGTAGAATTTTGAATTTCACTAAACTACAAAGGTCCCTCAGTGGTGGCCTGCCAGCTCAGTCTATTGGGAAGCAATAATAGGATAGTCCTGTGTATCTTGAACTCGCTAGAAGAAGAGAGGGAAATAAATCTGACAAATACATGTTAGCACCTCCCTGGAGAAGTTGGAGTGCTTGATAAGAGCACTCTTGTTAATTTTAGGGCCCATGAAATAACACAGTTAAAGAGCTAATTATTTTTGAAGAGGCAACAAGCCAATCTGAATGGAGGAAGCCCCCCAGTTTATAAAGGCAGACTAATCAGCTACATCCATCTTGCAGACTATGTTTCAAGAGTATGTTTCACAGCTGTGGGTATGTAGCCTCTCACTTTGCCTGCAGGGGAGGGTTTGAGTTTCTCTCAAATGCTGAAGCCTGCATCTTTCCTAGTGACTAGGTTTGTCCCCAAGCAAGTCAGTGACTCATCAGAAGCCCTACCCCCTTAGGTCATGTGGTCAAGGAGAATGCATGGCCAAAACCAAAAAAGCTCCCCCCTAAGCCTTCCTCCCCAAAGCCACAAAGAGTCAGAGATGGTTCCCCAAACACGTGCAGCTTCTGCTCTCTCTCAGAGACTGAGCTCAAAAGACTGGCACTTAGGGACTCATGCGACAAAAATAAAAGAATCAAGGTTAAGGAGAACAAGCTCTCCAGGGAATCCCTGGCCAAACAGCTCTCAGACACATTGTGGACATGGCTTTCATTTTCAATAACACTTTTGTTGTACTGTGTGATTCCATTCATGATTTCTCATCCTGGTCACCTATGTGAGTGTATGTGCTTTCAAGTTGCCTGTCAACTTATGGTAACCTCATAAATTTAACAGGGTTTTTTTTAGGCAAAGGATACTCAGAGGTGCTTTTGCCAGTACCTTTAGCTGGCATATAGCCTATACCACCTTATATTTGTTGGCAGTCTTCCTATCCAAGTATTAACGTAGGGCTGAGCCTGCTTAGCTTTCATGATCAGATAGGATCTTGTACCTTTAGGGTATTTAAGCCAGTTCAGCTGTACCTTGTTATAATTTATGTCTGAGCCTCCTTGGGTCCCATTCAGGAGGAAGGCAGGATATTAAATAAATAAATAAATAAATAACAAAACAGACTCATTCATTTAATTGCTCCTATCCATGCCCCTGCTCTTTGGTCAGACTTTTAAGCCAGAGCCTAAAAGAGCAGTCTCTTCTATCTTTTCTGCATAAGAGTAGGGGAAGCTAAACAGCATCCAAGTGAGTTTCTGACTTGGATCCCAAGCATATCACCTTGTCCTGAGCCAAAAAGCAGTCCCCAGGTCACTTTTGTCTTCCTCTGTCAAAAGTATTCTGAAACCTCAAGAGAGGTCTTGTGTATTCTGAAGCAAAGCAAAGCCAGTGGCCTTGGACACAAAGGAAAGGAAGCCTACAGCATGAGCACAATAATGCTACAGGCTCCTCCAGCTGGTCTTGATGCACTAACTTCTTGGCTCTTTCTAACCATTCTCTCCATTGTTTATTATGATGGTGCTGTCATGATGGAGGAATATACAATATTAAATTCTAAACCTAGCATGCTACAGTGGCCACATATTTTACCATGTTGTTTTACAGGAGGCAAAATGTCTGGCAATTATATCTGCCTTTTAAAGCAGAAAATTGATTTGAAGAGTGCCAAAATACAAAACAGACGATGAATGACCAAAATATCTCTAGTAATAATAAACTTTTAAATTTTATTTTGATTATTTGAAATTAGGATGCAGACAGAGTTCCACAATTTGAGTAACAACAGCAACATAAAAAGTACTGGAAAGGGAGGGGGAGGAGAGAATCATCCACTGTATTTCATAGGAAGCAGCCCATTTACTCTTAAATTTTACAGAGACTTGGTGGTTTCTGGATGACTCAGCAATTAGATTGTCCCCAAACCTTTAAACCAGAAATGGCAGAAGCAACTAGTTCTGTATCATTAATTCAGAAGATGTTTAGCTGTTCTGTTTTTGTAGCATCTGGACACTGAAGCTGTGATATTTTATTTATTTTTTATTTTATTTTTTTGATTTGATTTTATTGAGCCAACAATGGATTAATGGAAATTGTTTAAAACACTCTGGTATTGTTGCTTTTTGTTTGATTGCCAGAACACCAGAAAGAATACTCAGCACTGTTTTTAAAAGGTGAAAATCCAGCTATGTGAATTTGCATAGCTGATCCCATATTAAAAAATATCACATTTCTATGGAATCAGTTAAAGACATAACTTTCAGAATGAAGCCATGAGCAATCAGGTTTTGCAAGAAGCCTGTAGGAACCAGTCCTGAGCCTTCTAATTTTATTCAGATGAACAAAGAATAGGGAACAAATTTTATTGTCTCATAAAGCTTAGGCACACATGGACGGTATGTTGTAATACCACTAGATTCAATGAGTCTGCTATAGTAAGAGTGACCTGAAAAATTATTTTAATCCCACCTTTTTTCAATTTGTGACTCAAGGCAGCTTACAATTAAAATAAAATACATACCAAATGCCTTTCTAACAATACAGAAATTAGATGTGTATCAAGTGTCATCTCCCTTCTTCCCCACATACATCTCTTATAGAACAATTCTACACATAGCTGCTCAGAATTTAAGAGAATTTGCTTCCAGGTAAGTGTACCAGGGTTTGATTCCCTCTTAGCCATTAAACCCACTGGGTGACCTTGAGGAAGTCACATCCTCTCAGCCTCAGGGGGGAGGGTCAATGGCTAACCTTCTCTGAACAAATCTTGCCAAGAAAATTTCATGATAGTCTTGCCTTAGGGTTGCCATACATTAGAAATGACTTAAAGGCACACAACACATACATGTGTACAAGATAACAGTTTTAATTTCATAACAGCACTTAGCATCCTTACTATCCTTTCTTGTTTTTTCTTAAAAGCCGAACTAAAACAGAATTCATGAGAAAATATTCAAGCATCAAAAAATTGTGCAAGGAAAACTGTGTATGAGAATCAAAACCTGAATTTAGGGATGTGAGATTTGTGTGCATTCTCAGCCGCAGGGGTAGAAATGGGTGTGGGGTGTGTATGGTTGTGTTTGTGTATGCACAGCTACTGAATGCCACTGCCTCTTAAACACTGAATGGTCTAGGTAAATCATCAGCTCAGTGATAAAGAGTAATATTTCATTTATGGTTCCCATTATACAAAACAAAAATGTAAATGTCCATATCCAGTTTAGACAGTTGATGCTTACAGAGGATGGAGAATCCAAACATAGGACTAGAAAATATATGAAAAGCCCTTACCAAATAACCTCATGGTTTCTGATGGTAATGGTTTATTTCTTTTCAGAAATGCCAGTCTTATGAGAGAACCAGCATAGTGTGAGAGCCAGCATGGTGTAGCAGTGTGAGTATTGGACTCTTCCTCTGGAGACGAGGGTTTCACTTCCTGCTCAGCCATGGAAACCTAATGAATGACTTTGGGCAAGTCACATTATCTCATCCTCAGATGAAGGAAAAGGCAATCCCACTCTGAAAAAATCTTAAGAATGAACCCCTGTGGTAAGATCTCCTTGGGGTCACTATAAATTTAAAATGACTTGAAGGTACACAACAGACACCGGGGGTTGTATTCAATGATGAAAAAAATCTACTTTGCCAAAAAAATTCCTGGTTCACAGTGATGCCATTAATGCCATACACATTGAGGTAAGATCAGCATAATCAGTCACATTCATTCCACTGGCAAACTCACTTCAGTACAAGGGGGCAATCCATATCTCCAGTCCTTCACATTATTTTGGCCACATAGCCATGTCTGCACTGATTCCCCCCCCCCCTGTTCTGGTCATGTATGTAAATATATATTTTTCTGCTTTAAGTGTAAGGAACCAATCACCTTTCTTGTCCCACACATCTGCATTCCCATAGGATGGCTTGAACAAATGATGATCAGGTCATGATCAGGTGACCCAGGTCACTGACCACCAACATTCCCAACAAAAACAACTCCCCTTGGCTGTACAGCAATGCAGCCTTGGTGAGCCAGCCACATAAACGATTATCCAGCCTTTCTAGAAAAGTGTAGGGTAAAAGTCAAACTTTTAAAAATTTGATTGAAGCCCTCAGGCATCAAAAAGAACTGCATTCCAAGTGAATCATCAAGAATGTTGAGTGTCCTACTTAGAGTGACTACAAGATGAGTACGATTTTTTTCAACAGTACTGTAGACAATATCTCAGTCTGGTTACATATTTACACATGGCCATAATTCAGGACCAATATGAACCAGATTGTTGTACCTTAACTGAACATAATATAAATAACAAAGAGACAAAACTGCTCACTTATTTTCGGGAATATATTTCAGTTGCAATTCTATATCTAATTATTTGAAAGTAAGGGAGGCTGCAGATGGGTGGCTCTGGGCCGCCCTGGGAAGCAGCGGATCAGGACCATGGCAACCCCACATTGCGGCCTGATCCTCCCTTTTGCCACCCCGAAAAGAACAAAAAAATGCCACTCCTTTTAGGAGTGGCAAAAAGCCACGCTAAGAGCCGGTGCGCAGCTCTTCAGCGCCAGAAGGGTATCTTGATGCTGTGTGCTTTGCGTAGCGTCAGTATAGGGTTGGGGTGGCTGCCCTGCCCCAACTCTGCCTCCAGGCCGCAAGTCAGTGGGATCTTATTTCTGAGTAGATGTGTAGAGGATTGTACTGCTAAGCTGTTTTCAGACAACATATATACATTAGTTGAGGTGAACAAAGAAGACAATTTTTCCTTGGGGATTAATATGGGACACATTGACTGGTAGCTACTGTTCCAGCTGTTGCTACAAGATAAGAAAAAATTCTCAGGTGGTTCTGTAACCACATATAAAGCTGATCATCTGAAAAATAAAACTACAAGGAGCCAGTCAAAGTAGACTATTTTAAAGATATAAGAAGGCAGAATGAGACTAGAGTTAAGGTCCAATTAAGAAATTAATCAACCACGTTGCAGAAGAGCTGCCATATCAGTTTCCATATGTAAAACCATAGCCTTCTATAAGCAATGGGAATTGGTTTAAGACCTAAATATAGGTTGGAGGAGCCAAGAATAAAGGGGATGAATCAACCACTGGATAGAAACAATTGGCTGAAATGCAGCCAAAAACCAAACTACTGGCTTAATCAATGACATCCGTACTAAAGAGAGACTTCACATTAAAGCTGCAAGAGCCTGACATTGCAGCTGAAGAATGAATTCTTTTAATAATAAGCCAACATGCTAATTAGCCTGAGAGACCTGGCAGTATATGAAAATTATTACTCATAGATAATTTTTCTGCCCCACCAATTGTATTAAGCATTCAGAGGGTCTGAAACAAAAGTTTATTTTTGTTCTGTCGTTTTCTTCCCTCCCTCTCCCTTCTCTCACCAACCTCAAAAGACTAATTATCAAAGTTTTAAGCATGTTTCTAAAATACGACTGAACCCATCATCATAGGCAAATGTGCTGAAGAATGTACCCCATTATTTGAAATGACAGGATGTATATAAAGCCCATATGTTTTCAAAAGGGTTTCTGTCAGTATTAATCAAAATGTTGGCAAATTTATGAACACACTGAACAGCATGTCTGCCATATGGGTAATCTCTCTCCTTTAATATTGGGAATTTGAATTAATAATAAACATTGTAGAGCAACCTCAAATGAGACAGAATCAATAATGCAAAAGCCAGAAAAAATAAAGTAACTTATAAACTTGATTTTGCAATGTTTGCTCTTAGTCTTCCCTCAGATGATCTCTCCTAGTAATTCTGGATACTTAACTGTAACAGTGGGATGGGACAGACATGGCTTTACTATAACATGCTATCAAGTGTGGAAACAAGGCTGCCAATATATAACTGTTTTGAACATGGCTGGCACCAATATCCAAGATCCTTGGGCAACTCTCCTGGCCTCAGAACCCTGGCAGAACCTACTGCTGTGATCCTTTCTCTCTTATTTTTCTGGTCTCACAGGTTTAAGATCTATATGGCTTAGGCCCAGAGTAATCTAAAAGCCTGTACTTTCCCATATGACTCTGCTTGAGTCTTACAGACTTCAGGGGAGGGCTTTCTCTTGGTCCCACCATCCTCATAGGCTCAACTGGTGCAGTGACTTGTCCTTAGGCGATGAAACTCCCTCCCAAGGGAGGCCTTATCAGCTCCCTCTCTGCTTTCTTTTCGATAGCAGGTCTTTCTGTTTAAACAGTCCCTTGGCTTTTAAGTGGCTGGATTTTTAAAAATTGAGTACTTTTTCCTACATTTTGAATGTTTTATTAAATTTAAGTTTTAATTGAATTGCTGTTTATTTATTTATTTTCATTTTGTATTATATATTGTCTTAGCCATATTTTCTATTACCGTATATTTTTCAATATACATTCAATTGCGTTCAATTAATTAAAATGCTGTGGGATGAAATGGTAGAAAACTATTGGTAAAACAGGCACTATATGATCCATTCTTGGCTATCAGAAATAGGGTGCACAGGGTTGCTGTCCCCCCCCCCCTCCATCCCCATTTATTTTGTAACCAGGCCTTGGAACCAGGAGAGAGTGTTTGGAAGCCATTTTCAGTCATTTACCATTGTCAATATGCAATGGCTAAGAGTGGATGAATCTCCTAGTTTTGGTTTCTCCCATACTCACATTTTAAAGATCTCAAGTTATTTCCATTGATTTTATGAAGAAAATCCTCATATATGTTAGTAAGCTCTTATCAAAAGTGAACCAAATGAAATTCTCAACCATTTGTGCAGGCCATATGCAATAGATACAGCTATGTTGCTATTGTTCCTCCTTACCATATAATTATGAGGATGAGGAGCCTATCAAGAGGAGAAGAGATAGCAGCCCTAACACCACAGGTAGAGTTAAATGTTCGGAGATTCAAAGTCAGGGTTTTTAAAGCTAAATACTCAAAGATCCCTCTGTGTCTGGATGAATCAGGTCAGTTTACTTTCCTTTACTTCTGAACTGTTTGATTCTCAAGTACTTTCTGAGGTATTTATTAATACATTTAGGAATTTTGGGAAGTTCTTGGGGGAGGGGAACAAAATTCTTGTTTTTCTAGCAACAAAACTAGCAAAGATGTGCACATTTCTGTGAACATTCTGTGCTTCCTTAGGGGTCAGCCCATGGCGTATATCTCATGAACCATAAGTGATCCTTATGGTAGCTGGAAGTAAGACCTTTTTTCCCAACCATGTGTATTCCATCATAGGACTAGGCTGTTATAAATCCCTAAATGATTTGCCAATATCTAGCACTGTGTTTTCAGAATGCATGGGTGGGCCTGTCTCATTTTGCTAAAACAATTCCATGAAACTGTGCTTGCATCCTACCTGAAGTAGTCACCCTATTCCAGAAAGAAGCAGGCTTCAGATCAAATCAGATATTATAATTAGATATGATCAAAGCAAAATGATATTTTGTGAAGTTTAAAAACTTGCATGTGCAACAATCCACAATGGCCCACATGGTTACATCATATCTGAATTAAATTATATGCACTTCATTTATGGTACAGTTAATGGAGTTGTGGTGGTGGACCCTGGTAAGCTATTGATTTGGAACAACTTATAGGTTTCCCCTATTCCATAAATATCCATTTGATTATTTATGCATTTATTTAATTATTAAAATATTTATACCCTGCCCTATTTCAAGAGATATCAAGGTGGCTTACAAATAACATTAAAACAGAAAGATAGTATAAAGAAACTGTTAATGTTATTTGTCATCAAGTCCACTTTAACTTATAGTGACCCTATGAATGAGAGATTTCCAATGCACATTGTCATCATCAGCTGTGCTCAGGTCTTGCAGACTTAGGGCCATGACTTCCTTCATTGAGTCTATCCACCTGTAATGGGGTCTTCCTCTTTCCCTACTGCCTTCTGCCTTGCCAAGCATCATTGTCTTTTCTAATGAGATATGTCTTCTCACGATATGGCCCAAGTATATCAGTCACAGTTTAGTCATCTTGGCTTCTAGGTAGATTTCAGGCTTGATTTGCTCTAGGACCCATTTATTTGCCTTTTTAGCAGTCCACAATATCTTCTCCAGCACCACATTTCAAAAGAGTTGATTTTTTTTTCTATCAGTGTTCTTCGCTGTCATGCTTTCACAACCATACATGGACATTGGTAATACAATAGCACAGCCAATCCTAACTTTAGTATTCAATGATGTATATCTACTCTTTTTTAGTGCACTCCATTGTCCATTGTATATTTTCAATATAATTCCTAGTTCCTCTTCTTTCCTCTATCCAGCTTGGACAACTGGCATTTCTTACTCCATATATGGTAAAAGACTTTGTTATAGAATTTTGAGCATTACTTTGCTTGTATGGGAAATTAATGCAATGGGCCTGTGGCTACTTCAATCTCCTTTCTTTGGGATTAGAGTGTATATTGGAAATTTCCAATCTGTGGTTCATTCTTTTGTTTTCTATATATGGAAAATATGACAGATTTTGGTTAGAACTAGAGTAGATTCTGTCTTTGTGACTTAAAGCAGCTCTACTGGTATTTCATCTGTTTCTGCTGATTTATTTTTCTCAAGTACCCTGAGTACAGCTTCCACTTCACTTTCTAAAAGTGTAGGTTCATCTTCAAATGATTCTTCCTTGAATGATGCTGTTATCTTTTCATCTCTTCTATATAGTTCTTCTGTATATTGTTTCCATCATCTTTTTGTTTCCACTTGGTTATGTAGTGTGTTCCCCTGCTGGTCATATAGCATCCCCGCTCTTAGTTTAAATTTTGCTTTGATACCTTGGAACTTGTCAAAGAGATCTCTTGTTCTTCTTTTTTTGTTGTTATCTTCTATTTCTCATAATTGATTATTGCAGTAGTTCTCTTTGTCCCTGTGCACAAATTGCTGAATAGTTCCATTCAGGGTTATAACCCCATTTCTGTCCCCTTTACTTTTGCTTCTCATCTATCTTTAACTGCTTGAAGAGGTTCATCTGTCATCCAATGAGGCTTCTCTTTCTTTTTGCCTGCAGGTAGTGTCTTTTTGCATTCCTCTCTGACAATGGCTCTTGCTCTAATACAGAGTTTTCTGACTCCTTAGTGGTGTCACTGCCCTTGCACCTGGTGCATGGGGGTGGGGCTTACTGGGGCAGGTCTTCTGGTGCAGGGGTAGGGCTTCCAGAAATGACACACTCATTCTCCTCATGAGGAGAATGGGGCAATGACACTGAGGTGGGGTGTGTGCACTCAGCTCCTCTGGTGTCGCCTCATTGTTCTCCTCATGAGGAGAACAAGGCAATAGCACTAAGGTGGGGCATGTGTGCTTGGCTTACTTGGTGCTGCCTTGTCAGTCTCTTCATGAGGAGAATGAGGTGAGAACACTGAGGTGGGGGCAGACACACTCAGCTCCCTCAATGCCGCCTTGTTCTCATGAAGAAAATGAGGTGATGGCATTGAGGAGGGAAGGCCTGTCACCCCTCTTTTGGCATGTCACCTAGTGTGGTCCATACCACCTGTGCCTCCCTAATGATGCCACTGTGACTCCTTGACAATTGTGCTTAACAGTACAATTATATATTTTTACATTATCTTTAAATTTTTGAGGTTGTATTTTGGCAGTGTTTGGTTTATTGTTCTTCTCTTGCTTTACTCAAATTTTTGATATCAGCAGTTCATGGTCTGTGCCATAATCTGCTCCTGGTCTTGATTTTGCAGAGAGACTAGAGCTTCTCCAGCTTCTGCTTCTGATTATGTGGTTGATTTGATTTCTGTATTGCCCATCAGGTGATGTCCATGTATACAGTCACCTCTTTGGTTGCTTGAAAAATGTGTTTGTGATGAACAAACTGTTGGTCTGCCAGTAGGAGACTAGGAAGGAGGAGGAGAAGGAGGAGGTCTTCTTATCATGTGTAGAGAAAGGTGTCAACAACATCAGCTGGAGAATTTGTAGCCCCCTTCATGTTGGACTGCAATTCATATTATTCAATGGTGTGGGGTTATGAGAGCTGTGGTTCATCAATATCTGAAAGGTCACACATTCCCCATTCCTGATAAAGGCATAAACTACAGTGTTCAGGTAGACCTGTGCATGGTGTCCACCTCAGATCTAGAAGTCAGTACACAGTTGTAGGGTCCTAAATGTCCTGTGACCAACCTATCCACTTCAGCTGTGGATATCCATAGTACTGTACCCTATCTCATGGGTGTATTCCATATGGAGAGCAAGGAACTCAGTCATGTCCAGTATGAGCACCTTCATTCTAGTAAGAATTAAAATTTAATCATGCATTTTGTCCCATATGCCAAACTAGAGTATATTTCACCTCTTGAGTGTAGTACCTCCTCATTGGGACCTACACCACACTTTGGATAATACAATATTTTCTATCTGTGAATGAGTTCTGAGGAAGTCATGATAATAAAGCCAAGAAATTCTGAAAGAAAGGAAAGAAACTAAGACTGCATGGTGAAAAAATAAGGAAAAGAAAGATATCAGTCAATAACATTTTGCAGGGTTGGAGGGTAAGGAAAGAGACTTATTTTTCATGATTTCTGCAAAATTGCATAGTATGTCCTAGCATTTTATACTGCTGCTGCCCTACAATAGTGTTTTTAATTATCTGAGGTTTTCCAATATTCTGAAGGGGAAGCATGGTAAGTCATGGGTTGTGTATCCAGCGTCTACTTTGGACAGCCTTTAGAGACAGATTTGAGCCTGAGATTTCCAAAGGTTTACAATGAACACCTGTGAGTGCAGCCTTCTCCCACAACAATTAATAAATCAACCAAGCCCTCTCCTTATAAAGACCCACCCTTTGATGTGCATGTCTTCTAAGGCTAATGCTTGTGCCTTTCATCTTGATTCAGCTGTTGTATAATAGATGACCCATCTGAAAAGATAATGCTGGTTGCACGGAACATGGTATGTGAACTTAACGCTGCTGGAATGCCAACCAGACTGGCCACGTTAACAATGAAAGCTAGGATCCTTCTGGAGAAATATGATGTTGATTTTGACCTTAGAGGGAATCATTCCTGCTTAGTGCCGTGATGATGGCAAATATATGGAATTGATTAAATGAATAAATAACCCTATTGTTTAGTTTTGCATGAAAATATGTGGCACCTAGGTCAGAGCTAATCCTTAATTTTTTTCCTATGCATAATAGATTCCAAAGTGTAAACATAACCACTAGCATGAACCAAACTAGATGCTCTGTGTCAACAGTTAAGGTGTGATTGTGAACTTGGAAATAATGTTGTGAATATCTTCAGACTGCATTATGATAGAGTTTTTAAGTTGATAATAAGAGCTGTTTGTAAGACTGCCAGGCCTGTTATTCTAAGGAATTTGGAATAAAAGAACTTCTGTCCTTCTTTCAGTTTTCTTTGACTCATCTTTTATTGGTTAATTTTACAAAATGTTATATTTTGCATGAGGACAGATCTCAAGTAAATAAGATGAACTATTTGCCTATTTCCCCCTTGGCAATTATACTCATCAGCAAGAGCAAAAGATAGGGATAGGTAGAGTGCTGCTAAAGTACCATGAAAACATTTGTCTTGAGGTAAGAGAAATGACAGATGGCCCCAAAGCAAGAGTGGGCATGCTCTGAAGGCCAGAGGGCCATTTTCAAGTCCTTCTGACCTTTGGTGGGCTACACTGTCATCATTTTAGCAACCTGGAAGTGACATTTCAGGATCCAGAAGTCACTTCCAGGTGGTTCTCATGCTCTTATGAGAAGGTCCTACTCAAACAATGTTTTAAAGAGGGAAAGCATCCCAGTGTGATATTGTGGGCTAAAAAATGGGTGGAGGGTCAACCAAAAATGGGAGAATCAGGATTAGTAAGGTTGATATGATTCAGGGGCCATGGCCCATAAGGCACCTCTGTAGGCTGTTTGATCTCCACTTGTTATCTGACAGCACAGGGGACATTTGGACCAAGAAGAGGGATACCTTCCAACACTATTTCAGGCCAAGGAGTGGGGCATCTCCCCCCTGCTCAGTCCATGAGCCACCATTGCCTAAAGATATATCTAGTCTAGAGATTTACAACTAATTTAATGACCATTCCTTCATCCTGGGAAACTCTGGCAATTGTAATTCTGCAGGTAGAGGGATAAATAACAGAGTGCACTTCACCAAGTTACACTTGCCAATATTTTTTTTATTTTATTTTTTGCAGAAAGCTATGTCTTAGATGATATACAACTAGAGGTATTCTTGTAGTGGAGACCATACAGTGTAGACTCATTCAGGTTGACATGATGAGACTCATTACTGTGTTCTTATACCTTCTTGCTGTAGAATGTAGCCCAATTTGCTTAATTTGTGTCTATAGATATTCTTTAGTCTGTGATCCTGAAATAACTGAATCAAAATGTGGAATTTGTTCTTGGTCAGAAAACCATTTTTCTAAGCATTCCTTCTTTTTCATTTTTGTGAAAAGCAATTGTAAGGCTGTGAATGGAACCTTGAAATTATTATATTCATGTCCAGTGCCAAGTAGTAGCCATGTGGAAGAAATACTGAATAAGCAGAATTCTTAGCAATCAAAGAATGGGAGCTTTAATGTACTTCTCAACATTGTGCCATAGTTTAGCTGAAGACATTGTGCAAAACAGTTAAGTAATATTGACAGTTTCCCTGTAACAACATATGAGTTATGGAAAATCCAACTTTTTCTATGCAGAATTTGGATTACTTTGGCACCAAAATTCAATCATTGTTTCTGTGTAACACTGGACACATATAGTTGTGCTCATAGTTCTGATCCTCTATACTTCTTTAAGGCTGGAAATGTTGGCCTCATCAATGACCATTCAAATGCCAAATAACTGATATCCTGTCACCATTCCTGAATGCTGGGCAGTGGTGGCAGGAGCCAAATTTCATCCCTGCACCAAAACCGCCCATGTGCTGCAGTGCCCTTAAATGACATGACAAACATCAGGAAATTTCCAAACATCACTTCTGATTTATTTATTTATTTTGGGGGTTTTTTTGGGGGGGGAGCATTTCCTGGTTACTTGTTAGCTTATAAGGGTACAAATCACAAATCCACTTGTCCTGGGGGCCCCAACAATGATGACTGACTTCTCTGGGTCATTTTTAACCCTCCATTTTTTTTTTTAAAAAAAAAAGAGGACTAAAGGCTTTGGAGGCAGAGACTTGTGAAGAAGGGGGTTGGAGCATCTCACAGTCTGCACTTTCCCCACTTCTGACATTCTGGAAGACAGAAAAGAAATTTAACCTTCTGAGTGAAATTCCATTTAATTAATTAAAAAATGGAATAAATATATTTTATAGCTTATAGCACCACAATTGTATTTAGTCTATTATTATTTGTTGTTGTTGTTAACTGCCTTTGAGTTGATCTAAACTTGTGGTGACCCTATGGATCAGACATTTCCAAGACCCTCTGTCCTCCAATACTCTGCTTAATTCTGGCAACCCCTTAATACCCATGCCCTCCTTAATAGAGTCCATCCATCTGGCACGTGGCCTTCCTCTCTTCCTACTTCCCTCCACCTTTCCCAGCATTATTGTTTTTTTTCCAGTGTCCTCCCTTCTTATGATGTGTTCAAAGTAACACAGTCTCAGGTTGGTCATCTAGGCTTCCAGGGAGGTTTACAGCTTGATCTGCTCTAGGACCCATTTGCTTGTCCTTTTTGCTGTCCATGGGATCCTCAGTACTCTTCTCCAGCACCACAGCTCAAATGAATTGAGTTTCTTCCTATCATCTTTCTTAACTGTCCAGCTCTCACATCCATACATGGTAACAGGGAATACAATGGCTTGTATGATTCAGACTAATATTTTGCATTTCTTTTCTTCTGAAACAGACAACAGGCCAAACTGAGCAATATATTAAATGTGTTTTTTTGCATTTATTCTGCAGGGTTGTTTTTTCTTTTTTAAATCTAAATTGTATCCGCTTTGTGTTGAGAAGGGGAGACTGATAATTGAACAGGAGCAGACATGGTGAGAATGTGGAGCTTCTTCCTCCAGCATGGTTTCAGAAGAGAGATTTTCTCAAGACTGCAGTCTACATACCTATTCTAATCCCATAATGATCTGCCTAGCTCCCCATTCTTCCCACTGCCAACTAATGCAGTGGCCATTTAAAAAAATCTGAAAGCTAAATGTAAATGTGATGTAAGTCTGCATTTAACACATTTAAGATCATGGCTGCCATCCTATTCAGTATTAATGAGGATGTAAACCAAAATTAATAATCTTGTGATTCACATTTATGATCATTAATGGCTGAATTTGACTCCAGAAACCTATATCTTAAATGAGGCAACACCCCAACCAGAGGGTTTTTTGTGGGTTCGGTTGCTGGGAAATGATTATATCTCCTGGTTGTGAGGCACATTGAGACAAGCAGATGCAGCTGGACCCTGAGATGTGTCTCCAGGTGTCCACATGAAGCTCCTGCCCCTTATTCCAATACTTTTCCCAGCAGATGTAAAGTTCTGTCTAAATCTCTGCTGCTACCATATGTGAAGACAATCTCATGTCTATCACCAAAAGCAAGGGCTTCCCTTTATCCCCACTCCTCCACCAATGTAAGGATCTCCTGTCTCACTGCTTTGGCCAACAAGTGTGGGGACCTACTAGATTCTCCCAAGGTTCCTGCATGGGATATTATGCAACATCTATCTCCCCTAGACACCAGCTCTCTTTATCCTCTGCTGTTACCACAGACACTCTATCTGATCTGCATCCTTACATACATCGCATTCCGAGAGGACAAATGCATAGGAGACACAAAAACAATACTTTATTTTTTGTTCAACAGCAGTTGAACAAAACAAATCAAATTAATAACTTAATACATTTAAAACAAGCAATGCACTCTCACTCACACTCTTCTCTACAAAAACTACTGACTCACAGACTCTTCAAGTCCAACTTGACTGACCCTAAACCTAAACTGAATCCTCACTCATTTGCCCCATGCACTACATGACTCTCCCAACTAATTTAACTATATCAATTGTCAACCTTATTCACATCCCTTCAAACATACCATCAGTCACCTCTTGCTCTCAGTGTTCCATTCACTCACCCTCTCCCTCCACCTCCTTACCTTACTACCATAAAGCTAATACTTAAAGCATTTACCACCTTACTACCATAAAGCTAATACTTAAAGCATTTTTCATAAAATGTCTATGACATCACAACCTGTTTCACAATAACCTATGACTGAGAGAGCACTGGAGTCATCATTTCTAAGGGCTCCAATCTGCAGCACCTTGGAAACCCTTCAGCTGGAGTTCTGCTTGGCTTAAGAGGTAAGCCTTTGCAGGGTGGCATGAATAAAAAGTAGTTATCATAATGCATCTCTCTCATCATAGCTAAGTTTGACAATGCAAGATCTCAGTCAATGTGTATTTTGACCTTGAACTACTAATGCATTGAGTGAGGGGAGAGTTAAGCAACTATCAAATCCCAGGGCCTCATTTTTCTTAATGTATCTAAGGGGCATGAACTAAGAGGGGCATGGGATAGAAGACAGGTTTCTCAGCCCTGTCTTCTTCCCTTTGAGCCCACTGAAATTTCCAGAGCCTTACACCAGGAGGAAACAGAAGCTGTTCCTAATGTTTGCAGAACTTTATTCTCTCTGCCCTTCCACATGCCCCAGCAAATGTAAGATCTAGTAATGAAAGTAAATGTAATGTTTTGCAAAACCTACAAAGTCAACTGATTCATGCATATTTTAACAGTATAATAATACCACTTAGCTCACATCATTTATTTTAAATGATGTATAGGTCATTTTTATTCAAACAGTTTTGAATTTTAACAGTGTCAGAAATTCACTATCATAATCTGTCTTTAGAACAGAAGAATTGCTTTGCTAGATGAGGCTAAATGTCCATCTAATCTGTTATTCTGTCTCTAGCAGAAGAGGATAATCTCCAGGGATTGGCAGCTCCTGTTATTTATCTCAGCATATGAAAACCTGTGAGTTTATGCAGTTTCTGATCCTGATATTCCATTCATGTAGGACAGAAGAGATTTTTTTTTAAAGTTTGTAATTCTCAACATCCATTTTGTACTTCCTAAGACTCCTAAGAATAAAATGCAACCTCCTTCTCAATCCCATACATCATTGAGCTTTATTGTTCATTTTGAAGGAATAAAATGCAAAACCTTAGATACATTTAAAATATGAAAATTTTAAAAGTGTATATTTGAAAAATACACAAAAATATACTTTAGTTAATCAACTCTATCACACAAACCCCAGTCTTGCCACAATTATGGTTTTTTTAAAAAAAACACACACAGATTTGAAACTTTTATTATCACACCTCTCTTCAGTACCACCACAGGGGCCATCAACAGTCCTGCATTTTCTCTTGTGCATTTCCCTGTCTTGCCCTATGCCTTACCCAGCATGCCTTTTTCTTTTCTTTTTTTAACATTTTGTAATGCAGTTCCAAAGTTATGGGAATGTGATTTAAAAAAGTGAAAGAAAGCAGGCAGGCAGGCTGGCTGCTGGGAAATCGTGAGGGTATTTCATGGATCATGGATATTTCATAGTTCATAGACATTACACCTGTGGCGTAATGGGCTGGCAGCACAATTGGCTGTTTCAGAGGTACAGCAGCAGCAGGTCAAGGACAATGTCATGCAATAGGTACTGCCAAAGGTACTGTTCTCTTGGTACAATTGCAGTTTAAACTCTGTATCTGATAAAGTTCAATGTGTATAAAGTGTATATATAAAAAGTGAATTTGAAACTGTGTATACTTTTCAAAATTCAAAACTTGCCAAAAGAGCAACAAAGGGTGAATACTATAGTTTGACACCATTTTAATTGTCATGGCTCCATATTACAGAATCCTGGGATTTGTAGCTTTGTGAGGTACCAGCACTCTTTGGCAGAGGCTGAAGACCTTGTAAAACTGCAAATCCTAGGATTCCATAGGTTGGAGCTCAAAGACTTAAAGTGGTGTCAAACTGTGTAGATGCACCCAAAGTCTTGCAGCCCAAAATAAAACAAGAGCAAAGAAAGGATACAGTGGAGATTCCCAGGAATATAAGGAACCTCTATCTTCAGCAATGTTTTCTTTTCTTATGGATAAACTTATCATGGTGTTATTGATTTCATCCAGTCCAATTGCTGCTTTGCTCCACTATATATGAACTTAATGGAGAATGAAGAGTGGGCACTAGCCCTGTGCCTCCTCTTCTGGGAGAAGGAGAGAGGGAAGGACAGGGTTCAGAGCAGACAGAGCTTGGCACAAAACCAATTGCTTCTGCTGTATCTCCTGTAGTATAGTTATTATTTTTTAAAAACCACTATGACTTGTTAATTCTGACCAATGTTCTGTTTCCCCCAGAAATAACCACACTAAGCAGTAATAGTTTATCAAGATCTTCCCCTGCTCTGTTGTCGGTGGAAACCAAAATGAGAACAACCTGCATGCCAACTATAAGCTCTACCACTGAGTTGTGGACCTTCCAAGTTAAAGCAGTAGTTGGAAGAATCACTCTTTTGGACTACAGCTCCCCAAATCACCCAGCCATCATGGCCACTGGCTATACTGGCTAGGGATTCTAGAAGCTGTAGTCCAAAAATAAAACTTTCCCAGCTCTAATTAGAAGAGGACTGTCACATATTACTGGTCAAAGCTATAGCTGAACTAGGGTGCTGCTCTTTTCAAAGAAAATGCTCTCATTCAGAGGAAATACTACTCTGACCTAGGCTCCAGCCACATCACAAACTAACTGTGATAAATTCCAGAGCTACTGTTGTGAGGAAAACTTGTGTCACCATAAATATGTTAGTCTTTATTAACGTACCACGAGACTTTGTTGTTTTAGGAATCAAATGTGTGGTGCTACTTTGCCATAATTTACAAAGCAGATATATATATCATGTTACATTGGTGAGAGGGATGATAGAGATCTAGATGGGACACAGTTGAAAGATGTCAGGAAAGTTGTGAATTTTTAAAGGTTTTTTTCAAGGTTTAGAATTTTAAAATAGAGGAAGAATTCCAATTGCACAGCAATGAAAAGTCCCACTCAGTTAAGATTTTATGTGCATGTCACTCTGAGATCTTATGATATAAATATGTTAATAAATAAAAAAATAAATAAATAAATTAGAAGCTATCTCTGCTGTATGAACTAAAATAGCTAAAAGTTCATTAATTAAAGTTTAAAATATTTATAGGAAAGTATATATCAGAAGAACTGAAAATTAAGTTATGACATTGAATTGAAGGAAAAGATAAATAACTTGCACTGGCTGCTCATAAAAATGTATCAGTTCTCATTGTGCTTCGTGTTTAATAGAAGGATGGCACCCTGTTCAAGACACAGAAAGAAATATAACATTTTAAAATCCTCAAAATACTTTTGATCTATATATAGGCAAGCTCTTTAGTTTATACATTTTTATATTTTACTTGCTATAGTGCTAAGTAGTTTTATTTATTGTATTTTTATTTTTACACTGTAAAGCATTCCAGAGATATATTTTTGAAGATCAGCATATAAATCTGATAATAATTAAATAATTGTTGACATGGGATAGCCTGAGTGCAGGCTGCCACCTTTTTATTTTTATTTTTCTTCCCAAGAATAATGCAAATAAAATAAAATAAAATAAAAAGTACATACTGCATTGCTCAGATCTGTAAAAATAATACTGACCTCACATTTTTGTATTGTATGATCCAGGCCTATAAGGATTTAGCCCTGTCCCAAGTTAGTGGTATCTTCACTGCTGGTGCACCATTGGGTTATCATTGTGGTACCATTGGCAAGGGCAACTGCACTGATCAGTCAAAGATGTAAATGGGGCACTTTTAAAGCCACAACAATTAAGGTAGCTAATACTCAGCAAAATAGATCAATGGTCAGAATCAGTATAAAGCAGCTTGATGCATTCAGTGGTAACCCAAACTAAAAGTCATGCCAATGTTCATAATTATCTGTTCAAAATATGGATTTGTCTAGCTTGTCATGTTTGGTTATACCAGGGGTAGGCAACCTTTTTGAGCTGAGGGCCGGGTTGCTGTCCCTCAGACAATTGGGGGGGCCGAAGCACCAAAAACAAACAAACAAACAAACAAACAAACAAATAAATAAATAATTTTTTTTTAAAAAAATGTATTTTTTTATAAAAAATATGCATGCACACTCTCTCAGCCCCAGAAAAGCCATGGCAACCCCCCTGTGGAGATTTTGCCAAGAAAACCCCAAGAACAAGTAATAACAACAATAATCAATATTATCATGGCGGGCGGCGGCGGCGGTGGCAGGACCGGCCTGGGGCCGGTCCAAAGGCCTCGGGGGGGGGGGACATCCAGCCCCCGGGCCTTAAATTGCCTACCCCTGGCTTATACCATGAGTCAAATGCTTTATTTCCAACAATTAGCCTTCTGGCTCTGACTGTAAAATGAGATTTTGCACATTCTGCATTCAGGTGGGTAAAGAGGTCTCACATGTATATAGTCACTGGAGTTTCCCCACCTTTGAACACAGGGAATTTCTCATTGATCACTGTAAAATGATGTGAATAGCAAAGCCAGCTGCATTTTAAGTGCATGATCAGAGCCTCTTCAGTCTTTTAAACGTCACCTCCTTTCTCTGAATCTAAATTAGAAGTTCTTAAAGTAATATCCCATGGGTCATTTGGTCTCCATGAAAGGGATGAACTCATGGTCTCCATCAAGGCAATGAACTGAGCATGCAAACTATGATTCTTTTCTGTTATTTTTTAAATTGTTTAAGTTCTTTCCAATGGTTTTAAAAGGCTTTTCTAGGTGGAAGGTGATCTATAGCTTTCATCATATTCTCAAAAGGGGTTAAGAATTACTGTTCTAAAATACTGCTGGGACCCATGTAACCAGGAAGTCTTATGGTGACTATTATCTCTATGTGATACTTTATTGCTTTATGTTTCTTTCTTTACCTCTATGGTTTGTTGAAGGGATAGAGAAAATATTCTAAAAAAGGGTTGAAAAATGTTTCTTAAGTCTCACAAAACCCTGAAGAAGAAAATCTGGGATAACAAGAATCATAGTTTGGGATTTATTCTGAAAAAAACAACAACCAACAACAAAAAACAACAACATGTTTTTGTTTTGGCACAGAATTTTCTACGAAGAAAGCAGTTTTTAATGTTTACAAAATATTGTTTCCTAGTGTCTTGCAAACTCTTTTTGTAGTTGCTACCACACATTCAGGGCCTGAACAGATTGCCAGAAATAATCCATTTTGAGACCACTTTAACTGCCCTGGCTCAGTGCTAGGGAATCATGGGAACTGTAGTTTATTGTGGCACCAGAGCTCTCTGACAGAGAAGGCTCAATGTCTCAGAAAAAACTACAATTCCCATCATTCCCTAGCATTGAGCCAGGACAGTTAAAATGGTCTCAAGCTGGATTATTTCTGGCAGTCTGTTCAGGCCCTAAGTCTAGAGTCCTTTCTTGTTCCCAATTATGTTTTATTTTGTTCTGGAATGGCTGAGCATCTGAATTTCCAAGCAGCTCTCTACCCTGGCTAATCTCATATCATAAGGCTCATTTTGCACCATCATTTCAAATGCACCAGACATTATGATCCAGAAGAAAAAAAAAAAACACAGATGAGCCTTCCTGAATGTTCATGAAAAGAACCTCTGATGGCCTTGGCACTTATAATAAATTAATTTTGAGTTGTGATATCTCAACTTTATATTACCTCAGGGAGAATTCCCCAGCACTTATTTATTGAAGTGCCTACTTTTCTAATTCCTCTAATCTCCACTGTCACCAATTAGTTATCCCTTTATTCATCTTTTACTAAAGAATGACTTGGTTTAAGTGATGGGACAGACAGAGCAGGAAGTTTAAATTGAAATTTACAAATAAGATTATTTAAAATATCACATATCATTATTCTTTTGCAGGTTAGATATTAAAGAAAAATGGTTTGATATTTGCATTAAAATGTTACAGTTACTTTAAAGAAGTATTCTTGCATTGGTTATCTTTCATACTGTAATCCTATTACCACTTGATCTAATTTTTCCTCTCCCCATTGAAATACACTCCTTTTTTTGCAGAAGATTTGACCCAACATCTTCCCTCCTCTAGTCAGGCACACCATAGTAAATATAACAGCTCAGAATCCATCTTGTCAGGGACTCATTGGTAAAGATACAGCATTCCATGTTGGCAAACCTATGGCACTGGCATGTGAAGCCATTTTCCCTGGCATGCAGAGTGGGGAAGAAGAGGAAAAGGTGCACACCTGTTCCACTTCCTCCCAGCTGTCCCAGGCTGTCCCAGGGAAGAGACTCAGGGATGAGGAGGAACAGGCACGCACCTGTTCTTCCTCCTCCCAGGCCTTCAGCTGCCTCCAGAAAGGCAGCTGAAGGCCCAGGAAGGTGCAGGGAAAGACGTCCTGCCCCAGAAGACCCACCTCCATAGGGCAGAAGTCCGACCCCAGAAGTCTCGTTCCCCCTGGAACTCATTCCTCCAACACGGGATAACACACGTTGCTGGAAGGCTGTTTAGTTTGAGCACTCAGTGTCTACAAGATTCACCATCACTGGTATAGATCTTCTTCCACTTCCTTCTCCCAAAAGACTCACAGTTTCTGGAGCCAGTGTCTGAAAATCTGTCTTTAGCTCTTCCTCTCTCTGTAGGCTTTCTCAATCTCAACCTTCTGTGACTTTGGGCCTCTGCAGAACGGCCCAAAGGGTCGACCTGGAGGCAGAGATGGGGTGGGGCAGCCTTATGTTCTCCTGCCTTATGGCCTAGTCCTTTCATGGTCATCCACTTCACTTCTAGTTTCCTGGGAGTTATATTCATTGATCTCACATTCACTTGCTTCTGACTGTAAAATGTACATGGTATAAAACATACAGTCAGTGGTGTATCTAAAAATACAGTAACCCTACACCTCCATATGTCTGTTTTGATTGCTGCTGATGTTTGTATTCCCTCCCTTCCTCTGCAGTGATCAAAGTGCCCACCCTCCACCGGATCTACTGTATTGCTACTGAAAACCTCACGTGGCCATTTCATGTCTGGTGGAAGAAGTATGTATCTCAGAAGCATCTGGTTATGTCCTCATAGTCAGATGCAAAATTATTACAGCAGATGCTGAAGTCCACCAGAAAACCCCTATGGACATCAGAAGATCATGTAAACACTTCATGTTTGGTTAGGGATTCAGAGCTAGATGCTTCTGCCATCCCCTCTGAACCCCACCAAGCATAATAATAATAATAATAATAATAATAATAATAATAATAAAAATTTATTTATATCCCGCCCCTTTGAGATCAATCGGGGCGGCTAACAACAATAAAAAAAAATACAATTTAAATACAACACAGTCAATTCCCTCCCCCCCTTAAAAGTTATTAAACCAATAACAAATTAAAAATTGACAATTAAAACACGTCAATAAATATACAACAATTCAGAACGGCAGCTGTAGATCTCATTAGATCTTCGAGGGGGGCATGAGAACTTCTCTGAGGGAAGTCTGCCTTATTCATTTTTGCAATGCTCTTGTGTGGAGCTTCCTCCTCTTTAAATGGAAGATTTAAAAAGAGGGCACTGGAGAATGTGGTCTTTTAATTTCTTTTATTTTTTCAAGATGTCCTCATATACTTCAAAAATATATGGCAATATTGCAATACTGCAACACTTAATAATAATAATAATAATAATAATGGAGCATGAAGTTGAGGTTCCCCAGCTGGATCTGGAGTTGGGCCAGGACCCAGGTTCCGTTGGTCATTTTGTCCGACTGACAAATTAGGTCTTGACCTTCCACCTTCTTCTCCGCAACAGTGAAAATATTACTTCTTTGGTGCTTCCTGCTGACTCCATCTGCACCGAGAGGACAGTCCTTGATTTGGAACTGGGCTTTGTTCTCAGTGAGGATTTCGTTCCAAGAGTCCAGGAACATCTGTAGCTCCATCTTCCCATCTTCCATAAAAAGTACGTGGAGCAGGTAAACGGTGCTAAACATAAATGCTCCAGTATTGTTTTTTACCACCACCTGTAGGTTATTCAGGGGCTCCGTCTTCACCTTCCAATCACCGGTGTTGACAGGTGACACCGGTGTTGACACCGGTGGGAGCTGCCAAAAAGGCCAGGAGGGGCCTTCAGTGGTGCTACAGTAGGCCCAGAAGTTGTAAACAGCTCAAAATAGTGTTGGTGTGACACTGATTCATGTAGGGTTATGGTGAATGAGCTTTAATTAGAGCTCTTCAACCAGCTGAAATTTAGCTTTTAACTGAAAGCACAAATAGTTGTGCAAAGAATTATTAGCATTTAAAATGTTAGGGTGAAACAGTATCCCCATCAGTGGAGGAAACGAATTTCCACCCTCTGCTGGATTATTAACTTTGTTATCCTACCTCTCATGTACTATGTCTCCCAAAGAATATTCTTAGAAACATGGACTGCATCATTATCAACTCATTTCCCAACTCATTCCTCTATAATTGTTAACTGCCTTTAAGTCGATCGTGCCATGTGGCAACCCTATGCATGAGACATCTCCAAAAGACCCTATTCTTAACATCCCTCTCAGGTCTTGTGGACCCAGGGCCATGGCTTCCTTTATTGAGTCTATCCATCTGGAATAAAGTTTTGCTTTTTTCCTAATGCTTTCTACCTTACCAAGCATTACTGGCTTTTCTAGTGAGCCATGCCTTCTCATGGTGTGGCCAAAGTATGACAACCTCAATTTCATCATTTTGGCTTCTAGCGGGAGATCAGGCTTGATTTGTTCTAGAACCCATTTATTTGTCCATGGTATCTGCAGAACTCTTCTCCAGCACCATATCTCAAATTAGTTGACTGTCTTCCTATCAGCTTTTTTAACTGTCCAGTTCTTACAATAATAATACTAATAATGCTCTACTAGAGCATTTATCTATTCCTTTGGTAGGTGGCATTGTTGCTTGTATTCTAAAGCAACATTATTCTAAAAATAATCACCTTCACCCCACATCTTCTCCCTCCAGCAGGCTGCTACATTCTGCCCATTTTATTCTCTTCAGCCTCATCTCTTAAAATGGCTTTTAACAGTGTTGTGAACTGCTTTTGAACTCCCTTTTATATATGTCTTTGTAATGGATGTTTTCAATTATATTTGAAGTTATAATTCAATTAAATTCAATTAAATTTTATGTCAATCTTTAATATGTTTTTTATTAATCTATATTATATTTGTCTTAATTTTGTAAGCCAACCTGAGCCTGATTTCAGAGGAAATGCTGGGGTATTAAATAAATTACCTTCTAACCAATCAGAAATTACAAACTAGTAGCTACATTACAGAAAACCCTTACAGGGTGGACAGTTACCTTCTTAGTAACTGTTACCAGCCTAGTTTTTTTCCTAGGTTTATAGTATTGAATGTCCAGCTGGAACAGAAACAGTTTGGGAGAGGAGGAATCAAATGGAAGTGGTGCCTCAGCAGAACTGATGCCTCCACATGGTATCAAACTGCTTTATTACTTTATTTCTGTATATGTATGCATAAGGGTTTAGCAACTACACCCTGATTTCAAATCCCCTTTAATGTATTTATTACATGAAATTACAAACATATAGAAGCAAGTGCCTTTACATATTAAGGTTATAAGGTAAATGTTTTCCTTTTGTCAAGTTTGTCTAGTTGTGTTATGGCTTTTTATAGGGTTACATGAGTGGTGGGATATGTATATTATGAGTGGTGGGATGTGTTCCCCCACAATGATTACAAAAGAAATGTTGGGGCAATTCTTCTCCACCCATACACATACATTACCAAGAGATATGGTAGCCCCTGGTACACTGTACTGTTTCCATTGATATGATATGTTATCAAGAAGAATTAAGATAATTAAAACAATTTCAAACAAACAAAGCCGTGGGCAAGCTAGAAAACTAAAACCGGTAGGGAGGCACACCCGAGGCCGGGAATCTAATCAGGAAAGGCCTGCCGGAAGAGATCTGTCTTTTTAAAGCTGTTTAGCATTGTAATCTGATGGATCCTGTCTGGCAGGCCATTCCATAATCTGGGGGCGATTACTGAGAATACCCTCTGGGAGGTTGCAGACAGTCTAGATTTTAATGGCTGGAGCAACGTCCTCCCAGAGGACCAGAGTGTGCAGGGGGGGTTATATGGGAGGAGGCAGTCCTGAAGATAGGTTGGACCCAAGCCATTTAGGGCTTTAAAGGTGATAACCAACACCTTATACTGGACCTGGAAACTAATAGGCAGCCAGTGGAGAGACTTTAATACTGGAGTTTTGTTCCCGAGACCACTCTGGCTGCCATATTTTGTACTAGTTGAAGTTTCTAGACCAGGGATAGGCAACCTTTCCCCTTTAAGGGCCGAGGGACTTCAGCTCCCAGAATCCCAGGAGCTATTGGCCAACATGGCTGAGGCTTCTGGGAGCTGAAGTCCCTCGGCCCTTAAAGGGGAAAGGTTGCCTACCCCTCTTCTAGACCAAGCATGAGGGTAGCCCCATGTAGAGTGCATTACAGAAATCCAGACGGGAGGTTAATAATAATAATAATAATAAATTTTATTTGTAACCCGCCCCTCTGCTCGGCAATCGGGGCGGCGTACATCAATTAAAATATTACAGTTAAAATCCACATTCTTGCCCTTCACCCACTACCCTCCCCCCTTAAAACAGTATTAAACATAATAGAGTTAAAAACAGACATATAACTAAAATAAATAATAAAAGATAGTCTCAAGGTCCCTAACTTCCAGGAAAGGCACAGCTAGAGTATCAGCCGAAACTGATAATAGGCACTCCTGACTATCGCATTTACCTGATTAGTCATCAGGAGCAACGAGTGAAGAAGCACCCCCAGACTGCGAACACAGTTCTTCACAGAGAGTGTGACCCTGTCCAGGACTGGAGGTTGTGACCCAGTTCCTGGTTTCAGGGCCGCTACTGTTAGCACCTCCATTTTGTCTGGATTCAGTCTCAATCTGTTTTTCCTCATCCAGCCCATTACTGCCTTAAGACATTCATTTAGAGGAGAGATGCCATCGGGAGTCGAGGCTGACGATTGAGACATGGAGAAATAGATCTGGGTGTCATCAGTGTACTGATAACACCCAGCTCCCTGACTCCAAATGATCTCACCCAGTGGCTTCATATAGATGTTAAACAGCATCAGGGACAGGATGGCGCCTTGAGGGACACTGCATGTGAGCTCCTTGTTTGCGGAGCAACTGTCCCTGAGCAGCATCCTCTGGGAGCTGCCCGAGAGGAAGGAATGGAACCATTGGAGCGCAGTGCCTCTGATTCCTAACCCACTCAGGCGGTCCAAGAGGATGCTATGATCTATCGTATCAAAAGCTGCTGAGAGGTCTAAGAGCACCAAAAGGGTCACACTACCCCTGTTGATGCTCAGATGCAGGTCATCAGCTAAGGCAACCATGGCTGTCTCAACTCCAAATCCCATCCTAAAGCCAGTTTGAAATGGGTCTAAATAATCAGTTTAATCCAAGACAGCTTGGAGTTGAAGAGCAACCACCCTCTCGATTAACTTGCCCAAGAATGATAACAAGGAGGCTGGCCTATAGTTCTTCATATCCAGGGGGTCCAGGGAGGGTTTTTTCAGAAGCAGCCTAATAGCCACTTCCTTCAAACAAGATGGAATATGACCTTCCTCAATGCATCCTCCCGCTGGATGGCCAGCCATGATGGGCAAGGGTCGAGAGAGAAGGTCGTTTTCTTCATTCTCCTAAGGAACTTGTCCATGTCATTGGTACTCACAGATTGAAACTGATCCAGGATAATTTCATTAACGGAGTTGCTGGACACCTCATCAATTGTTTCTGACAGAATGCTGGCGTCTAAGTCGGCTCTTATCTGAGAGATTTTATCTGAAAAAAAGTTGTTAAATGCATCGCAACAGGCCGTTGTTGGGTTAAGCAATGGGTTCTGTGCAGGCGGAACCTGCATCAGCTCCCTTACCACCCTAAACAGCTCTGCCAGATGGGACTCTGCAGACGCAATACCTCCAGAACAGAAGGATCTCTGTGCTGCACGTATTGCCTCTCCATAGGACCAAAGAATGTTCCTATGATGAGTCTTGTCAGATAAGAGTTTTCCACCAGGAACTCTAGTCGTTGTCCAACCTGCTTCATTTTCCTAAGCTATGATGTGTACCATGGCTTCCGATTTGAAGCGGGTTGGAAAGGACACTTGGGAGTGATCATGTCGATAGCCTTGGTAAGATCAGTGTTCCAAGTATTAACCAAAGCTTTGACAGGGTCACCGGTGCTACCAACCATTAAACCCTCCAAGGCTTTCTGGAATCCAATTGGTTCCATTAGTCTTTGAGGGCGGACCATTCTAATAGGTCCACCACCCCCGGTGGGGTGGATAGTGGCTCTTAGTTCAGTTTTGACCAAGAAATGATCCATCCATGACAATGCGGTGGTTTTAGTAACCTCCGCCTATGGATATTCCTGTGCTGTACGAAAGACCTCATCGAGGGTATGACCCGCACAATGTGTGGGCCCGACGACCAATTGGGATAGGCCCATGTTTGTTATCGATTCCATGAACTCCTGAGCTGCGCCAGTTAGATTTATCAAACTGGTCTCGAGTGGGATGTTGAAGTTGCCCAGAACTAAAAGTCTGGGTGACTCCAGCAGCAACTCTGAGACCAGCTGTGTCAGCTCGGTTAGGGAGTCTGCTAGACAACAGGGTGGTCGGTAGACTAGCAGAATCCCCAAACTATCCTTGGATCTCAGGCTCAGGTACATACACTCGAAGTGGACTGTATTCTGGACAGGCATCCTGGTCAAAGTCAGGTTGTTCTTATAAACCAGAGCCACTCCACCCCCCCACCCCCACCCACTTCCCCTTACCTGCTCACTGACAGAATACCCAGCTGGGAAGGCCTGCATCCAGGTGATGGCACTATCCTCTCTCAGCCAGGTCTCTGTAAAGCAAGCCAGGCTGGCATCCTCTTCTGAAAGAAGATCATAAATAATATGAGTTTTATTTTTTACTGACCTGGCATTGCAGAGGAGCAAAGTAAGATTCTGTGGAATGGTAGGTAGGCTCTCCAATCCATTCCGGGAAACACAGTGAACTGAAGGCAGGTTAGCTTTCAAACAGCGATCCTGCCTTCTTTTGTAACATCTGTTCACTCTGTTCCAACCATACCTCCCTTTCCTCTGCACAACTCCGATTTCCACCCCCACACCATTCCCAGCCTCAACCAGTGGAGGAATTAGTAGAGCCACGTAACCCTCCCAGTAGCAATGCTACTGTGGCTATCCCTGCTGATGGAGGGGCAGAGTAGGCTAGAAGGAAAAAGCCCTGCCAAGCATGGCTCTCAGCCTTATCACTACAGTGTGTAATTATAAAATGTTAAAATAAAATATGAATATACATAAATGTGTGAATAAAAATGCACATACTATGGCTCTGGAGACCACGGTTTGAATCGTTGTTCCACCATGGAAACCCACTGGGTGACTTTAGGCAACTCACACTCTCTCAGCCACAGAGGATGCAATGGCAAACCCCCTCTGAACATATCTTGCCAAGAAAACCCTGTAATGGGGTTGTCTTGGGGTTGCAATAAGTGGTAAAAGACTTCAAAGCACACAAAAACAATACTACAGTTAGCAGTGTGTGTATGTGTGTGAGAGAGAGATGTCTGCATATAAATGTAAAGGGGGGCATAAAGGTAAAAAGTTTGAAACCCACTGGCCTACTGCAATAAAAAAATTCACATTTTAGATTTGGGGAGGGGGATTTCACAAAGGGGTTTCTGCCCATAAAATATATTTTGTGTGATATACAATTTCCAAGATGCTGCATCAGACACACTGTGACAGGCAGCTGTAGGGCATCATCCCAGCTACTGGAAGAGGGCTAGACATGTCATTGCTAATTCCACCTCATTCTCCAGCAACTTGGAAGTGGCCATATGGGAAGAGGCTGCATAGATTACAAGGTAGGCTTTATGGGAGTTTTTTGGTCATTGCAATGCTACAATGACTGTAAAAATGAATTACAATGTTGTAAATCAGACTTACACCATCATAATTGCTTCATGGAAAATGTTGGAGGTTTTTGGTACATGTTTTTGTAATTATTCTTTTAAAAGTGAGAAAAATAATTTTAAAATGTGCAAAAATAAACTCTCTGAATAGGGAGAACACTTTGGATATTTTCTTCTGTGTGAGAGTGACCAAAACAAGCAAATATTTCCATCTCTAAGATACAACGGTTTCTTGCTGTCCCATCCTGCTGATCCAACTTAGGCTGCATCTGCACTGCAGAAATAATGCAGCTCTAATAATAATAATAATAATAATAATAATAATAATAATATTTATTTTTACCCCGCCCCTCTGTTAAAACAATTGGGGCAGCTTACAACAGATAAAATACAAGCTACACAATAAGACCCCCACACCCCAACAACCCCCTCCCACTCCCAGCTCCCCTTAAAAAGGCATTAAACTAAGCACAATTTAAAACCAACAATTAAAAACATAACAGGATAAAAGAAATTGCGGCAACATTCCATTGCATCAGCTTAATTCAAAAGGAACTTAGGGGGCTCTCCTAGTGGAATAGCCTGATGGAATATCCTGAGGCCGGAATTTTCTATTCAGGGAAGGCCTGCCAGAAGAGATCTGTCTTGACAGCCATTTTAAAGCTGTCTAAAGATGTCAATTCGCGGATCTCATCCGGCAGGGCATTCCACAATCTGGGGGCGACAACAGAAAAGGCCCTCTGGGAGGTAGTCGAAAGCCTAGATTTTTGTGGCTGCAAAAAATTCCTCCCAGAGGACCGGAGAGCATGGGGAGGACTATGTGGGAGGAGGTGGTCCGTAAGATAGTTAGGATCCAAGCCATTTAGGGCTTTAAATGTAATAACCAACACCTTGTACTGGGCCCAGAAACTAACAGGCAGCTAGTGGAGGGTAATATGGTCCCTCCTAGATGTTCCTGACACTACTCTGGCTGCCATGTTCTGTACCAGTTGCAGTTTCCGAACCAAGCACAAAGGTAGCCCCATGTAGAGTGCAGAAATCCAGACGTGAGGTTACCAGCACGTGTACAACAGTCTCGAGATCCCTTACTTCCAGAAAAGGGCACAGCTGGCGTATCAGCCGAAGCTGATAACAGGAGCTCCTGACTGTTGCATTTACCTGATTCACTATCAGGATCGACGAGTCAAGGAGCACCCCCAGACTGCGAACACAGTCACTGGAGGAGAGTGTGACCCCATCCAGGACTGGAGGTTGCAACCCAATTCTTGGTTTCAGGGCCACTACCATGAGCACCTCCATCTTGTCCGGATTCAGTTTCAATCTGCTTTTCCTCATCCAGCCCATTACCGCCCGAAGACATTCATTGAGAGAAGAGACGCCATTGGACTTAGAGGCCGACGAACGAGACACGGAGAAATAGATCTGGGTGTCATCAGCATACTGATAACACCCAGCTCCATAACTCCATATAATCTCACCCAGTGACTTCATATAAATATTAAATAGCATCGGGGACAGAATGGCCCCCTGTGGCACCCCACAGCTAAGCTCCCTTTTACTAGAGCAACTGTCCCCGAGCCTCACCCTCTGGGATCTGCCTGAGAGGAAGGAGCGGAACCACTGGAGTGCAGTGCCTCCCATCCCCAACCCCCTCAGGTGACCCAACAGGATGGCATGATCTATTGTGTCAAAAGCCGCTGAGAGGTCTAAGAGCACCAACAGGGTCACACTACCCCTATCGATGCTCAGACGCAGATCGTGGGTCAAGGCAACCATGGCAGTCTCAACCCCAAAGCCTGTCCTGAAGCCAGTTTGAAATGGGTCTAGATAATCAGTTTCATTCCAAGATAGCTTGGAGTTGAAGAGCAACCGCCCTCTCGATCACCTTGCTCCAAAATGGTAATAAAGAAACTGGCCTATAGTTATTCATGTCCAGGGGGTCCAGGGAAGGTTTTTTCAGAAGCAGCTTAACAGCCGCCTCCTTTGGACAAGATGGAATGTGTCCTTCCCTGAAGGACGCATTGATAATATCCATAAGGAACCTCCTCAATGCGTCCTCCCCCCGGATGGCCAACCATGATGGGCAAGGGTCGAGAGGGCAGGTTGTCTTCCTCACACTATCAAGGAGCTTGTCCACATCATCGGTACTCACAGATTGGAGCTAATCCAGTATAATCACATCGGCGGAGTCGCTGGTCACCTCGTCTATGATTTCAGATGAAACCCTGGCGTCTAAGTCAGCTCTTGGGAGGGGAGGAAGAGGCACGCACCTCCTTCCAAACCCTTCCTGGTCTTCAGCTGCCTCTCTGGAGGTAGCTGAAGGCTGGGGATGGTGCGGGCGGAGAAGGAGGAGGAGACATGCACCTGTTCTCCTTCTCCCCCCTCCCCCTTGCCCCTGGGGCCTTCAGCTGTCTCTGCAGAGGCAGCTGAAGGCCCAGGAGGGCAGGGGGGAAAAGTATCACCCCAAAAGTCCTGTCCACAGAAGGCAGAAGTCCCGCCCCTAGCACTGAGTAACATCCAGTGCCAGAAGGCCTTTTAGAAGCTTATCACATTCTATAATAATAATAATAATAATAATAATAACAACAACAATAATAATAATAATAATAATAATAATAATTTATTTATAGCCCACCCAATCATAAGGAATCTGCTTACCTGGTCCAGTTTAAAATTTAAAGCGGGTGGCATCCTGATATTATCAGAAGTATTTAGTTGAAATCATCACCCGGGTCCATTCCTGCTCCCAGGGGCACTCAGAGCACCTCTTTTCAAAGCTGGGAGTTTTCTGGCTTAAGAAAATGGCTGCTGGAGTGGCCTTGGGAATGGGGATGGACCGGGATGGACCAGGGCAGTGATTTCAGTGGCTAAATCCTTCTGATAATATCAGGATGTCTCCTGCTTTAAAATTTAAACTGGATCAGGTATTATTTAAGAATGTGATTAGCTTCTTAGTTTAGGCCAGGGTTAGGCAACCTTTTTTAGCTCCTGGGATTCTGGGAGCTGAAGTTCCTCAGCCCTTAAAGGGGAAAGGTTGCTTAACCCTGGTTTAGGCACTTGGACCCTAAAAGTTTTGCCATCACTGTCCTAGGGGATGTCAGAATCCAGTAGAATCTATCATGACTTTGTACATGTATTTCTATGTTGGCTTTGTAATAGAATGATAATTGAGTCTGAGTTATGTTCAACGTATGTGCATCAATATATATCACGATTTAGTCTACATGTATAATGGTATGTGAAAACGGATATAGTCAATGATCAAAAGGAATGTCAATGGCTCTAGCTGAAGATACTGCCTGGTTCAAATATGCACAGATGTGTGGAGGAGTATTTTTCTCAAGCCAGCCTTGTGGGAAAAAGAAAGCAAGGAAAGAAATAAAGTTAGTAAAGAGGGCTGGATGGATGAGCCTAAAATGGACACTAGGTGGGTATGTTATGAAATGGAAACAAATCTGCAGAAAGCCCATAAAACTGGAGGGCATGGTATCGTTCACAAGGGGATGGAAAATGTGGATGAGGGCAATTTTGTCTTCAGAAATCTACCTGTAAACTTCATTTGTTACTGAATAATAGTCTTACTGGGGAACACAGAAGACTGGATTACTGAACTTTGAAAAGGTACAGGGTCTGACAGTGGGCTGCTATGGGATTTATGTAGGCTGAAAAGTCCTGCCAGTATGTACCTGACCAGCTCATGGGTGACTGGGCTGTAACTGTAGTAAAAAGATGGCTAAAACCATCATGCATTTCTCTGTGTTTGTATATACCAAAGCACAGATGGACAACAAACAAGATAAATCTCTACTATATACTTGCCTGATGATCAAAGGTAACTAGCTAGACATCCCTCCCCTCCCCCCACTTGGTTGTTTGCATTAGATATGCAAATCTCCTTTCTTGCTGAGCCATTCCCGAATACATTTGCAAGGCCATTGATGTTCTTTCCTTCACTTAAATATAGATCAGAAATACTGACAAATATTTTCATTCAAAGAGTTTGATCATTTCTAGATTACTCTTCATGCCAGTAATTAACCTCAGCCAATACCCTCCCGTCACACTTTCAAATGCACTTCCTAGCCAAACATAAAGTTTCATAAATATGTACTAAATAACCTTAAAGCCCTTTATGAATAATTATGAGTTTTTTAGTTTTTGTGAATGTGCATATTAATTCTACTCCATAAATAATACATGAAGTCAAATCCAGCTTGCTTGGTATCTGGGGATAGAGGAAGCTAAGGGAAGGATAATTATCAGTTTAATGTGGGAACATACTTAACCTAAAAGATTATCTGGAAAACTGATGACTCTCTAAGTTTGTTCTCTTTACATTTATCCATAGATTTGTATATATAAACACCACAACATGAACACGCACACCCTGAACTTTTAGTTAATAATGTAAAATTTGCTTTTCATGGGGATTCCTGATGTTCTCCGTAATGAGCAAATTGCCCTAATTTTTCTGTGCTGGAGTTGAGCCCAATATAGTTCCATGCTTGTATCAATGTACATTTTCCCAAAGGCCACCAATTAATGAGAGACTGCTGAATGAAATGGCTTCACTATTGCCTTCTGTGGGACATTATGGATTTAAAAGATAAGAGAAAGTGCTGCAAGTCCAGAAAACAATTTCATTTCATTAATCCCTTGAGTGCCTTAGGAGAAACCGTTCATGTCCAGAAGAGGTGGAGTTGTGTAACCCCTTTTGTGCACTACCGTATATCATTTTTTAAAAAACAGCAGCAACAACAAAAATGTAATGTTAAGAGAGTAACCCTTTGCATACCATGCTCTTCACTCCTGATGTGCAACCTAGAAATGGAATGGGAATGATAAATGGCTAGTTAAAGGTTCAGTGACACTCTGTTTATGTAAGCTGACAATAATAGGAAATTTAAGTGTTTTATAGTACTAGCTTTAGGCAACTGAAAAGATGAAGATTTCAAAATCTTGTACAACAGGAGGAAGAAATATGGTGGTTTAAAATTAATTTTGTAAAAATGGGAAGAAATATACACATAACTACAATGCAAGAACAGTCAAAGCTCCTGTTTCTTAACCTGTTTCTCTGAAGGCTTAGGAGTGACATGTCAATTACTTAGAAAAAAATGGGCTTCTCTCTCTCTCTCTTTCATGAAGGACTACAGCAATGAAGAAAAATGCTTCTGCCTGAGAGGCTGCCAGGTGACTTAGGGATTTTCATTTTCCTCTGAAGAATATGATCCTGCTTGCTGCTGATTGAAGTCATTCTGGTAGCCAAAAGCTTACTGTCTGACGCAGTGCATCTTAGGTCTTTCCTTCTTTGCTTTTATAGATTATTAAGAGTATCTTATTACAACAACCTATTCATTGCAAACACGTTTTTCATACAACCAGAAACATGGACATTACGAGATGTCAATACAAAAATCAAATATATTATATAACTGGAAGTAAAAGATGGGGGGGGGGGAGGTGAACTCTATACTTGTGGCCAAGACTAGACCAGGTGCTGACTGTGGGACAGACCATGAATTACTCATATCAAAAATAAGATTAAGACTCACGAAGAAAACAAAACCAGTGATTATACCAAAATATGGTTTAAATAATATCTCAACAGAATTTACTGACAACATAAACAGATTCACATTGCTAAGCCTAATAGCCTGAGAAACAGAGGAACTATGGTCTGAAGCCAGGGACATAATAAAAGAATGCAGACAGACACTTTTGATAAACAAAAAGAAAGAGAAAAAAAACATGGATGACAGAAAAAAGCACTATGAGCAATAAAAAGAAGAAGAGAAGAAAAACAAAAGGGAACAAACTAAAAATTATGAATGCAACAGTACAATGGCTTGTGTGCAAAAATAAATTACTACAAAAACCAATGCAGAGAAATAGAAGACAATAACAAAAAGGGAAGAACAAGAGATTTATTTCACAAAATCTGAGAAAACAAAGGAAAATTCAAACCAAAGACTGGGACACTCTATGACAATAAAAATAACATAATTCAAGACCAGGAAGGAATAAAAAGATGTTGGATGCAATACACAGAAGAATTATACAAAAGAGGTGACAAAATGAAGGACACATGAAATGAAGAGCCATATGAAGATGAACCCCAAATTCTAAAAAGTGAGGTGGAAACTGCAATAAGAGAAACAGCGAAAAACAAATCATCAGGATACAGATGATATTCCAACTGAGTGCTGCAATCCACATTGACAGAGTCAACTCTAGTGCTAATCAACATATGTCAACAGATATGGAAAATAAAATGATGGTCAACAGATTGGAAGCAATCAATATACATCCCCATGCACAAAAAAGTAGATACAAAAGACTTCAGCAACTATAGGACTATAGCACTAATCTTCTGTGCAAGCAAAATTATGCTCAAAATTCTGCAACATAGACTCCAACTATACATGGAGAGAGAAATCCCAGAGGTTCAAGTGGGGTTCAGGAAAGTAAGAGGCACTAGGGACCACATTGCAAACATACAATGACTAATGGAGTGCACCAGGGAATTCCAAAAGAAAATCAGCTTGTGATTTATAGACTATAACAAAGCCTTTGACTGCACAGATCATCAAAGGCTATGGAATGCCTTTAAAGACATGGGAGTGCCAACACATCTGATAGTTCTGACGAGGAATCTGCATTCAGGATAAGAGGCTACTGTCAGAACAGAACATGGAGAAACAGAATGGTTCCCAATTGGCAAAGGTATCAGACTAGTTTACATACTTTCACCCTATCTTTTCAACGTATGCAGAACATATTATAAGTAAAGTAGGCTTGGACACAGAAGAAGGAGGAGTGAAAATAGGAGGAAGGGATATCAACAATCTAAGGCAGGGGTAGGCAACCTTTCCCCTTTAAGGGCTGAGGGACTTCAGCTCCCAGAATCCCAGGAGCTATTGGCCAACATGGGGCTATTGGCCAACATGGCTGAGGCTTCTGGGAGCTGAAGTCCCTCAGCCCTTAAAGGGGAAAGGTTGCCTACCCCTGATCTAAGATATGCAGATGACACCATAGTACTAGCAGAAAATCTCACTGACCTGGAACACCAATTAAGGAAGAGCAAAGAAGAAAGTGCTAAGGCAGGCTTAGTGTTGAACATAAAGAAAACAAAAATAATAATCACCGACAACCTTCATGAGTTCAACCTAGACAATGAAGAAATAGAAATAGTAAAGAGTTCCCATACCTGGGATCAAACATCAATAGAAATGGGCGCTCCAGTCAGGAAATCAGAAGACTAAGGGGGGAAGCAGACCAGGGCATCGGGGGCGCCCTGGGACGGTGCGCCCCAGGACCGCGGCAGCCGCACCGTGGCGCACCGTCGGCACCTCTGAAAGGAGCGCAAAATCAGCGCTCCTTTCAGAAGACAGGGAAAGTGCGCCCTAAACGTGTTGGGCGCACTTTCCATGGCTTTTCCGCCACAGCATGTGAGGACGCTGCGGCGGGAGGTTGCCCTCAGTGTGCCGGCCGTGTGGAGGGCCGGCAGCTCCGAGGGCAACCTCGGGAGGAGGAAGGGGCACCACTCGTGCGGCTGCCCCTCCTCTTCCTTGCCTCAGAGATGACCCTATTGGTCATCTGCCGAGGCCCTAAGAATGGGCAGGGTGGCTATGAAAGAACTAGAAAAGATTCTAAAATGCAAAGTTACACAACTCAGCACAAAAGTTAGAATCATACAAACCTTCATATTCCCTATTATCATGTATGGATAGTATGGATGAGAGCTGGACAGTTAAGAAAGATGATAAGAAGAAAATCTACTCATTTGAGATGTAGTGCTGGAGAAGAGTGTTGAGGATCCCATGTACAGCCAAAAGGACCAAAAAAAAAAAAAAAAAAAAAAGGATCTTAGAGCAGATCAAGCCGTAAACCTCCCTGGAAGCCAGGATGACCAAATTGAGCCTATCATACTTCAGAAACGTCATGAGAAGGGAGAACTCATTGGAAAAGACAATAATGCTGGGAAAGGTGGAGGGAAGTAGGAAGAGAGGAAGGCCACATGCCAGATAGAAGGACTCTATTAAGAAGGTCACAGGCATGGGGTTGCAGGTATTAAGCACAGCAGTGGAGGAGAGAGGGTCTTGGAGATGTCTCATCCATAGGGGTGCCTTGAGTCAAGATCGACTTGAGGGCAGTAAACAACAAGCAAGAGTATCTGGTTCTCTTCTATACTGAGGAGAGGGGAAATTTTTCATTCAATCAAGATATGGTTGACAGAACACTCTGCCATGTGTCTACTCAAAGTCTCCTTAAGCTTTATAAGGCTTACTCCCATAGTCTATCCCATAGCTGGTCTAGAATATCTGTAAGATGATTATCAGCCCTGCAGACAAGATAACTAAATGCAGCTAGTCAAAAATAATTTTGTGTGTGAAGATACCATATTAGTTATTAAAGGCATACAGACAGAATTTGAATTATGGAAATGCATAGTGAGATATTAATTTGGAAAGCTATATGCTGTACTATATTTCTGATTATGATATGGCTTACCAATCCCTCTCCCAAACTTCAACCAACATTCTTCCCACATCTGGAGATATTTTATATTTACTATCATATAAAACTTTTTTTAAAAGCCAAAAACCTACTTAATTTTCCTTTAGCTTGTGTCCCTCTTGATTTTTCTCAGTGTCATTTAGGAGGGTTCAGATGACCCTTGCTGCCTCTTGGGCTCACATATTCTTCTTTCTCCTGTGTGGCTTTGGAGAGGCATTAAGCTTTTCCTTACAGTTTTAAAAAAATCTATTAGAAATTGTCATGTTCTCTAGACATGTACAAAACATGGATAACCTTAAACATGGTCAGTGGAAACACACCAACTCCAAATTATAGTTTATTGCATTTGCCTGTTTCCACTAACCATAGTTAAGTTTAACCACTGTTTAAGATTCAAATGCTAAACAGAATAAAACAGTAGTCAGTCTCAAAGCAGAAACTTCTGATTACCTTGATTTCCTGCAAATCTGGAAGAAGGATAAGCTCATTCTCACAACCACAGTTACACTCAAATGCAACTGCTGCTAGTTTTCTTATCTATATTAATAAATCTCTTATTTGTGTTTTTAGAAACTCTGTAATGATTATTTAAATCCTAAACATGAAACAGGAACTATCTCTTCTATGAAATAACATGCTATTTTATCTATTGTTGCTTGGTTTTGCAAAAGGGTTACTACCCTCCCTCTACCTTTCAGTGGCATCCCCATTCCTGATGTCAATTGGTGGAGGGAGCAGCGGAAGCCAGAAGACAAGCTTGGACTTCTGCTTCATTGGTGAGGCAGAGGTCTTCTTGTGAGGAGGCCTCCACCACTGCAGCAAAGCAGAGAGAGGCACAGCAGGAGAAGAGCCCACGAAGGTGTCACCCTTCTTCTGGGATGTCACCCAGTGTGGGCTGCACTCCCTAGCTACATTTCCTTGTGATGATTTTGCTTGATTGCTTACAGAGCATTCCTTTACAGGCCTACTCAGAAATAAGTCCCATTGTGTTCAACGGGGCTTCCTTCCAGGTAGAGCTTGGAATTGATTAATTTAATAAATGACTCGTTACCCATAATTGTTATAATTTTAAACAGTGATTTTAAAATCTGTTATTTTAATTATTTTAATGTCAATGATATTAATTGTCTACATAACAATTAACATGACAGATTAATTTAATTTTTGTTTTTTGAAGATAATTTAGAGTGGGTTCTACATGCCTGGTATTTTTTTTTTTTTGGTTTTTCTAATTCAAAAGCAATATGCCACTAAAGTGTTATTAAAAATTAAAGTAACAATTATTTTAAAAATTATGCCAATGATGCAAATTAATGTTAATGAGGTCCAAGATCTACTCACAGGTACATTATATGGGATTACAGCTTTAAATTAGCAGGTAAAAACACAGAGTTCAGATGAGATGACATCTTCCTTGTGGGTATGCGGCATGCCAGTGTGCCAGCCCTGGTGGCGCAGTGGTTAAATGCCTGTACTGCAGCCACTCACTCATAAACCACAAGGTTGCGAGTTCAATACCAGCCAGGGCTGAGGCTCGACTCAGGCCTGCATCCTTCCGAGGTCGCTAAAATGAGTACCCAGCTTGTTGGGGGGCAATCAGCTCACAGTTGTAAACCGCTTAGACATCCCATGGCGTGATATGAAGCGGTATATAAATGAAGCTGCTTTGCTTTGCTACTATTTTAACTGTTTGGTGGAATCCTATGTGAACATTACAGTGTTGAAATGACCATTAAAATAGTGGATTACAGCCAGACCCCCTTCAAACTCCACTTAATGGTAAGCAGCCACTGGGATCGATTGGGTCCATTTCCTTGTCAACTGAGAAGTGGCTGTCTGATATTCCCACACCATTCCATGAGTGATCCTTGGTATGACAAGCAGAAAAAGGACCCCTGTTTTAAATCCCTCCTTGTGCCAGGGTGGGTGAGAACATCAGACATCCACTTCTCAATTGAGGGGAATGGATTCCCATCTATCCCAGTAGCTGCTTACTGGGAAGTGAAGTTTGGGGGACTTTCATGGTCCCTACATAGCTCCTAAACTAGGGTCCACATAGCAGTCATAAATGTGTAGTAGTTACAAATGTGTAACTATAGGTTAGGTGTTCATACCTGCCCAACAATGTTCTGGCAGTTTTTCTTCAGAAATCCATTGCCAGTCAAGGGGGAAAGTATGAGTCGAGATGGACAATGCTTCAACATGACAGAAGGCAACTCTCTGTATTCCTGATGGCACATGTTTATTGTCATACTATTAACTGTTTTGAAATTTTGTAAGATATTGTATAAATATATTAAAAACAACAGCATAGATTGAGCAATTTAGATCCAAATGTATTACTATATTTAAATTACAAATGGTTGAGATTTGGAACATTGATTGAGAATAAAACACTCCACCAGGAAGCATGCCAAAATATGCAGTGGGAAAAGAGGTGTCTGAAAATAACTAGTGTCATAGATAAGATGGATGCTGGACAAAAAGAGTTCAAAGCTACAGAAGAGCTTTAGTTCCAATCGATTTCATATTTGGAAACCGATATGCTTAAGAGATTTGAGAATTATTGCAATGGAATTAAACAGAATTATAACATGTGTAAGAAAATATTAATTGAGAGAATAAATTTCAGTAACACCATCATTTTCCAGATTTTTCCTATAAATGCTGGCAATTGCTTGTGTAAATTGTAAATTTGTGAGTCTGTGAGTCTTGATTTTTAAAAATTGTTCATGCATAGTGCATAGTGCATATTAGGAACTTTTAAAATTATGAGCTAGTTTGCTCACAGAAGGCATTTGGTGTTTCTTGCAAACATACAATGGCTAACGGAACGCACCAAAGAATTCCAAAAAAGAATCAGCATGTGTTTCACAGACTTCAGCAAAGCATTTGATTCTATAGATCATGAAAAGCTATGGAACACAATGAAAGACATGGGGGTGCCACTACATCTGATAGTCCTGATGAGGAATCTGTACCAAGGACAAGAGGCCACCGTCAGAACAGAATTCTGGGAAACAGAGTGGTTCCCAATAGGCAAAGGGATCCTATCACCCTACTTGTTTAACTTATATGCTGAAAACATCATAAGAAAAGCAAAATAAGAATAAGAAAAAAGAGGAGTTAAGATAGGAGGAAGAAATATTAACAACCTAAGATATGCAAAAGACAACATAATATTAGCAGAAGACATTGAGGAATTTGAACAGTTAATTAGGAAGGTGAGAAATGAAAGTGCAAAGGCACATCTGATGCTGAACATAGAGAAAACAAAAATAATGACTACAGAAGTAATACACAAAATCAATCTAGGAAACAAGGAAATTGAAATAGTTAAAGAATTCCCATATCTAGGATCAAACATTGACCAGAATGGAGATTGCAGTCAAGAAATAAGAAGACTAGGAATGGGAAGGGCAGCTATGAAAGAACTGGAAAAGATACTGAAGAGTAAAGACATACAACTGAGCACTAAAGTCAGAATCATCCAGACCATTGTATTCCCAGTTACCATGTATGGATGCGAGAGCTGGACAGTGAAGGAAGCAGACAGGAAGAAAATCAACTCATTTGAAATGTGGTGCTGGAGAAGAGTACTTAGGATACCATGGACAGCCAAGAAGACAAACAAATGGGTTCTTGAACAGATCAAACCAGGACTCCTTGGAAGCAAAGATGATTAAATTGAGACTATCGTACTTTGGCCACATAATGAAAAGCCACGGATCACTAGAAAAATCAATAATGCTAGGGAAGGTAGAGGGTAGAAGAAAGAAAGGAAGACCACAAACCAGATAGGCAAGGGCTTGCAGGATCTGGGCAAGGCAGTGGAAGATAAGGATTCTTGGAGATGTCTCATCCACAGGGTCACCATGAGTCAGAACCGACTAGAGGACAGCTAACAAGAAAGCTATTGATTATCAGAAATGATCAAACTACAAGGATAATATTCCACATGTACACCAGGAGTGGACAACTTTTGGCCTTCCAGATAATGTTGGACTAAAAGGACCATCATCAGCCCTAGGAAGTGCACCCAGTGGTGGAAGGTGATTGGACTTGAAGTCTAATAATATTTTCTGTGAACTGCTTCCCCATGCCTAAAAGCAATAGTGATAAGTAAATGCCTACTTATCAATACAGTAGCCCCTTCCAATTCATAGGGGATCTGTTCTGGACCATCTCCTGATGTGCAATAAAAAGTAAGTTGTAAGGAGGAAGCAGGAAGTTTGTAAATGACTGGCTTGGGATGTTGTCTCGTTTTAAAGTGTTTCATTTTAAAGTGTTTTATACAGTTTTATCTTTTTAAAATGTATTTTATTCTTTTAATAGCTATCTATTTTAACATTGTAATAATTTAATTCCTTTTTAATGCACCTCTTTTTATGTTTTTAATTGTATTGTTTTTTAATATTGTGAAGCTGCTCTGAGTCCCGGTTCTGGGAAAAGAGCAGGATACAAATATATTAATAATAATAATATCCACAAAAGTCAAAGCCGCAAATGTGGAGGGATGAGTGTACCACCTTTTACTGATAAAAGGCTGGAATTGATGAAATGCTTTCATATATCCTAGCCATTTGGTTGCTCTTTGTAAATTCTGGCTGGTTCCTAAAGAATTACAATTGCCCCTCCATTTTTGTGGACTTGGATTCTGTATCCCTCGCCTGTTCAGGGGTGGCAAACAGAGGGGGACAAAATGGGGTCTGCGGCCCCGTGCATGCACCATGGGCACACATGCCATTATTTTCAATGGGGCTTGAATATTTGCAGGCCACCATTTTCATGGGTGGTAGTAGTCCAGAATGGATCCACTGTGAATTGGGAGGGTCTACTGTATTGATAAGTAAGCATTTACATATCACTATTGCTTTTAAGCATGGGGAAGCAGTTCAAAGGTGTCAACATGCAAAGTAGACATTCATGGGTGTAAACTACCGAGAGAGGGGACAAAATGAAGGCATTACCCCTTTAAATAAGAGATCTGAGGTTTCTATGATATTTCCTTTCAGTTTCCAAATTTCTAGCATTGCTGAGATTGAGAAACTGAAAATCATTCACACCTAGAACTACAGGTACGACACAGCTAATGAAGTAGATGTGTTCTTGGGCTTTATTTATTTAAAAGAAACTTACCAGAGGTAGAAATAACATGGGAAGAGGAAAAAGAAGAGCACAGAAAAGAAGAGCAGTTCACGTTTCAGCAAACTTTTTATTCAAAACTAACATTATGCACAGTATGCACATGTGAAATGAAAGGTCTGGTAAGCCTTGCTAAACCAAACATTTGGAATATTCTAGGGATGATGGCTAATGGAGTGCACCAGGAAATTCCAAAAGAAAATCAGCATGTGCTTTACAGACTATAGCAAAGTCTTTGACTGCATAGATCATGAAAGGCTATGGAATGCCCTTAAAGACATGGGAGTCCAGCACATCTGATAGTCCTGATGAGGAATCTGTACTCAGGAAAAGAGGCTACTGTCAGAACAGAATATGGAGAAACATAATGGTTCCCAATTGGCAAATGGGTCAGACAAGGCTGCATCCTTTCACCCTATCTGTTCAACATGTATGCAGAACATATTATAAGAAAAGCAGGCTTGAACACAGAAGAAGGAGGAGGAAAAATAGGAGGAAGGAATATCAACAATCTAAGCTATGCAAATAAAACCAAAGTACTAGCAGAAAACCTCACAGACCTAGAACAACTACCAAGGAAGATCAAAAAAGAAAGTGCTAAGGCAGTCTTAGTGTTGAACATGAAGAAAACAAAAATAATGATCACCAACGACCTTCACAAGTTCAACCTAGACAATGAAGAAATAGAAATGGTAAAAGAATTCCCATACCTGGGATCAAACATTGATAGAAGTGGGGACTGCAGTCAGGAAATCAGAAGACTAAGAATGGGGTAGAATTGATAACTGGAGAAATCTCAACATTAAAAAAAGAAACTAATGAATTAAAAACAAAGATGGCAAACTTGGAAGAAAACATAAAGATAATATCAGAAAAACAGAGAGTGGAGGAGAATGCAACACTCATGCAACAACTGAGGTACCGTGAAAAATGTCTTAAAATCAGAGGTTTGCCAGATTCAGCCAATGAAAATCTATATAAGAGACTGATCCCTCCACTGGCTGAATACATCGGAATAACAGAAAAGGACTTAAGTTATGATGTGGATAAAATTTTTCAAATCAATTCACAAATAGCGAAAGAGAAACAATTACCACAAGACATAGTCATCTGTTTTACCAAAACAAGAACTAGAGAAGAACTTCTACAAAAAAGTTATAAAGACAAACTCACAATTGATGGTAAATTGATTGGCATCTATAAGGACATCCCTGTGACGATTCTAAAGAGAAGACAGGAATATAGAACACTCACGCAATTACTAACACAAAATAAAATAAACTACACATGGGACAGACTAGAAGGAGTCATCTTTTCATATAAACATAGGAGATACAAGATAAATTCGAAAGAGAAAGCAGACAAATTCATTAAAAGGATATTGAGAGAACAATCTGAAGAAGAAACAAGAAAGGAAAAACGAAGAAAAGATAAACAAGGGAAGGAATCAAGAGAAGAAAAAATGGAAACGAGATTCCAAAGTAAAGAAAAAAAACTAAGAACAGATAATACAAGAACTAAAGACAGAGTTGAAGAATCAGAGGAAGAATTGGCAAGATCAGACTTAGAGACAGGGAAATTTTCAGAGAAAGAGGAAGATACACATTCAGATAGCAAAGACAAGACAGAGGAAGAAGAAGAAAGCAATATTGAATTGTAATTTGTTGTGTATCTGTGTTTTCCTTTATACGTTTTTAACAACTAATACAATAAAAGCAGTTCTAATCAAAGTTTACAATGAATATAAAAATCTGTTCTTGGAATATTAAAGGCATTAATGCTATACACAAAAGAAGGCGTATCTTTCACTATTTAGAGAAAAAACACTATGATATCCTGTGTTTACAAGAAACTAAGATCAAACAAAAAGACTTAAAATATCTGAGAAACTGGAAGCTAGGACAAACTTTCAGTTCAAATAACGAGAAGAAGAAGGGAGGAGTGGTCTTATATATACAAAATAAATTTCCAGCCAAAGAATGTTTTAAAGATGAGGAAGGTCACTATATTGGAGTAAAAGTGCAAATACAAGATACAGAAGTTCTAATTATAGGGATATATACTCCAATTAACAGTAAATCTAAATTCTATGAAAACCTAAAAAAAATAATTGATAAACAAAACATCCCTAACATTCTATTGGCTGGGGACTGGAATGGGGTGATGGACCCGCTAAGAGACAGAATATCGAACAAAAAGATAAAGAAAAATCAAGGGAAGCTACCCAAATCCTTCTTTAACTTATACGAGTACTTTGACTTAGAAGATGTTTGGACTAAACTATATGGACAGTCACCAGGATTTACATTCCACTCGAGTCAATACAACTCAGCTTCCCGCATAGATATGTTTCTAATCACAAAAAACCTTTGTTCAAGAATTGTAAGAATGGATATATTAGCAAAAACAGAATCTGATCACAATCCTATATATTTAGAACTAAAAATCAGGAAAATGCAATTTAACTGGAAATTAAATGAACAACTACTAATGGATGAAGAATTCCTCAATAAGATGAAACAACAGCTAACCCAGTTCTTCAAAGAAAACAAGACAGATGAAACAAAAATGAGAACAATATGGGATGCTAGTAAGGCCTTTGCAAGAGGCCTACTTATTCAACGAGGAGCTCTGAAGAAAAAAGAACAAGCAAAGGAACAGGAAAAAATTGAAAAAGAAATACAACAAAAAGAAAAGGAACTGAGACAAAATCCCAAAGCAAAAAACGTGAAAAACCAATTGGAATTTTTGAAAAACAAACTAAGATCTGAATTAACAAGACAAATAGAGAAAAATCTAAGAATGGTAAGACAAAGACACTTTGAACATGCCAACAAAACAGGGAAGTATTTAGCAAAACAAATAAAAAACAAGAGAAAAAAGAACTTAATAGAAGAAATTCAAGACGGAAATGAAATAGTAACAACACAAGACAGAATTAAAACCAAATTCCTACAGTATTATTCCAAATTGTATGAGAAAGATTCACAAGAATCAGAAAAAAATATACTCACGGCAATATCTGAACAAAAATGGGATGAGATTGAAGAAGAAGACTTGAACAAACTTAACGCTGAGATCTCTGAGGCAGAAATTAAGAAGGCAATAACAAACCTTAAATCTAACAAATCACCCGGACCTGATGGCTTCACGGCAAATTACTATAAGAAATTTGAAGAAATTCTGACTCAACCATTAAAAGAAACTTTGAATAATATCCTGACAGAGGGCATACCAAACTCATGGAAGCTAGCCAATATAACACTAATTCCGAAAGAAGGCAAAGATAAATCTAAAATGGATAATTACAGACCAATATCGCTACTCAACCTGGATTACAAAATCTTTACATCTATATTAGCAGAACGCCTAAAACCTTTACTAGTAAAACAAATCAAAGATGACCAGGCAGGTTTTCTCCCGAATAGGCAAGCAAAAGATAACATTAGAATAATGCTGAATTTAATCGAATATTTTGAGAAAAATAATCATAAAAAATTGGGGATGCTTTTTGTAGATGCGCATAAAGCATTTGATAATCTCAGCTGGAACTGTATGTTACAAACACTCGAGAAGATAGGAGTGGGTGACAAATTTCAAGGTTGGATTCGGAACATATATAAGGAACAGGAGGCCCAACTTATGATTAATGGAGAGATGACTAAAAGTTTTAATATTCAAAAAGGGACAAGACAGGGCTGCCCTCTCTCACCCCTACTTTTCATAATGGTACTAGAAGCAATTAATAACAAAATAAGAGAAGACCCAGACATAAGAGGGGTAAAGATAAAAAAATTTGAATACAAGCTGAGAGCATATGCCGACGACCTGGTGTTCTTCTTGGAAAACCCAATAATCAGCATGCAAAAATTGATAGAAACAATTAATAACTTCGGTAAAGCTGCAGGTTTTAAACTAAATACTCAAAAATCTGTGATTATAACTAAAAACATTTCACCGGAAGAAGACACAGAACTAGAAAAAATAACAAATTGCAAGGTAGTAAAGAAAACCAAATATCTAGGAATATGGGTAACAAAGAGAAATACAGAACTGTTTGAAAATAACTATAACAAAACATGGAAAAAAATTAAACAAGACTTAGAGAACTGGTCTAAATCTATCACTTTTAGGTAAAGTGGCGGTGATCAAAATGTCAGTGTTGCCCAAACTTAACTTTCTGTTTGCTAACATACCCATAATCTCAAATAATAAGATCTTTGAAAGCTGGAACAGGGACATAAGAAGATTCATCTGGGGTAAGAAAAAACCAAGAATAAAGTGGAAAACATTAACAGATACCTGCATAAACGGAGGATGTAACCTTCCCGATTTATTTCTGTACTATCAAGCTAACTGTTTAACTTGGATAAGAGAGTGGGTGAATTTAAATAATTCCAAATTATTAAATTTGGAGGGCTTTAACAAACGATTCGGGTGGCACGGATATTTGTGGTATGAGAAAAATAAGATAAATAAAGAATTTGATCACCACTTTATCCGAAGAGCCATCCTAGCCAACTGGATCAACATAAAACACATTTTCTATAGGAAAATTCCTGGATGGATTTCCCCTCATGAAGCTTTTTTCAGCAGAACACAACTAACAAGGTGGTTAAAATATGAAGAGATCATATGTATGAATAACCAAAACAAACTTATGATCAAACCTAGAGAAAAAATCAATGAGATGGAAATACGAAAGCATTGGTTTTTATACCACCAGCTGACTGAAAGATTTAAAAGAGATCTGCAGCAAGAAGACTTCGATTTAGGAAAAAATGAGTTGTATAATCTTTTGCTAAAAGAAAACAAGAAATTAACATCTAAGTTTTATAAACTCCTACAACAACGAAAACTTGAGCAAGATGCAATAAAAGACACCATGATTCAATGGGCGAAGGATCTAGGCAAAGAAATCAACCTTGATAGTTGGCAAAATGCAAGAAAGAAGTCGCAAAAATTCACAAAATGTCAAAATTTACATGAAAATTTTCTAAAAATGGAAACCAAATGGTACATCACCCTGATAAAAATTGCGAAAATATATAAAGAGAACAAGAACATCTGTTGGAAATGTAAATCTGCTGCAGGAACTTGGATTCATGTTTGGTGGGAATGCCCCAAAATAAAAATGTTCTGGATAAATGTACATAAAGAAATAGAAAAAATGCTAAATATAAAATATGACATGTCCCCAGAGCTATACTTACTTAATATGACAGATAAGCTTCCAAAAAAAAATAGAATGCCAACATTGGAGGAAAATCTTGTACATGGTCACAGCAGGAAGATTATTGGTGGCACAGAAGTGGAAAACAGACAATATACCCACAACAGATGATTGGGTACTGAAATTGCAAGACATGATAGAAATGGATAGACTTACAAATATGTTACATGATAAATCAGAAACGGAGACTCTAAAGGAATGGAAATTGGTACTTATCTACTGTGAAAACAGGTGGAAATAGATGTGACCAAAAATTAAACATCAAGCAATAAAGATAAGGTAATGAGATCAGAATAAGATATAAAAAAACAAACAAACAAAAAAAAGCTCTATAAGACAGAAGTGAATGAATAGCAACAATGTAAAAGGGAAGTGCAGAAAAACAAGACACAAATAAACACATAACACAAATGTTCGTCAAAGGAAGTAAATTTTATTTTTTATGGAAGTAAAAAATGTAATTAAGCAAGGTTAAGAATATTAACAAATTGCTTTCATTATGTATCTTTCTGATAATGTAAATATGTTTATAAACAATAAAGCAAAGAAATAGCTAATGCAAAAAAAAAAAAAAAAGAATGGGGAGGGGGGGCTATGAAAGAACCAGAAAAGATTCCAAAATGCAAAGATACAACTCAGCACAAAAGTTAAAATCATACAAGCCATCATATTCCCTATTACCATGTATGGATGTGAGACCTGGACAGTCAAGAAAAATTATAGGAAGAAAATCAACTCATTTGAGATGTGGTGCTAGAGAAGTCTGGGGATCCTCTGGACATCCAAAAGGACAAACAAATGTGTCCTAGAGCAAATCAAGCTGGAAACCTCCCTGGAAGCCAAGATGACCAAATTGAGCCTGTCATACTTTGGACACATCATGAAAAGAGAGGACCCTTTGGAAAACTTAGTGGCCAAACTTATAGATCTATGTGGGGTTTTTTTCAATATGCCAGAGTAGATGATGAAGCAAGCTAATATGTTTTGTCCATTTTTTCTGTTTTGCTCTCTACACATGCTCAGTAAGGGATTCCAGAGGCAGCTGTTTCCTTTGTTGTCCATAAGAACACGCACACACACACACACTGATGTATATAAACACACACAATAGCTTCCTGGCACACTACAGATATTGAAACACTGATTAACACTCCAGCCTCATGACATCGTCTTTATGGTTCCCAGCCTGCACACACCACTTTCCAAAACTCCCTCCATCATCCATATGGCCATCCATCCACACTGGCCTTAGGCAACATCTTTCCTCCTGCCTTTAGAACCGAACTTGTCACCCCACCCCCATACACACAAGTTTTGCATTTCTGTAACTATTCATTCTGTAACTGATTCTAAAACAGGAAGTAGACTAAAGGACTGTACAGATGGCCCGTATGGGGCGGCTCTGTGCTGCCCCTGGGAGCTCTGGATTGGGGCCACAGCAATCGCACACCGCAGCCCCAATCCGGCACTTTACCGCTCTAAGAAGAGCTGGCCAATGCTGCTCCTTTTTAGCGTGGCAAAAAGCTGTCCTTGCCACTGCTGCAGCGGCTTTCAATGCTCTTTTGGCGCAGCATATATGAATGCTGCTCCAAGGAAGCACCCTGACACCACCTGCCATCTGTTTGCATGGGTGGTGTGACAGCGGCATCGGGGCAGAGTCAGGGCAACTGGTGTGCCATCGCCATGCCCTGATTCCACCCCCAGGCCAGCTCTTTTGGCCAGTCTGTATTCCCCCTAAGTCTATGAAAGTTTATGCTACATCGTGTTTCAGTCAGTCAGTCTCAAAAGTGGGACAAGATCCTTCTGCATACTGATATTTCAGACTAACATAACTATGACTCTGAATTCTATAAGCATATATAGCTACAGTAGGATCTTCGAGACAGAATCACTTCTTTCCCAGGTGGAGCTTTAATGTTAACTGCAGACATGCTGCTTCAGTTTAACACTGGAAATCTTGTTTTCTTCAGCCCTCCTTTACCAACCTCCCAGTGCCAATGTTGCAAAAATCTTCCAGTTAGAAAGAGGACAAAAAAGGGGCTGAGGACTGTAAAAAGACTGTGTAAAAAGGAGCTTTTTCCTCTGGATGCTTTGTCAACTGAGTTATGTCTGTATTACATTTCCTTTGTAATTTTGTTTGCTCCTTTTATTTAGATTTGAAGTTATTTTAAACTAAATGCTCTAATGAAATTTTAAATTAATGCAATGCTAGAAATGTGATGGAAGGAAAATTTCATTGTAAGGTATGTCATTTTGCCTCTCCCCATTGCTACACCCCTGGAGAAATTGTTTGCCACCATTTCATTCTAATAATAAATCCATAGTTTCAAAGTATCTTTTGAAAACATATTCTGTTCCTTGAGCTTTGCAGAATTGCAAAGCTCTGTTTAAAAATAATATTTTTTAAAAACCCTAAAGTAAGTTCTTCCATTTTGCTAGACCGTATTTATCCATCAGAATGTGAAAGCTGATTCATAGAAGGCACTGTTCTTTAGTCTAAATTGCTGGATAAAACATGTTCAAATCAAACCTCGTCTAAATTTGGAGGAAAACCTTTGCAGGCCAGCTGCCCAGACAGCAGCTAGAGACCCTCATTAGGTGTCATTTGCATCCCATTAACCACAGAGCTGTGGGTCATTCACTGCCTGTCAAGCAGACAAGCCATTCCTTTTGTGTTAATTAGTAGAGAAATAAGGAGTTAATGAAGATCTTATGATCTGTGATGATTCATCTTTGTTGTTTCAAATGAATCCCTGCTCTCTAAACACTCTGGTGAGCTCCTACATGTTGAATAATAGAGAACCAGTTGGGAGAGAGCTCACTGAGGCCTTTAGAATGGTGGTCTCCAGGGACATTTTGCATGGTGGGCTTTGTTAGCTGAAGATTAGAAGGAGTTAATTGCTTCAAGATGGCTAGCAGATTAGGTTACAGGGTGTGTAGTATCTGTGTAAGCATATGTCAGGTCTCGTTAAAAGATAGGATATGCTTATTTTAATAACATTATAAGGGGAAGAATTAATTTGTCATTATGCTAGAAATCTTATTTATCGACCTTATTTGAAAAATGCAGATATATGAAGCACTTGGTCTTTAAAATCTATGGATCCCTTTTTAAATTAGGCTATGATATAACTGCCGTATGCAGGACCAGTATTCTAACTTGTAGACCAGTATATGCAGGGTTGCCTCTCCTTTCCATATTTTATTTAGGTGGAGAATGACACATATTTAATATGTATTTGCATTTGTGGCTGACCATAACACATGCTTTTAATTGTGTTAACTATAAGTAGATCTCAGCATTTTAAAGAAAAATGGACACAGTTCCAAACCTCCGGATGTGACCTGAACTATCATAACCAGAAGCTCCAAACAGCTGAGGAAGTGTGTTTACAAAATAAATGATGGCATCGAACTAAACATTTCAGACCCCAAGGGTAAAGATCAGTCTTAATTTGGTCCCTAATGGGAGAAAAGTCCATTAGTTGATGATCCCTGGGTGATTTCTTCTAATTTTTCCCCCTAAAAAGCCAGACACATATTTTGCCATGATTTTCTATGGGGAATGAATGTTAAACAAGTTAATTCGATATGTAATGCAATGGTAATTGACAGGTTTTGTGGAAGCCACTCCTGAACAAGAGCCTACAATGGGTACACATACTGTGAAAATACTAGATCTTCCATAAGGGTTCACCATGTTTTTGCCTCTGAAGATAAACGATATACTATTTTGTGAAGTCGTAGGCTTTCATGGCCGGCATCCATAGTTTTTTGTGGGTTTTTCGGGCTGTGTGGCCATGTTCTAGAAGAGTTTCTTTCTGACGTTTCGCCAGCATCTATGGCTGGCATTTTCAGAGAAAACTGGAATGGAAGAGAATGGGTCTATATATACTGTGAGACCCTGGGTAGGGAGAAGTGGTTCCCAGGTGAACTGTGTGTTGTTCTGTGTTGAGTAGGTATTGTTCTGTTGTTAATGGCATGGCTCCAGGGTGGGAGGAAATGCACTCAAGGTTATTGTCTGCTAATCCCATGTAAACTGCGTATTGTTCTGTGTTGAATAGGTATTGTTCTGTTGTTAATGGCATGGCTTCCAGGTGAGGATATGCAATCAAGGAGATCGTCTGCTGTTGTCTGCTGGGAAAGCCCCTGACCCTGGTTGGTTTCCCATTTGCATTTCCTGAGTGCTGATTTTCTTATTTTGTAGGACTGGTAGCCATATCTTGTTTACTTTAAGGGTTTCTTCTTTCCTGTTGAAGTTATCCAAGTGTTTGTGGATTTCGATGGCTTCCCTGTGCATTCTGACCTGATAGTTGTCGGCATGGTCCAGAATTTCAGTGTTTTCAAACAGCATTTTATGCCCAGGATGGTTTATAATGTGTTCTGCTACTGCTGATTTTTCTGGCTGGCCCAGTCTGCAGTGTCTCTCATGTTCCTTGACTCGTTTTTGTACACTGTGTTTGGTGGTCCCTATGTAGACTTGTCCGCAGCTGCATGGTATGCGGTAAACTCCTGTGGCTGTGAGAGGGTCTCTCCTGTCCTTCGTTGAGTGCAGCATTTGTTGGATTTTCTTGGTTGGTTTGTAAACCATTTGGAGGTTGTGTTTCCTCACTACTTTCCCTATTCTGTCTGTGACTCCTTTGATATATGGTAAAAATACCTTCCCTTTGGGTGGCTGCTTGTCTTCAGTCCTCTGGGTTTTTCTGGGTCTGGCAGCCCTTCTGATATCTGAGTTGGAGTAACTATTTGCCTGTAGAGCCTGGTCTAGGTGCTTCAATTCCTCTTTCAAGAAGTGGGGTTCACAGATGCGTTTTGCCCAGTCTACCAGTGTTTTTATTGTGCTTCTTTTTTGTCCTGGGTGATGGTTAGAGTTCTTGTGCAGGTATCTGTCTGTATGTGTGGGTTTTCTGTATACTGTGTGTCCCAGACATTGGTTTGGTTTGCGGATGACTAGGACATCTAGGAAAGGCAGTGTTCCTTCCTTTTCTTTTTCCATAGTGAATTGGATGTTAGGGTGGATGTTGTTCAGGTGATTCAGGAACCCAGCCAGATCTTCTTCTCCATGGCTTCTCCATGGCCATGGAGAAGAAGATCTCGACAAGATTTGTTCAGATTTGTCACTGCCTTCCCCTGAGGCTGAGAGTATGTGACCTTCCCAAGATCACTCCAGTGGGTTTCATGGCAGAGCTGGGAATAGAACCCTGGTCTCCAGAGTCATAGTCCAACATTGAAACCACTACAGCACACTGGTTTTTGAGCATATCCCCCCCCCCAAAAAATGATAAAAATTAACCATTTCCAGGAGAGAATGTACAGGTGATACTTGCCCAATCCATGTGAGAATCAACCATTGTCCAAAAACAAAATGCAATTGGAATATCTCTTAAAACCTGGTCAAAGTAACCATCCATTTTACCTAATTCTGTGTAGACTGATTAGCAACTGCTCTTCAGGATTTGGCAAATGCTCTTTTTAAATAGTCTGTCAAATTTGGGTTGACAGAAGCTATATTAGGATCCACTTGTAGATCTCTGAGTGGTTTCCATTAGATTAGGAAAGCTTTCTGATTTCCAATGGTTTAATAATAGGAATACCGAAATAACTCCCCTGCCCCAAATTATACTACTGAAATGGACAAAATTTGGGGATAACTCAGAGTGAAATTTTGTATGTAAGATTTAGTTTTGCTACTTGGAAAACAAACAAGCAAGCAAACTCCTAGCCTCAGAATTCTTTATTTTTCAAGGAGGATACTCTGCTTTGGTGGATCTCAGGGTTTTAGTAAGAAACAAATAAACAAACAAACAAACAAAAAACACCCAAAAATCCTGAGATAAATTGCACATCAATCCCCGAGTTCACCTGATTCTGCATTACATCAGCCATGTAGTGGAAATTCCAGGGACTGAAAGTGGGATCCTCTCCCTACTAAGCTTGCACTTTGCACCCCTCACCACACAGTTATAACAGTTTGATTCCACTTTAAGTGCCATAGTTGCATTCTGGGAATTGTACTACCATCAATTACTTAGAATTCTCTATCAGAGAGCTCTGGTGCTTCACCAAACTACAAATGGCAGGATTCTGTAGGATGGAGCCATGGCAGTTAAAGTGGTATCAAACTGCTATGAGTCTACAACGTGGATAATGTCTTTTAGGAAATGTGTCAACTGCCAAATTCCTTTTGGTGTGGACAGCAGATATAGGCAAGCAATTCTTTTTATTTATTTTTTTGAATGTGGAAAACAATCCTTTGTAAGTTGTATCTAGTACATAATATTCCACACCAGCGGCCCTTTTAATTTTAATTGCTCTGGATGAAGGGAGGCATTACTTTTCAGAGATGCTGAAAAGGGTAGGGATGGGGGGGGGGGGGAAGAACACTAGTGCACATGCCTCCTGGATTTCTTTAGAGAGAAATGCAAGAAAAAGCAATGTAATTGGAATCTAAACTGAAGAATTAGGAGAAAACATCAGATCTGCAAAGCCAGTCTATCCTTCAAAAAGAAGCTACTGCTGAGTCGCAGAAGCAGAAACCTTTCCACCAGTCACTCAAGTCTGTTTTCCTGAGGTTTCCTCAGCAGCAGCAGCATTTAGAAAGATTTTCCTATAACATCAGTAGGGGGGAAAGCTGCCATTTGAGCATAGGGAAGGAGAGATAGAGAAAGGGTGGGTAGGGGAAATAAGCAGAAGTAATTTATTCGGGATCTTTGAGAGGATAATAGCCAATTATTTGTTTATAACACTGGTTAAATTTTCATTAGGCAGATTAATGGAATATCATGTACTGTCAACATTGGACTGAGGGGTGGTCTGTAAGAGATAAACGGGCAAACAGTCGATGTGTCTCCCTGAGTAAATTAGTTTTTGCTTTCCTGTTTTTCATATGAAAATGGAAAAGGTGGACAAGGTGGTGCATTTTAAAACAGGTCTCAAGATGGGCCAAATCAGTTAAATATGAAAGCAATCCCAGTAATAAATACATTATAATAACTTAGCATCCTGCCTATAATTTTGATTTCATGAAAGTCAGGGATAATGTCAGTTTTTAACCTGCTCTCTTAATATATATTTCCTCTTCCTGAACCTAGGCGTCTCTTGCTGTGAGGTGAAAGCATATTACTTTTTCACCCCCTGATTTGTCTGTGTAATCTGTTCAGCATTACAGCTGGTAAGTGCTAGAGGCTCACAGCTCTTTCTTGTGAATTCAGGTATTATCATATGCTGGATGGCATGAGCCATTTCCTCTAAGTAGTGTATTATCAGCATCAGAACTCCCCCCCCCCCCGAGCAGTTCGAGTTGCCTATCACACTGTTTTGAAGTTGGAACATATGGGGACTACTTAACATTTGTGGATGGGATTTTCAAAGCACCTTAAAGAGTTTAGGCACCTTACTCCCATAGGCTTCCCTCCAAATCTCCATCCAATTTATACCATAATAAAAGGAGACTGCTGTGGTGACTAGTGCATAGAAACATCTACGCAGCAAGTGCTACAAAATATGTCAACCTTAGAAATTGCAAAATACAGAATGCCTTGATTTTTCTGCAGCATTACCCCTTTGTGACTAAAAAGCACAATGGGTAACTTTTTTTAAAAAGTGAGACTATTTCAGCTTCAATCTAATGCTCTGGAGACAGAAATGGTTTGTTGTTGTTGCTGCTGCTACTGTTTTGTTACATTTCTTCCTAGAATACTGCCAAACAACTTTCTGAATTGGCTGCAGTTTCATTTAAGCATGTTGATTCCTTTGGGTATTGCACTTAAAAGTATCTCCCAACCAGATAATATCTTGAGATTCCTTGTTTCCATTTGTTTTAGAGTAGAGAAAGGCATCACATTTTGAACTTGTAAACTACCCCTTGCCTCCTTGTCCATTCCACAAAATGGATCACTATGCTAGAGCGCTTTTTGTGGAATGGAAAAGAAGGCAAGGGGTAGCTTTATAAGTTCAATGTGTACTGCCTTTCCCTACTCTAAAACAAATGGAAACAAGGGATCTCAGCATATTATCTGGTTGGGGGGATACCTTTAAGTGCAATATCCAAAGGAATCAATATTCTTAAATGTCTCATTAGATGTCCCAGAAAATGTCTCACTACACTAGAGTGCTGAGAGCCAGAGTGGCATAGTGGTTTGAATATTGGACTACGACACTGGAAACCAGGGTTTGATTTCCAGCTCAGCTATAAAACCCACTGGGTGACCTTGGGCAAGTCATATTATCTCAGCTTCAGATGAAAGAAATGGAAAACCTTGCCTACACAAATCTTGCCAAGAAAGGTTTGCCATAGGGTCACCATAAGTTGGAAATGACTTGAAGGCACACAGCAACAACAAACACTAGAACTCTAAGAAAAACCAGAATTGGCACACAGTCCCAAACTTCCAGGCTTCAACTGAAAGCTGCCATTGGCAGAGGAAGAACACAGTGTGGATAGTACCTGGTTTTGAATGATTTCATTGAGAGTAGCTGATGACAATGCATATCTGAGCTTGGTTGACTCAACTAGGTAAGGTCAAGTGAGGGTAAAGAGAGTTTTCAGTGTTCCCTTTCCACTTGTTCAAGTTTTGAATATTTTTTTAAATTACATTGATAGGTCCTTGCACAGACTTGATGCAAGAAGTGCATGCATGACTTGTCTCTTTTCATATGAGATGATACCTCTGCATATATGGATATTCATGTGTGATCATAATTATTCACAGGAGATGAATAGGCACAGATTGAAGTCAGGCCTACTATGAGGCAGAGTGAGGCTGCTACCTCCAACATCACTTTTTGGATGCCAGGAAGGGGCAGCAAATTATTAGTTAATTTATTGGTGGTTATTGTAACATGTACTGCTGTGACAGGGAAAGTCAAAAAGAGATAGCTATAGCATGGACCATACAGGCTAGTGCAGCCAGGTCTACAAGCAGAGATCTTGCCTCAACAGTTTGTGCTCAACAGGCACATGCATGGACACTTGTGATCATATGCATAATGTCTGGACTCCAAGTAGTCACCTGCTCTTCAGTCTATCCCTAAGAGTAAAATATTCTTTGCACATTTCCAGATGAGGCTTCAGAGAAACAAATAACAAATCAGTAGGTTGCCCTCATAACAAGAATAAAACTTTTATAGCAGTTTTTCCCCAGCCTCAAAAGTTTCTTCTGAGATTGACTGAAATACCAGAGGCATAATGGAATGATAACTTCCTTCTGGAATATTGTAATGCTCTGAAGCAGCCATCTCTAAGTTGCACCCAACTCCAGGTGTGCTGAACTACACTCTCCATCATTCTCAGCCAGCTAGGCAGAACATACAATCTGGGGAAAGCTGCCCTAAGATTAGGTTTCTTAATAAGCCCCTTAAATGCTCCATCAGTATTATCTTGTTCATGGTGATTTATATCTTGTGCCTGTGAATTCTTTATATCATGTATATTTGTACCATCACCTTGGCTAATGTGAAAGTGCTAATCACAGAATGCACAAAGTGTACTTTACAGAATTTTAAAACATAGGTGTGAATATTAGCTAGTTATCAAATAATGATGCAGTTTTGGAAAGTTTTATATCCCATTCCATCTTAGCCTCAATATCATAGATTTTGTTATTCACTGCTACAGGCCTTTTCAGAAATTTCAGTAATAATTCCTCATAAAAAAAACAGAGGGAACATAAACAATTTGGATATATTAAGACTTTTGTAACCCAAAAGAAAAGGAGTTTTATACATTTTAGTTTTCCAAGCTTACAAGAATATTTTATAATAATATAATACTATATTTTATAATCTTACTTTTATAATATTATATTAGAAATAAATCATTCTACTTCTGGAAAAAAATCAATGTGATGGCCTATGAAAATAAGAAATAGAGTTTTAGATCCAGGGGATGCAGTGGCTCAAGTTGTTAAGACACTGACTCTGTTGACTGTAAGATTGCAGGTTGGCAAGTTGAGGCCCGGGTGCTGCATGATGGGGTGAGCTCCTGTCACTAGTCCCAGCTTCTGCCAACCTAGCAGTTTGAAAGCATGCAAATGCAAGTAGATAAATAGGTACCACTTCAGTGGGAAGATAAACAGTGTTTTGTGCAATCATGCTGTCCACATGATCACAGAGTAGTCTCTGACAACACTGGCTCTTCGGTTTAGTAATGGAGATGAGCACCGCCCCCTATGGTCAGACACAACTTGATAACCTTGTCAATGGGGAATACCTTTACCTTTTTTAGATCCAGACATAGTCATATTTGGAGGCAACCCATTGGATTCATGGTTGGCTTTACCCTTTGAGTTCACTGTGTTTCCTCTAAGTATTATGGGTGCATCTACATGGTAGCAATAATGCATTTTGACAACATTTTAGTTGCCATGGCTCCATCCTACAGAATCCTGGGATTTGTAATTTTATGAGGTTCCAGCACTCTTTGGAAGAGAAGACTTTGTTTAACTACAAATCCCAGGATTCCATTGGATGGAGCAACAGCACTTAAAATGGTGTCAAACTGCATTATTTCTACAGTGTAAATGCACCCCAAGTATGACTCCGCCTGTGACATGGCATTACTTATATGTCTTGAGGCCTTTACCTCTTCACTTATAGAAGGTGCCTAGTCAATGATAGCTGCCCAGCACGCAGCCTTTATACACTTTCCATAAATGTACAAGGGCTAGGGTCCTAAGTGTCTTCCTCTTATAAGTTTAATATCTCAGGTACTGTGTTTATATGTTCCTATATGGTTTAAAATTCACTCAGGCAAAGGATTCTGTTATAACAAATAAGCATTAACTTTATTCAGTAACATTTAGCAAGAATGTAGCTTAGGTAGAATAGTTCAAATGTCATATGGTTACATTAATATAAAATGTAAAATGCAAGCATTTCTCAGTTTCCTCTTTACAATCTCCAATACACTTTCCCCTCTCAGTCAGTATTCATATCTGACCCTCTTTTCCTAGAACTCCCTCTAGAACCTCGGCTGAACTCAAACCTTCCCTCAATTCCCTTCACCACTCAACTCTCTTAAAAGCTTCTTAAAACTCCCCTTCACACAGTCACACCTCCTGCCTTTTATATCCACTCCTTTCCCTTCAGCCCCTCCCTCACAGTCACCCTAAACCGTTATTGGCTGTCAGGAAATCAAGTCACTCCAATGACTTTATCACACCAACCCATTTTTTTAAATCCCACAAAACATAAAATAGAATAAAAAGTGGCATTGCTACTAAATAGATATGAGCAATATTAATGGACAAGAATTTAGATAGATCATTCAAATGTCTAGGATACAGGTGGGACAGATTCACGTGGCCCTAGAGATGCTGTCTGACTTCAGGTTCCAGTACTTCTACCTAGTATTGTCAATGATAAGAAACACTGTGGTTTGCAATCCAATAACATCTGGAGGACCACATGATTATCAGCCCTGGTTTATAAGCCTGAATTATGTCTCACTGCCAAAAAGAATTAAATGATTGGTGATAGGCAAAAGAGCATTTTCTGTTATGGAATCTCAGTTTGTGGATTTCACTTAGAATCATAGAATCAAAAAATCATAGAATGATAGAGTTGGAAGAGACCACAAGGGCCATCCAGTCCAACTCCTGCTATGCAGAAACTCACAATCAAAGCATCCCCAACAGATGGCCATCCAGCCTCTGTTTAAAGAGCTCCAAAGAAGGAGACTCCATTACACTTTGAGGGAGTGTATTCCACTGTCAAACAGCTCTTACCGTCATGAAGTTCCTTCTAATGTTGAGGTGGAATATATCCTGTAGCTTGCATCCATTGTTTCATGTCCTATTCTCTGGAGCAGCAGAAAACAAAACTTCCTAGAGAGACTGACACCCAGAACAGAGATTCAGATGATGAAGTAAAATGAATAAGTTCATCTGGTGGCATTGGATAGAATAATATGGAAGAGGATGTAGAGAATTATTATTCATCAAACAATGACCAGTTAGATACCATACAGAAAAATTGTGTGAATACTTCTATCCATGTATATCACATTTATTCACATAGGAAAAGAGAATAGGTCTCTCTTCCTTAGGAGAATGTAATCAAGAACAGAGATGGAGAACCTGTAGCTGCCAAAAGTTCTTCCACTGAAATTCCCAACATTCATCACCACTGGCTGGGCTGATTTAGCACTGACATGAAAGTGGCTATATAGAGGTCCACAGTTTCATCAGCTGCATCTACATTGTAGAAATAATGAAGTCTGACACCATTTTAAGTGCTGTAGCTCCAACCTATGGAATCTTGTGATTTGTCATTTTACAAGGTCTTTAGCTTTTTCTGCTGGTGCCTCACAAAACTACAAATCCAAAGATTCTGTAGGATGGAACCATGGCAGTTAAAGTTGGGTCAAACTGTATTATTTCTACAGTGTAGCTGCACCTCCAGTTGTAGTCTAAATACTGACACAAGATAAACAGCAATCTCTTAGATTACTTTATAAAATCTATTCCAATCTGCTTTCTAGTCTTGTTTTAGAAAAGAAACAGACTTTGAATGATATAGGTAGAATGAGAAGCACAAACCTGGCAGTTCTCCTGAAGTCCTCAATGGTCTTGGAGATTATTGATGGAGTATCCTTCTGGGTCACCTAACCAGAGTAGGATTGATGAACAGTGCATTACAGTAGCTTCCGTCCTTTCTGGAAAATGGATGTCCTCTGAAGTGGTGTGGGTGGAATTTCAGAGGTCGTTTTATTGTTTTAAATCATATTTGTAAATTAGTTATAAATTGGCTTAATGAAGGTTCATTTCAAAAAGTCACAGGGGAACAAGTGTGAGGACTATTGGGAAAAATAAGTTTGTTATCTTAAGGTTTTTTCTTTTAAAAAAACCCCAACAACTGTGGAGCTTATTGCACAGATAATAAAACTAGCTTACCTGAGCTGGCTTAAAATTTAAAACAGGTGGCATCCTGATGTTATCAGAAGGCTCTAGCTGCTGAATCCGCCACCCAGGTCCATCTCAGGTCCATCCCTGCTCCCAGGGGTGCTCAGTGCACCTTTTTTCAAAGCCAGGAGTTTTCTAGCTTAAGGAAATGGCTGCTGGAGTGCCACTGGGAGCAGGGATGGCCCTGAGTGGCAGATTTGGTGGCTAGAGCCTTCTGATAACATCAGGATGCTGCCCATTTTAAATTTTAAACTGGCTCAGGCAAGCTAGTTTTATTATCTGTGCAATAAGATTCTGTATTACTTTAATCTTATAAACGTTTTCATAAGGCTCTGGAATTGTCTGGGTTTGGAGACAAGTGCATGTGAAGCTTTTACTCTCCTTTGTTGTACAAAGAACTTTGCAAACTCTGCTGTCTCCACTTAAAAAAACAACAACAGTGGGTGGCAGAAATGCATGTCCCAAAAATCTTGGAAAGCCACTTTCAGAGTAGACAGTTCTGAGCTGGAGGGATGAATTGTCTGATCTTGTGAGAGACAGGTTTATACGTTTACTCCTGCTCTGAATCTTTTTTCTTTCTTTATCAGAACATGCATGTATGCAAACAACTATGCCCTGGGAAAGATCTTTCTTTCTTTCTTTCTTTCTTTCTTTCTTTCTTTCTTTCTTTCTTTCTTGGACAACAGCTCCAGAATCCTGCATCCAGCATAGCTATTGGCCTTGCTATATAGTGACAAATAAAGACACACTTTTCCAAGTTCTGCAAATGATGTGTATGAATTACAAAGTAAATCTCTACTAATTTTCTTCTCAAAGGAAGCAATGAGGACCAGAATTCACTAAGACAGTTATGAATGTATGACCACCTTAGTTATGTAGCTAAGTACTGTCTCCCATACCACACAGTCCATCCTCATGGGAGTCTGTTCTGCTGTTGATCAGAAAGCAGCTGATTGACATTCCCACTCCCTCTTGTGTGCAGTCCCCAGAGTGACAAACAGAAGCAGTGTGTGTGTGTGTGTTGTGTGCCTTCAAGTCATTTCTAACTTATGGTGCCCCTAAGGCATATCATGGGGTTTTCTTGGCAGGATTTCTTTAGAGGAGGTTTGCCATTGCCTCCCCCTGAGACTAAGAGCATGTGACTTGTCCAAGGTTACCCAGTGGCTAAGAAGGGACTACATATATGGGAAGAGATTATGGGGGGGGGGGGGGATCAGTCAACTGCTTCCCAACTGACAGGGAAACAGACCTCTGTTACTCACAGAGCTGCTGCCCAGTAAATGGAAATGGAGGGACTTCCATGGTCCCCGTATATTCCCTAAACTCTTTAATATTTAGGGATAGCAAAAATGAACAAGTTACTAATGCATAACTCTAAGTTTAAAACATTTGTAACTACCTTAGTGAATTCTGAGTAATATTAATAATTTTCTTCCCAAGTAGTTTCTAAATTTACATGTGTCTGTTTTGCACAGAGAACACCATTTTTCTGCCCAGAAAAATGATATTTCTGTGCAGAATATTATTTATGGCACAGACAAAACTTTTATATGTTCAAAACAACCATGTGTGAATTTTGCACAAAATACGTTCCAAACCGCAAGGATTATTCAGAATTTTTCTCATCTGGGTTTCTTGACACCCAAAAAAGATCCTTTCCAATCTTTTCCAAATATTTTTAAAATATTATTTCTATCCATAGAAGTATCTCAATAAAATCTACATATATGGGCAGGAATTCTAGTGAATCTTAGTTCCATCTAATATGTTTATGATTCTGGTATAAAAGACTACTTTTTAAAAAAACAAACCAAAAAAACCCCCTTCTCCTCTTCTCCTTGTATACCATAAAAAATACACATCCATCACTTGTTTTTGTTGTGTTTTGTTGCCTGCCATTAATTCTATATCACATGCCTTTAAGGAATGTTATTTAATATAAGAGATTAGTCAAATGTACAAACACAAAGTGACACTTAAAGATAATGCAGCAACATACAATTTAGCTGCAATTACAGCTTATGTGATTGGGGCCTGACAATATGCAAAGGCATTTTATTTAAGCTAAAATTGTACTCCTCAAGGCACTGCATGATATATTTTCCTTCTATTTTCCTCCCTATGCAGCTCACTCTTGGCTCAGCATGACACCATGAGGGTGGAAGTGTTCTTATTAGATAGAATCTCATAGATTCTCTTCCTTTTACAAGGGAGTGGTAATCTGTGAGCCAAACAGGTGTAACAGGAGGTATCCTTCCCAAATGTTTGTTCATTTCTCTAAGGCTTCATAAATGTATGTTGCTTGTCACAATATTTTGCCCTGAAGCAAAATATGTCTTTGTTGACAGGTTTCCAGGCCTACAACTAATTCATCATAGGCAAGACCAGAACCTCTAGGCTTGTGTTTTACAAGAGCGCTGGTAATGTACTCATGTAGTGTTCATATTTTCTTACATCATGAGACCAGAACACTTTAAAGAGGATTAACACATAATCCTTCCCACATATTCTCCCTCTGATCACTTTCTTGGACTAGGCTTAGTCATTATCACTCCAAGATTTTACAACATCCTCCCCCTGGAGACCTGCCAGTCTCCTTCATTGTGTGTTTTCATTTGCATATTTTTAACTGGAGACATTTTTTCATTTCAACATTTTTGATGATCTGCTGCTGCTTGAGTAGACAGGTTTGTGTCCTACTCTACAAAGATTTTAAAGGATTGATTGTCTAGTATTAATATCGACCCATAGTCTGAACAGGACAAACTTATTCTGCAGTGTTAGAAAGAAATATACCCTCTCACCTTGGACCATGGGCTGCCACTGCCAATGAAAATCCGGTTTCAATGTAAAGAAATCTAAGAAACTGGGCAGCAGGGGCCCTGAAGATGCCAATAAACAACAACAACAGCAGCAACAACAACACCTGTACCAGGGATGAGAAGGTCAGCATGGTGTAGTGGTGTAGAAGACCCATTTCAAACCAGCTTCAGGACAGGCTTTGGGGTTGAGACTGCCATGGTTGCCTTGACCGACGATCTGCGTCTGAGCATCGACAGGGGTAGTGTGACCCTGTTGGTGCTCCTAGACCTCTCAGCGGCTTTTGGTACGATAGACCACAGCATCCTCTTGGGCCGCCTGAGGGGATTAGGTATCGGGGGCACTGCTTTGCAGTGGTTCCGGTCCTTCCTCTTGGGCAGGTCCCAGAGGGTGCTGCTCGGGGACTGTAGCTCCAGCAAGAGGGTACTCACTTGTGGGGTCCCTCAAGGAGCTATTCTGTCCCCGATGTTATTCAACGTCTATATGAAGCCGCTGGGTGAGATTATATGGAGTTATAGTGCTGGGTGTTATCAGTACGCTGATGACACCCAAATCTATTTCTCCATGTCTCGTTCGTCGGCCTCGAATTCCAATGGCATCTCCTCTCTCAATGAATGTCTTCGGGTGGTAATAGGCTGGATGAGGAAAAACAGATTGAAACTGAATCCAGACAAGACGGAGGTGCTCATGGTAGCAGCCCCGAAACCAAGAATTGGGTTGCAACCTCCAGTCCTGGACGGGGTCACACTCTCCTCCAGTGACTGTGTTCACAGTCTGGGGGTGCTCCTTGACTTGTCGCTCCTGATGACAAATCAGGTTAATGCGACGGTCAGGAGCGCCTGTTATCAGCTTCGGCTGATACGCCAGCTGCGCCCTTTTCTGGAAGTAAGGGATCTCGAAACTGTTGTGCACGCACTTGTAACCTCACGCCTTGACTTCTGTAATGCACTCTACATGGGGCTACCCTTGTGCTTGACTCGGAAATTACAGCTGGTTCAAAATATGGCAGCCAGGCTTGTGTCAGGAACATCTAGGAGGGACCACATTACTCCGGTTCTGAAGTCCCTCCACTGGCTGCCTACCAGCTTCCGGGCCCAGTACAAGGTGTTGGTTATTACCTTTAAAGCCCTAAATGGCTTGGGTCCAAGCTATCTCAGGGACCGCCTCCTTCCATACAATCCTCCCCGCACCCTCCGGTCCTCTTGGAGGAACTTGCTGCAGCCCCAAAAATCGAGGCTTGCGGCGACCTCCCAGAGGGCTTTTTCTGTTGTCGCCCCCAAACTCTGGAACGACCTGCCAGACAAGATCCGTCGGTTAACATCGTTAGACAGCTTCGAAAAAGCTGTCAAGACGGATCTCTTCCAGCAGGCCTTTCCAGATTAATTATCCTGGCCTGGACTTTTTCCATCCCTACAGTTCTTTTTGTGGCCCCATCACTTGATGGATAAGGAATGCTGTAGGAGACTACCAGGGCATTGTGTTGTGTCTATGTCTTTTGTGTCCTTTTTTTTAGATTATGGCTGTTGTTGTTGTTGTTTAAGATTATGTTTTTAAATTGTGTTTTAATTGTTATGATATTTAATTCTGTTTTAAGGGGGGGAGGGTTGGTACGGGGACATTTTGTATTGTTTTAATTGTAAGCCGCTTAGATTGATTTATCATATAAGCGGGATATAAATAAATGTTATTATTATTATTATTATTATTATTAAGCATTGGACTATGACGTTGGAGATCAAGGTTCAAATCCCATTTGTTCCACTGGTTGACCTCGGGCAATTCACACTATCCCAGCCTAAGAAGTTGGCAATGGCAAACCCCCTCTGAAGAAACATATCAAGAAAAACCCATGATAGATTTGTCTTAGGATCAGAAGTTGGAAATGACTTGAAGCCACAAACAAGGGATGAGAATTGTGTGTCCCTCTTGATGTTGTTGGATTGCACCTTTCAGCATTGGTTATGCTACCCAGTGCTCAGACTTGCAGTCTTAAAAACATTTTGAGGGCTGTTTGTATTCCATCCTTGACCTAAATAGATAGGTGTTACCTGGGTACAGTCTCCAATGTATGGAGAAGTGCATTGCCTTTCTATATACAGTTGGTCCTCCATATCCACAGATTCAACCATCTACAGATTGAAAATATTCCAAAATATATATTTCAAAAAGCAAACTTCGATTTTGCCCTTTTATATAAGGGACACCACTGTACTATGTCATTGTATGTAAGGGGACTTGAGCATCCATGGATTTTGGCATCCATGAGGGGTCCTGGAACCAAACCCCAGTGGATACCAAGGGCCCACTGTAAATTATAACAATTATTTCTAAATGTGCATTTGCCACTTTGGTGCAAATCAGTCCTTTTTCTTTGGTACTACCTTTGCTAGTCTCTCTCTTTTCTTCCTTCCTTCTGATACATAAAGTGGCCACCTTAATAGTTTGTTCTACCTTTAAATTGTTTTTAATACTACAAGCTATACTTTCACAGTTTTTTGTTGTTCTTGAATATATTTGTTTTATTTTAGATAAATACTGTCTTGAATATTGTCAGAAAAGCAGAATTGAGCTTGGTAGAGATAGATAGGGTTGTCAGATTGAAAATTGGATAGGGCTCCCTTAAATTTAATGATAATTAGATTATTTAGGGTTTATTTACTGAATTTCAGCAGTATGGTGGTGTTGTTGTGGTTATTTGGGTTAGGCAGGCCTGTATTCTCTGACCAAAGCTTTTTAAAAATTGCAGACAAGAAGATACAGGAGGAAGAAAGGTTTGGCAAGTCTCCTAAGACATTTGCTTTGTCCTTCAGAATATGGTAGGCTATAAATCCTAATGAATGCATGTTATGTGTTTTCTGAGGGATGGATGCTTGACTCATTAATTCTTGGGCAATGTTCATAATGGTCCTGATAATTGTTGAAGCTTGGTCCCCTGAAAAGAAGTTTTAAGGTAGAGTTTGGACTAGAGATCATTCCTGGAGCTTTAGAATCCTGTGATTTCTTGCCTAAAGGCAAATTCCAGTGAATAGCAATGATGTACAAAAGACTCTCCCTTCCTGAAGAAGAGGTGGAATTTTAAAACATGGGGATGTCAGTCTGATACCTTGTTATGCCAAGTTGGCGAACAGGAAAACAATTTTTTTACAGCTGAGTTATAAACCCCTTTAAAATAGGTTTTGTTATGGAAATGCAAACACAACCATAGCTATAGCAACATGAAAGGCTATGCTATAATAATGTCTAGATCCAACCCTTTGTGCACAATTGGCATAGGAAAAAAGTATGTGATTTTGTCTCCCCCCCCCCCCCCCCCAATCGTACATGTCAGTGTCAGTTCCCAGTTGGTCTAAGTTTATTGTTAAAAAAATGATAAAAATGAGATTAATCCTTACTTGTGGCTAACGACTCGAGGGCAGCATATCCATTATTACCCTACCTATCATACATAGCTACAACATAGCTATTGACAGGTGAAAAGTTTCTTTTCCCCTGGGCAAAACAACGTGCTGTTCTGTGTACACTAAAACCATCAAATACAAATATCTATCAACATTTGGTGTCTTGCTAGTGGTGCAAGCTCCCTGCCTTAGCTTTCTCTTTGTTTGAGAGCATAATAAATACACACACACATACAACTGCAGGAAAAAGGGAGAGAAAAATAAAGAAGCTTAAAGAACAGTTCTGAACCCAGGTTTAAATCCAACAGTGTGCAAGTGAGTCATGTAAATAATTTCCTCCCAACCAAGGGTCACACAAGTATATATACCCCACACACTTCCATGCCACTAGCCTCTGAAGATGCCAGCCATGAATGCAGGCAAAACGTCAGGAAATTCTTCCAGAACATGGCCAAATAGCCCAGAAAACCCACAGAAAACTATAGACACCAGCCATGAAAGCTTTGTGAAACTTTCTTCCCCTTCCCCCCCCTTGTCTCTTCTGCCTTCCCCCATGCTGCCTGAATACTAACACCAGAGAGTTTCCCAGCCCTTCAGGGCTGTTTTTTTGGCCCTGTATGGAGGACATGGTGGCTTAGCAGCTAAGATGCCAACTCTGATGATCATAAAGTCAGCAGATTGAGATCCAAGCACCACGGCACAGAGTGAGCTCCCTCTACTAGTCCCAGCTTCTGCCAACCTAGCAGTTTGAAAGCATGTAAAAGTGCAAGTAGATAAATAGATACTCAGCAGGAAGGTAACAGCGTCCCATGCAGTCATGCTGTCCACATGACCATGGAGTCATATTTGACAATACTGGCTCCCTTGGCTTAGTAACAGATATGACTCAGCTTAGTAACTATATGGCTAGACAATCTTGTCAAAGGGGAAATCTTTACCTTTATGGAGGGTTGTACTGGAGAAGGAATACCTAGTCTTTCAGTTCCACAGGACTCCACCATTTTGCCAGGGGAACTCCATCACTGGATCCTATCCTCACATACTTTTAAAAAACCTTGTTTCTTTTATTCACTCCCTGCTTCATTGCAGAACCTAATTTAATTGGCTAGCGAAATCATTTACACAGATTTTAGCAAATGAACATACATCCCCAAATTCCTCATTCTTGATTGGGATCATATGATTTTCCCAATGATTTACGGAACAGACTCAGATAAGGTAGGTTTCACTTTCTTCATGATGGTTCATGATGCTTGAGAAATTCCATCTTCACAAATTTTGATATGAAATGATTTGATCTGCACTTTCTGGATCTGATCTGCACTTTCTGGATCTGATCTGCACTTTCTGGATTAAATGAGAGGTTAGAATTAAGCTGTCCACCAGATTTTGCACTTCCCAAATGTTCTGATGCTCTGATTCTCAGCTCACTTAGAAATATGCATTCAAAATGCACTGTTAAATTATTATTTTTAGTGAAAATGAAATATACCTATATTCTGAGTAGAAATAAGTCTTAAAACACAGACTGCAGTACATGTAAAAGTTTTGTGTTTGGGCTGGTGTTAGTTGTTGTTATTGTTGTTTTTCTTAACAAATTTTCATGTCACTGCAGAAATGGGATGGGATGCAGAAATGGGTGAACAGTTGCAGAAGTGTAATTGTCCAGCAAGAGACTGGTGCAATGGTGATTGCGTGGATGCCTTACACATGTTCTCATTAGGGCTCATCCTGAATATTTATTATCAGTTTTGGCTGATATGCCAGCTGCACCCCTTCCTAGAATTGGAAAACCTAGGTGAGAGCCAGTGTGGCATAGTGATTTGAGTGTTGGACTATAACTCTGGAGACAAGAGTTCAGTTCCAAGCTCAGTCATGAAACCCATTGGGTGGCCTTGGGCAAGTGACATATTCTCAGCTTCAAGTGAAGGCAATGGCAAACCTCTTCTGAACAAAAATCTTCCAATAAAACCTCATGATAGGATCACAATGTAGTATGGGATGAGGTCAATGGGGAATGGCGCAATGAGTTCTCCTGCTGTGTGATGCCAACCTTAGTGCTGCCACTGCTTATCAGGACTGAAAATCTGAAGCAGGGATCCTGCTCCAGGTTTTACAAACCCAGGTATTTTTTCTTTAGAAAACCATCTAATTTAGAATCCAGATTATTTTCCTGCTGCTGCTTGGGGTGGGAAACAGCTTTCAAAGCAATACTGTTGTTCTACATTCTGAAATCTAGTGTACTTATATTCACCAGTTGTCCCAATTTGGCAGGGACAATCCTAATTAATCCGCTATTGTCCCACTATTTCAGTTGCTTTTAAAATGTCCCAGTTTCTCTCTTCCCTTCCCCACACTTTCCCCCCTTTGTCCTTACCTTAGTTCAACTGTTGCAAACTGCGTTCAAAATGCAAACACATTTTACACTCTATTTACTCAGCTGGGAGAAAGGAAGCACCAAATAATCTTGAGCCATGTTCATCTGCCTTTTTTGAGTGAGCAAGCAGTGACAGAAGTGGAGCAATAAACTCCACACAACAGGAGCTCTTTCACATTATACAACTATAGCACTGAATCTGCTTTAACTGCATCCTATGGAATCCTGTGGTTTGTAGTTTGGGGAGATACTAGAGCTCTCTGACTGAGAATTCTAAACTTCCTCCCTAAATTTCAAATCCCAGAATGCCATAGGATATTGCTAGGGCAGCTGAAGTGGAATCATAGCACTATAATTCATACTGTCTGTGATGTCCAGCCTGGACTGTTTAAATTCTCCCCTGCATTTTCTTTCATTTAGTGTAGTTTTTAGTATGTCTGAGCATAGGAATGTTCCACTGTATTAGTTTGTGGGAGGAGCTGTAGGAATCCCCTGCATTTTTCTAGTTTTTGGTTTGCCCCTTCCTAGCAAGCTCTGCTTCAACTTGGGATTTTTAGTTTTTTGTTGTTGTTTTTTTTCTTAGGCAGGCTTAATAATAATAATAATAATAATAATAAATTTTATTTTTACCCCGCCTTTCCATGGATATGATCAAAGCAGCTTACAAAGAGTTAAAACAATAAAAAAGTTAAAATTGCTACAATATAAAGGTTAAAAACATCGGTGCAGGGAAAAGGAACAGGAATCAGACAAATCACAAATATCAGGGGCAAGAAGTGGGGGAAAAAAGTTACAAACAGTCCGGGGTCAACAAGAAAATACATGGGGCAGAGAAAGAAAGAAAAATACCATTACTTAAGGTGGAAATGCCAACTGAAATAGATACGTTTTTAGATTTTTCTTAAAAGAGACTAGTGATGCAGAGGAGCGAAGCTCTGCGGGAAGCTTATTCCAGAAGGAAGGGGTGACAATGGAAAAAGCCCTCTGAGAGGTCCCCACAAAGTGAGACTTGGGGACCTCTAGCAGATTAGTCCCAGATGATCGAAGTGTGCGGGGCAGATTATGTGGGGAGAGGCGGTCCTCTAAGTACCCTGGGCCCAAGCCATTTAGGGCTTTATAGGTCAAAACCAACACCTTGTATTGAGCTTGGAAGCGAATAGGCAGCCAGTGAAGATCTTTTAGGATAGGTGTTATATGGTCTGACCTGGAACTACCAGCGACCAATCTAGCTGCCATATTCTGCACCAATTGCAGCTTCCGGGTCTGGTACAAGGGTTGCCCCATGTAGAGCGCGTTGCAGAAATCCAATCGAGAGGTTAGCAAAGCATGTACAACAGTTTCAAGGTCCTTACGGTTCAGGTAGGGACACAACTGGCGTATCAGCCGAAGCTGATAACAAGCACTCCTGACCGCCGCATCCACCTGGGATGTCAGTTGGAGCGATGAATCAAGGAGTACTCCCAAGCTGCGCACCGAGTCCTTCAAGGGGAGCGTGACCCCATTCAGGACCGGACGACAAATCTCGCCACCTGGAACTGGGGAACCTATCACCAGTACTTCCGTTTTTCCTGGATTCACACTGAGTTTGTTCTCCCTCATCCAGCCCATTACCGACTCCAAGCAGGCAACAAGAGGAGAGATGCCATCCTTAGTTACTGCATCAGTCGGAGACATAGAGAAGACTATTTGGGTGTCATCAGCGTACTTTATCTGTTTGGTGGCAAACAGGCACAGACAGACGGAAAGGGCATTTCTTACACCATTTAGCCAATTTACTTACCATTAGCCAATTTAGTTACCAAAAGCAGTTAATTATAGTAAATATCAACAACAAAGAAGTCAAGAGCACCAGAAGCTGAAAGACCCTGCACCAGCTTCAGTGAGTAGGAGTTCAAACTAAGATCAAACCCAGAGAGATGACAACACTGAAGATTGCTGAAACCTAAACTGTAAAGTACCTTTTATTTTAAGCCTGTTAGAACTGGGGAGGAGAAACCCTTTTTCTTTTGTTCTTCAAAATAAATTTTCCCCTTTTGGACTTTACATTCAGCTTTGGAGCCTTTTGGGTAAAAGAGTTTGATCTCACCAGGGTACTGGCGTTGCACACCCATATTTGCCACCACCTTTAGTTGGGTGTGTCTTCACACTGTCCAACTGTCCCAATTTGTTAGGGCGGTCCTGATTAATCCTCCATTGCCTCACTACTTCAGCTGTTTTAAAAATGTCCAAGTTTCTCTCTCCTCCTCCCTACACTTTCCCCCTTTGTCCTTAGTTTAGTTTAACTGCTGCAGACTGAGTTCAACATGTAAATGCATTTTGCCCTATATTAACTCTGAGGTTAATCACATTAAAAAGAAAAACCTGACTTACCCCTTCCATTTTACAGTCGATCATGGGAGGCAGCCAGGAATTATCGCATGGAAAATGCCACCAACGCCACTGCCTAACTGCATCCCACCTAAAACCTGGCTCCCAGCCGTGCTCAGCTGGTTGATTTGCAAAGTAGGCTGAAGAAGTAATACATACACACACATGTGCATTCAATTAAGTTGCATATGAAATACAATCATTAAGAAATAATGTATTCAACCGGATAAAACTGCATACAAGTAAAACAGTACTCTAAATACTTAGATTATGTGGCTGAAGAGCGGGGTATAAATACTCCAAATAAAATAAATAAATAAATAAATAAATAAATATCAACCTTGCGGGGATTTTTTTTAAAAATGTTATGCCCTAACACAACAGTTTGGCAGCAGAGAGTGAAGGGATCTTTGGGAATGTATAAAAACCTGAACTATAAATTTGAGGGGGTAAATTCTAGGTCTACATTTAGACGTGGGAAGGGTGCTAGAGATGTCTAATCAATATTTAATCCATTTTCCTTTTCAGCAAAATCCTATCATTCTGGGGTGGGGAGGAAGTATCTCTGGAACACTGAAACAAATACCTTGAAAAGACTGGTTATGTTCTATAAAATGACCAGGAGTACCAAAAAGGAGCGATATTACTGAGATATCCTGCTTCTCTTCTTCTCTCCTATCCTCTAATTTTTTTCTCATTGAGTGAACACCTTGGGACCAGCACTGCAAACGTATATCCAATAACCCTATACAAAGTGTTGGGTTACGTTACATATAGTGGTACACAAACTCTGGTCTTCATCTCCCAGAATTTCAGACTATTGGTCAACATGGTTGAGCCTTCTGGAAGCTGAAGTCCAAGACATTTGGAGAATCAGAATTTGGGAATCACTAGGTTAAGGGGTTCTAAGGCCTATCCACACTACATAGTTATAGTTCTATTGTTCCACTTTGTCTCACAGTGAACCTGTGATTGAAATATCAAATACCCCTGTCCTCACTTTTCTGCATAGGTCCTGCAAATTTAAACCCATGACTCCCATGACTGAGTCCATCCATCTGGTATGCAGTCTTCTTTTCTTTCTTCTACCCTCTGCCTTTCCTAGCATTGTCTTTTCTAATGAGTCATGCCTTCTCATGAAGCAGCCAAAATACGACAGCCTCAATGTGATCATCTTGGCTTCTAGGAAGATTTCAGGCTTGATCTGTTCTAGGATCCATTTGTTTGCCTTTTTGCCTGTCCACAGTATCATCAGAACTTTATGGGTAGGAGTATAAATCCTGGCTTGATTCATCATCATGTATTAAATGGGACATATGCTTTGTTTTGTGTTTTTTCTCTCCTCAAAATGACCTGGTGTGAGATGGCACATGTTTTGTTGTTGATCTCTGTGAAAACTTCTCACAAGTGGCTTAGAAGCCACTCATTTCCCTTAAAGGTGAGAGTAGGATAACAACACATTAAGCAAGTAATAAATAAATACTTATCATCTTTAGTGTCTACATGCTTCGCACCTCTAATGTTTTCATTTCTATTTTTCCCCATGTTAATTGCATTTTACCTACTGCTGCTACTTGGGGACAAGGAAATAAAACCAACTGCTGCTACTGCTACTTTTCCTCCTCCCGTTCCTCCTTTTTCTTAGTTTTCTTGTTCATTCATTTGTTTATTTACTGTCTTTTCCCCATATACTGTACAAAATTTCACAGAAGAAAATCAGAACACATGTGGTCAGGCAATATCAGAGTGTGGCGAAGCTGGCAAAAATTATTAATGAGGAAAGAATACACAGCGAGCTAGGAAAGAGTACAGCAGTTTGCTTTGGGCTGAGCTTCCCGGGAAGGGCAATATTCCACCTCCTTCTCTTTTTTCCTCCCTGCTGAGTCAACTGAGTGCAAGCTACTTTTGCACTTTGAACTTAGGGCCTTTGCAGACTGCCAGAAATAGTGCAAATTGAGTCCACTTTAACTGCCCTGACTCAGTGCTAGGGAATCATGGGAACTGTAGTTTATTGTGGCACCAGAGCTCTGACAAGGAAGGCTCAATGTCTCAGAAAAAAAAATACAATTCCCATGATTCCCTAGCACTGAGCCAGGGCAGTTAAAGTGGACTCACTTTGTACTATTTCTAGCAGTCTGCAAAGGCCCAAAATTTGCAGCAGATGAAATAAGCTGAGGACAAGGAGAGAGATTGGGAGGATGAGGGGAAAACTGTGACATTTTAAAAGCAGCTGAAAAAGCTGAACAGGAGAGGATTAATCGGGACTGTTCCTGCCAAACTGGGACAATTGGAGTGTATGTCACCATCACAGGGAAATTATTTCCAGAAATAATTAAAGCCTCCAGAACAATGCCTCTCATTCAGATCTGCATCCCAATACGCATGCTGCTGAATGTAATGTTGTGCTGAAGGATAACATCTGCATTCAAACATGCATGCAGATGTGCCTCAAAATGTGGACATCATTTTTCAGTGCTGCATCGCCTTCAGTGAAGTTAGACATCTGGGTGCAAGAGGAGCACTGTCTTGGCAGCAAGAACACTGTCCCTCTCCCTCCCCCCCCCCCCATATATTAATCTGAGGGGGTGATTCTACCATCAAGAGTCAAGTTTCCTTGTTCTGTTGCTGCATTTCTTCCTCATTACATCTGCCTGGGTTCCCATTGGGTTGCATGGGTGGCTTCAAACTGTTTTCTTATAAAACCTGTTCTACTCTTTTGATGCCTGCTATCCAATTGCAATATAGTACCCCCCCCCTTATTTCCTCACCCTGTTTGTCAGTGCAGTTTCTTAAAAGGAAAAGAGGCAAAAAACCCAATATGCCCACCATAATAAAACACAGTGAGGTAATCTGCTTAACTGAGAGAAGTCCTTTCAGATTATTAACAGATGAAATCTAGAAAGTGTAGCATTTCAAAGCTGCCAAGCCCTTGGTGGAATATTTTACATTCCAGTGGGTTCATCTGTTTAACAGTCAACATTTTGCTGTGTGTATTAACCTTGAATACATATGCTTTTGGTTTTGGCTCTTTATTGGCTTTGTTCTTTATTACCACACTTTCCTTATTACAGACATATAGGAAATCATAACTGAAATGATAGGCCTATTTTATTGTATGGCACAAATAGAAATAAATATTTCCTGCTTTTATCTTTGGAACATACATGGGTAAAATAAATAAATAATGCACATGTAGTCCTAAATGTGGAGCACATCCGTTTTCATGCATTCATTCATATTTCCCCCCTGCTGTATGTTTAATTCAGGCCATGCTCATCGTAATGAGTAAGCTCCCCACACTCGATCTGCAAGAAACAAAGCTTCTCATAGCTGGGAAAGTAATTGCTCCACTTTTGCATCATATCCTACAATGGGAGGTTTTATATATATTATAAGTAGACCTCTGCCTTCTTTACTATAGACTATTTATTTATTTATTGCACGTATATCCTGCCTTTCCCAAAATGGCATCCTAGATGGCTTGCATTGCCTTCCTCATCCTTCTGTTCCACTTAATATAATGCAACAGCATGCCACAACCCAACACTTTAAATAAATGCCTATTGAATGCAGTTATATATTTGTTTAATTTATATCCTGCCTTTCTCCCAGCATCAGAACCAAAGTGGTTTACAACAATGCAAAACAAAACTCAGCTAAAACTTTACAAATGTTTAAAAAATAAGCCAATAGTTAAAACTATTTAAAGCATATTTAAAGCATAATGGAAAAGATAAAAGCTCAGCATGCCCCATTAAAAACACCCTTCTGCCACATGATTTAAGAATCAAAGGCATGACAAAATAAAAAAAAGTCTGTCTCCTGATGGAAAGGCAGCAGAGCGCAGACCAACCAAATCTCTTGTGGGAGGGACTTGCTTTTTGTTGTTGTTTTTATGTGCCTTCAAGATGATTTTAACTTATGATGACCCCATCATAGAGTTTTTCTTGGCAAGATTTGTTCAGAGGTGGTTTGCCATTGCCCTCCTCTGAGGCTGAGAAAGTGTGACCTACCTAAGATCACCCACAAGGCTAAAAAGTGGAATTAAAGCAGAATGATGCACCTATGGCTGAACCTTACCAGATGACACCATGGCTGAACTGTAACTCACCTGTCTTCCATCCATGACTATCACACACCTTTTCATTGATGCACTTCCTCCATCACTTTCTGCCAGTATCACTGCTGTTGCATTATATTAGTATGTGATAATGTCTGGGCTGCAGTCTCAGCATTGGCCAGTCATGTGGTGTCAGTTTTCTCCTTTCTCTTACCCCCCCCCCCACCATTATTTCCAATCAGCCTGGATTTTTTAAACTTTATTCCCCCCCCCGACATATATTACATTGCCACAATTCCTGCACCCAAGGTGTGTGTTTCCTTTCATTAGCATGGTAGTGATGAGAATGGGGCCTCGTATGATCATCGTCTCAGTGGGTTTCCATGGCCAAATGAAGATTTGAACTATCGTCTCTTGGAGTCGAGTCCAGCATTCAGACCACTACTCCCTAGTTTGCTTATACATAATATTTTATATCTAAACCAGGGGTGAACCAAGCCTGGTCTTGAGACTGCAGATGGTCTTTCAAGGCTGGTTTTTCTGCCCCCCCCCCCCAACTCTCCAGACATTCCCCTTTCTAGCAAAAAATAGATGCCTGCTTTGGAAGCCCTCGCACAGTGTTTAACACAAAAATGTGAGTTTTTCAAAACCAGAAGTTGATATCTAGTTACTTTGGTTTGTTTTGTGCACTGGGGCGTGGGGAGAAAATGAGCATCCAGACCCTTCATAGTTGCCCCCTTCAAAAATGAGCAGACTAAAGCCTAATGGAAGCCAAGCCACCAAGTGCAGATCTTCTACCCTTAATTGCAAACATCTGTGTTTCTTCTGAACTGAAGAGAAAACTCTGTTTATTCTCAGAGGCACTCTTTTCTTAATTATTATTAACACACTCCAGAGATAACCTTGGCTTAACAGAGTCCAGGTATAAGACATAACGTGGGTTGAGTTCTACTTATGCATATATCTTCCAAAGTTTCATATAGAAGTGTCTGGTATGGTGGAAGACAGGATGGGATGTTAAGGTTAAAAACTTATGAAAGCAGATACATGTGCTTCTCAGTGGCATTTGTTCCTCCCAGGAGAAAGTCTTTATAAACATTTCAAAGCATCTGCAGTTCTTTGACCTTCCTTTTCTGTTCAATTTCTTCTTTAAAAAATAAAAAAGCTCCCCAAGGAAATTAAGTACAAAAAGCTACATTAATAGAGCATTAGAGGTAAGGTTACATGTTAAAAGTCTGGCAGTTGAGAGATGATTCCCATGACAGTTCTGACTCTGTCACCTTGTAGATACACATGATGCCAGGAGAATATGTGTATATGCCCAGAACATTTTAGTCTATCTAGTCTTTTCTTTGGTTTACAGACTGTATTGTTGTTAGGAACTGACTTTAAAACAAAAACCAAAAACCAAATGCAGTTTTGCAGAATATTTATGCACTAAGAGCAGTCATGGATTCATCTGAAATGAACAACATAGAAGTATATTGTACAGATTACAGTGTGGAAGAATTCAAAGACATAACTGCGTTAGTCTGGAAAATCAGTATGCAAAGGAGTCTAGTAGCACCTTTGAGACTAAGTGAAAGAAAGAAGGTGGTAACATGAACTTTTGTAGACTTGAGCCTACTTCCTCAGATGCATAAGGTGGAGTGGAGAGTCCAGAGACAGATCTATATAAGCTGCTTGTGTGTGAGAATGTAGATGTAAATGGAAAAGCTTGCAGGTATGGAGATGAGGTGACAAGTTTATTTTTAATGATGGTCATTGGGGGACAAAAGCAGGAGGAAGGATGTTGCCTAAAGCCAAGGAGAATAGATAACCATATTGGAGTATTGGAATATAGTGTGAGAGCCTGAGAGGAGATGTGAGGAACTGATCAAAGGTGCCCTCATTTGGATGGAGGGTTAGATAGTGTTGGAATGTGTGTAGTGTGCCAGGAAACAATTATCTCTGTTCAACACACTGCTGATGGACTGGAGTCTGTAAGTAAGCAAAATTTATTCGGTCATTGACCAGCAAAATCAAAAATTATTAGTACAAGGGTACAAAAGTCTCAATAAAAGTACAAAGTCACAATAAAAATAGGTCAATTCCTAAACACGATTGTAAGACATTAAAAATAAAATAATAATGAAATAAAATTCGTAATATCTTAGAATATTAATTAGTTCTAATCCAGTGTCTTCCACTGTTTCTCCAGAGATTCTGTTGCTTCCCTTCAGACTATACAAGGTATACAAAATTATCCTTGCTAATTCCCAGTGCTCTTATATGTAAGCTTTATATCCACAGTATACCTAAATTAGGAACAAACAGACTGAAGCGATGACCTCGACGGAAAACAATGATTTCCAGTCATAATAATACTAATCTGTATTGACAACTTTGAGGACTCAGCGTACCTAGGGTCAGAATCATTACTTCCTAAGTTCTATCCCTGGCTGGAGTCTGTGATACATTCAAATTCTGCTATTTCATCTAAAATTTTCACACACAAACCACTTATATAGGTGTCTCTGGACTCTCCACTCCACCCTGTGCAGCTGAGGAAGAAGACTCAAGTCTACAAAAGCTTATGCTACAACTTCTTTTGCTCAGTTAGTCTCAAATGTGCTACTAGATCTCTTTGCATGCAGATTATAATGTAGAAAAGTTCCTTTGGGTACTATAACTCCCAGCATTCTGAAGCCAGCATGGTTTTTGTGGAACTGTGAGGAATGTAGTCTGAAAAGTAACAAAAAGTAAGTTGTGGCCTTCTGAGAGTTGTAGACAAGACACACACACAAAAAAAGCAACTTTGAGTGGATGACCTATGTTGGAAACTGGGCAGGAGAAATGTGTCCCTGTTGATTCTTGTTGACCTAACAACATTGTCTCTTGCTGTCTTTTGAGAACACTGACTCTGGGACCTGAAGGCACTACTTTCCAATGACTTCATTCTTTCCTGGAGGACTAAGCCCAAAAGGTGGTGTTGGGGGGTTCTCCTTTGATGCCTTAGCTTTGGCCTTTGAAGTCCCTTGGGGTTCCACTTTGTCCTCCATGCTATTTTACTGACACATGAAACCGCCAGAAGATGCAGTAAGCTGATGCCACCCAACTCTGTTTTCCCTTACCACCTAAATTCATGGAAGCTGTCTCAGTTCTAAACTAGATCTTGTTGTCAATAACAGATTGGATGAGGTTTTTTTTTTTTTTTTTTTTTTAAAACACCCTGAAGTTTAATGCAGATGAAGTAGAAGGGTTTTTCTGATCAGTCAAAAAGGCAATCTGGGAATAGAGATTCAGCCAGTGCAGGATGGAATTACAGTTCCCCTGAAAACACATGTCTGCATTTGGATGTACTTCTGGAATGCATTCTGATCCTGGATGCTCAGAATTCTGCAGTGGTCAAAGGTGCATCTGAATAGTTTAAAGCTAGTGATTACTTCAAAAGGCAACACTCCTGGAAATCCAGCACTGGAGTAAGATTTCTTAATACTGCTACAACTGAGTAGCTGCAGGTCTGAGGAATGTGCAGTTCTCCTGTACTCCGGACATGTGCTCAAATGTTTGGACTGATCCCACAACCATTCCCATTGGGTGGTTTTCAGATGAGGCTTTTATTGTTCAATAGCTGTGCCTTAAACAAGAAGGGCAATCCAGACAATGTCCTCCTAGATTTCTAACTTTTGTTCCCCCAATGGTTTTTCCTTCTATTTTCTTTCTCTAAAAAATAAAATCTCGTAAGGTAAAGTGGAATAGTTGCCCAATATCTTCTGAATGGTTCAGCTAGTGGCCCACTATCTGAAGCAGCCCTGGAAGCTAACCCACTATGATTGTTTCTTTGTGTCAACGTGGCAGATTTCTTCTTCCCCTATGTTGGCTTCCCTTAACCTGAAAAGATTGTTAGCTTTAAATTCACTCCTAGTTGAAACTTTTGATTCAGGCAATTGTTAGAATCTGCAATCACAATCTTACTGTATAGAAATCTGCTTGCACATAGGTACAAAAGCTCCCTTAGTTATGCCTAGAAAGGCATAAGTAGTTGTAACTCACTTGAAGGTCCTATTGATTTACTTGTTGGTCTACTCAAAATATGTATAAGTCCAAATTCAAACTGTTTTGTTAGTATTGTTTTTATCAGAAACATTAAAGAGCCTCACATTCCTCCTAGTTTTAAGTTCCTGTGATATTTTTTCATCATTCCACCAGTTTAAAATATGCATTTTAATAAATTAGTGAGAAACCTCATTGCTGATTAGCAGCTCTATTTGTGTTCATTGTTTTGGTTTTAATAAAGGAATCAAATACAGGCATTCCTTCCTGAAGCAACAGCTGCCAAAGTGGTTTTGTTCAGGCCACAGTGGAGAGGGGGTAAATTAAAAGAAAGACGATTGGGACAGCTGTGCATGAGTGTAGGTGGATACCTCATTCAGCGATTTTGTAAGAATAATAGTTGTGGCGATAGTATTTATGAGAAGGATTTATTGGACAATTTTGCAGCACACATATGGGAAGAGTCACCAGAGCCATTTATTCCTAGCAAAGGGGGTCAACCGATTCCAGCAATGCAATTTTTTAATATAACAAATATCTTTTCTGACATGCAATAGGCATACAAGCCTGACAATCACAGCGCTCTGCACAATGAGCCGATGAGATGGATATCTTTCGAAGTTTTACCTTTCAGTGCTCTCTCTTCCCATCATAATTGCAAACAACAAGCCCCTAAATTCAATAGACTTGAGAACCCAAATGCAGCCACACAAATCAAAACAACTCTTGGAGAAATTAGGTTATCATTCATTAGCTATCTATCATTTGGCCACTGGTAGGCTGGCAGGATATGAGGGCCATTTAATTAGGCCCAGCACCACTCTTTGGTGTGAAAAGGCTCTCAAAAGCTTCAATTCCCCACAGCTTCACAGCGGGAAGTTGTTGGCGATAATTGACATAGGATTTCCTTGTTAACCAGCAGCAGACATGCTGGATTAAAGCGACAGAGATCTCGAGAAGAAAGTGAAAAGAGATAAGACAGGGGGCTCGGAAAGACTTCTGCTTATTTTGCACTTGAGGATGATGAGCAAATAGCAATAACAAACTGGAGAGCTGCTCCCCGCACATAAGGCCTCTCCACTTATCAGGCCCATTTCAGCTTGACTGATCAAAGATTGACTTCCCTTAAAATAACACGGGGCCTGGGGTTTGTTAGTTTATTAAGCTGCAGGTTTTATGAATTATCACCGTTTTAAAGATGGATTGCAGCTTATGTGAAGGAAGAGAGGATTATCGTGTTTTCATCTAAACAATTATAAAATATCACAGCTGAAAGCTTGCTTGCAAATGACATCATTTTCCCTCTGCAAACTAAACAGGGTCATTGTAGGCCTTCATACACAGGGCTCCAACAAGTGCACCACTTTCCAGTGGAAATTAACTCTGCTTTTGAGAAGATGATAGCATGGAAATATATCGCTAACATGGGATGCTTGTGCAATTTGAAAGGGAAGTGTGTTTCATTTTGGAACAGAACCATTCAGGCCTTGCTTAGTGGAAGAATGGGGGAGGGAGGGGATGTGGCCCTATTGAGATGTTTCCTAAAATATGCTTCTGATAAATGATACCGAAGCTGATCCACATGAGTATAGTTAAAATGAAAATGTCTCCTTTAGAGCAGAGACAATTATTGTATATCACTTAATAACTTAACCTTACAACAGCACATGTGGTATTAATAAAGATCCCAAAGCAGTAAAACCTTGTTACGGTATTTCCTCCTGAGTATTTTTTGGACATATGTGGATAAGGTTGCACGCACAGACAGAATATAAAAGCTTAGAACATTATATATAATAAAGCCAAGATTCCCTTGAACTGGCAAAATTGGAAATTCTAATTCAACTATTGCACATAAAACCAAGTCTAACGTGAGTAATGAGCCCTATAATGATGTGATTCACCAAGAATACCAATGTTATGGCTGTAAATACAAAACATTGTATTCCATACTTTTAAAATAACAGTACAGTCTGAAAAATGAACTGCTGGTCAACTAAGCTACCTCTTAAAGTTTTAGGAACAAATCTCACCTTGGCTTGCTTTATTCATTTTAATTTTTACTTTGTGGGAGTTTCCCACTCACATAATCAATATATTGTCTCTGACATGGCTGTTCACATGTCAGCTGCAGAAAGTCATCTCCAACATTCAGTCTGAGACGATAAGAGAAAAGTCAGATATAAAATAAAATGAGAACTATGTGGATCATGTCATATAGTTTATCTACTAAGTGACATAGGTAGCTCTGGACTCTATTCCATCTGGGTGGAGTCAGAGGCCTAAATCCCATTATTAGTGCCAAGTAGAGTAAGCCCATTAAATGATAATATTAAATAAGTCCTAACATTAAATCAGTATTTATTAACATTCACTGGTTCAGCTAGTCTACCCTACCTAACTACACCTTGGATTTAGGAGTTTTCAGTGCATGTTCTTCAACAAAGTGAGATAATCTACTGTATATACTGGACTATAAGTCGTCTTCATGTATAAATTGAGAGCAGGTTTGGGGGCCAAAATTATGGATTTTGATATAACCCATGTATAAGTTGAGGGTAAAACTTAGGGGCATGCAACAAAGGATGTAAAGTATGAAGGAAAGGAATGTCATGCCAAAGCACACTGCTATTTTCCCACCCAGACATTCAAAAAGTTCAGGAGCAGCACCACAGTGGAAGGAGTAGAGGGTGGTTGGTGTTTCTTTTAGGTTCTCTCAGGATGGCCTAAGCTGTTACCTTTTGCCAGTCTACTCAGAGAAGAGGATGGTTCATTTTTTGATAAGAGTTAAGGTACATTGACCCATGGATAAGTCAACCTAGGTTTTTCAGGTCTGTTTTTTTAATTTTAAAAATTAAAATAGACTTATACATGAGTATGTGTAGTAGTTCTTGTTTAGTGTCCTGTCTGGTATGTTGTCAAATCTCATGTTTCTTAAGCCACACCAGTCACTCTTTCAATAGTGCTGCGTTTCACCATGATAGAAACAAAAGACTAGTTTTTACCGGAAGGGTATTCTGTTATAGCATTTGTCATTTACAATATATTTTGAGGATATTAAAAAAGAATAGTCCTTGGCAGGAGGGGACATATCAATGATACTCACCAGTAGGCAGGAGGAATGGGGATTAGGAGAAGCCCTGAGTGTCAGGGCTATGCAGGCAGGCATAATCCCATTTCAGGAAGATGTGAGGATTGAGCAAGAGCAAATTCTTAGTAATTGTGAAAACCTTGCATCCTGCTTAGATTGCAACTGCATCCCACTGGCAGTATGAATCCCACTAATTGAGAACCATTATCAAAAACATTAAGTTAAAAGAGTAAAAAAAAAAAAAAGACAGCCTAATTAAAAGACTGTCCTCTGCTTGTAGCATGTTCTATATAGAACAATCTTATTTTCATCCAGATTTTGGAGTATAGCTAGTTTCTTTTTATCTTCCCCCTACCTCCAACATGAGAGCAGAAAGTAGAAAAGACTAATTCAGATATATATTTGGAAGAGATATGATTCTTTCATTTACAAAGGTAATGAATAAAATCCTAATGGAACAATGCATATGCTTTTAATGTTTAGAATCCTAAGAATGATTCAGTGTATCTTCCGAAACCTTAAATATATATATATCCAGTGTTTCACTCATATATCAGGCAATCTTGTAACAGAATAACAACACAGTTTAAGGCAGTGGAAGATTTATTGTTTGGTTGCCATATGACTCTCCTGACAACTAATAAATGCATTATATTGATGAAGTGAACAAGTCTCTATCTGGTCATTTTCAACTTGAAACTAATAACCACCATCATGAAATCAGGCATGCAATAGACGAGGTTAAAATGGAGTTCATCAAATAAATCATTCAGGAATTTTTCTGTTTCTTTCCCAAGACACGTTGCACATCTGTTTGGTGAAAGGACGAAAGAAGCAATATTTCTTTGATCATCATCATCATGATCAGCATCATGTCTTTCTCCCTCCTCCTCTATTTTTGTATCTCGGAGGGCTTTTCATGGACCTAATTCTAAATGTATAGTATTTCCACAAATCTGGATCTTTTTCAAGTGAGTTTAGGTGTTTAATTTGCTTCCTACTGAGCACACAATTCCAACCAAAATATACATTTGGGGTTAAAAATTGACATATGGCATCAAGCACTAAAGAAATAAGGAGGCAGTAAAATTCATGTCATACAATGTAATTTATACTGAAGGCCCACACTATTGGGGAAGAAGGGATGTGTGCTAGAACCAGGGGGGAGGGTCCACACAATAGAATTAAAGCAGTTTGAGACCACTTTAACAGCCGTTACTATATCTTACAGAATCCTGGGGTTTGTAGTTTGGCAAGGCACCAGAACTCTGATAAACCAGGTTCAGCAAAATACAAATCTCAGGATTCTGGAAGGAGCCATGACAGCTAAAATGGTATCAACCTACTTTAATTCTTCAGTGTAGATACATCCAGGGAGAGGAATTACATGTAAGTAGTTGATGCATCTGAGGAAGTAGACTCAAGTCTATGAAAACTCATGCTACCAGCTTCTTTCTTTCAGTTAGGGCCTTTGCAGACTGCCAGAAATAGTGCACATTAAATTGAGGCACTGCCCTGGCTCAGTGCTAGGGAATCATGGGAACTGTAATTTATTGTGGCACCAGAGCTCTCTGATGGAGAAGGCCCAATGTCCCAGAAAAACATACAATTCCCATGATTCCCTAGCACTGAGCCAGGGCAGTGCCTCAATTTAATGTGCACTATTTCTGGCAGTCTGCAAAGGCCTTTAGTCTCAAAGGTGCTACAAGATCCCTTTGCATAGTGATGTACAGTATCTGTTTGCATGCACAATTTTCTGGCTGGGGGAATGTACTGAAGAAATTAACTTCTTTATTTGGTTTGTTTTGGGGGATGTTTTTTAAAAATATATTTTTAAGCCATAGGTGGTTGAATCCATGGATGCAGAATCCGTGGGTATGGAGTGAAAAGTGTAACTGTTCTCCCAGGATGAGTAACAGATTAATGTCTGAAGTGCTGGACGTGGAACATAGAAACTCAATTCAAATTCCATTCTAGACATGGAATTTTTCCATGTGACCTTGAGCCATTACTGGTTAAGAGCAAGACAGGATTTCTATAAAATCATAATTCATTATGTAAAATCATTATTTACCCTGGTGTGGTGAATGAAACAAAAATGCTTACAACTTTTATCACACTTTCTAGTGCTACTGCTTTATCACACCTCCTGCACACTACCACTTGCATGTCTCACCTTCCTTTCATCTCCTCTCACTTCATGATGTCACACCTGCCTTCTCTTGATCTTGCACCCACCTGCTCCACCTCCCTCCAGCTCACTTGCTTTGTCTCACTGTCATACTTCTTTCTCTTGGAGCCACAGGTAGACCTCCACTCTGCCTTTCTTTACTTCACTATGATGCTGCCTGTATATCTTCTAAAGGAGCAGCAGCTGCACAAAGTAGTCGGTGCTGCTTTAAAAAGAGGGCATGAAAGCATGCAAACGAAGGCAGTGTTGCTATTGAAACAAAGAGACGAAGAAAATAATCCAAGGTGGAATGGTAGGCAAAGTGAAGTGGAGAAAACATGGCAATAATGGGAATGGCCCAGGGAGTCAGAATGAACTATCTTTAAGTGGGAATTATGCCCAGAGGAACTGGTGAAATGAGTGGGTGTGACAATTTGGATTTTTGGTATTCTGAGCTCTTTTCCAGTATTTGGAGCTTATCACACAGATAATAAAACTGGGTTACCTGAGCTGGCTTAAAATTTAAAATGGGCAGCATCTTGATGTTATCAGAAGGATTTAGCTGCCGAGATCACCTCCTGAGTCCATCCTGGCTTGCAGGGGTGCTCAGCGTGCCTCTTTTTGAAGCCGGGAGTTTTCCAGCTTAAGGAAATAGCCACCGGAGCAGCCCTGGGAGCAGAGATGGACCTGGGCTAAACCTGGGCAGCAGATTTGGTGGCTAAATCCTTCTGATAACATCAGGATGCCACCCATTTTAAAATTTTAAGCCAGCTCAGGTAAGCTGGTTTTATTATCTGTGTGATAAAGTTGTATAAGTTTTGCCTGGAATAAGTAGTATAAAATAATTCCTGTGGAATTTTGTGGCTTGTGGTATCTCTTTCACCTAGTCTTGTATGACTGGTGAATCTTGTGGATATGGTTATCTGGAAAACTGGTGTTCTGGGTTGTTTTTCAGAATTTAAATATTTGGCTTGGAACAGGTACAAGAAGACAGTTCCTGAAGAGTTGTTGTGGTTTGTTGCATGGTTACCTCATGTGCAGTTGGTGAATTTGGGTAGTATGTATAAGTTTTGCCTGGAATAAGTAGTATAAAATAATTAAAATTCCACAGGAATTATTTTATACGGAGGTACTTGCAGTCACAGGCCCGAAACCAGATCTGGGAATACAGTCTCCAGTCCTGGATGGAGTCACACTCTCCTCTAAGGACTGTGTTCGCAGTCTGGGGGTACTTCTAGATTCATCGCTTCACATGACTAGTCAGGTGAATGCGGTGGTCAGGAGTGCCTGTTATCAGCTTCGGCTGATACGCCAACTGCGCCCTTATCTGGACATGAGGGATCTGGAAATTGTGGTACATGCCCTGGTAACCTCGCGACTAGATTACTGCAATGCACTCTACATGGGGCTACCCTTGTGCCTAACCCGGAAACTTCAACTGGTACAGAATATGGCAGCCAGGTTAATTACAGGAACATCAAGGAGGGAGCACATAACACCTGTGCTGAAATCCCTCCACTGGCTGCCAATTAGTTTCCGGGCGCAGTACAAGGTGTTGGTTTTGACCTTTAAAGCCCTACATGGCTTGGGTCCATCCTATCTTAGGGACCGCCTTTCCCCATATGAACCCCCCCGCACCCTTCGGTCCTCTGGGAGGAATCTGCTACAGCCACTAAAAACTAGGCTGTCTCAGACCTCCCAGAGAGCCTTTTCTGCGACCGCTCCCAGATTATGGAATGGCCTGCCGGATGAGATCCGTCTAATTACCACTCTTGCTGCTTTTAAGAAAGCAGTAAAGACGGATCTCTTCCGGCAGGCCTTCCCGGAATAACTCTCAGCCTAGGGATGGGTCCCTGACTTGTAAATTATTGTCATTATGTTTTTAATATTGTATTTTAATTGGTCATTTATTTAATTCTGTTTTAAGGGGATGGGAGGGTGGGACTATGGGATGATGGAATGTTTTTAACTTTGTTCTATTTTAATATTGCTGTACCCCGCCCCGATTGCCGCGCAGAGGGGCGGGTTATAAATAAAAATTTATTATTATTATTATTATAGTATGGCCAACTTGAAGTTGGCTTTTGGAAATGTTTTATTCTGTTCCAGATGGTTTCTGGGCATTAAAGAGTTAATATAAGCAGGGACCACCTCCTCCCATACAATCCTCCCCGCACTCTCCGGTCCTCTGGGAGGAACCTTCTGCAGCCTCAAAAATTGAGGCTTGCGACGACCTCCCAGAGGGCTTTTTCTGCTGTCGCCCCCAAACTCTGGAACGACCTGCCAGACGAGATCCGTCAGCTGACACCCTTAGCTTCAAAAAGGCTGTTAAGACGGATCTCTTCCGGCAGGCCTTTCCAGATTAATTATCCCAGCCTTGGGCTTCTGGGTCCCCTCGGGTTATCCGGCTCCCTTAGGTTACCCAGCCTCCTTTATCTCTCTCGTGGCCCCATCATTCTGATGGATGAGGAATGTTTTGTGAGGCTGGCCGGGTTTTGTTTTGTTTTGTTTTGTTTTGTTGGTCTACAAATGTTTTTATAAATGGTTTGATTATTTTAACTATGAGATGTTTAATACTGTTTTAAGGGGGGGTGGGTTGGTCTTAGGGGTTATATTGTACGGGTTTTTTATGTAAGCCACTTGGATTGTCTCTTTCAATAAGCGGGATATAAATAAATATTATTATTATTATTATTATTATTATTATTATTATTATATTTGAAATGTTTCCATTCTAAAATATTTTTGTCAAGCATAGCCAACACACCCCAATAGTTCTGATATATAGCTCTTTAAAAAATAGCCTGTCCTGTTCTGTTCTATTTAGGTTTTTACCCATAGGCAGTGGAATATCCTAATCAGGGGCATCACTAAGGGGGTCTGTGGGATACAAGCCACACCAGGTGACATCCTAAGTGGGGTGTGACACCACTGCTCCCCAAACATCTGCCTTTGGGCATATATGGACTCAGTCATTTGCCTGCACCTCTTTAAAATGGCTGAAGAGATGGCATGAGTGGGGCAAGGCTCAGTGGAAGGAGAAAGGAGAGGCCCCAAGCTTGGAAAAACAATCAAATTTTAACATTTAATTTTTAAAAAATATTTGTTTTTTAAAATAAAAATGTTTATTCTTTCATTTTTAAAAAAAAAAATAACATCATAATTTCATGTTAACCACATGTAACTATGTACATGTAAATACATGTAGGCTGTGTGTATGATATTCTAATTTGAAGGTATAATTTTAATTTTTCTAGTTGTTTATGTCACAACTATTACCATTACATTCAATGATATACAGGAATTGCAATTTATTAGTAACATTAGTACAAAAAGCATTACCAAAAATGCCTCCTAAAACGCAAGAGAGTGCGCAGTCCTTAGAGGACTTGCTAAAAAATTTTCAAAAAGAAATATCTCAGGAACTAAAGGAGCACCGTAAAGAATCAAATGACAATTTAAATAAAGGGTTAGAGAAATTTGAGAAAACATTGGAGGGCCTAACAAAGGAAATGTCAATACTGAAAAAAGAGCATAAAATTATTAAGGAAAAATCTCTTCAGTTAGAGGCAATTATGAAAAAGTTAGTGGAACAACAAAAGGAGGAAGAAAACCAAATTTTAATCCAAGAGCTGAGATACAGAGAGAAATTTTAAAACTGAGAGGACTTTCAGAGGTTGGCAATGAGGACCTTTATGGTAAGTTTATACCGGCGCTGGCAAACTTCCTAGAGGTTGCCGAGGATTATATAGAGATGGAAATTGATGCTCTTTTCAGAATTAGTTCCGAGGTGGCAAAGGAGAAAAATTTGCTGCGGGATGTGATTATCAGGTTTACAAGAACAAAAATTAGGGACGAGGTCCTACAACGTAGTTACAATAATGCGCTGCAAATTGATGGACAAATGATTAAAATCTATAAAGACATTCTGGCTGTCATACTAAGAAGGAGACAAAATTATAGACAACTGAGTCTCTTTCTAATAAGAAATAACATCAGATACTCTTGGGACAAGTTAGAAGGTTTAACCTTTAAGTATAATCAAAAAAGGTTTAGAATTAATACCAAACAAAAAGCTGAAGACTTTCTCAAGAGAAACAAAAGTGATAAGGATAAGATTGATGAGAGCCAAGATACTAGCAATAAGGACAAAGGAAACACTCCGCTAGATTCTGACGCTGCAGTGGACTGAAAGTTTGTGAATTATATTGCTTTGGTATCTCATTTGGAAGGTGTTTATCTGATTGGCAATGACTTTTTCAGCTAATAATCTATTTAGTGCGATAGTTTTTTTCCTTTTTTTCCCCCTTTTTGTTCCTCTCTCTTTTTACTTTCTCTCGCTCTATTTTATGAATAAAAAGGTCATGGATAAAGGTATTAATGTCCTCTCATGGAATATAAAAGGAATAAATAACATTCATAAGAGAAGTAAAATATTCCACTATTTGGAAAAAAAGAAATTGGAAATAATTTGCCTACAGGAGGTTAAAATTAAAAAACAAGATATATTCTACACCAAAAACTTTAAGTTGGGAAAGAATTTTTGTTCGTTAAATGATAAAAGTAAGTCAGGCGTAATCTTGTATATTAATAAGAACATTCCAGCTAAGGAAATTTTTAAGGACAATGAGGGTCATTATATTGCTGTCAAAATCTCTTCGGGGATTGGTCCATTGTTGATTGTGGGGATATATGCTCCAAATATAGGAAGAAAAAAATTCTTTAAAGAGCTACATATAGTATTAAATAAGCACACTTACGAACGAGTCTTTATCATGGGGGACTGGAATGGGGTAATTAACCCTATAAAGGATAGATCAATTAAAAACAATCGTAATAAGGGTTACGGTAAACTACCAACAACTTTCTTTTATATGAAAAAGAATCTGGATCTACTTGATGTTTGGGATACTTTATACCCTGGGAAATCAGGTTACACTTTTTATTCATCATATTTTACATCTTATTCGAGATTGGACATGTTCTTTGTCTCTTCTTCATTATTTACAAAACTGAAGGACATATCTATTGGTGCTAGGATTGAATCAGACCACAGTCCAATTATATTAAATATAAGCCTTGGGTATAGTCAATTTAACTGGAGGTTGAATGTCGACCTCCTTGGGGATGTAGAGGTATTAAAGCAAATTAAAAGTTGTGTAATAAATTATTTCAGGGAAAATTGTTCAGAAGAAATAAAAAGTAAGACAATTTGGGATGCGCACAAAGCGGTCCTTAGAGGTTTTTTTCTAAAAAAATCTAAAGAGATCAAACTTTCGCGAGAAAAAGAAATTAATAATATAGAAGGTAAGATAAAAGGTATTGAGGAAGAGTTAATGATTGAACCATCCTCCAAAAATCTTCTTAGTAAATTAGAATTCTGGAAGCTTAGACATAAATCATTATTGAATAAAGAAGTAGAACTTAAATTGAGGAAGAAGCGTAAACTGAAATTTGATTTAGATAATAAGATAGGCAAGTGGCTAGGAAACAAGATAAAATATAATACAGAGACAACTACAATTTCTGAAATAACTGATGAAAAAGGGAAGGCTACCCTTCAAGATGACATCCATAATAAATTCTTAGGATACTTTGTTAATTTGTATAAAAAAGAATTAATTGAGCAGAATGATAACAAGATATCAAAAGAATTTTTATGGAATATGGATTATATGAAACTAAACGAGTCAGAAAGGAGTATTTTGAATAAAAACATTACAATTGCTGAGGTTAAAGAGGCTATTCAAAAACTTAAATTGAATAAATCTCCTGGTCCGGATGGATTTATTCCAGAATATTATGTTAAGTTATCATCATCTTTATCAGAACACTTGAAGAACACCTTTAATGACATCATATTAGAAGGTATTCCAGACACATGGAAATGTGCTGATATTGTTGTAATCCCAAAAGCAGGCAAGGACCCACCTCTGATTGAGAATTACAGACCCATCTCATTGCTGAATACAGATTACAAGATATTTATGGGCATTTTGGCGAACAGATTGAAAGAAATCTTAAAGAACAAAATACAGGAAGAACAATCAGGTTTCCTTCCTCAAAGGCAAATTAAAGATAATATTAGAATGGTTATTGACATCCTAGAATATTATGAACAACATAACGAAAATAAATTAGCAATGTTATTATTAGACGCTGAAAAAGCCTTTGATTCGGTAAACTGGGATACTATGCTCATAATATTAGAAAAATTTAATTTTGGAGGAAAATTTATAAGCTGGATCAGAGCAATCTATTCGGAACAAAAAGCTAGAGTGGTAATCAATGGGAGGAGGTCTAAGGAATTTAACATCGGGCGTGGAGTTAGACAAGGCTGTCCCCTATCGCCTCTGTTGTTCCTTATAGTTATAGAACCTTTACTTAATAGGATTAGACATGAGAAAGAGATCAAAGGACTAAGAGTTAAAGGCTTTGAGTTTAAAATCAAAGCCTATGCAGATGATCTAATTATTTTTTTGGATGATCCTGTGATTGGTATTGAGACATTATTAACTATATTATATGAATTCGGCAAATATACTGGTTTCAAATTAAATACTAATAAATCTGTCATCATTACCAAAAATCTGTCTAAGAAGGAAATAGAACAATTAGAGCAAACATCATGTTGTAAAGTGGTAAAGAAGGCGAAATATCTGGGAATTAATATTTCTAGTAGAAACACGGAATTGTTTGATTTGAATTATGGTAAAATTTGGAATGAAATCAAAAAAGATTTAATGAAATGGTCTAGATTGAGATTGTCTTTCTATGGGAAAATTGCATTAATCAAAATGTGTGTATTACCGAAATTTGTCTTTCTATTTAATAATCTACCGATAATACATAATAATAAACCATTTCTGTTATGGAACAAAGAACTTAAAAAATTCTTATGGGAAGGAAAAAAACCCCATGTTAGGTGGAAGATTCTAACAGATAAGAAAATAAACGGGGGTTGTGATTTACCTAACCTTGAGCTATATTTTGATGCATGTGCTTTAACCTGGATTCAGGAGTGGATACAGCTTAGAAACAACAAATTGTTGGCGTTAGAGGGCCATGATCTAAGATTCGGATGGCACGCGTATTTGTGGCAGAATAAAACCAAAGTGCATCAAGCTTTTGGCCATCACATAATTAGGAAAGCTCTTATCATGGTATGGGAAAAGATCAAAATTGACTTCTATCAATATACGCCAGGTTGGCTTTCTCCAGCAGAAGCTTTGTTAAGTAGATTCAAAACTTCCCATTGCTGGTTAAAATATCAAGATATAATAACAATAAATAGACAAACCAGATGTGTAAAATTGTTAGAGTTAGGGGCTATTCAAAGTAAAGATCCAACGATTACATGGTTTCAGTACCACCAATTACAAGCATGTTTGTATAACGACCTTAAACAACAGAAATTTAATTTGACATCAAATGAGATAGACAATATAATTATAAAAAAGAAACCAAAACAAATTGCTAGTTTATATGGAATACTCTTACAACGGACGCTAGAAGACGAATTGGTAAAGGATCACATGATAAAATGGGCCCAAGACTTGGGATTTGAAATAAGCTTAGAGGCTTGGGCTAAAGCAAGAGCGGTAACATATAAATTTACTAATAATCAATTGTTTCGAGAAAACTACTATAAAATGGAAACAAGGTGGTATTTAACCCCGGTTCGTCTGGCAAAAATGTATAAAAACAATAACTTTCTCTGTTGGAAATGCCAGAAAGAGGTGGGAACCTGGTTACACATGTGGTGGTCTTGCCCTCTGATGCAAAAATTCTGGAAGATGATTCATAGTGTAATCTGTGATATACTTAACATAACTTTTGAGTGTATACCCCAGATTTACCTGTTAAACATGATTAAGGATGTAAGTGGTCTTAAAGGAAATTATAAATGGAAGATCCTCTTGTACATGGTGACAACCGCAAGAATTGCAGTTGCTAGTAATTGGAAATCTCAATTTTTACCAACAACTGGTAACTGGTTACAGAAATTATTGGATATTGTGAATTTAGATGAACACAATGTGGAAATCGGCGGCGATATTTGTAATAGTGTAAATAATATATGGAAACCTTTATATTCATATTGTGAGGAAAAGTGGGAAAGTTAAATGGAATAGGATATTACCAATATTAAGATGATTAATGACTATGGTGTAAACAGTAATATCAATAATACTAAATTCATTGTTTGTTTGTTTGTTTGTTTTATTTAGGCTTTATTGCCGCTATCTTCTCTTTTTTTTCTTTTTTTCTTTTAAGGATTAGCGGATGTATATAATATGTTTATTTGTTCTAGCAATGTATTAGACAATGAATTATATAGAAGTGGGTTTTAGATATAATTTAAGGATAATGACCTTTAAACTCGATATGTCTAAGCTATTAACTGGAAACTATCAGCCTTACACTCTATAATCTTATTTTTTTTTCTTTCTTTCTCCTTCTTTTTATTTTTTTTTCCATAAGCTGCAATGTATGATAAGGGAATGACTTATAGATATGTATGTATGTATGTATGTAGAAGTGCTTGTACTGAAATTTGTATCTTTATTTTTGCTTTAACAAAAAAAAAAATAAATGAAAAAAAAAAAAGCATTACCAAGCATTCTGTATGGTCTGGTATGGGAGGAGGTCAATGGAGGGTGACACCATGAATTATTGCACTGGGTGGTGCCAACCCTAACTACCCCTCATAAAATGAAACCTGATCTCCTTTTTCTGCATATCTAATAACAATGCACACTATTTATACATTCTACAAATCATGAAAAATAGCAGATTCCATGTAAACATAAATAATAATAATAATAATAATAATAATAATAATAATAATAATAATTTTTATTTATATCCCGCCCCTCTGCCAGGCAATCGGGGCAATGTACAACATTTCAAAACATGAAAACAAAATCAATTCAAATCCCATTCCTCCTTCCCACCCCCACCCACCCCCCCAAAAAACCAATCAAACTAAACAGATTAAATAACAATAATTAAACAATTAAACAATTAAACAATAAACAATTAAACAATAATTTAAAACCTGCCGGCGTTCTCCCCAGTTCCGTGCCGCCCACAGCTACTCCCGGCTGCCCCAGGTGATGGCAAGGGGCAAGAGAGTCCTTCAGGGGCCTGAGTCCTCCAAGAGCACCAGAGCGCCACCGGCGCCGCGTATAGGCAGTATTTCTCTTCCAAGGCTGCTCACTGTTGCCGATGGTCAGGGCTTGAGAGGCTTTGAAGGCTCAGCTCCCTTGGGGCCAGGTGTTCCAAGGCAGGAGGGGGCGAGGGAAGACTCTCACTGCCCGGCTCCTGTCCTCCAGAGTCCTCCTTCCAAGGCCTCCTGCTGTTGCCGATGGTCAGGGCTTGGGGGGCTTTGAAGGCTCAGCTCCCTTGGGGCCAGGTGTTCCAAGGCAGGAGGGGGCGGGGGAAGACTCTCACCGCCCGGCTCCTGTCCTCCAGAGTCCTCGTCCAAGGCCTCCTGCTGTTCTAATAATTGTATTCCAGCTCCCCCCCCCCCCCGCATTGTTGCATCCCATTTCATTCACCACTCTCTGTGCAGCCTTTTCAAAGAGCTCTGTGGAAAAAGACTTCACCTAGATTTTCCTAGAAAAGCCAGACTTTCTTGCAGAGTTGCAACACTAGAATAAGAAAATGGAGACTAGTATTGAGAGTCAATGGGTTATGTCTACCTCTATAACGGTTGACACAATCCATGCTAGGTGTGAGACTTCAAAGGAAGGAGCAGACTTGTCTCTTGGAAAATTGTTGGACAGAAGAGTGACTGTGCATTTTGTCTTACAACTTTGTTCCTTCAGGAGCTAGAGACTTGCATTTTTTAAAAAACATGTATGTTTGGGAACAAGGTCAGATTATCATCCAAGTGGGTACCAGGTGGCATAGCAAAATTGCCTCCATGCAAGGCTGTGACAGTGGCCAAGGCTAGCCATGTGCCTATTTCCCCTTTCATGTATTTGGCATCCACAGGAACTGATTGCCTAAACATAAACAGTTCCCTCCAGATTGGTCACACAGTATGTTCTATGCCAGGGGTAGGCAACCTAAGGCCCAGGGGCCGGATGCGGCCCCCTGAGGCCTTTGGACCGGCCCCAGGTGAGTCTTGCCGCTGCCGCCGCCACCGTCCCCCGTTGCCCCCCGCCGCCGCCGCCCGCCATGATGATATTGATTATTGTTCTTATTACTTGTTCTTGAGGTTTTCTTGGCAAAATCTCCACAGAGGTTTTGCCATGGCTTTTCTGGGGCTGAGAGAGTGTGCATGCATATTTTAATTTTTTTTTAATTTTTTTAAAAATTTTATTTTATTTTTTATTTTATTTTTTATTTTTGGTGCTTCGCCCCCCCCCCCCATTGTCTGAGGGACAGCAACCCGGCCCCCGGCTCAAAAAGGTTGCCTACTCTGTTCTATGCTGTCAAAGGATTCAGCTTAGAGCTGCCAGGGTGAACAATGGAGAGGGTTCCTATACCTTTCATAGTATTAATGTTGTGTGCTTGCAACTTATTTCCAACTTATGGCAACCCGAGCCCAGCATAGTGATTTAAGTGTTGGTCTACAACTCTGGAGACCAATTCCCGGCTTGTCCATGAAACCCACTGGGTGACCTTGGGCAAGTCACATGCCCTCAGCCTCAGAGAAAGGCAATGGGAAACCTCCTCTAAACAAATCTTGCTCTGAAAACCCGATGATAAGTTTGCCATTTGTTCAGAGATTTGTTCAGAGTTGGGTTCACTTTGCCTTTGCCTTCCTCCAGAACTGAAAGAGTGACTTTCCCAAGGACAGCAGCAGGTTTCCATGGCTGATTGGTGATTCAAACTCTGATCTCCCAGTGTCCTAACCCCAAACTCAAACCACTTCATCACACTAGTTCAATGGTAAAGAAGAGGGAAATTTTAGCAGGTATCATTTGTCATGCAACAAGGTAACAAGCAACACCTTCTATACAACTATTGAAGATACAGGAGCCCTCTTTAGTTTTTACTCTGGGAATCCTAGACTGGAACTAACCCCACACATGGTCATTTCACGGCTTTGGGTATGAACATCTAAATAGGGTCAGAGGCTTAAGAATGGGGAATGTGTGGCTTTCTCTGGACTATAGCTCTCACCTTTTATCATTGGCTGGGCTGGTGCAGGTTGATGAGAGCTGCATCAAGAGAGGCATACATTCATCACTCCCCCCCCCCCCCCGCAAAAAAATAAAAATAAAAATGAGGGATGCAACAACAGAATGATGAATATCCCTGTTGCTTACAAGTGGAGAGTTTTCTTTTACAAATGAAACTGTGGCCAGATTTCCTGCAATTTTTCCTTCCCCACCTGCTATAATCAACAGTATTTGACACCTGTTCAGAGAGTGCTTTCATGTCCAAATTTCTCTGCAAGACATGCCTCATTGATATACTGTATAGAGTACAGCTGCCTCAGGCAACTTCAAATTGCACACTCAGCCATGCAATACGTTTGTGTAGGTTTTCATCAAGTAAATCAGTGGGCTACTTTCTACTTGTCTTCCTCCTTTGCCTAGCTAATGTTGATCTTAATCTTTAATCTCCTTTATGGGCTATTTCTTCATCTTCTTTCAGAAGAGGTGGATTTGCAAGTTATGAGCATGCTGGAAAGTTATTTTGCAGAAGGGCAGCTCTGTTCCTTCCCAGCAACAGTTTCCAGCTGCACACTCCTTTCTTGCTGTCCAAGATAAAGCCTGGAAAAGGTTCCCCCCCCCCTTTTAGACTACAACTCCTAGAATCCTCAGCCAGCATAGCCAATGAAAGTTAACATTTCTAAGATGTGGTCCAGAGGGTGAATAGAACAAGTCAAAATAAATAAACACAACTGTGTAATAAGGACTGGTTGAGAGCTTCTTTCACTCTAATGTGGAGATATATATCTGTGTGGTGATTAGAATGTCCAGCTGGCCAATCAGGAGGCAGCTGAGGGCCAACCAATAGAATTCAAGCTGGGAGCACTTGAAAAAAAAAGTTGAGCCAGAGAGCTGTATTTCTGGGAGTTCCTGAGGGAACTGTAAATTTTGTTAGTTGGAGTCCAGACGGGAGGGACTCGGGACAGATACAGAACTCTAAGGAAGGGAGTTGCTGTTGTGTTGTATCCTGAGAGATATTGCTAGCCTAGGTTTCTGAAATATTAAAAGGGAATTGGAAACAAATGTTGTTTATATGTAATCAAGTGAAACTATAGTGGCAAGCTTTGATACAAGTTATATGTATTCCATTATGTTCTAGAATAAACTTTTATTCTCATGTAAACATCACTTGACCTATGTTTTCAAACCAAACTGTGCTACTTACCTTTAAAAGCTTTTAGTGTGGGTCCTTACATTCCTTTGTTTTGCAAGGAAAACATTTCAAAGTACAACTACATATATCACCAAATTACCGCTAGTTATCAGCCAGTCAGTGGGATGGCCTGTTTCACTACTGAACAGTCATGAGACCATGAAATTAAAAAGGTTTAGGTGGTGCTAATCGTGAAAACCCTGGGGCCTGAATCCAACTGCTAGTCCCAACTATCAACTGAGGGCCTTTACAGACTGCCAGAAATAATGCAAGTTGAGTCCGCTTTAACTGTCCTGGCTTAGTGCTAGGGAATCATGGGAACTGTAGTTTTTTTCTGGGACATTGAGCCTTCTCTGTCAGAGAGCTCTGGTGCCACAATAAACTACAGTTCCCATGATTCCCTAGCACTGAGCCAGGGCAGTTAAAGTGGACTCAAGTTGCATTATTTCTGGCAGTCTGTAAAGGCCCTAAGACCCTAAGGTCCTAAGACAATGGGAAGTACAGTTGGTCTTCCATATCCACAGATTCTGCATTCAACCATCGATGTCTTGAAAATATACCCCTCCTCCAAAAAATTCTAGAAAGCAAACCTTGTTTTTGCCATTTTATAATGGTGGCGCAGTGGTTAAATGCCTGTACTGCAGCCACTCACTCATAGACCACAAGGTTGCGAGTTCAATACCAGCCAGGGCTGAGGCTCGACTCAGGCCTGCATCCTTCCGAGGTCGCTAAAATGAGTACCCAGCTTGTTGGGGGGCAATCAGCTCACAGTTGTAAACTGCTTAGACATCCCATAGCGTGATATGAAGCGGTATATAAATAAGCTGCTTTGCTTTTTTTGCTTTTACACCATTATATATAATTGGACTTGAGCATCCACAGATTTGGTTAACATGGGTACATAGGGAGTGTCCTAGAACCAAACCTGAGTAAGGCACCAAGGGCCCACTGTATATATTGCCATTTTATTAAAACTTTATATTTGCTTTTTAAATGCTTTTGTATTGTTTTATGAATATTGGGAGAAAGGTGGGATATAAACTAATACAACAACAAATAATAATAATAATAATAATAATAATAATAATAATAATAATAATAGTGATATTTATGGATTTTCCACTTTTGCAAGGGCCCTCTGCCCCAACTCCCATGAATGTGGATGGCCAGCTGTATTCAACTATAACGTTTATTTAGGACTGCAATCTTAATGAGGTTTTTGCCAATGAATTACTAAGAAGAAAATTTGAATAGCTGTTGGCAAATTAATCAGTGTATAGAAGTACAGACGTGCAAAGAAGTTTAAAGGTTAATAGTTCAGTCTATGTCTACTTGGAGGTAAGTCCCACTGAGTTCAATGGAAGTTACTCCCACGTAAGTATAAGACTGGAGCTTAAAAATCTAAACCTTTAAGCAGTGGTTTAAAAGCTAATTATTATGGATACAGCCACTCAACATTCATTTCTTAATATTGTTCCCTTAAGAAACAACAATTTAGTCAACCAATTATTTTATCTCTTTTAGGGATATTTTCTTAATTTGCAAAATAATCTACATATATAATCAGCATGCTAAATACATGTGGTATCTTGTTCCAAATGCCATGTTGGGGAAAGAATGCAATTAAACTGTCAAAATATAATTGTTTTCTTACATTTAATTTACAGTGGCTGATTCACATTGGCTTTTCATGTTTGCAAGCTAAAAGACAAAGACATTAACTAGCACAACTACTAGTTATTAATAATGGAGATACAAAGCTTCAAGCACTGTTGTTTAAAAAGAAAAAAATGTACCTATGATAAGGTTGCTACTATCAGACTGTACAAACATGTCATTCATTGTAATTTATTCTCCTCTTAAACTCTAACCTTCCAAATACAGTTTGGGTTAGATTTAGTTTGAATAGGGCAATGATGAATGGAAGAAAGTGGAAGTATCTTATGTCCAAAGCTTTGAAAATTTACTCTATTAAACTACAGCTCCCACAAAACCTTAGTCAGCATGGCCACTGGCTGGGGGATACAGGGTTTTGTAGTCCAAAAAGTAACTTTCCAAATTTCTGCTTATTCCTGGTGCATGAGACATTGCAGGGTTTGTGACAAATCTAATCCTTGACCTTACCCACTATTTCCAAATGTCCTAAGGACAGTTCACTTGGACTTTCTCTTTCCATGTTCCTGGTCAGGTCAGGGGCTGAGATTGTCGGGGCCTCCAAATATGGTTGGACTGCAAATGCCAGCAGCCAGGGCTGGCATAACTAATGGTGAGGAATGCTGGGAGTTGTAGTTTACCAAATTTGGAGGGCTGCACTATTCCCACCCTTGGCTAGTGATGTGCTGTCCATTAACTAGGCTGGAAATAATTTCCTTTTGGCTGTCTGAATGGTTTCCCTTGGTGGCTGTAGCTGTTACAACTATGTGACATTATGTAAGAACTGATGCCTAAATTTTCTTATTTCCCTTTCCTTCCTTTTAAAACTGTGTATAATTTTAAATTGGAAGGCACCCCAGGTGCATTGCAGAAAGATGTTTTATAAACTGAAATGGATAAGTAGCTCTTTAAACTACAAATCACAAAATTCATGGGATGGAAACTTCAAATTCCAGGATTTCATAGGATGCTAATTCTAAAGAGAGGTACTAATTATCTAAATACAAGGAAACAGTGGCTAAAACTGGCAGCAATTAAGGGAGGGTAAAAAGAGTTTCTGAGATGATTTCCCCTCTCTTTAAAAAAAATTCCAGCTTTAAAGTAGAGGCGATTATGGTGAATCCTCTTGCCAACTTTCACCTTAGCACTGACTTTTTTAAGATGGCAGTCCTGGGGTTTTTGTTATTCCACCGCTGCCACCCAAATAAAGACCCACACTAAAAGCTTTAAAATCCCTAGTAATGTGCATGATATAATTTGCAAGACCAACCAACCTCTTCAAGACAAAACGAAAAAGCTGAAATGAGACAGAAAGGCCCAAGTAGACCAGGGTGATGTGGTCAAAGATACTTCCTTACTATCTATGTAAACAATAATTCTGAAAATGATTAATTGTAATGTATTGATAAAATGGCATATCAAATAGAAATGATTGGAGTGCATTATTAGAATAAAAATGCAGTAGAGGATGGAGGCCCTCAGTGAAGACACAAATACTGGACTGTCAAAATATTATTTGAATAGAAGTCATTTGATAGAATTGCAACTTGTTTCTGGTTGGTGACTGATGGAATTTTTCTTGAGATCTGTTAGAAAGCTCAGGAAATAGGAGAGATTGATTTAATCTCACAAGCAAAGTAAACACTGCAAAAATGCGTGAGCAGGAGAGCAAACTAGTCCACTCTTACATTTCTCCCAGACCCACATGTCTGCCCCCAAAGAACTGATGCAAAGTCCTTAGTGAGAGTGAAGTAAAATAGATTTACTTACAAAATCATGTGTATGCATATACACAGCCCCAGCTTAATGTTGCAAAGAAAATGAGATAGAAAGAAGGTTGAATATGCTTGCAAAGAAAATTTCCATCAGCATGCTCAGAGAGTTCATGCTTTCTGGTCAAATGACAAAGGAATAAGTATGGCAATCCCTCCAGAGGCAAAGAAAAATGTGCTCTTAGAGAAGGAGGAAATGAGGGGTCATAAAACAATAAACTATCATAGGACGTTATCACACGTGGGCCACAAAGAGATAATAAACTGGAAATGACAAATTCCGAAAATAAACCGAAAATAAACCTTGATTCCGCAAATGTTTTTTACACGTAATTACCTTAATTGCGCAATTAAGGGAAGATCCCGCTGAAACCGCATTTAATGTTCACACACAAGTGAAAAAATCCCGTACATGTGCTAGAAATGATCTTCTAGCACATGTGCACTGTGCTCGCCGCGGCTGTCACTCGCCGCGGCTGTCACCCCTTCCCCAGGTCCTCCCCGGAGTGCCAGCCATGAGTAGGGTTGGCGCTCCGAGGAGGTCCTCCTTGGAGCGCCAGCCGTGCGGAGGGTTGGCGCTCCGAGGACGACCTGGGGAAGGGGTTGGGGTGCGATCGTGCAGCTGCCCCTCCCCTTCCCTGCCCCCAAGATGGCTCAATTAGCCGTCTGCTGAGCGGGAAGGAGACACTTACACTGCCTCCAGGACCCCACGGAACCATGGGAAAATGCGAGGAAATGCTTCCAAATGTGCATTTGCTTTTCACATTACGGTGAATTTACCTTCATTGTGAATTTACCTTAATTGCACATTTGCATTTCCTCCAAACAACCGAATTTCAAAAGATCTCAGTTAACACCAGTTTCTGTCCACTTTCTGTCCAGTTTCTGTGTGACGTCACGTGAAAACATGGGGCACTAATCCAGTTTCTGTTTGGGTTTTGTGTGGATTAACCAGCAGATTTGCCCCCATGTGATAACGTCCATAGACATGCACCTATGTTCCTAGGAAGACTCAGCATGCTTAAGTTGCAGTATCCCCAACTGTGACTGAGTCCAATTCAAGCAGCCCTTTCACGCTGCACATTTACAGTGCTTTGATTCCTCCTTACCCACCAAGACTGCATCTTATAGAATCCTGGGATTTGTCATTTTGTGAGGCACTAGAATCAACTGGCTAAGAAGTCCAGGTACATTTCGGGCTAGAATCATAGAGTTGGAAGAGACCACATGGGCCATCGAGTCCAACCCCCTGCCATGCAGGAACTCAAACTCAAAGCATCCCTGACAGATGGACATCCAGCCTCTGTTTAAAGACCTCCAAAGAAGAAGACTCCACCACACTCCAAGGGTGTGTGTTCCACTTTCAAACAGCTCTCACTGTCAGGAATTTCCTCCTAATGTTCAGGTAGAATCTCTTTTCCTGTAGCTTCTGTCCATTGTTCTGGGCCCTGTTCTCTGGAGCAGGAGAAAACAAGCTAACGCCCTCCTCAATATGACATCCCTTCAAATATTTAAACAGGGCTATCATATGACCTCTTAACCATCTCTTATCCAGGCTAAACATACCCAGTTCCCTAAGTCGTTCCTTATAGGGCATGGTTTTCAGACCCTTCACCATTTTAATTGCCCTCCTCTGGACACACTCCAGTTTTTCAACATCCTTTTTGAATTGTGGTGCCCAGAAATGGACACAGTATTCCAGGTAGGGCCTGACCAAAGCAGAATACAGTGGCACTATTTTTTCCCTTGATCTATATACTATACTTCTATATACTATTTCTTCCCTTGATCTATATACTATACTCATGTTCAACTTGTGGTCTACTAGGACTCCTAGATCCCTTTCACACAGGTGTCCCCCATCTTATATCTATGCATTTCATTGTTTTGCCCTAAGTGACTTTACATTTCTCCATGATGAAATTCATTTTGTTAGCTTTGGTCCAGCTGTCTAATCTATTAAGGTCATTTTAAATTTTCATCCTGTCTTCTGGGGTATTAGCTATTCCTCATAATTTGGTGTCATTTTCAAATTTGGTAAGCATGCCCCCTATTCTTTCATCCAAGTCATTGATAAAGATGTTGAATAGCACTGGGCCCAGGACAGAACCCTGTGGCACCCCACTGGTCACTTCTATCCAGGATGAAGAGGAGCCATTGCTGAGCACCCTTTGGGTTCATTCAATCAACCAATTACTAATTTACTTAACAGTTGTATTGTCTAGCCCACATTTTATTAGCTTGTTTGCAAGAATATCATGGGGGACCTTCTCAAAAGCCTTACTGAAATCAAGATATACTATGTCTACCGCATTCCTTTCATCTACCAAGCTGGTGATTTTATCAAAAAGAGAGATCAGATTAGTCTGACATTACTTGTTTTTGAGAAACCCATGTTGACTTTTTGTGATTATGGCATTCCTTTTTAAAAGTTCACAGACTCTCTGTTTAATAATCCGCTCTAGAATCTTACCCGGTATTGATGTCAGACTAACTGGGCGATAGTTCTTGGGATCCTTCCCCCCCCCCCCCATTTTTGAAGATAGGGACGTTTGTCCTCCTCCAGTCTGCTGGGACTTCTCCTGTTCTCTTGGAGTTCTCAAAGATTATTGCCAGTGGCTCTGATATTATATTTGTCAGTTGTGAGGCTGTGTTCTAGAATTTCTTCCTGATGTTTCACCTGCATCTGTGGCTAGCATGTTCAGAGAATGGTGGCATAGAGGTGTGTGTCGTATATATACTGTGTGACCCTTGGTTGAGAGGATGTGATTTGCATGTTCATCTGTGTATTGTTCCGTTGTTGAATGGTAAAGGCCTTAGGGTGGGAGGATATGCAAGAAGGATTAGTGTCTATTTAATTAGTGGTCCATTGTCTTCTGGGAAAACTCCTGACCCTGGGTGAAGTTCATTTGCATGTGCTGAATCATGCTTTTGGTGTTTTTTAGGACTGGTAGCCAAACTTTGTTTATTTTCAGGGTTTCTTCTTTCCTGTTGAAGTTGTCCAGGTGTTTGTGGATTTCAATGACTTCCCTGTGCATTCTGATGTGATAGTTGTTGGCATGGTCCAGAATTTCAGTGTTTTCAAATAGTATTTTATGCCCAGATTGGTTTATAACATGTTCTGCTACTGCTGATTTTTCTGGCTGACCCAGTTTGCAGTATCTCTTGTGTTCCTTGATTCATGTTTGAAACTGCGTTTTGTGGTCCCTATGTAGAGTTGTCTGCAGCTGTGTGGTGTGCAGTAAATTCCTGTGGCTGTGAGAGGATCTCTCCTGTCCTTCACTGAGCGCAACATTTCCTGGACTTCCTCGGTCGGTTTGTAGTCTCATCAGTTTCCCTATTCTGTCTGTGACTCCTTTGATATATGATAAAAATACCTTCCCTTTGGGTGGTTGTTTTTCTTCACTCTGTGGTTTTTTCTGGGTCTGGCCACTCTAAGAGTCCAGTTTAGGTGCTTTAGTTCATCTTCCAGGTAGTGAGGTTCACAGATCCTTTTTGCACAGTCTACCAGTGTTTTTATTGTGTTCCTTTTGGGGAATCCCAAGTTTCCCTCCTATGACCTTCATCTTCAATGCTCTTCAAGACCTCAGACTCTAGTTAGTGCAGACAAGCAGGGAACATTGTTGCCTTCATGATGTGCTTGTGAGTTTTCCAGAAGCAACTTGTAGGTCACTTTGGGAAAGAGTATCTTAGTCTAGATGGACCCTTGCTCTTTAGGTAATGCTGGTTGGTTGTTGTGTGCCTTCAAGTCATTTATGACTTATGGTTACCCTAAGGTGACCCTGTCATGGGGTTTTCTTGGCATGAAAACCATCCTCTGAGGCTGGGAGTATGTGACTTGGCCAAGGCCAGCCTGTGGGTTTCTGTGGTTAAGTTGGGGTTTGACACCTGGTCTCCAAAGTTGTAGTCCAATGCTCAAACCACTGCACTGTCCTGGTTCTCATGATGCTAAGGAGATCATATTTGGGACTGTTTGCCAACTAATGTCAGAAGGGTCTTCCAGTTTGAGGAGTTTGAGCCTCCCAAGTCTAAGAATGAGTCCCTGTAGATTCAGGGTGCTCAGGATACAGAAAGTGGCACCCCTGAGTGGAGGCTTCTCACCTCAGAACTAGATGTAAAGACTGTACTCCTTCCTGGTTCATGGGAAAAGTGCTTAGATACCATTAGGAGGAATGTTTAGCTCCAAGGGAACAATCCTTATGAATGGTGTCATTCTCTGGAGCAGCAGGGCTCCCTGTAAGACTCTCTTCACAGGCTGATTGCTTTACCTCTGGACCGTGAGTGGAGTTTTGGGAGGCAGCAGCATATAAGCTTCAGTGCTGGCTAAGCATGGTGCTGGGAACAAATCACACAGACCATCTAGTTTTGTTGCCTTATTTGCTGTGTAAGAATTTGGACTGTACCCTGTTTGCCTTCTTTGTCTTGATAATTGCTCTGCTCCCTGAGTATTGTACTTTTTACTTTGAATGGTGTTCAAGTAGAACTTGGCCTTGACTAAGTGTGCCTTGGGTAAGCCCTTCTGTGTACTGGGACTCAGTGGTCTCCAAACACTTTGACCTAGAATAGAAAGCCTCTTCTACAGGGTTGTGCCTGCTTGGGAACAGAATAGCATTAAACCTCAGTGCTCTATTGTAAGGGCATGGAAATTTGCTGTTGGAATCTAATTCTTATTCTCAGTACATCTAATGATTAGGCATGATGGGAATTGTCCAAAAATATTTAGAGGGTGATTGTTTTCCAATACTGTGCACATGTGTATGGGATGATGGTGTTAATGTTTCTTGGAAGTGAAGAAGTCCCTCTAACAGAATCTCCCTGAATAATGTAGGGAGGGCAGATTGTAAACTTCATGGTGTGTTTCATCCAACTATAAGCCCTTACCTTCTCATACATTTCAGAATCCAAAATCCAGTCCCTCTCTGGCCTTTCTTCTTTTTAACCCCTTCCACTGCAATGCCTAATTGCTCTCAGCATTACAAGCCAGCTAATGGTCACTGGACATGTTTAGTCTCAGAGAGATTTTTCCTCTTCTTCTCAATTTATAAAGCAAAACTTTATTTCACCTTATTAATAACATGGGATATATTGCCTCTAAGTATTGTTACAATTTCAGTCTCAGCCAAGTATACTGTACACTACAAATGATTAATCCACATTGCATACTGAATCTTTAAATGTTGATTCCTGAAGATGTATTTGTTGTATTGGATACATTCAATCTGAGATTCTTTTAGTATCATTCATTTATTTTAAATAGTGCTCCTCATATTGCTTAATCTGTCTTTGAAAATATGGAGAGCTAGATGGGCTTTTTTCTCTCTCACTAAAATAAAGGGATACAAAAACAAAAGACTAATAATAAACAAGTTACAAAAAATCCATTCAACATGATTAAAAGAACCACTGGTGCCTATTCACACATAGTGAAAAACAAAGCTTATCCTTCTGATGTGAACTTCCTTATTTGCTTATAAAACTTCTACCAAACCTTCACCATAAAGTGATCCCAGGCAGGTACATCATTATACAAAACAATGTAAATGCACAGCAGCCACTCTGCATCAAACATTCTGTCTACACTCCCTATCAGATAGCCCATTCTAATGCATAGGCCCAACTGTTTAAAGAAAAAAAATATTGATAAATAATTGTTTTTACCTGGCACCAAAACCTGACCAATGTTGGTTCCAGTTTAACCTCCAAAGGAGAATATCCCACAACTGGACTGCCACCTACTGCTTGCTTCAAGATTTTCCAGGGACATGTTAACTATTAGGTCACTCCCAACCCCTTCCCCTAGTCTGGTTCCTATGTTGAAATTTGTTATTCCTGCAACAGACTATCCACCTCCTTTTTGGGAGGAGTGTAACCCCAGCCAGAACAGGTTTTTCCCCAGCTCCACAGATCTGAGAATCACCAATCCACAGTATCCCTGGGTTGCACTATTCATTTCAGTCAATGTCCACATGCTCTCAGCCTCAGGGGAAGGCAATGGCAAACCTCCTCTGAACAAATATTGGGAAGAAAATCCCAAGATTGGTTTGCCTTAGGGATGCCATAAATCAGAAATAACTTGAAGGGACACAACAACAACTCTATGCACAGCTTCACCAAATTCAGGTTGAAAGGAGAGGCAGAATAGGTTGTCAAGGTACTGATGATATCTTGCTCTATATCTCTGGTTATTATTCCTTTGATTATAGATATTAATATTGAAGAATAGGATGCCACACTGTTGAAACCTGCAACACAACTTTCAAGAGCCAAGCAGAAATCCCCCAATAACTCTTTCAGAAATCAGCCCTACAGGGAGTAACACAGGCTGAGTATCCCTTACTTTCAGATTTTGTTTTTTTCAGATTTTGGAATATGTGCATATACATAATGAGACATCTTGGAGATGGGACCAAAGTCTAAACACAAAATTCATTTACGTTTAATATACACCTTATACTTCTGTTTCTGCCTTGAGAACAAATGAGCAGAATCACTGTAGCTGTTGCTTCAAAGGTAGAAGCAGGTGACTGGCAGGCTCCTTGGAGACAGAGGTGGACGAGCCCAAAGAATGCGCACCCAGCAGCCAAGGCTTGCTGCTGCCTCCACTGCTGCCCTGTCATTTTATATATAAGGACTTCAGCATCTGCAACCTGTCACATAAGGCCAGGTATGAGATTTTCCACTTGTGGTGCCAAGGTAGTACTCAAAAAGTTTCAGATTTTAGAGCATTTCAGATTTTAGATTTTTGAATTAGGGATGCTCAACCTGTACCATGCATTCATCTCCCAGTTGACAAAAGTGCACCAGATGTATACCACAGCTGATGGTATCAAAAAACGCTGCAGGAGCAAGAAGAATTAACAGGGTCACAATCCCTTCTCATGACAAGTCCCTAATCTGATTTAAAAAACCTTCAATCAAGGGGAGCAGAGCTATTTTAGTATCTAAACCAATCCTGTTATGGAATCTAAGGATTTCTAAAATCTGGTTCTTAGATGTATTCACATCAAACAACTTTGATACTGCTTTAATTATTATGGACCTAACCTATGGGAATCCTGAGATTATTAGTTTCATGAGGATTTTTCTGTTGCAGATGAGAGGAGAGCACTAAAGAATGTCTTACTAAACTACAAATGCCATAGCCAATGCAGTTTAAATGATATCAAAGTGCTATGATTGTGCAACAGAAATGTCTTCCTAGAAATATTTTCTATGAAACTGGAAACACCTACCTTATGTTATGTAAGATCTATACAGTCCACAAGTAGTGGGAATTTGCACAGAGGTGACATTTCACAGCCCATGAGCTGCATTTGCAGTTCATCAACTCCTCATTTCTTTCCTATTTTAACCAAAACGTAGAACTTTATCACATGGGAGGCAAGTGTTGTCCTCCCATCACTAAACCATCATTAAATCCCATCATTATCCTGCAATAGCGGAATGATTTTCAGACAACATCCCCCGGTGTGACATTCTCCTGCAATTATCCCATGAATAAAGGTTTCAAAATCACACCAATTTTTAATCATGGGAAAATCCCGTGAATAGAAAGAGGTGCAGTTTTGCCACTTTATTCACAGGATAATTGCGGGATAATGGTGATGTTGGGGGAGGTCAACTGAAAATCATCTCGTAATGATGGGGTTTGATGATGGGGGAAGGATGCTTGCCTCCTGTGTGATAAAGTCCATATGTAGCTTGATTCCCTACCCTGGTTCAGATATTGAACAAGTTTCACAAATAAACTCATCCCAGATCAAATTGTCCAGCTTGTCTGAGTCCCTGCCAATAAGTGAGAGAGGTGACTTTGAGAAAAAGTTCCAGGGATTTCCCTCCAAGTTAATTTGCTAACTTGTGAAATTGTACCACAATGCATTTTTGTATTATACTGTTTTAATTAATTTGATATTGAACAAATCTGGCTAATGAACTCCATGATGCTGCATCCTCAGTAAGAGAGAAATCTATCAATACAAATCTTTTTTGTTTCCCTGATATCTCAACAGAATTTATTGACAACATAAACAGATTCATACTGCTAAGCATAATAGACCAAGAACCAGAGGAACTATGATCTGAAGCCAGGAAAATAATAAAAGAAGAATGCAGACAGACACTTTCAATAAACAAAAAGAAAGAGAAAAAAACATGGATGACAGAAAAAACACTACAAGCAATAAAGAAAAGAAGAGAAGAAAAACAAAAGGGAGACAGGAACAAACTAAGAATTATGAATGCAACAGTACAATGGCTTGTGCGCAAAGATAAAGAAAATTACTACAACAACCAATGCAGAGTAATAGAAGACAACAACAATAAGGGAAGAACAAGAGATCTATTTCACAAGATCCGAGAAATCAAAGGAAAATTCAAACCAATGACTGGGATGTTCTATGACAATAAAAAATAACATAATTCAAGACCAGGAAGGAATAAAAAGATGTTGGATTCAATAACAGAAGAATTATACAAAAGAGATGACAAAATGAAGGACACATGGAATGAAGAGCCATATGAAGATGAACCCCAAATTCTAATAAATGAGGTGGAAACTGCAATAAGAGAAATAGAGAAAAACAAATCACCAGGAACAGATGATATTCCAATTGAACTGCTGTAATCCACATTGAAAGAGTCAACATTAGTGTTAAACAACATATGTCAACAGATATGGAGAACAAAATGGTGGCCAACAGATTGGAAGTGATCAATATACATCTCCATCCAAAAAAGGTAGACACAATAAACTGTAGCAACTGTAGGACGACTGCACTGATCTCCCATGCAAGCAAAATTATGCTCAAAATTCTGCATCATAGACTCCAACTATACATGGAGAGAGCAATCCCAGAGGTCCAAGCAGGGTTCAGGAAAGGAAGAAGCACTAGGGACCACATTGCAAACATATGAGGGCTAATGGAGCACACCAGGGAATTCCAAAAGAAAACAGCATGTGCTTTATAGACTATAGCAAAGTCTTTGACTGCATAGATCATGAAAGGCTATGGAATGCCCTTAAAGACATGGGAGTGGCAACACATCTGATAGTTCTAATGAGGAATCTGTACTCAGGACAAGAAGCTACTGTCAGAACAGAACACGGAGAAACAGAATGGTTCCCAATTGGCAAAGCGGTCAGACCAGTTTGCATACTTTCACCCTATCTTTTCAACTAAGGAGGTCATGGGTATGGGTTTTCAGGATTTAAGCAGAGCAGTGGAGGACAGGGGGTCTTAGAGATCTCTCATCCATAGGGTCACCATGGGTTGAGATCAACTTGAGGGCAGTTAACAACCACAAACATGTGACCCTGGAATAGGAATTCCTCAGAATCAGGAAAGAAAACAATGCAGGAGGGAAGAAGCCTCTTTTCCTGTTCTCTGCCTAGCCTGACTCTGGCTGGGTTTTGGATCTGGTGGTGTGTTGTGTTTTTTTTTTTTTTTTTTGCCAAGGATTCTCCTTTCCTGTCCCCACAAGATTACTTTGGCCAAATATCTTTGTGCTAAGTTGGGTTTCAAAGAAAAGATTCATACAGTTGAATGTATGTTTTGGAGATATGAATCCTCTTGAACCCAGATACACCCAAAGGCACATGCACACCCAAAAACAGTAGTAAAATGGTTTCCCACAGAGTGATGAGGTCATCGTTTTCATGCCTTTGGAATGCAATTGACAGATGTATGAATTAGGGAATACTTTTGTGGATGAGTACATCAGTAATGTGCATTCCAAATTCTAGAGGAGCAGGGCTTACTGGGCTAATTCAACCAGTGCTCTTGTCCTCAGGGCAGCTTTTCTCAAACTGTTGCCCTCCATATATTTTAGACAACAACTCTCATTATCCCCAGCTAATGTGTCCAGAAGTTGGGGATCGTGGATGCTGGAGTCCAAAATATCCAGGGGACACGGGGTTGAGAAAAGTTGTCTTGGAGGCATTATGAACTAATGGGAAAATGAATTCAAAGGATTCCATTTGAGCCACTTCACATGGATTCATCCCAAACCCAATCCTCAGAGGAAACCACTGATGTCCATTTGTAGATAGGAGGGGCTTTCTCATTTCAGACAACAGCAGAACAGGTATTGGTATATGCTCCTGGAATTTTTCATCTCTTCCTAGAATGCCTTGTAATAATAATACATTGAGACACTTGATGGGAGGGTGAATGAGAGTTAGCAGGACCAGCGACCAATGTCAATAGTGATGTGTGCCTTCAAAACGTTTTCAGCTTATGGCAACCCTTAGGCAAACCTGTCATGGGATTTGTTATCAAGATTTGCTCAGAGGGGGTTTACTATTGCCTTCTTCTGAGGCTGAGAGTGTGTAACTTGCCCAAGGCCAGCCAGTGGGTTTTGTGGTCAAGCAGGAATCAAACCCTGATCTCCAGAGTCACAGTCCAATGCTCAAACTGCTATGCCATGCTGGATCTCACAATTACCTGTTATTGTATTGACTTCTAATTATGGTGAGCATTTTCATAGGGTTTTCTTGACAAGATTTATTCAGAGGTGTCTTCCTCTGAAGCTGAGAAAACCTGACTTGCCCAAGGTCACCCAATGGGTTACCTTGGCAGAATGGAGATTATAACCCTAGTCTCCCAGAGTAATAGTCCAGTACTCATACTGGTAGATGACATTGGCTCAACCATCACACAGTAGAAAGTGGGAAATACATGTTATTAAATTTAAAAAAAGACAGAAAGGAAGAAAACCCTCTAACACTGAAACAAACAAAAAATAGTCAGTGAAGGAAACATGAAATAAATGTGATTTCAATGAAGGAAACATAAGACAAAGGAGGCTTTTCACACGTGACAACAGATGCAATCCTGAAGTGACAAAAATCCCCTTCTTGCACTTCTCTGTGCTTCAGGCACTGGGCTGTCCTTTAATCTGAAGTGCTGCATGCACATTTATTCCATTTAAATGCATTCATACACTTTGTTTTCAGGGTTTTTAAAAGCACAATCAATTTTAAAATAGTTGGAAAACTGCTTCAGGGAGGAGGAGGGCCAGATGATTACATGAGGGAAGGAATTGGTTCCAACCAATGAGAGCTATGCACAGCCCGCTGCAAATACAGAGAACCAATTTCCCCTGAGCTTGATCTGGGAGAGAAGATTGTACATCTGAAAAAAAATGCAGTGAGTGTGTTTCACAGCAGGCTCACAGCTCAAATTATGTATGTCCATACACACCTTTTTATAAGATAACAAAACCAGCATTGGCTCTTTCATAGCATGAAAACCCAGTATTTTGTTCATATTTGATATCACGCTAGTGTACTAAAAATACAGCATTTCAGTATTTTTAAGCTTTGCAATAATTGTGCATTATATGATTTTTTTTTTAAAAAAAAAACCCCAAATCCAATTCTTTTTAACACAAAGAAATTTCTTCAGAAATTTTCTATGCAGTATTCACAAGGGAATGTCCAGCCATTTAAAACTGATTTGTGACTGTAATTTGTAGCTCATAAATCATTATTTCAGTAATTTAAGTAACCAGCATTTGGGTCATCAAGTATATGTTTATATTTTATTGTCTACTTAAACTGTTAAAATAACAAATTGTAAGGTCACACTAAGGACAAAAGAGTGAAGTAATGATTTAAAAATGGCAAATTATAAAAGCAAGCTAATTATTTGAAAGCAGTCAAAGTTTCAGTATCTCACAGTCCGTAATCTCTAAAAGGCTTAAATCAACACACTTGCATTTCAGCTGACTTGTTCTCACTCATTTCAATAGGACTAAACTCATTTGCTTGCAAGAACAAATACATAAGTAGTTTGTAGATTATGTTGGAAGTATGCAAGTCAAAGTCTCAGTGTACCAGAACTGGGCCAAACCCCATTCATCCATGTTGACTATTTATGTCAATTCTGTTTATTTTAATTTCTGGTTTACTGAATATTCTTAGTGTCCTCCAAGATTTATTTGTGTAACAATGATATTGACAACACTGTAGTAATTCCTCCACAACTAGTATATCCTTGCTCTGAAGGAATTTGCTTCTAGAAGAATGGGATCAAGTATAAGTTCCCTTTCCCCGTGACTTTAAGACTGAAGTTGCACTGCAGAAATAATCCAGTTTAACACCACTTTATCCACCATGGCTCAATGTTATGGAATTCTGGGAACTGTAGTTTTATGAGATATTCAGCCTTACTTGTCATAGAGCTCTGGTGCCAAAACAGACTACAAATCCCAGGATTCTATAGCATTGAGTCATGTGAGTTAAAGTGGTATCAAACTGTAATATTTCTGCATTGTGGTTACATCCATAATTTCCCTTGCCTCCTTTTGTCTTCCATGGAACAATTGTAAAGAAATCATTTGTGTTTTAAAACTCTGGCATTACATAATATTCAAAATCTAATTGTCAATGAAATCACTGGAAACAAAATTGGGTTGGATTGAGAAGTAATCATGCTTAAATTAGAACAACTGAAATCATTGGCACTCATATTAGTAATGAACTCAAGTCCCACTGATTTCAATGAATTTACTCTACATATAGGCAAATTTTGGTGGGTCAACTCTTTAAAACTGTTAAATTTCCCTTGGGAAAACCCTATTCTTCTCCATCTTTAAGACTATTCCTTCAAAACACCTTCCTGCTTGTTTTCTAAATAGAGAAAAGGTTCTAGGTATTTCCAATGCACAGCATCATAAATAAAAGCCAATACAATTGAAATATATTATCTTTTTTCTTGTGGAGGGGAGTGAAAAAAAATCTTCTAAAGTTCACTTCAGCATGAGTAATAGAACTACCAGCCCAACACCTGCAGGGGTGGAAATAATTTACTTAGCCTTGCTGACTTCTGGGCAGGTTCTTCACTTGATAAATGGCTCAATTAAACATCTGTTAATCACAACATTATCTCATCTGGAGGTAAAATACCTATTCTTCATAGCCAATGGTTCTGCAAGATAACATCAAACATTCCTCCATTTGCAAGACTTGGTTGCATCTTATGATTTCAATAAACTTGTCAGAGAAACAATGTACCTCCTTTCCTCCTGCCCATCTTGAGAAAACACAATTGTGAAGCATGCATGTTTCCCCACCCGTTGCCCTTCCCCCATCTCCACAACCTTCCCATAACCTCAGGCTCCTGAACTCTCTTGTATGTTTTTAGGCCTTGATAATAAAGCAACATCTGCAAACTTACAAGTGCTTTACTCAAGTTAATTGAGTAAATTGAAGCAAGATGCTGGGCAGGGGTGATCTATGATCCCAGGTTGAGGACCTAGAAGGGAGACAACAGATTTACTGCAAAGACAGTGGGCGGCCTTTTGTTCAAGCCCTGGTTCATGGGAAGTTTGAGGTCATGTGGGATTAAAATATCTTCAGAAACAAATGGAATAATTTGACTGAAATATAAGACACACAGTGCCAGCTTATGCCAGGAAACCACATGTAATTTATTTTCTTTCAGTCCAACACATTTTTCTGATATCTGCCCCATTAAGCTGAATTTATAGATTATTGGGGGAGCTGGTATTCTTATCTCTGACAAATTTGCAGTCTGGGAATTGACCATGTTTATTGCAAAACAATTAAGTCACTTGCAGGCATGTAAGGACTAAGAGAGTTATGGAGCTATCCCCAAATGTAGTTAAACAATGCCTTAAAATCAACGACAGTTATGTAAGAGGTGGTCATTTTAAAAGGACAGTAAATGTAGGCCCCTCCCTTAATTACACATTAATCATGCCACAGTCATGTATCTAATGTAGGTGCAATAAGCCACATGGAAAAAATTAGAATTTTTCTGTTTGCATCAACGTACTTAGCATTATATCAGTCAGTTTTTTCCATTATATTATATTCCAGTGTAGTATACAAAATTTTGTTATAAACATAGACCCAAATTTGATCTGGATATGGAGCACAGGAGCTGGTTGTTAGAGAATGTTGCTTTAGTTAAGCTACCCAAATACCTCTACAGCCCTAAACTCATGTTCATTCCAAAAATTTAGATAGATGAAGCATTCAGTGATAAATTGTCTAAAATGCAAGCACCTGCCTTTCCATGCTTCAGATTCAATAGAACATGCATCATTCCTTTTGATAGCAAACTGCGGTGGAACTGTGACTGCCAACAAGATGTTAGCCAAAATAGGATCACAGGGTGGGGCTGGGGGCAGATAAAAAAGTATCAGCAAACTTGGAAGATTCCTAAGGTTTGCAGCAGAAGTGAAGTAAACGTTTTTTAAAAACTCAACTACAACCAAGGGGTCAATTGCCCAAAGAAGACCAGTCCAGCAGGAACTGGACATACCAATTAATGGTGGATACTGACTATGTGACTGACTATCTCTAATGGCTATATTTTCCCTCCCTGAACTCCTTTTCATGAACTGAACATAGCATACATGGTATTAGTGATTGCATCATGGTGTAGAATGAAGGGTGCTTCAAAAACAAAGGCTTGAAACACACAGGCAAAAAAGAGTGGCTTCTGGTGATTTCAGGGACATGGCATGCAGATGATGCATGCCCCTGTATTGACTGGAAGCCACTGTGGGATCATGTGGTTGCCATGATTCCCTGGGTGATCACCAGGTTATCACGGGTAGAGTGGCCCCTGGCTGCTCTCTCATGCCCATCTGCTTGATCCCAAAGTTTTCCATTTGAGAAACAGCTGGCTCATTATGAGCTGATGCAAACCATAACTGAAATATGGGCTGAGTTTGTAATGAGCTCATCCATTGCTAATGTGATTGCTAACCTCCTTTTTGATAGTTATTTCCAAGGGCAGTAACCCCTTATGAACAAATTAAGAGAAATAGGGTCATGTATTTATGCAAATAGCCTATACATTTTTATTTTATTTTAAACAGGAGCTTCCAAAATACCTTATTTTTAAAATTTCCATTTTTTTTAAAATTGGGAAATAGATTTTATTATGTTTGGGGCACAATATCCCCATCTGACAGGGTAACGTCTATCAAATGGCTGAAAGATAGATTCAATGAGTGTGACAATGAGATAGATTAAGCATTGTGTGACATTCTTGATATGGGCATGAAAACATTACATGTCTGTGTTCCTAGTGTCTTTGATACTTCTTATAGCATCTGTCAAGAAGGACTATGGGATAGACGAAGGGAGTCCTCTACTATTTTATTGAAGGAGGTAGGATGGGTTGAGAGCCCATTGGGGATGGTCTCATATTGGGCTTGGAATTAATTGGGTTATTTTCTTTCCATTTTAAAAAGGTTTGTTTGTTCAGCTCAGTTTCAGATCAAACAAGGTGAGTTCATCCATCACAACTGGGAAACCCCAAAAGAACCTTGTGATGTTGTGGTTGGAGAAACATGAATTAGAAGCGCGTTTTCAGTGAAACAACTTGAATGAACTCTCTTCATTTATAGTTCTCAAGGTAGACATTTCCTCAAGTAAAGGTCAGCTCCAACATCCTCTAAACATGAATGCTTGCCACATCTATTTACTAGGATCTAATCAAAATGTTTTTGTTTGTGTCCACTGCTACTGTGCTTGGAAATATTACTTTTTCTTTTCTTTTTTAACTACAACTTCCATAATTGCCATATTGGCTGTGGGATTTTGAGTGTTGTACCCTTGCTCAAGTCACTTGTCCAAGCTCTGCTTCCAACACATACAATAAGAAAGAAAATGCTGTCATAGCTGATGACTATGATTGACTTGCTTTAGAATATTTACATGTATTTTTAAAATGGAGCTACTGTGAGCTAATGGGCAGTGGTCTTTCATTCTACAGTTGGTTGAATATTTGCTCTTTTTGTCAGCTATAATGACAGACATGTACTAAGGCAACATTTATAACAAGAGTACTTCATGTCCCAGTTTTCTTGTATAAATACTCCTTCTGATGAAACACCATGGCACACTATTTGCAAGATATGCCAGGATGTTAGCTTTCTCTAAACACAATATATTTGAAACAAAGCCATTAAACCTTGTAAAACTATCAAAACTGTAAATGATACTTGCAATAAAACTTTGTTGTGTCCAGTTCCCAGTCAAATCAGGTACTACTGATATCACAATGATTTATCAAAGGAAGTGCTATGTAAACCTGGACAGGTTTACAATTGTAAGCATATTAGTGTTATTAAAATGGTAATGTTTCATAGGGAATTTTCAATTTATTTAAATAAAGTAAGAAACTACAAATGGAGTCATAACTCAATAAAAGCAAGTCAGGTCATAACACCTAAATGGTATTTCAACTTCAAAAGCACAGTTTGATTATGCACAAACTCTTCCAGAAGACACGGAAATGGTATTGGTCTATAGTGTTGAGGTGTCCACATAAACAATTGGTAGATATGGAAAGAATATTCAAAAATATTTTACTGGTTAAAAAAACACACATTTCTTCAGTGTTCAGAAACTTTGATGAGAAACTTTTATTATTTGCAGTTTGGGAGTTATTCTGGACAAAATTTGCATATATTTTGCACAGAAAACAGCAGTTTTCAGTGCAGAAAAAGTCTTTTTGATGCAGAAAAAGCTCTTTCATGCACAGAAAAGACTGTTTTATGCAAAAACAAAACAAAAACCCATATGTGAATTTTGTGCAGAAAAAGTCCCAAATTGTGAATGGTATTTGAGCACTGAACAGTTTTTGAAGAGTTTCTCACAGCCAGAGGAAAATTACTAAAATTAATCATTTGCCCTTAAAAATGGAATTAGTGAACAGTTACATCTCTGGGAACCAGCTATAGTTTCCTGTGGCTCTGTCTCAAAATGCACTTTTAGCACCTCCTTCCAATTTAGTTTGAAAATACACCACTTCCAATTATTTGCATTCCAATAAGTGATGAAAAGTCCAGTTTTCCAGCTCCAATAAAAATATTTCCTTCTTGGTTTGAGATGAGCAAACATATTGATGATTCTTGGAATTGATGATTCTTGGAATAGCTGGCAGATTTGTTAATTTCTTCTCCTTCAAATGAGCAGCTGTCACCAAAGTCTGCTTTGTGATAGAACTCACATTGTGGCTTCAAAAGAGATTAATATACTTTTATCAAAAATTAGCCTGCTGGAAATTATACAGTTTTCTCTTCCAGACCACCTTGTGTCTTGCACACTGAAGCAATCTGGAAATCTCAAATGCTTGCTCACCTTTTCGTGATTATTGTTTGCCCAAATACCAATATTACACTAACAAGAATTTTGTAAGTCAAAAATTAATGAGACTTTATCAGACCTGGCCAAAACTTAATACAGTTTGCTCATTGCATGAATTCTGTATTTCACCAACATGCCCAGTGCATATAAAATATCTGTTTCAAATTCCAGTGCTTCTTTAATGCTAACTGTCACTTCAGTCAATCCAAGAGTGTAGCTACAAGGGGGACAAAATGAGGGCACTGCCCTCAAAAGAATCCCCTCCAATTAAATTTTCTTTTAGTCCTCAAATTTCTAGTATTGTACACTATGAGGCATTAAGTATAATTCACAACTAGAACTCTTGCTGTATTTGCATTCTCATGGTTACCTTCCCTGCCCCCTTCCTTTTGATGTCAAAACTAAATTTCTAAATTCGTAACTGGTGTTTTAAGTTATTACAATGCTAGAAAATGAAGGCAATGTCTTCATTTTGACCCCCCTCATAGCTACATCCCTGAATCAACCTGTCCTACATTGTAGGATTGTTGAGAAGAGAAAAATATGAGAGGAGAGGATCACATCCAATAGTTTTAGGTCCATAGGGTAAATAGAATGAAATAACATAAATCAATACAGCTTGGGGGGCATGATTATTTTATTAGAACCATTGCATTCCAATGGCCTTTTAGGATTTCTCAGTTCTGTCTGTACATATTTCCCTGTGAGTAAGTGTGTACAACACTGTACTGTTAATGTACCTAATGTACATTAGCAGTCCATACTATCAGATGGGGTCTCTCTTCATTCATCTATAGCAGCTGTTAACAAGGCTGGGCTATCACTCTGAACCAGCTTGATAATTGGAGCTTATCGCATTCACAGTTAAAATGTCTTACGTGAGTCAGCTTAAAATTTAAAACAGGTGGCATCCTGATCTTATCACAAGGATTTAGCTGCCAAAATCACTGCCCACATCCATCCTGGGTCCATCCCCGCTCACAGGGGCACTCTGGGGGTCATTTCCTTAAGCCAAAAAACTCCTGGCTTTGAAAAGAGGTGTGCTGAGCACCCCTGTGAGTGGGGATAGACCTGGGCTGGACTTGGACAGCAAATTCGATGGCTAAATCCTTGTGATAAGATCAGGATGCCACCCATTTTAAATTTTAAGATGGCTCAGGTAAGACATTTTAATTGTGAACACGATAAGCTCTATTCGTGTAGTTCTTCAGATGTTGTTCAACTAAATCTTTATGCATTCTCTAGTGTTGGCTATATGGGCTAGGGCTGCTGGAACTTGCAATCCAACAACTTCTGGAGGGCTGTGTGATTTCCAACTTTTCTCTATGGGATCAGTCTCTCAAAGGGTAAGTAGTTTAAAAATATTTCTCCAAATGTTGGCCTTCTTTATGATAAGTAAAGTTATATACAGTACCCCTATTTTTATGTTACTCTGCTCAGTCCTATGAGTAGACACAGAGAAGTTGAATTCTGGTTATTCTGATAGTTGCAGTAACTATGGATAGAAAAGTAACTTGCTGGCTCTGACTGTAACAGAATAAAATGCATATTGCACAATATAGGACTGTATATAATTTGGAAGCTTACAGTATTGTTGAAATACTCTGCTCTTTCTCACATTCTTGCATGCCACAAAGATTGTCAAAGGAACAAAAACCAAAAAAAGAAAAGAAAAGAAAAGAAAAGGAATTCCAACAACAATAAACAAGAGTATTTGTGAAACTGTCATTTCCATGGACCAATTCTCAATCTCTCTCTCTCTCTCTCTCTCTCTCTCTCTCACACACACACACACACACACACAAAGAGACTCTTCTAACTATGCTATAAGAGGATTATGGCTGAATCTGCACTGCAGAAATAATGCAGTTTGGCACCACTTTAACTGCTCCATCCTATGGAATTCTGAGATTTGTAGTTTGTTGTGGCACTGGAACTCTCTGAGAGAGAAGGCTAAATATCTCACAAAGCTACACATCCCAGAACTCTATCGCATTGAGCCATGGCAGTTAAAACAGTGTCAAACTGCATTATTTCTGCAGTGCGGATGCAGCCTACGACAGCAAGGATGTGGATTTATGGAGAGTTGCCTGCTGTTTGTGAATGTGTTTCTATTGGAACATTCTGAGAAGACAGAAAATGCTCCACCAGCTCTATGACCTGCCAGCTTCTCTCCTGATATAACTGTTGACTGCACAGGCAATATATTTGGCTTTCCACTGCCTTCTGTGGACAGGCTGTTGCATATTAAAGATTGGAAATGAAAGCAAGAGCACATGTGAGAGCTGCTAAACAGAAATAGCAGAACCTGAGACTTAGTTATATGCCAGAAGCCAAAACCAGATAGAAATCACAGGTTAGCCAGGAAATTACTTGCGTTTAATTTGGGGCCATATCTCCTGGGAGGAGGTTAGCCTTTTCCTGTTGTGAAGGGATGTTGCTCCTGGGTATAATTTGCTTTTTTCATAAGAGAGGGTGCTATCTCCTCCTACCTCAAAGAGACCTTTCATAAGATGAGGAGAATCAACTGTGCCACATTAAAGGGGACAATTGTGAAGTACCAATGAACTGAATTCTTTAAAGCAAACTTCACCTTTGTCTAGCACTGTGTACTCTTGCAAAGTTCAGCAACTGGTTTGTTTCTTGGTCGATTTTTTTTAAGCCCTAAAATAAATAATCTGAGTGCTACCTGGGCTTCCATGACTGAGGAAAGAGACAAGCAGTGCCATCACTGTGCCATTTTCCATGGACACTCTCCAATTGTGGAACTGTCTTCCACAGCAGATTTACCTCTTTTGACTTCATGCCATCTGGCCAAGACAGATTTTATTATTCAAAGTAGTGGTCACTGAACCAGTGCCAGCCTATGGGTCATCCACTGCCAGTACGAGGAGAGTTTCTAGGAAAGAAAGAAACACTTGTAGCCAATGGGCACAAATATGGTACATTGGAGGGACAAATCAATGCCCCACCCCACATCAGACAGCTTAAGAAGCACTGTTGTAGATGCCCTTTCAATCTGCCTATACATTTATATACAGAGAGAGAGAGAGAGAGAGAGAGAAAACAGCCTTGCCCAGCCTAATGACATCTGAATATGTTGGACTGTAAACCTCATAATAATGGGAATAGTGGGAATTATAGGCCCAAATAGGAGGGGACCAAGTTATGGAAAGCTGCTTTTTATGCCAGTTTTTAAATCTCATTCTTCACTTTTTACTTTAATTTTGTCATGCTTTTTTGTAGCTTGATATTTTAGGGGCAAACAGTTTCATTGACTTGAGGGCTAAAGCTTACATCATGGATTAGAATCATTTCATTTGCAAATGGAGTATAGCACTTTAGAGACACCGGCATTACTCTTGCTACCCTCACCAATCCCCGAAAAGCCCCTGGCATCCAGTGCTATTATTGGCTTTTTAAAAATGTGCAAATTGCAACATATTTCTTTGTAGAGCTATTTCATGTTATTCTGGGAGACTCTTCACTCACAAATGGCCTCTTACCCCAACTCTTACAGCTTGAAAGTGACTGGAAGCAACATAAATCACTTCCAGTTGCACAAAATGGTGGCCATAACAGTAGAAAGGTGGTCCTCTTGACCTATGGAAGACCCAACAATCAGGCGCTCTGAGCTCCAAATAATGCCCACTTTTGGCCTAAATCCAATTTTTAGGGCCAGCTAGTGTAGACTCATGAAATAAATGGAAATGTAGCCAGTCAACATATATGTAAATTCCAGTGATCAATTGGGTATATTGTAGCAATTGGACTATTTTTCCCCCAGAAGGTTGGGATATATGTTCTTTCAAATAAAATAAAATAAATCTCATACCTTGGTGATGGCAACATATTACATGATTTCTTTTTAAAAGGCCTTCCTCGGTCCCTCAGAAGGAAGAAAGTAGGACTTGAAATGCATATACAATCTGCTATTCTAAAATAGACAAGTATAATAGTTTTTTGTGGCAAAACAAGCTGTTTCTCTTGACTCTTAGGCATGATCATGACTAGAGAAAGAGTGGACTGAGCAGTGTGTGATGTTTATGTCCCATGTTCTTTTCCTCTGAGTCAGATCCTGCCTTGGCTTAGAAATCAAGAGGCAGAAAATGTGTGTAGGATGGCAATGATGTTCAAAAGAGTGAGCTTGAGATTCAGCCTCCAAATGGGCCAGTTCAGAGTTTTATTCAGAAGAGGGAAGCTTATTAAGTCTTTGTTGAAAGCATATTTTGCCCTATCTGAGCCTTTTTCAAACAGGACCAGCATCAGCACCTGGCATCTTCCATCACCCGCTAAAGCCTTTCTGCCCCATTGAAAATTTCACTGCAGATCCCTGGAACCTCCTCGCTCTCACATTCCTTGCTCATGATCTATCTCAGGGCAAACTCAGCACAGCCGATGGTGAGGAATTCTAGTTCCCAGATTTCAGGACCTGGCTCCCCTTCACCAGTCTGAAAGCAAGAGAAAAACATCTCATGATGAGAGTACTGCCTTGAAAACTATATGGGTTTTGTGGGTTTTTCAAGTTGTGAGACCATGTTCTAGAATAATTTCTTCCTGATATTTTGCCCGCATCTGTAGCCGGCATCTTCAGAGAATGGTGGCATGGAAGTGTGTGGGGTATATATACTGTATGACCCTTGGTTGAGAGGATGTGATTTGCGTGTTCATCTGTGTATTGTTCTGTTGTTGAATGGCAAAGGCCTCAGGGTGGGAGGATATGCAAGAAGGATGATTTAATCAGTGGTCCATTGTTTGCTGGGAAAACCCTTGCCCCTGGGTGGTTTTCATTTGCACATGCTGGGTCTTGATTTTGGTGTTTTTCAGGACTGGTAGCCAAACTTTGTTTATTTTCATAGTTTCTTCTTTCCTGTTGAAGTTGTCATTGTGTTGGATTTCAATGTCTTCCCTGTGCATTCTGACCTGATAGTTTTTGGCATGGTCCAGAATTATAGTGTTTTCAAATAGCATTTCATGCTCAGATTGGTTTATAAGGTGTTCTGCTACTGCTGATTTTTCTTGTTGGCCCAGTCTGCAGTGTCTCTTGTGTTCCTTGATTCATATTTGAATGCTGTGTTTTGTGGACCCTATGTAGAGTTGTCTGCAGCTGCATGGTATGCGGTAAACTCCTGTGACTGTGAGAGGGTATCTCCTGTGGTTCACTGAGTGCAGCGTTTCCTGGATTTCTTTGGTCGGTTTGTAGACCATTTGGATGTTGTTTCCTCATCAGTTTCCCTATTCTGTCTGTGATTCCTTTCCCCCACCTGTCCCCCTGCCAAGAGAAAAAAGCTGGGTGTCTGCTATGACTGAGGGGAGTCAGCATGTGGGAGGAGGAAGAGGCCAGCCCACCACCCCAAGAAGAGCTACACCACCTTCCTGCTTACTTGATCTTGCTGCTGCTTGCTGCTGGCAGCTTTTCCTGGAGGTCTGCTGCCTTCTCAGAGTCTGTTCCCTTCAGAGACTGCCACCTGTCCCCCTGCCAAGGGTGCCTTCTGTGGTGGTGGGGGGGAGGGTGAGGGCTAGTCCCTCTGGTTTGTTGGGGAGGGGGTTGTTGATTTGAGTTGTAAACCCCAAACAACTGGCCTGCCAGCAGTACAATATGTACTACAAGGAGGGGGAGGGAGAGGAAGCAGCCCAGGGAGCATTCTGGCCCCCAAGAAGGAAACAAAGGCCACTCAATAGCTTGCTGTGAGGAATTTGCAAGACACTTTGCGGACAGAATCGCTCAGATTTGCTCTGTCTTGGATGCTGTAGTTGAGACAGGTCCAGTGGATGTAATCTTAGTGACTGCTTGTCCCATATTATTGGATAAGTTTCAATTTGTGCAGCTTGAGGATGTGGATAGGATCCTTGGAGAAGTGAAGGTCACCATGTGCATACTGGATCCTTGCCCTTCCTGGCTTCTGAAATCAGCTAGAGCGTGACTGGCTGAGTGGATAAAAGGAGTAGTAAATGCTTCATTGCAGCAAGGCAAATTTCCATCCTGCCTAAAGGAGTCTCCTTTTAACAGCAGTCTTGTAATGTGACAAATTATCACAAGGATATGCCCCAAGGATTTTATCACATGACCCCCCCCCCTTCTTGCTGCAATTACATTAATGAAAGGAAGTGCATACAAACCATTTTGGGAGCACTCCTTCCCCACGTCTCTCCATAAGCATGACCAAGCTGTTGCTGGCCCCTTGTGCTCTCTTCCATCTTCATCCCTAACCTCCCTCCCTGCTGTATGCACTATCCCCATGTTTGTGAACCTGTGGCACATGTGCCCACTCTGGCACATGAAGCCATCTCTGAGGGCACATGGAGGACACAGCAAGTAGTGGCAGAGGTGGTGCACATGTGCTTAGCCCGGCTCCTTGTCGTGGCTCAGTTTGCCTTGGTAGAACTGGGCCGCGGCAAGGAGGGGATGTGCTCAGACCTTCTGGGTGGAAGTCCCACCCCTTCTGACCAGAAGCCCTGCTCCTTCCATCTGGAAGCTGTGTTGCTTCTGGCAGGAAGGCCTGCACCTTGCTATGCTATGGGATTCTGGGAACTGTAGTTTTGTGAAATGTAATGATGCCATCCATGTTGTTGTTGTTGTTATTGTTGTTGTTGTTGTTGTTGTTGTGTGCCTCCAAGTTATTTTCAACTTATGGTGATTTTGAAGTGAATCTATCATGGGGTTTTCTAGGCAAGATTTCTTCAGAGAGGTTTGCCATTGCTTTCCTCTGAGGCTGAGAGAGTGTGACTTGCCCAAGGTCTCCCAGTAGGTTTCATGGCCATGCTGGTCTCCAGAGTTGCATGCCCTGGTCTCCAGAGTTGCATGCTCTCTGGCTCTCTTTGTTCTTGTTATTGTGCTGAGCCTTCTATGCTTTATTATGCTTGTTATTGTTGTGTGCCTCCAAGTCATTTCCAACTTATGGGCCCAGAGCATCCTCCCTCCCTTCCGAATGCTGGTTCCTGACGACCCTAAGTTGAAACTATCACAGGACAAGCTTCATCAGAGGGGGATTTTCATTGCCATCCTCTGAGGCTGAGAGAGCATGACTTGTGTGTGTGGTGCCTTCAAGTCATTTCCGACTTATGGCGACCCTAAGGTGAAACTATCATGGAGTTTTCTTGACAAGTTTCATCAGAGGGTGGTTGCTGTTGCTAGCCTGAGGCTGAGAGAGTATGCCTTGGGTTTCCTCCCCCCAGAGGTCCCACCCCTGGAAGGTGGAAGTCTCACCCCCTGAAAGTCCCTCCCCTAGCACCCGGTGACACCCGGTGCAGGAATGCCACTGAGTTTAGGCACTCGGTCTCTAAAAGTTTTGCCATCACTGCTCTGTCCAGTGGATTTTTTGGTCTTGTGTATGTGTATGTTTCATTTTTTTTAATGCAATTCCAGAGTTGTCCTAATGTGGCTTAACAACAACAACAAAACCCAGAAAAAGTAAAATAAAGTAAAACAAAACAAATGCTGTTCTGAAATAGTGATGGGGAGGGAGAAGAGGAGATACTGACACACCATGACTGCATGATCCCAAAATTGTCACAGGAGTAACTTGCCACACCTGGGGATTAGCAGTATACCAGTATGATTGGGAGTTTATTGACTGGTTCTTCTGGTGCAGACAAGGTGCAGGCTAACCATGCTTAGAAGATAAGGGTTATAATGAGAGAAAGTCAACATAGTGTGATAGGTATCACCAGAGTCATCATTATCAACTTTTATAGTGGTTTAAAAGTCACGTGTGATAAGGTCTTAAGTCTGTGATTTTGGCCCTGAAATCTCAGGGCCTGGGATAATCCTGAAAGGAGGAAGGCTGGGACTTGCAATCTAACAATATCTGGAGGGCTGCACTTTAGAAAACACTTATCTGTCTTTAAGAAGAACGAAGCAGCCCCCTCAGCACTCTATGGAGTTGAGGTGGGGCGGTGAAATGTCAGGAGACTAAGGATGCATCTGCACAACAGAAATAATGCAGATTGACACCACTTTAACTGCCATGTCTCAGTGCTGTGGAATTCTAGGAACTGTAGTTTGTTCTGACAGAGAAGGCTAGATAGAATTCCATAGCACTGAGACATGGCAGTTATTATTTCATTTTATTTATTTTATTTCTATCCTGCCTTTCTCCCAAAAAGGGACCCAAGGCAGCTCACAATATAAAAACACATTAAAACAACATTTTTAAAATAATCAACAGTTAAAGTGGTGTCAAACTGCATCATTTCTGCAGTGCAGAACTATGGTACTATAAAGTGAATGGTCCACGTATTGAGTCTACCTTTCTCTGTAAATAGGATCCAAGGCAGTTTACAACAATTTTAAAAAGATACAACTTAACCCTTTATTTACAAATGTTAATAGGATTTAAAACAGTTAAAACACTTAAAACACAGTTTCAATAATACACACACACACCCCGTATTTTCCGGCATATAAGATGACTTTTTAACCCTGGAAAATCTTCTCAAAAGTCAGGGGTCGTCTTATACCCTGGGAAGAGAGGCCAAGTGAGAGGACCCCTCTCAGCCCGGCTGCCATTTTGTCTCCCTCCTACTCCCCCTCAATGTACTCATTGCACTGGGTGAGACCCTCAGCAAGATCAGGGAGGAGGAGGAGGAGGAGGAGGCAGCGGTGGCTTGGCCTGGGGGAAGAGGAGGAGGAAGTGGGCCGAGGTGCAGTGTTTTTGGGAGGGCCTCGTCACCCTGGGCTGGTCCCTTCCTCCCTCGCCACCCTGGACTGGTCTGCCCTCCTCTTCCCTGCCTGTCCCGCCTCTCTGCTGCCCATCTTGCCTGTGGCTCACAGAGGGACGAGGGATTTGGGTGGCGGAGGTGCGACGGGCAAGGCAGAGGGGGGCAGACCAGCCCAGGTGGTGAGGGAGGCCCTCCCAGAAACACCGCGCCTTGGTTCGCTTCCTCCTCCTCTTCCTCCAGGCCAAGCCGCTGCTGCCGCTGCTGCCTCCACCTACGTGATCTTGCTGAGGGTCTCGCCCAATACGGTGAGCATGTTGAGGGGGAGGAGGAGGAGGAGGAAGAGTAAGATGGGGTTGCAAGGTGCAAGGCGCAAGGCGCAAGGTGGGAGGAGGAGGAGGAAGAGGGGAACCCTAAGACTGGTTCAGAGGAGGTTTGCCATTGCCTTCCTCTGAGGCTGAGAGTGTGTAAAATGTCCAAGTTCACCTAGTGGGTTTCATGGCAGAGTGGGGAATCAAACCCAGGTCTCCAGAGTGGTAGTCCAACACTCAAACCACTATACCATGCTGGTTCCTATTCCCACGTACTACCTATGAAACAATTGTAGACTTTTTTGTTGTTCTTGTGAATCTTCAAGTCCTTTCTGATTTATGGCGACCCTAAGGCAACCTTATCATGGGGTTTTCTTGGCATGTTTCTTCAAATGGGGGTTGCCATTACCATCTTCTGAGGCTGAGAGTATGTGACATGCCCAGGGTCACTTACTTGGCCACAAATTATACATACCCCAGAATGCATCACCTGGTATATTGGCAGTCCTTCCTCCCAACACTTTCTCATTTCCCCCAAGCATCTCATAGCTGGGAGATGGAAATAATTTTTAAAGCATTTAAATCTGGACTATTTTTTTAAAAAAGCAAGGTCCAAAGCACACTGCAGAAATAAATGCTAGGGAACATGGGAGCTGTAGTTTGTTGTGGCACCAGAGTTCTCTGACAGGGAAGGCTAAATGTCTCACTGTTTTATGTTTACATGTTTGATGACAAACAGCTTTATGTTTATAAGTGACAGTTTTCCTGCTAAGTACCTGCATGTCATAAGCATCTGAATTAAAATCACCATATTGAAATCAAATCTGATGGTTTTTAATTTTTATTTGGTGTACGTTGGAAGAGGGGTAGTCTTATATGGTGAGTATATCCCAGACTCTATATTTTGACTGGAAGAGTTGGGGGTCGTCTTATACACCCAGTCATCTTGTACGCCAGAAAATACAGTACATAACAGTCGGCCCTCCGTATCCATGGATTTTTTTTTTTTTAATCCATGGATTCAAACATCCACTGCTTGAAAATATTCAAAAATATATAAATTCCAAAAAGCAAACCTTGAGTTTGCCATTTTATACAAGGGACACCATTTTACTCTGCCATTATATTTAATGGGACTTGAGCACCCACAGGTTTTGGTATCCAGAGAGGGTCCTGAAACCAAACCCCAGCTGATACCAAGGGCAAACTGTACACATACACACATACACATACAGCACACCACTTCACACACTGCAACTCCATAATTCAAATTAAAAAGTCTGCCTAAATAAAATGTTTTCACCGGTTGGCAGAAAGACAGGAGGGAGGTGGCCATCTGGACCTCCCATGGAAGGGAGCTCCACAGTCTGGGAGCAGCCTGAGAAGGTGGTGGGACTGCAAGAAAGTCCCTGCTTTCTCAGTGTGTGCCTTGATTTATATAAGGAGATAATGGTCTTTCCAGTAGTCAAATAAAGGCAACTAGAGTAGACACCCCATTCCCCCACTGTTAAGAAGATCATTAATGTACCATTAATGTACTAAAGTAATTTGACTGGTGGTTGTTCCTAACTTCCAGTCCTTCTTCACACTTGCTTTTTCTTATTGAACTCCTTCCCTCCCTGCTTCTCCAAGCACTATGTTCTGGCTACCCCAGTCTTCCAATTTTACTCCCACCATCTCCCTATGCATTCCTCCTTTCCAAAAAATTAGGAGTGGCCACTTGAAGAATGTTCTCTCATAGCCTCATGCTATTATTCACCGGTGATTCTGGCAACAGTAGCTTTGAGTATTTGAGTAGTATTTTGAAGGAGGATTGGTTTGACTTGATTTGTTTCTTTCAGGCTTCAGAGTAACCTCTGGAGAAAATGTATTTCTGTCAGCATTTTATTTTTTTTAAAACTACTTTCTCTACCTTATCAAAATATTCAGTACACACTATTAATCCAGAATCAGCTTTAAAATATTTTTGCAGGCTACCAAAATGTTTCAGCTTAACCCAAGCACAATTGAGGGGGTGGGAGAATCCTATTAGCTCAAAATATATGGGGTACAAATTAAAACAATTCTCAGGCTTTAACAACCTGAGTTTAGCATTATACACATTGTAGTTTCTGGAGGTTTTCCCTTCTAAATGATTTTTCAAATCCCTCCCTTGAGTGCAATCTGCTTCAAGGAAAATTGGCACTGAGGAAAGGTCAAAAATAGTTCCTTTCCCAAATCTATGTTGACTGAATTAAAATATCTGAATTTTATTGAACAGTGAAAAGGGTCTTTTAAGGCCTATCTGGGGTCTCTTAGACACAAAGTTTTTATATGCACACACAGGTACACACACGCAGATTTGATTTAAAATGTATGTTATATTAGCAATATATCCTGTGCTGCATATTAATAAAACAATGGAATTTTTTATTTCTTTTTCTCATAAATTACATAATTCAAACCTTAAAACACCTTTAATGAACACTGACTCGGCATGTGGCACTTAATAAAACTGGACTAAACTCGTTTTCTGCTTGACAGGCTACCAGTGGAGAATGTGCCCTACAAGTAAATGATTAAGAGGCAGAAATCTTTTCTGAACTACTATTAAACACTTCAAAGATTTTCAAAGTCAGATAAAATGAAAAGCAAATGTGTTTCACTGCCTCTCAAATACCTCAAATGTTTTAGCAGGTGCAAGCAATGAAACTTTCTGTAGTGACAGCACTTTAGGGTCTGCAAAGTGCGCCCGACTGAATTATGGGAAAGTTGATCATTCTTCATTAAAAAAAAATAATCATCACAATTTTAGATGACAAAATATGTTTGTCCTTAATTTCTGTCTACATATGTAGTACTGGTGGTAAGAGGGGTGAGGAGGGAGAGTGATGTCTGGTGTTCTACCAGCTTCCTACCAGTTGTGGCATTGTTTCATGTGAACCCACATAAATCCTTAATTTTACAACTTCTCCTTTTGGTAATTAATTATAATAAGAATAGATCAGTATAATTAACTCTTCCACATCCTTCTGGCTCCACATTCTATACATAGATCATGTGGGAGTTCTTTGTCCAAGAGACTAATGTTGCTGCTTCACTATTCCACAATTTAAAAACTCTGCAAACATTATGCTAATAAATATTAGGTAAATATTACACTAATAAAAACAGAATGTAAACAATAAAAATAGGCAAAACAGTGATGGTCAAATCACCCATACATCAGTCTGTAGCTAACTACATCTCCCCATCTGAACCTACCAGCTAGACTTCAGGAATGTTGAAATTCTAACAGAGAAGATCTTGACAGGTTATTTCAGTGGTTCATTATTTAGGTAAAGGAGTGGGGGTGGGATTGATGGGAAGGTTACATAAGGCCACCAAAATTGACTTCCATTTGTAACCCAAAATAGGATATGAACATGAGTCTTCAACAATAAGACGCACAACTGCTTCCAGGAGAAGGGGTTTAAGGGAAAAGGTCATAGCTAGTTCATTGCTAAATCCATGCTAATTAAATTAGGATGTTTGAACTTTATGGAAAAGTCCAACTGATCTGAAAACACAACCACAGCATCTGTTATTGTGCACAAATAAGTAGGAAAAAAGTAAAAGAAAGTTTAAAAAAGGAGGAGGAGGAGGAGGTCTGTCTCATACTTGTACTTAACAGGAAAGCACAAAAGAGAAGGAGAATACTGCCCATTTCCTGATATTTCACTGCCAAAGGGATATCCTCAATTGAGAATGAATTTGATACTTATTTTAAACTTTGTGGGTCTGAAGAATAAAAAAGTACTATAAACTGAGCTTTGTAATATGTAGGTCACTACTGGCAATGGATTAGCTTGTCTATCCCTCCCCATCACCCACCCACCCAAGATGTCTCCCGATTGGAGAGCAATTCAAAATATAACACCCCAATTGTCAATCTGTTGATGAGGAAAGCCGAAATATTCATGTTGTGGTTGTGGTGGTGGTGGTAGTGATGTGCCTTCAAGTCATTTCCAACTTATGGTGACCCTAAGGTGGACAGCCAAAAGAATAAACAGATGGGTCTTGGAACAGATCAAGCCAGAGATCTCCTTAGAAGCCAAGATGATTAAATTGAGGCTTAGGTACTTTGGCCATATGACAAGAAGGCATCGATCACTGGAAAAAACTATGATGCTATGAAACGTAGAGACGAGAAGAAGGAGAGGAAGAGCACATGCCAGATGGATGGACTCAATCAGAGGGGGACACAGGCATGGGCTTACAAGAACTGAATAGAGAAGTGGAGGATAGAGGTTCTTGTAGGTGTCTCATCCACAGGATCACCATGAATCAAGGTTGACTCAAAAGCAGATAACAACAACAATTTAGATGATCCTATCAAGGAGTTTTCTTGGCAAGATTTGTTCAGAGGGGTTTTTCCATTGCCATCCTCTGAGGTTGAGAGAGTGTGACTTGCCCAAGTTCGCCCACTGGGTTTCCACAGCCAAGAGGTAATTTGAACCCTGGCCTCCAGAGTCATAATTCATTCATTAAACCAGTACATCACACTGGTGGTTTCAACATTATTACAAGAGGTTCATCATATTACATGGGTGGTAGCCAACAAGCAACTGCCCACCTTCATAGTGCTTTCCTGCCTCCCTTCCCCTCCCAACTGCTATAGATAAGACTTGGAATTCTCCTCCCCATTGGCTACCTGCTGTGGTAGCTCCCCATTGAGGAACTATTTATCAGGTAATGACTCACTCAAGAGCGTCCAGTAAGTTTCATAGCTAGATTTGGGGATGTGACTTGAAGTTGGGCTTGCTATGGACAATCTCAGCACTCTAGACCAGGGGTCGGCAACCTACAGCCTGCGGGCCGCACCCGGCCCGCCGATGCCTGCCTACCAGCCCCCGCCAACCCCCAACAATGATGACGATGACAACCCCTGCCGACCTCTGTTGCTGCCGCACGCGTGCTACCGCCGTGCCGCCGCTACGCATGTCAAGGCCACCATTTTGTTTTCTAAAATGGTGGCCATGACTCATTTGCGCATGCGCAGTACTCCGCCATTCCCCCCCCTTCGGCCCGCGGAAGACCTAGGGATCCCTGGACCGGCCCCAGGAACTTGCCAAACCCTGCTCTAGACATTATGCCTGACTGGCTTTTTAAGTAATATGCTTTCAGTTTTCTTGCTCTGGTGAAGATTTTAGTTGTCCTAAATTTATATACCTGCCAACTGTTTCTTCAAGGTATGGATTCTGAGCTATAGGCTTTCCAAACTATGAACAAGGTCAAGCCATTTTAAAAAGTGGTTTCACTTTCATCTGACTATTCTCCCTCAGCTTTGCCAATGATCAATACTTTAAATTAAAATCTTGACATTTCCTCTGGCGCACATGTTGTTTTTATTTTAAATCAGCTCGCATGTGAATCATAAAGGGGATGTCATAACAGGTAATGAAATTCTAATTAGCTTTACTCAAAACAGGTAAACAAAATCAGACAGAACATGCAAACTTATTGTAAATCATAGTTTTTGTGGGTTTTTTTGGGCTGTGTGGCCATGTTCTAGAAGAGTTTCTTTCTGACGTTATTTATTTTGAATCCTCCAGCTATCATGGCCATTTTTATGGGGGGGGGGGGGATAGGGAGTTCTGAAAGCTGTTGTCCAAAATAATAATAATAACTTTATCAAGATCTCAAAGAAGAATATAAAATAGGTGAGAAGAGATGTATCATATTGTTGCCTGCCACCCTAGAATTCAGTCCCATTCACACCAACTGGCACTGAGCCTGAGGTTCCTCTCCCTAGCCCCTCTGTTTGACAACAAACATTATAGCACTTTTCTCTCCTCCTTAAATATCAACATTTATTTTGAAATATATTGTTTCTTTTTTCACTGCCCAGATCTCCAGAGGTCCATGGCCTTGAGATTTTGCCCCCCACCCCACCCCACCCGGCCCTGGCTCCACCAGCACCTTTAACCAGTTTAAACTTAGCTCTGTGCAGGAGTGCAGACTGGCCTCATAATCTCTGTTCATAGATGAGTAAAGATTGTTTATTTTTTACTGTCATTTGTATGCCACTTTCTCCCAGAGCAGAACCCAAGACGATTCCCAGAGAGAGTCAATTAAAAACTGTCAACAATCAAAATTTTAAAACAATGAAAATCACCACATAAAACAGTATACAGTCATCCCTCCTATTTAGCAGACTTCTCGTCCATAGTCTTGAATTTCAGCGGATGGGAAGCCAGGAGAGAAACAATGGCATGCATGCCACGTGTGGGGAAAACTCACCCATTCAAGCCAATCTGGCTTGAATATTTGCTTTTTTTCATTTTCGTGGGGGAGAGGGGTCCGGAACAGATCCTCCTTGAAAATGGAGGGACAACTGTATAATCATGTAGAAGGACGTTATCACACGAGGTCTAAAGCAGACAGAACCCCGTCGCATCCCCATCCCATTGCGGTTCCTTTGCCCCTGTGATCACATAACGTTGCACAGAATCCCGCCCATCCCTGTCGCATCCCCGTCCCATTGCAGATCCTTTGCCCCTGTGATCACACGACGTCACAGAGAACCCTCTCCCATCCCCCTCCCATCCCCGTCGCATTGCAGCATCATCCCCGTTCTTTTGCATGCTGGTTTCATTGGGAATTACATTTGCGCGACCAGAAGCATACTGGAATGATGCTGCTTTCGTTCATTCCGGAATGATGCTAGTTGCTAGAGACCCGCGTGTGATAACGTCCGAAGACATGCAAAAGTTTTAAAAGGTAAATAAAACATCCCAAAAAGAAGCTCCCCTGCTTACACATTAAAAGCCTGCTTAAACAAATAGCACTTTATCTGCTGGCAAAAGGAAACCAAGATAACATGATATGTGTATTATGAATTCATTCATTGTTGTTTTTCACAGACACTACTCTCCTTTAACAAGATACTGGCCAGAATCCTATTGGTGTCTTATGCATGAATAGCATTCTCCTATACAAGTGACTGAACATTTTGAACAATGCAGAGTGTCTGGATTCAGTTAAAGGTTGATGAAACAAAGTTGTGTATAAAAAGCCCATGTACATGAAAGTTTGTATGCACATGTGATATGTATGAGATGCACTAGAAATGCAGTTGCACATGAGATGTACATTAAATAAGCATGAGATGGACATTTAGTCATGCATTTTACTGAATATTCAGGTGTGTATTCAATTGTGCAACTCTATCATTCAATGCAAGGTTTACATAGCACAATCAATGCATAGCTCCACATGTGGTAATTTATGCTATCCAACTCTGCCATGATGTTTTAGATCTACAGATAACGTTGCCACCTTCTAGGGATAACAGGGCAATCAACTTTGGTCTCTTTGGGTTTCTCATTTTTCTTAGAGTTTGTCAAAGTTACTTTAGAGGGCTACATCTGCCAGAATACCCTTGTCAGCAGTACATAACTTTTACAGCTGAGATCCCTCCCTACCCCCATATGTTAAGTTTGTGTTGCCCTGAACATTGTAGTTTAAAATAAATTTTAAATAGTTAAAATAAGGATTGCATGAAAATGCATACATTTTTGTGTATATTTCTCCAAATGCATGCATTTTTATAAGCAAATTTGCCAAATGCACGCACACGCACACACACACACACTTTGAGACTCAGCATGATGTAGTTGTGTTTAGTGCCAGGCTAGGACTCTGAGAGACCAGGATATGGCTCCCATTTAGCTATGAAAATGCACTCACTTTCTCTCCACCTCAGAGGAAAACAATGGCAATTTTCTCTGCACAAATTTTTCCCATAAAACCCTGGGATAGGTTTACTTTAGGGCTGCCCTACATTGGAAATGTCTTGAACAACATAACCTAAGTATATATAACAACAAATATATACTTTAATATTATTAATGTACTTTAATATTATTTTCACTGATATTCATTGTTATGTGAACTTTTTTTAGTATTTTGTGTACACTCTTAAATTAAATTAAATTAAATTAAAGAACTCCGTTACAAAACTTGGAGAAGTGGGAATTTTGAAGAATAACTGAGTTTCAGTCATGTATTGGTTTGAAAATACATTATTTTTTAAACTAAAACTGTCCCTACCAGTTACTAGCACTGTTCTATACAACCATTATTTATCTAAAACTGCTGGGATTCTCATGTCTCATTCTCAGCTTCAACCACTTCCTGAAGCCTTGTTTCAGTAGCATCCTGTGAGAACAGTGTTTCTCCTGGCTACATTCTTCTGCTGCATATCTTTCAAGTTATCGCATATTATTCCAAAAGATGGGGAAAGTAAACACACACAAAATGTTACAGATGTTTTCACATATACGCTTGGCACTTCATGTTTGAAGAATATATTAGAGATACATGTGTTTCTGTCTATGAATGTCCAAGTGCAGGATAATTGTGTATATCTAAATTGCAAACATCTGGCTTCTGCTACATACCAAATGTATTTTGGCATATTTTCTTCCCACAAACGTGTATGTTTTGTGCCCTCCTCTTCTGTCTCTAATTTTTCTATTTGGTATTAATTTCATGTCTCCCAGGTTGTCTAGAGAGATGGAATACAAGGTAAGTCTAAATATCATTCAAAAGAACTTGTACTTGCATCTGGGATTTATTTATTTATTTAGTACCATCAGTGCTCATGGCATTTTACATGAGCGGTTTACAATTTTGACAGTCCGCTACCCTCAGGCTTACAATCCAAAAAGATATAACACACAAGGAAAGGGGGATTTCAATAATGACTGCTGTTCTCTCCCTCCAAGGCTCTAGCAGTGGCCGTTGGGATGGAGGAAGGGCATTTCCCGAACTTCTGGACCTAGGGATGATGGAGCTGTGCCGCCATGTTTTCTATTCCTTTGATGCTAAGCAGTGGCAGTTGGGATGGAGGGAGGCCTTTTGTCAGTTGTTGGGCCTAGGCATAATGAAGCTTTGCCTGCCTATTCTTCTCTCCATTTACAGGCCACAGCACTGGCAGTTGGAATGGATGGAGAGTCTTTTGTCAATTGCTGGGCCTAGGCATGAAGAAGCTGTGACCATTCTTTCAATTATTCATTTGCACATGGCCAGCTCTACCATTAGGAAACATAATGCTGTCACCTCATGTATTAGATGATAGGGCAAGGAGCAAATGTGAATTAATGGATGGCAGAACTAGGTAAGCCATGTGCCTTACTCATGCACGGTCTAAGCAGAGCTACCATCTTCAAGGAGGAATGCTGTCCCTTTTAGGGGATGTAAATCACTTATTTTATTCCCACATGCAAGAACAAAAACTTTCAAAAGGTTTTTCCCCACTGAGCAAGATAGTGAGAGTCTCTGTATATCTTTTCAACATTTTTTTCCACATCTGGGGACTTCTTGCAAAAATATCACAAAAGATTCTTCCTCACCCCTCCACACATAACAGATTTTGTATTGTTTTAGGTTGGTGAGAACTTCATGGAATTTGTGCAAGAGATACCAGCATGCAAAAAAATGTGACAATATCTTGGGCCAGCTGTGCATTTGTATGTCCAGTACATTCACATTCAATCCCTCCACATCTCACAAGCCAAATCATACCCATTTCCAATCCAATGGAACAGGCCAGTGCAGATTATAAAGCTGACTCAAAGAACTCTCATGCAAAGTTATGAATCTGTTTGCAAGACTGTACTTCCCATACAACCAGTCTAGTGGTAGCACTTGCTCAAGACAAGCCTAGACCACCAAACAGAGCACCATCAGAAGCACTAGAGAAAATTTCACGTTGCTGCCTGAAAATAAGGAAAGTTGGGATTAAGGCATGCAAAGTGTTCTGGACATAAACAGGCAACAAATGGCATCAGTATCCATCCTACCTTCTAACCAGAAGAACTGGAATTGCCACTCCTCAAAACAGAGTCTAAGGAGTTTATTACATTTTTAAATAATCTGATTTACCACTTCTGTTTTAAAGTTGAATGCGGGATGCAGCTGAGTATTATCACACAGAAAATGCCATTGATGCTGCCACCCAGCTGCATTCCACCTAAAACCCAGCTAGAAGCCATGCTCAGATGGCAGCTTTTCAAAGCCAGGTGGCAGCATCAATGATATTTTCTGTGTGAGAATACCCGGGTGCATCCCACATTCAACTTTAAAATGGAAAAGCTAAATCAGATTATGTAAAAATGTGAAGCTGAAGTCACATGTCTTACTCAAGGCCAAAAGGACCAAAGAACTAAAATTGCTGAACAGTGAAAAGACATAGATGACCAAAGTACCCCTCTTGACATGTGATGTCAGCAGTGACTCTTAACCTTTGCTAATATATAACACTTTTGTTCTGGCATCACCTTGCCTGCCATTCAAATAGATAGTATAGAAACTTTGACTAGAATATACAGTCATTTTAATGCCATTTATTGTGCCAGTTTTCAGGATCTGGACCTGAATTTCCAGTTTTCGTGGGTCATTTTCAGGCAGGAAATGAGGGTGCAAATTCTCTACTCTTGGTGGGCTCACTTCAGGAAATAGGAAAGGGTTAGTTGCTTAGCTTCTTTCTGTCTCCCTTCCCAATAATTGTAGCATTCTCCTGCACCCATCTTCTGTCTAGAAACAAGTAGGCTAGAATAAATGTTCCTTATCCTGTCTCCCTAAGTAAGTGAGAAAGAATAATTTCTTCATTTCATTTTGATCTAGAAACAGAACCTTTAGCTAAGATTTCTGTCTTAATTTTCAACATGACAATATATTCTCTATGTGTGTGCAAGTTTGAATTACAAGGTGTGAGCAACGACAATAACTACCAATGCATAATATTTAATGGCATCAGCAGTGGCCTCCCTGAGTCTCAGGTTTTGATTCAGGAAACTCAGGGTTTGGGACAACCCTGAACTAGCAACCCACATTCACATACAGAGTGAAGCCTAAAGACTCTTTTAGTGCCATATAAGTAAATTAATGCACCCACCCCAAGGGCTAAATCCCGAATTTGATCTAGCTTGAGAAGATGCACTGCAATCAATGGGATTACAGTTGTGATTAGTCAGTCCTATTTCTTTCAGTGGAGCTCTTCTATTCAGGACTGGATTTTTCCCATTGTTTCAACCAATAGTTATGACATATTATATTATGAATAATACATTTAAATATCTTTTTAAATGACAGTTATAAGCAAGATCTTGACTTAATAAAATGTATTGCATCACTTATATCTCTAGGATGTATTTCAAGTGTTCGACTTTTGGAGAAAAGTTGGGATAAAAGTGATTAATTGCTTGTTAGCTGAAGTTGGTGTGTAAATGCAGCTTTATTTTTGATGATATATTTTATGCTCAGCAACAAAAGGTCTGTTCTCTATGTTGTAGTCCAACATTCTTCTTCAGTCAACAATCCATACTGTGTGTGAAAACGGCTTCAAAATTTCCAGAAAGGTGCACATTCAGGATGAGTTTTTATTTCATTGACCTTTTAAGGTTCTGCTTAGAGCAGGGGTAGGCAATCTAAGGCCGGGGGCTGGATGCAGCCCCCTGAGGCCTTTGGACCGGCCCCAGGCTGGTCCTGCCGCTGCCGCTGCCCGCCACCACCACCACCCACCATGATGATATTGATTATTGTTGTTATTACTTGTTCTTGGGGTTTTCTTGGCAAAATCTCCACAGGGGTTTTGCCATGGCTTTTCTGGGGCTGAGAGAGTGTGCATGCATATTTTTTTATTTTTTTATTTTTTTATTTTTATTTATTTTTATTTTATTTATTTATTTATTTATTTTTGGTGCTTCGGCCCCCCAATTGTCTGAGGGACAGCAACCCGGCCCCCAGCTCAAAAAGGTTGCCTACCCCTGGCTTAGAGTTTGCTCAGGCTCCATTATGCCACTTAAATTCAGTCCAGGTTCTAACTCTGACCTGTAAATATACTTTCTACTGACTTGCTGCACTGTTTCCCCTTAACTTTAGACATCCATTTTACTTCTGCTCCCCCTTACAGGTGACATAAATCTGATTATCTCACTACTCAGCCACCCAATAAGAAACAGCAGCTCCCACTGAGAAAACAAATCAGCATGAAATCACACAATTGATAGGGTTTCCTCCAAGGTGCCCTTAAAATTAATTACATTGGAAGGCCAAGTTACTTTCTCAAACCAAAGAGGCCTGACCTGTCAGATCAGATTGAGCTGTGTTGCTTTAAGTACTCACACCAAGTCACCCTTTAACTTTTGTGGATTATGGAGGAAAGAATTTGAAGGTGTTCACATACCCCCCTTCTCTCTACCATTCTCTCTCACACACATGAGATATTATGTACTTTACAAATGGCTAATGATTAGGGAGATTTCCCAAACTGTCCAAAAGTCAAAAAGATGTGAATACACCAATAGCAGATATGTTTATTAATTTAAAAGATTTAGATATGACCTTTTCATCTGAGATCCATTCCCCAGGTAGCTTACAATTCTCGTGTGTGTGCGTGTGTATGTGTGTGTAAAAATAAAACAATCAAACCCATTGAAACAGAGTTAACAGACAGATTAAAACCATCTGGCATTATGAAGGCAGAGGGCTCTGGTTCTTCATTAAAGATTGGTTTCAGAAAGTGGTTGTTAAGGAGTCTTTTTGAACCCTTAGACATTAGTGTGTGGATTTTCTTGGGATTTCCAATACTATGTAACATCTGTATGGATCTGCTGAGAGATTGTTCATAAATTTGTGCTCTATTGTCACAAGTGAAATGCATTTCTATATCTATTTCATTCTATGAATGAAATGCAGTTCTATTTCTCCTTTCCATCCATTACCACTGATTCCTGGACTACTTTGTCAAGAGGTAGAAATGGGCTAAATGAGGGACAATTACTTCAGACAAGAAAGACAGAGGTGCTCCTGATCAGAAAAGAGAGGGACTCTTTTGGATGGTGTGCAGAACAGCAACGTATAATTTTTCCAATCATGAGTAAATCCAATCAACCAGAGTTCTCTGAATGCTGAGAAAGGAAGTCCAGGGATAAGAGTATAAAAGGGGAAGATTTACTGTTGGTCAAATAAGGACACAGATGCGGCTGGTTGGAGACCAGATCAAGATAGGGCAAGGTAGAACAGAGCTAAAGTTAGATGGGAACTGAGCATATATCAAAGTATTAAATAGAGAGTTTGGGGGAAAGTTTGGGGAGTAGCCATATTGGCCACACAGTAAAATACGACAAAATCAAAAATTCACATAAGAATGATATCATTATTGGCCAACTAAAATTCACATAACAGTGATATCATTATTGGCCAACATACGAGCTTTGAAGCTTCACTTGCTTCTTCATCAGGCAAATATACTGTACGATTTTTAAATTCATATGGTAGCTGTAGCCAGGAGTGTTTTTTTCCAGCTTAGGTTGTTGCATCAGCTGTGTTTGTTCCTAGTGAGGTCAGAGCTGGTCACAACAGCACATGCCTGACAACTAGAATTGCTGCAATGTGCTTTACATGAGTCTCTCTTCAGAGAGTCTTTGGAAATGACAGTAGCTCATAAATGGGCCCTGAAAGAACCTTGATCAAGTAGTCCTGTTCAAGTTGCTAAGAGCTGTCGCTGTCACCATCTTCACCAAAATTAGTAGCAGACATATAGACACATTCTGGAGTATTGAGTTATCAAAAGTTATTTGTAAATGTATTAGAGGTTGTCAGTGGTGTCACTAGCTAAGGTGTCACCCGCTGCAGAAGGTGTTATCTGGAAAAGGTGTGTGTTTGCCTCTCCTGCAGGTCCATCTCTGGGCAAGCAGCTAAGAAGAGCATGTGTTTTCCCTCTTGCACTGAAGGGGGAGGAGGGCCCAACCAAGTGTTACCCCTCCTCTGGGGTGTCATCCAGTGCAATCCAAACACACCCAGTGATGCCACTGGTAGTTGTTGGGTTTTTTCACCATTGGCAAAGAAACTTGGGTCTTCCCAAGATCTGGGCCCTTGGGGTTTTGCTTCTTGCCTCCTGGTCCTTTTCACAGGTTGCCCTCCATGAAAAATGTTAAACATGTGGACAAAGAATGAAATGGCTTCTTCCAGCTCTGTTTCTGACATCATCTGCCCCACCAAACCTGCCTATAATGTTTCAGTATGGACCATGACAGCTACAAATGAATGTGTTTCTACTGTATAATCCACAGCTTGTGCTATAACAAAATGAGATAGCTTTTAAGGTGCCACAACACTCTTTGTGGTTAACATATCTTAACCCATTGTGTGGTTTTGTTATTATCTCTTAACTGTTTATTTATTTTAATATTTAATATTTCAAAACATTTTAAATTAAATATGATAGCAACTTTGGAAACTTCTTACATATTAATGAATCAAGTGTTCCAATGGTATCCTGAAGAAGGCTTCCTGAAAAAGATGCAATGAATGTTATGTACTTTACTGAATAAAAATTACTAGATGAAATTGAAAAAAAAATCAATGGGAATAAAAGGAAAATCTTTACTCAAACTACCCAAGCTCTTTGGTTGATGCTATCACATGGTCAGGCCAATTCATGTCACACAAACAAAACAAATATAGCCATGGATGGAGTAAAATCAAGAGGAAGTACTTAAGGTTTCTATGTATGTGAATACTCACAAAATGGTTTGAAAACACAAATATTAATTTCAGACTGAAGTAGCTCTGGGCATTTAAGCTCTTCATGAACTCAGATAAAAACATTAGCCTTTGTCCTCAATATTTCATTCCTATCCAAGACTTTATCTCTGCATTGGAAATATCCGTTTTGTTCTTCAGAGACTGCTACTAGTTTGTGTTTGGAAGTCGAATGGCTTTGATCCATAACAATTGAGACTGAGGAAATCTCAAATGACTCTTTTTCAAGGCCATCTGGGTATGGTTTGCCAAATATATTTCTTCATTTGCAGACCTCACTGAAGGCTGTTTCTTGCAAGGTATTTGCATGCAGTACAAATGTGTCTTTTAATATAGAATGCACATAAGCAGGAGATTATCCTTTTCCCATCTGTTGTTTCAATGTTCCTTTTAAAAGGAAAACACTCACCTTTCATTATATTGCACATGTGGATTTTTTACTTGGCTTTGGGGGGTAATGGTTTGGGGGTGGTGCATTTTTTGGTCTTAGCATGGTAGTTATGTGTTTTTTTGCTGGGGTGCCTTCAAGTTGTTTCTAATTTATGGTAACCCTAAGGCGAACCTATGACTGCATTTTCTTGGCAAGATTTGTTCAGAGGGGGTTTGGCCTTGCCTTTGTATGAGTCTGAGATAGTGTGACTTGCCCACCTGGATTCTACTTGATTTTAAGCTGAGTCACTTGTCTTACATATTGGGAGAGGAGGGGCAAATATTAACTGATTCTGGTGGTCAGTGAAGAACCATCTTTGTTTTGAAAGTCACAGTTATTCCAGATGAATCGGGCTCAATGTCCTCCTTCCCCCCCCCCTTCCAAGTGTGAATTGAAACATTATTGTAGTACCGATTAGTTTCCAGGAAAAATGTAATTGCTTCTAGATGCTACTCCTGGTTTTCAAGAGCTCTTTAACCTTTAACATTTTCAATACAAAAGAAGCCTTGCTGGGTGGTGAATCTAACAAGACTATCATGTATTGCTGGCAGAGTTCATCAGTCAGTTCTAACAGTTTAACTATTAGCATTCTAATGCATCAGTGTTTAACCAGACAGAATAACAGTGCTTTAGGTATGGCCTGAAATTTCTCAAAAGGAAAGCAAATTAAAAGAGACTTTTGTTATTTTATACTGGACTAAAACTAGACAATTAAAATTCAAGAAATATTTAATTTTCTATTCATATTTTGTCAGCCAGCAAATTAACATTGTATCTTTGTGGAATGGAATGAAGAGCCATATGAAGATGAACCCCAAATCCTAAAAAGTGAGGTGGAAACTGCAATAAAAGAAATAGTGAAAAATAAATCACCAGGAACAGATGATATTCCAATTTAACTGCTGTAATCTACATTGACAGAGTCAACTCTAGTGCAAACCAACATATGTCAACAGATATGGAAAACAAAATGATGGCCAACAGATTGGAAGCGATCAATATACATACCCATCCATAAAAAGAGAGACACAAGAGACTGCAGCAACTATAGAACCATAGCACTGATCTTCAATGCAAGCAAAATCATACTCAAAATTCTGCAACATAGACTTCCATGGAGAGAGAAATCCCAGAAGTTCAAGTGGGGTTCAGGAAAGGAAGAGGCACTAGGGACCACATTGCAAACATACTATGGCTACTGGGGTGCACCAGGAAATTCCAAAAGAAAATCAGCATGTGCTTTCTAGACTACAGCAAAGCCTTGGACTGCATAGACCAGGGGTAGGCAACCTTTCCCCTTTAAGGGCCGAGGGACTTCAGCTCCCAGAATCCCAGGAACTATTGGCCAACATGGGACTATTGGCCAACATGACTGAGGCTTCTGGGAGCTGAAGTCCCTCGGCCCTTAAAGGGGAAAGGTTGCCTACCCCTGGCATAGACCATGAAAAGCTATGGAACACCCTTAAAGACATGGGAGTCCCAGCACATCTGATAGTCCTGATGAGGAATCTGTACTCTGGACAAGAGGCTACTGTCAGAACAGAACACGGAAAACAGAATGGTTCCCAATTGGAAAAGGAGGCAGACAAGGCTGCATGCTTTCACCCTATCTGTTCAACTTGTATGCAGAACATATTATAAAAAAAGCAGACTTGGACACAGAAGGAGGAGTGAAAATAGGAGGAAGGAATGTCAACAATCTAAGATATGCAGATGACACCATAATACTAGCAGAAAACCTTACAGACCTGGAATACCTACTAAGGAAGATCAAAGAAGAAAGTGCAAAGTTCAACCTAGACAATGAAGAAATAGAAATAGTAAAAGAATTGCCATACCTGGGATCAAACATTGGTAGAAATGGGGACTGCAGTCAGGAAATCAGAAGAAGACTAAGAATGGGGAGGGTGGCCATGAAAGAATGAGAAAAGATTCTAAAATACAAAGACATACAACTCAGCATGAAAATCAGAATCATACAAGCCATTGTATTCCCTATTACCATGTATGGATGTGGGACCTGGACATTTAAGAAAGATGATAGGAAGAAAATCAATTCATTTGAGATGTGGTGCTGGAGAAGAGTGCTGAGGATCCCATGGACAGCCAAAAGGACAAACAAATGGGTCCTAGAGAAGATTAAGCCAGAAACCTCCCTGGAAGCCAAGATGACCAAATTGAGACTGTCATACTTTGGAAACATCATGAGAAGGGAGAACTCTTTGGAAAAAAGATAGTAATTCTGGGGAAGGTGGAGGGAAGTAGGAAGAGAGGAAGACCACATGCTAGATGGATGGACTTTTACTATTTCTATTTCTTCATTGTCTAGGTTGAACTTTGCACTTTCTTCTTTGATCTTCCTTAGTAGGTATTCCAGGTCTGTAAGGTTTTCTGCTAGTATTATGGTGTCATGCTAGATGGATGGCAAGGGATGGGCTGCATCTCACACCAGTTGGAAGAAACGTTTTTGCCAACAGTCTCAAAAATTTGATCAGGAGGGCTTTAAACTGAGTTATGTGGGGAAGGGAGACAGCACCCTGGAAGACAAAAGGACTGGAAAAAATAGTCAAACTGTCATAGAGGAAACAAAGCAAACAGTAGAGGGACCCAACAGTGGGAGGCAAAAAAACGTGCTAAGGCAGCAAGTAAAGGAGACATATGGTCTTAGATGTCTCTACACTAATGCACAGAGCATGGGAAATAAGCAAGATGAACTTGAACTCCTAGCGCAACAAAGCAAATATGATATAATAGGCATCACTGAAACCTGGTGGGATGAGTCTCATGATTGGAATGTAAAAATACAGGGGTATAACCTCTTCAAGAGAAACAGGCCAAACAGGAGAGGAGGAGGAATAGCATTATATGTCAGGGATATTTACACCAGTGAAGAAATCCAGGACAACAATCCTGGAAGCCAGGTGGAGAGCATTTGGATAAAAATTAAAGGGGAAAGAAACAACAGGGATGTTATTGTGGGAGTCTACTACAGACCCCCGACTCAGGCAGAAGAACTGGATGATGCCTTTCTAGAACAGATGACCACACACTCAGAAAGGAGAAATATAGTAGTGATGGGTGACTTCAACTATCCGGATATTTGCTGGAAGTCAAACTCGGCAAAATCCTTGAGGTCTAGCAAATTCCTCACTTGCCTCGAAGACAATTTCATTGTTCAAAAGGTGGAAGAGGCAACGAGGGAGTCAGCTATTTTGGATCTGATCCTAACTAACAGGGAAGACCTAGTTAATGGGGTGCAAGTGGTTGGATCCTTAGGCGGGAGTGATCATGTCCTCCTGGAGTTTATTATACAGTGGAAAGGAGAAGCCAGGCATAGTCAGACACGCATTCTAGACTTTAGGAAAGCTGATTTTACTAAACTTAGAGAAATACTGAGGGTGATCCCATGGACAGGAATACTAAAAGAGAAGGGAGTTCAAGACGGATGGGAATTTCTCAAAAGTGAGATACTGAAGGCACAATTTCAAACTGTGCCAATGAGGAGGAAGAATGGGAGGTGTCTCAAGAAACCAGGATGGATGACTAAGGAACTTGCAACTGAACTATGTTTTAAACGGAACATGTATAAGAAATGGAAAAATGGGGAAATCGCAAAAGAGGAATTCAAACAAATAGCTAGCACGTGTAGGGTTAAAGTCAGAAAAGCTAAAGCGCAGAATGAAATCAGGCTTGCTGGAGCGGTTAAGAACAATAAAAAGGGCTTTTGGGGGTATGTCAGTAGCAAAAGGAAAAAGAAGGAAATGGTAGGGCCACTGTGTGGAGAAGATGGCAAAAAGTTAACAGGGGTCAGAGAAAAGGCAGAATTACTCAACAACTTCTTTGCTTCAGTCTTCTCAGAAAAGGCAAAGGGTGCTCAACTTGAGGATAATGGAGCAGAGGACAGAATAGGAGAATTTCATCACAGAATAAGTAAAGAGATAGTACAGAAACATCTGGTTAATCTAGATGAATATAAGTCTCCAGGACCAGATGAATTACATCCAAGGGTATTAAAAGAACTGGCAAATGTAATATCAGAACCATTGGCAATAATCTTTGAGAATTCCTGGAAAACAGGAGAGGTCCCAGCGGACTGGAGGAGGGCAAATGTTGTCCCCATCTTCAAAAAGGGGAAAAAAGAGGATCCCAACAATTATCGTCCAGTTAGTCTGACATCAATACCCGGAAAGATTCTGGAGCAGATCATTAAACAGAGAGTCTGTGAACATCTGGAAGATAATTTCATAATCACAAAAAGTCAACATGGGTTTCAGAGAAACAGGTCATGCCAGACAAATCTGATCTCTTTTTTTGATAAAATTACCAGCTTGGTAGATGAAGGGAATGCTGTGGATATAGTATATCTTGATTTCAGTAAGGCCTTTGACAAGGTTCCCCATGACATTCTTGCAAGCAAGTTGGTAAAATGTGGGCTAGACAAAGTAACTGTTACATGGATTTGTAATTGGTTATCTGGTCGAACACAAAGGGTGCTCAACAATGGCTCCTTTTCAACCTGGAAAGAAGTGACCAGTGGGGTGCCACAGGGCTCTGTCCTGGGCCCAGTGCTATTCAATATCTTTATTAATGACTTGGATGACGGTATTGGGGGCATAGTTATCAAATTTGCAGATGACACCAAATTAGGAGGAGTAGCTAATACCCCAGAGGACAGGATCAAAATTCAAAATGACTTGAGCAGACTAGAAAGTTGGGCCAAAGCTAACAAAATGAAATTCAACACAGAGAAATGTAAGGTACTGCACTTAGGGCGGAAAAACGAAAAGTACAGATATACGATGGGGGACACTTGGCTGAATGAGACTACGTGTGAAAGGGATCTAGGAATCCAGGTGGACCACAAGTTGAACATGAGTCAACAGTGCGATGCAGCAGCTAAAAAGGCCAATGCAATTTTAGGCTGCATCAGTAGAAGTATAGTGTCTAGATCAAGAGAAGTAATAGTGCCACTATATTCTGCTTTGGTCCGGCCTCACCTGGAATACTGTGTCCAGTTCTGGGCACCACAATTCAAAAAGGATGTGGAGAAATTGGAGCGTGTCCAAAGGAGGGCAACTAAAATGGTGAAGGGTCTGGAAACCAAGCCCTATGAGGAACGACTTAGGGAGCTGGGGATGTTTAGCCTGGAGAAGAGAAGGCTGAGAGGTGATATGATAGCCGTGTTTAAATATTTGAAGGGATGTCATATCGAGGAGGGAACAAGCTTGTTTTCTGCTGCTCCAGAGACTAGGACCTGAAACAATGGATGCAAGCTGCAAGAAAAGAGATTCCACCTCAACATTAGGAGGAACTTCCTGACAGTAAGGGCGGTTCGACAGTGGAACACACTCCCTCGGAGAGTAGTGGAGTCTCCTTCCTTGGAGGTCTTTAAGCAGAGGCTGGATGGCCATCTGTCGGGGATGCTTTGATTGGGAGTTCCTGCATGGCAGGGGGTTGGACTGGATGGCCCTTGTGGTCTCTTCCAACTCTATGATTCTATGATTCTATGATTCTATGACTTATTTAGAAGGTCACGGGTATTAAGGGGTTGCAGGAATTAAGCAGAACAGTGGAAGACAGAGGGTCTTGGAGATGTTTCATCCATAGAGCCACCATGGGTTGAGATCAACTCAAGGGCAGTTAACAACAAAATCTTTGTGGAGACTGATGGATTTCTTTCTCTGCAAATGAAATCATTTGTCTTTGGCTGGAATAAAAACCAATTGGTACTATGTGTTTTACAAATCATCCTGGGGCTTGATTTGCCATTTAAAACTAATCCTGCTTTTGATACGTTCTGCCTTAAGTGGCCATTTTTAGAAACAGGAAGTCACTGTGGGTAAAATTATGTTTAAATGTAAATCATGGTGTCTATGAAAGCATGATTGCATGATTGCAATGTTGAGGATGAAAAGTTAATGACTCAGAGTTAGGGGAGTAGTCCATATTGCCCACTCCTACCTACTCTTTTGTTTCCATTAGCTAATTCTGTACATATACTTAGGTTTATCCACACTGCAGAAATGATCCAGTTTGACACCACTTTAACTGTCATGGATCAATGCTATGGAATCCTGGGAACTCTAGTTTGTTGTGGCACCAGAGCTCAGAGCTCAGAGCTCAAAGTGGTGTCAAACCGGATTATTTCTGCAGTGCTGATACAGGCAAAGAGTTCATCACATGACAAAGAAAGTGGTATCTTGCAAAAACCAACCAATGCCTAGCTCACTATTGATAATCCATAATCTCTACCCTTCAAAAGGATTACCATAGTTTGCAACTGTCCAGATTTGGCAGGGACAGTTCCACCTAATTCTCTGTCATCCCAACTCTTTAGCTCCTTTTAAAATGCCCCCATTTTTCCCACTTCCTCTCTCTATCCTCATCATACTACAATTCTGCAAACTGAGTTCAAAAGGCAAAAGTAGTCTGCATTCAATTAAGTTACCGAGTGGGAGAGGAAAGTAGTGGGTGGAATTGCCCTTCCCAATAGGCTCAAGCAAAAAGAAACTGCTGACCCTCTAGTAGCTCATTGATTCTTCCTCATAAATAACTTTTCCGATACTGAACACTCTGATGTTGCCTAGCTACATGTGTCCTGGTTTTCATCTGTGAAATGTTAGATGGAATGTATTAGCTGGAACACATTTGGGTGGTAGCTTTCCTAATCAGGTGTTCTAATATATGGAGATGCATGGTTTCTGGGAATGATTTTTTTTTCTCGTAAAGGTTTCCCAAATTCCATGCTAGCAATAGAATAGTCTTCACAGTCTATGGTGGTTCCATCTGTGCTATTCATGTAGATCTGGATCACTCAAAGCATCTGTAATTATTATGAAATATTTCATTTGTATGTAATATACCTGAGTAGATGCCATACAAAACAGAGGAAGAGCTGTAGCAAAGAAATCAGTCTTGCAACTCATCACATGAAGAGTAATCCCAACAGAGCAAGGGTGTGGCCCAAAGACTACAGGTTGTCCTGGGGCCATTTTTGTAGCCCTTAGGGAAGGGGTAGGCAACCTTTTTGAGCCAGGGGCTGGGTTGCTGTCCCTCAGACAATTGGGGGGCCGAAGCACCAAAAATTAAAAAAAAATTAAAATTAAAAAATTAAAAAAATATATGCATGCACACTCTCTCAGCCCCAGAAAAGCCATGGCAAAACCCCTGTGAAGATTTTGCCAAGAAAACTCCAAGAACAAGTAATAACAATAATCAATATCATCATGGCGGGCGGCAGAGGTGGCGGTGGCGGCAGGACCGGCCTGGGGCCGGTGCAAAGGCCTCGGAGGGCCACATCCGCCCCCCGGGCCTTAGGTTGCCTACCCCTGCCTTAGGGTCTCCATGGGTCAAACAAAGAAATGAACAAGATGTGACTTCTAGGTTACTTCCTATTGTAAAAAAAAAAAAAAAAAAAAAAAATCTCAGCTGACCCTGAAATGGGTCAGAGGGAGCATAAACATAGCAAAATGCTGCCACCACCCTGCTAGAGGATATTTATGGAGCCCTGGTGATGCAGTGGTTAAAAGCCTGTACTGCAGTCACAAGGTTGTGAGTTCAATCCCAGGGGCTCCAATGTCCACTCAGCCTTGCATACTTCCATAGGTCACAATAATGAGTACCCAGCTTACACATTGTAAATCACTTAGGGAGTGCTTAGTTGACTGATAAGTGGTATATAAATGGACTTAAAGGTAAAGATAAAGGTTGTTAAGTCATGACCAACCATAGCGGATGGTGCTCATCTCTGTTACTAAGCCAAAGAGCCAGCATTGTCAGAGATTACTCTGTGGTTATGTGGCCAGCATGATTGCACAGAATGCTGTTTATCTTCCTGCTGAAGTGGTACCTCTTTATCTACTTGCATTTGCATGCTTTCGAGCTGCTAGGTTGGCAGAAGCTGGGGCTAGTGACAGGAGCTCAGTCCATCATGCAGCACCCGGGCCTCGAACTGCCAACCTGCCAATCTTGCAATCAACAGAGGCAGCCTCTTAACCACTTGAGCCACTGCAGCCCTTGTACTTACTATTGCTATATTGCTATTTAATGATGTTTAGGGGCAAAAATGATTTTTGGTGGCTGAGGCAGAGACAGATTTCAAGGCCTTCTTGGAGCTCAGTGTGGTTCCCTAGCCTCTGCCAACATGGTGTAGTTCTTTATTGGGCTAGGACCTCAGGAAACCAGGATATGAATCCTGGAACTGAACCTTGCTCAAGGTCTGAATCCTAGGTCTGAAACCAGGGTCTGAACTCTGCTCAGCCATGGAAACCCATTGACAACCTTACAGGAAGGCAAATGGTAAACCACTTCTGAACAAATCTTGCCAATAAAATCCCATGACAGGTTTCCCTTAGGGTTATCATAGGTTGAAAATGACTTGAAGGTTATTTAAGTTAAGAAAGAGAAGAACATAAGGAAAGGGTGGCTTCTTTTTTGTATTTTTCTTCCTCTTTTAGTTATAAAGAGTTAAAACTAAGATTGAACTGAAAACAGGAGGGTTATATATGAAAGGAATGGGGGAAAGGATTAGGAGATATGCTGATTATCTTGGCAAATGCAAATTCAACCATTTATTTATTTTGATGGGGGAGATATGTATATAGGGAAATGTTGTGGGTTGTAGTGTCTTGTGTTAATACTATATGGTTTCTGTGTCTACAGTTATGTTTGTCTTTATATAGCATTTAAAATATACTTTAAAAAGAAAAAAGAAAATGACTTGAAGGCATACAACAACAAAAACAGCCTCTGACAGTCACTCAGAACCCCACAATAGAGGATCATCATCTTTTCATCATTACATTTTCTCTAAAGCCTATTGCAAAGCAAAAGCAAAGCAGCTTCATTTATATATCGCTTCATATCACGCTATGGGATGTCTAAGTGGTTTACAACTTTAAGCTCATTGACCCCCAACAGTTGAGTACTCATTTTAGCAACCTCAGAAGGATGCAGGCCTGAGTCAAGCCTGAGCCCTGGCAATAATAATAATAATAATAATAATAATAATAATAATAATTTATATACCGCCCGGTGGCAGGCCAATCTAGGCAGTTTACAGTAAAAAAGTTGTATACAAGTTAAAAAATAACTCCCTCCCCCCCTTAAAAGCAAATTAAACTAAACATCATTTAAAACAGTGGTTGTTAAAATAACAATGAACAATGAAACAATTAACATTTTAAACTAACAACAACACCCCCCCGTAAGACTTCAGTTCTACCAGGGGTTGAGAGAACAGTTCAAAAGAAAATACGAGGTCCCAAGGTCCCAATATCCCAGGCCGGGAGATGTTTTAATCTGGAAAGGCCTGCCGGAAGAGATCTGTCTTGACAGCTCTCTTGAAACTGTCTAAGGATGTCAACTGACGGATCTCATCCGGCAGGCCATTCCAGATCCTGGGGGCGACAACTGAGAAGGCCCTCTGGGAGGTCACCGCAAGCCTAGATTTTGGAAGCTGCAGGAGATTCCTCCCAGAGGAGCGGAGAGCGTGGGGAGGATTATAGGGGAGGAGGTGATCTCTAAGATAGCTTGGACCCAAGCCATTTAGGGCTTTAAAGGTGATAACCAACACCTTGTACTGGGCCCGGAAACCAATAGGCAGCCAGTGGAGGGACCGTAGGACCGGAGTGATATGGTCCCTCCTGGATGTTCCCGACAAAAGTCTGGCCGCCATATTTTGAACTAACTGAAGTTTCCGAACCAGGCACAAGGGTAGCCCCATGTAGAGTGCATTGCAGAAATCTAAGCGTGAGGTTACCAGAGTGTGTACAACAGTCACAAGATCCCGTACTTCCAGAAAAAGGGCGCAGCTGGCGTATCAGCCGAAGCTGATAACAGGCGCTCCTGACCGTTGCATTAACCTGATATGTCATCAGGAGCGACGAGTCAAGGAGCACCCCCAGACTGCGAACACAGTCACTGGAGGAGAGTGTGACCCCATCCAGGACTGGAGGTTGCAACCCAATTCTTGGTTTCGGGGCCGAGACCGTGAGCACCTCCGTCTTGTCTGGATTCAGCTTCAATCTGTTTTTCCTCATCCAGCCCATTACCGCCCGAAGACATTCATTGAGAGAGGAGATGCCATTGGAATTCGAGGCCGACGAATGAGACACGGAGAAATAGATTTGGGTGTCATCAGCGTACTGATAACACCCAGCACCATAACTCCGTATGATCTCACCCAGCGGCTTCATATAGATGTTAAATAACATCGGGGACAAAATAGCCCCCTGAGGGACCCCACAAGTGAGGTCTCTCTTGCCGGAGCTACAGTCCCCGAGCAGCACCCTCTGGGACCGACCCGAGAGGAAGGACCGGAACCACTGCAAAGCAGTGCCCCCGATACCCAAACCCCTGAGGCGGTCCAAGAGGATGCCGTGATCTATCATGTCAAAAGCCGCTGAGAGGTCTAGGAGCACCAACAGGGTCACACTACCCCTAGTATTGAACTCGCAACCTTGTGGTCTATGAGTGAGTGGCTGCAGTACAGGCATTTAACCACTGCGCCACCAGGGCTCTTTTGATCATATTCTTAATCTCTACTGCCACATATCTCAAAATAATTTTACTCCATCTTATACAATTGGCTAGATTTCTAATTTTTTTTTTTAAACACCTCTTGACAGGGTCCCTGACAATTGACTGAGGAGGGTTATAGTCCAAGAACAGCTGGAGGGGAGGTATAGTCCAAGAACAGCAGGGATTCCCCACCCGTATTTTACTGGGGATCAAGTGCTTAACTTAACTTATACAGTTCTTCTCAAGAGGTTTTGACTCAATTAAGCAAGTTTGATTAAAATCCATATTTGCACAACTTGTTCTATGGATGCAGAATTGCAAAACATACCTGGGTTATGAATATTTGATTTAACTAATGGCATAAAAACAACACACCATGCTGGGTGTGGAAGGTTTTTGCCATGGGGCCAACATTTTTATCACCTGTGTATGCTTACTCCTATCCACTGAAAGGAAAGACACAAAAACTGTGCTTAGACATTTATAGCTTGAATCTTCATCCTCATATTTCCAGATGAAATACTTTCTCAGACATACTACTGTTGGTATTTTCCCAGAACAATATTTTAGAACTGGATATGCCAGCTCCCTGGTGTTAAAAATGTAGTTTCTGGAAGTATCTCCCAGATGTGAAGCTTTAGGGAATTACTTTTTATTGGGAAAATGGATTATCCCCTAGAGGAGAACATTTTATCACCTCCTCATTTTTCTTAAAGCACAGATGATGCAGAGGGTGTATGTGTGAGTGAGAGAGAGATGCACACGTACAAGCAGACTTTCTCATAGCATGCTTAGACACAGAAGACATGGTAGAAGGAACACTTGCAGGAGAATCAAATTCATAGAAGTGGGACTGTTGGGCAATGGGGGTTGGTTGGTTGGTTGGCTGGCTGGCTGATTTTTTGATAGGGTTTGTCCACTGATATGTGTGTGTGTGTGTGCATGCGCATGTGCGTGCATGCATGCATGCACGCACACGCACAGGAGATATACAAGAAGGAACAAACATGGCTGTCCTGTGCTAGGAGATCTAATCAGTTCATCTAGGAAGGTGCATAACATGACATGGCAGAGTTAGGAAGGCTGGGTGAGGGCAATAGGAAAGTCTAAATAGTCTACATGCTAGGGCATTTCTTCAGTTCTGGCCACCACAATTCAAAAAAGGATATTGACATGCTGGAGCTTGTCCAGAGAAGGGTGACTAAAATGGGGTAAGGTCTGGAAACTATGCCATTTGAGAAGCAAGTTAGGAAGCTGGGTATTTTTACCCTGGAGAAGAGAAGGTTAAGAGGTGATATGATAGTGCCCTGTTTAAATATTTGAAAGGATATCATATTAAAGATGGAGCAACTTTGTTTCTGCTTCTCCAGAGAATAGGACCTAGAGCAATGGATACAAACTACAGGAAAAGAGATTCCTCCTTCAAGAGCTGTTCGACAGTGGAATACACTGCCTTGGAGTGTGGTAGAGTCTCTGTCTTTGGAGATTTTTAAATAGAGGCTGGATCATCATCTGTCAAGGGTGCTTGGATTATCTCTTCCTACATACCAGAAGGGGGTTGGACTGGGTGGCCCTTGAGATCTGTTTTAACTCCATGATTCTATAATTCTATTCTATAATTCCTGTAGCAGCATCAGATTGTCTGCCCTATCTACACTGGAGTTGTCATACTCAGAATTGTTTTGCAACTGTGCCAAGAGAACAGGGTCCTTTTCACACTACACAATTACAGCACCACAATACTACTTTCACTGATGTGTTTTTGCCCTTGCAGTTTAGTGAGGGGTATTTAGAATCCACAGCCAGAGAGCTCTAGTGTCACAGCCATGGTGGTTAAAGTGGAATTGTAGTGCTACAATTGTTTTGTATACAAGGACTCTAGGCCAATCTTCCCTATATTTAACTGAAGGCCATTACCAATTGATAGCCAAGGTAAAATACACACACACACACTCAAATGAAATAAAATGTAATATAGAGTGCACCTACTGCATTATACATTTAATGACAGTTTTATACCAGTATCTGCCATGGCCTGATCCCAGGGAGTTCTGGGATTTGTAGTTTGATGAAGTACTTAGAATTATATTCTAGAGAGCTCTGATGCATTCCCCTGAACTCTTGAGAAATTTAAATAACTCACTAGACTAAAAATTCCAGGATTCTGTAGGATGGCATAATGAGTTCAAGTGGTACAAAATGTCAGGGATGATGGGAGTTGTAGCTCTTCACCTCTGGCTCTAACTCACCACCTTGTTATGCAGCAGAGCTGACCAGCTTTGATCAGTGGTTGATGCTTCTTTCCCAAGCAGCAGAGTTTCAGAGAATAGGCTGAAGACCCTGACAAACTCTCCAAGCCTTCTCTTTCTTCTTCCTGAGATGTCTCCAAACTTCTCCAGGATTCCTCTGGCTCTTCTATCTTCCCTCAAGACACCAGACAACTCAGTAGTCTTATATAAAAGATCTACTTTATTCTACTATATACATAAATACTATATGCCCTACAAATCACAATCTCTACACTTCACAATATCTCCAAAACCACTCCACAATACACCAAACTACTCCACAATGTACATTAGCAAACATTGCAATTTATAGCCATTGTTAGACACCACCCACCAGTCAGTTTCCACCCAGTGGGTGTGTACATACATCTTGATTGGTCCACATAGATCATCCCATACCTAAGACCAACCCAAGTGTTTCATCACTTTACCTTGACCACTTAATGAGTCTCAGGTGTTTGCAATCTATCACAGGTGTTCTCAATGTACCTTCTATAACTTTGTCCTTGGCTCTCAAGGCTTCTTAATTATATTATCTTTTTCACCTGTGTATCTTCCTGATTGCTCCTGCTTAGTCACTTTGACATTCACATACATATTTTTATTTCTATTACTGTATATCCCATGTTGCTTTTTCCTTAACAATCCCCTCCGAAATAAAATATTGTATGTGTCTTACACTGTCATTCCAACCATTTGTGTCAGTCTTTCATGTTTTTCCGCCGTCAATGCTTTTGTGAACAAATCTGCTATGTTGTGTTGAGTTTCTATATATCTCAATTCTATTTTACCCTTTTGAACCATGTCTCGCACATTTTGATATCTTACTCCAACATATTTTGTTCTGTTCTTCAAACTTTCAGTTTCAGCCATTGCTATGCATGACTGTGAATCTTCCAGAATTTCTACTGGTATCTTGTAACTTTCATTTAAATCATTCAATAACTGCTCAACCTACTGTACCTCATTTACTATCTCATTTAAAGCTGCGAATTCTGCTTCCGTCGTACTTATCGCTACATTAGTTTGTTTTCTACTTCTCCAGACTATTGGACTTTCACTGTACTTAATTATCATTCCTGTAACTGACTTCTTGTCTCCTAATTCTGATGCAAAAGAACTATCCACATAACAATCTAAATCTGAATTACTGTTTCTAATTACCAATTTCTTATCTAAAGTTCCTTTCAAATATCTTAATAAGTGTTTTACTGCTGTCCAGTCTTCAATTTTTGGATCATTAACTCTTCTGGGCAATACATTTACAGCATATGAAATGTTTGGTCTGGTGTGGCAAGATATGAATTGTAAAGATCCTATTATACTCCTGAATAAAGTCTTGTCTTCAAAATCTCTAGATGTTTTTTCAGATACGAAACCAATTGTCATTGGAGTTCTTACTATTTTAGCATTTTGTAATCCACACTTTTCAATCAAATTTTCAATGTTCTTTCTCTGGCTTAACAAACAATGTCCTTCTGTCCATTCAACACCAATACCTAAATAAGACTTCAATAAACCTAGATCTTTTAAAACAAACTTTTCAGACAATTCTCTTTTTACTGATTCAATTTCCTGTTTTGACTTTGCTGCCACGCATAAATCGTCTACATAAATTACTAACACTATGTCTCCTTTTGTATAGACGCAAGCATCTGCAATGCTCCTTTTGTATCCTAGCTTAACTAACTCGTCATTAATGCACAAATTCCATGCTCTGGCACTTTGTTTTAATCCATACAATGCTTTTTTCAATTTATAAACTTTCTGACTACTATTTTCTTCAAAACCTTGTGGCTGCTCCATAAATATCTCTTCATCTAAACTAGCATTCAAGTAGGCTGTTTCAAAGTCAAAATGCTCTACAACTAAACTTCTTTTTGCTGCTACAGCCAGAACCATTCTCAGACTTTCTGGCTTTGCAGTTGGAGAATATGTCTTATCATAGTTCTCATACTGCTGTTGTGCAAAACCCTTAGCTACTAACCTTGCTTTATACTTAATACTTCCATCTGGCATTTCTTTCTTTTTGTACACCCACTTACAACCAATTACTTTCTTGTCCTTGGGTCTATCAACGACTTCAAAAACATCTTTATTTACCAGACAACCAAACTCATCATCCATTGCATCAATCCATCTTTCCTGTTCTTCTCTAGACAAACTTTCCAACTCTTCAAAACTTTCAGGCTCTTCCACTGCTAAACAAGCTCTTGCATTTGTCACAACAAACCTATCTGGTGGCTTCCTAACTCTGTGACAACGTCTGGGAATAAACTCTGCTGATCTGCCTCTTTCATCCTCACTTTCTGTACTGGGAGTTATAGTTCTATGACTAAATCTCTTGTCTTCAGTCATTCTAGTAGTGATGGGTCTAGATTGTGTCTCATTATCAGAAGAACTATCACTGCTGCTAGTGGATGCTTCTGGCTTAACTGAAACCCCTCCGTTTCCTGGAGTTGGTTCAGTTTGTGTTTCTGGCTCATTTGAATTTCCTAACCTCAAGAAAACTTCTTTATTTGCATGCAGTTTGTCCCAACCGGCATGTCTCTCGAAATTTGCCGACCTGGAATACTGCACTTCTCTTCCACCTAAATGAAACTTATAGCTATTTCCTGAATACCCCAAAAACCTAAGTCTTTTACTTTTGGGTTCTCCCTTTTTCCTGAAACAAGCTGGTATGAAAACATGAGCAAATTGTCCAAAGACTCTCAAATATTTGTAATTTGGCACTCTCCCATACAATACCCTGTAGGGAATGTCTTCAATTTCAGAATGATACAGTCTGTTACTAATATGTACTGCTGTCAAAGTTGCTTCTGCCCAGAAACTATCTTTTACCTCTGCATCTGCCATCAAACAAGCAGTTATTCTTTTTATATCTTGTATTTTTTTCTCAGCTAAACCATCTTCGTTAGGACAAGCAGGATTAGTAGTTTCATGCCTTATTCCCACCTTTTGAAACCAATTAAACAATTGATTACTTAGAAATTCTCCTCCTCGGTCAGTAACAATGGTGCCTACTCTAATATCAAATTGTCTTTCCACCATTCTCACCCATGCTTTTAAACTTTGCCCAGCGTCAGATTTGTTTTTCAATATTCTTACAAAAGCAAACCTTGTAAACCTATCAACAATTACTAGGAAATATTTGCTTCCCCCTAAAGATAAACAATTAGCTTGGGCAACATCTGCATGTACAAACTGAAATGGTCTTTGGGCAATTCTTTTGGTTTTCTTGGCTACTGGAAAAGCTCTGACCTTTACCTGATTACATACAGTACAATCTAAGTGATTTTTGCATTCAGCAACTTTTAAATCTGGACACATACTGATTAACTTCTTTAAACATTTGAAACTAGCATGACCAAATTTTCTATGAAATTCATGTATACAGTCTTTGTGTATTGGACTATTGTCTATGTTATTAGCATTTTCAACACTGTAGCTATCAATATTGTCTTCCAAATAGTAAAGTTTATCCTTTTTCAAGCCTATGCCTCGCAATTCCCCATTCAATTTTATCTTACACATGTCCTTTTCAAATATAACTGTGTAATCTCTGTCTGTTAACCTGCTCACTGATAACAAATTATTTTCTAACTCCTTTACATGTAACACATCATTAAAGTTTTCCTTTAGCCCAGGAATGAAAACTGTACCCATTTGATTTACAGTACTGAGCTCTTTCCCATCAGCTAAAACTACAGTATTTACATTAGCTGATTTTCTATTACTTATCAAATTGATATTGTTACACATTGAAGATGATGCTCCTGAGTCAATTAACCATTTACAATTAGTATTTTGTTTTTCCTTAATCATGGTTGCAAACCCCTTTTTATTACCACTGTCCTTCAAAAATGGAGGTTTGGACTGCTTTTGATACTGCCGCGGCTGCCATCTGCTCTCTCCTTGCTTGCTTCTCTCAGCAGCAAATTGTTTACAATGTCTCTGTAGATGACCAGTCTTTTTACAATAAAAACACCTCCGTTGCTCCCTTGTAGAAGCTGCTTCTTCCTGCTTTCGTAGATCAGGTGTCGTTTGTTGTTTTAGCACAGTCCTCAAACTTGCTGAGTCATTCTGCTGAGACTTTCTTCTCAAATTTTCCTCCAATATTTTTGCAACAATCAAGTCTCTGTTCAGCTCAGCTTCTGGCAAATTTTGCAAGCTATTTGTAATGTTGTCCCAAGAAGAGTCTAGCGATTCCAGCAAAATGTAACACTGCTGCTCTTTGCTAATTTCCACTCCTCTCAGTTCAGCTTGCACAAATAAATCTTGCATTGTTTTTAAATGTTCTGTCACACACTGTCCTTTAGTCATCTTTTGTCTGTAAATTCTTTTAGACCAAAGCATTTTTGCAAACGCAGTTGAAGGAGTGTGTAATCTCTGCAAGGTATCCCACACATCCTTGGCAGACACTTTATCTCTTACGTCGTTAATCAAGTCTTCTTCTAGCATGAGATAAATACATGCTTTTGCTTTAGCATCGCTTTCTCGAGTGGCTGCATTAGCATCAGCTGCCAGCCCTGTTTCAACTGTTGACCACAGAGACTCCTTTATTAGTAGAGATTGGGCATATATTTTCCAGGTAGAGTAGTTATTTCTATTTAATTTACTAAACTTTAGGATCTCCATCTTAATTTGTGCAGTGACTCAATTTGACACAGTCCTTCTGAGTATGCACAGCAGACAAAATACAAAATGATTTACTCACAAAGCTCCACAAAACTTTCTTCCACACTCTGGAATTTTCAGCTTCTGTGGATGCTGGTTGCTCTAGTATCTGGGCCCATAACCCTTGTCAGGGATGATGGGAGTTGTAGCTCTTCAACTCTGGCTCTAACTCACCACCTTGTTATGCAGCAGAGCTGACCAGCTTTGATCAGTGGTTGATGCTTCTTTCCCAAGCAGCAGAGTTTCAGAGAATAGGCTGAAGACCCTGACAAACTCTCCAAGCCTTCTCTTTCTTCTTCCTGAGATGTCTCCAAACTTCTCCAGGATTCCTCTGGCTCTTCTATCTTCCCTCAAGACACCAGACAACTCAGTAGTCTTATATAAAAGATCTACTTTATTCTACTATATACATAAATACTATATGCCCTACAAATCACAATCTCTACACTTCACAATATCTCCAAAACCACTCCACAATACACCAAACTACTCCACAATGTACATTAGCAAACATTGCAATTTATAGCCATTGTTAGACACCACCCACCAGTCAGTTTCCACCCAGTGGGTGTGTACATACATCTTGATTGGTCCACATAGATCATCCCATACCTAAGACCAACCCAAGTGTTTCATCACTTTATCTTGACCACTTAATGAGTCTCAGGTGTTTGCAATCTATCACAGGTGTTCTCAATATACCTTCTATAACTTTGTCCTTGGCTCTCAAGGCTTCTTAATTATATTATCTTTTTCACCTGTGTATCTTCCTGATTGCTCCTGCTTAGTCACTTTGACATTCACATACATATTTTTATTTCTATTACTGTATATCCCATGTTGCTTTTTCCTTAACACAAAATTTATAAAACGATGTAGTTTCTCTACCAAACTCTTTGTGTAGTAGATATAAACAGTCTTTTAAAACAAGAACATTTGAAAACACTAATAAGGTAGGCATATTGTTATGGCTATGGGGTTGCAGGAATTTATCAGAGCAGTGGAGGACAGAGGGTCTTGGAGATGTCTCATCCATAGGGTTGCCATGAGTTGAGATTGACTCGAGGGCAGTTAACAACAAAAGTGTCTCTTGAGATATGCAGCAAATAATGGTCTTATATAGATGGTAGAAGGCTGATCTATTTTCTAATAATTATACCACAATATTCTGTGGAATTTTGTCTGAGAAACATAGGATAGGCAGCCTACTCTTAATGCTGCAGCAGAATTTAGGATTATGAAATGGTTTAAAAAAAAACACTGGAAAATTGGGTATGCTGTTTATAATCTGGTATTGTTTCATACATATATATTATCCAGGAGACAGAAAAAAACCAACCAACCAACCAACCAACCTTCATTCCCAGGGGATAAAAATCAGACATGAGACAAAATACCATCCACATTGAGAGCTGACCAACGGTTTGACAAAAAAGGACCACGATTGTTTAGAAAGTAAATAACAGAGCAAAGGGAAGGGATAGTAAAGTTGTGACAAGACAGTCATTCTCAAGAACTGCTAACTGGGTGTCACTTATAGAACATAAGCATGTGTTCTGCTGTATTCTTCAACCTAATAAACTGTTGGTCTACCCTAAGAAAATAAAAAAGGAGAGAAAAATAATCCCATTGAATTAATGTTTAAATCAATGGGCCTACTCTAGTTGTTGTTATTGTTGTTGTTAGTAGTAGTAGTAAAAGCAAAAAGCAAAGCAGCTTCATTTATATATTGCTTCATACTGCACTATGCAGTGTCTAAGCAGTTTACAACTGCAGCAGCATCAGTAGTATCTAAACACAGGACTATACATGACATTGTATTTCCATTTCTATGTACAGTTGTGAAAGCTGACAGGAACAGAATCAGTTTATTTGAAATGTGGTGCTGGAGGAGGGTTCTGCAGATACCAGGGACTATTAAAAAGGTCACACACACCCCTGCCACCAAATAGTTCAAAGAGCAAATCAAGCCTGAACTCTAAAACCTAAAAACCAAAGTGACTAAACTGGACTAAATTGGAGACAATGAAAAAATGTGACTCACAAGAAAAGGCAATAATAAGGTAGAAGGCAATAGGAAAAGAGGAAGGGCATGTTAAAGATGGATTCACACCATCAGGGGAGCCACGGCCCTGAATGTGTAAGACCTGAGCAGGACTGTTAATAAGAGGGTGACTTAAAGGTCTCTCATTCATGGGGTCACCATAAATTGAAGTCAACTTGATGGCAATTCATAACAACAAAAAATGTATTTATATTCCACCTTTTCCCAAAATTGGGATTCAAGGTGGCTTACAATTTAAAACAAGAGCAATATAGCAAAATAAACATATCAAAAGTGAACATTAAAATGGAATCAAACTATTCACAATATTAAAACAATTTGAACATTTACAAAAAAAGGAAAAGAAAGTCATCATCAAGTTTACTTGTCTGTGACACAACATCCATTACAAAATATTACAAAAGCACCTCAGGAAAATTATAATAATACAACCAGCATACTTACTAGGAAAGTATCTGCAAAGTACAGGGAGAATACAAGAATAAAATCAATTAAAGTTACCAGGGAAAATGCCAGGGCAACAACAGGGCTACAACAACTGATCCCCTTTACAGACCACCGTTGATGTTTTTAGAAATTTGCAGCAGATCTTTTGGGCTGCTACTGCGAAAGTGGCCACCTTAAGTGTAATAGATTTGGATGGTCCGCCAACAGATCACAAATAATATCAGGCAGCATCCAACCTGCCCTTGCTTCACCTCCCCTGAGGATCACATAGAGGCTGAAAGAGCTGTGATCTTTGCTCCCTTAAGGATATATTCATTTCACTTGATTCTGAGTGGCAGTTAACCCCATTATTGCCATTCTCTTTTTGCAGGATTTCTTGCAGGGTGCCTGCTGCTTTTATGATCTGGAAAAGAAAGTCAGTTAAAAACATAAAAAGCAATTGAAACTAACTTGGTTTACAACAATAACAACAACAACAAAGCACCCTCTTAAAAGCCTGCTCTAAAAAAAACCAACCTTCTCTTTTAATCTGTATAAAAAGGTTTTGCCTGCCAATGGAAGGACAGCAAGGAGGAGGTTCCAGACTCTAGAGGCAGCAACCAAAAAGGCTCTATCTCACATCCCCACCAAATATGATGTAATGAAGGTATGTACCATCATGGACAGATCAGACATCTCAAGGAACTGGTGCAGTTGGTACACAAGCTTTAAGTGTGCAAAAGCACTCCTGGCCACCACAGAAGTAACTAATAAGATTCAGGCTATTATCTTTGACCTTTTTACACTGGCAACCTTTTGACCTGATTATGACCATTAATCCATTAATTGGTCCCAGATTTTTTTTCTTAAGAACCATCTTTCTATTATTTCTTCATGGATATCCAGGTTTATGATTCACACAAGATAATCTAAAATGAATACATTAAAGACAAATATGGTTTGTTGTCTCTGCAAATCTTATCAAACTTCACAATTTGTTCAAAGTGTTTTGAGATTGTCTTTCAATGTGAAGCCTCCCAAATACAATTCACAAGACAGTATGATAAAACAATCATATGCAATGAACTAAAACAGTAGCACAAAAGTTACAAATAATAGCAACATTTTAAACTCCCATTTATAAAATAAAGATTATCATTCAAGCATTTAAAATGTCCAGTCAAAATAAACCTTGTTTATTAAAATTCTGGATATTCCAGTTGGGGCCTATTTCAAAACCACCAGGGAGAGAGTTTTTCACACGTATCCCATTAGAAAGCCCTGTCTCTTGTGTACACTCACATATAAGTAAGGTACAGGGTCCACTGGCCTAAACATTCTAAAGACACCAGATCCTATCTAATCTTGAAAACTAAGCAGGGTCAAACCTAGTTAGTACTTGGATGGAAGACCCTCAATGAATGTCAGGTTCTGTAGCTATATGTCAGAAGCAGGAACTAGCCAAGCCACCTCTGAGTATTCTTGCCCAAAAAAAATCATATGGAATTCAAGGGGTCATCATAAGTCAACAGGCAACTTGAAGGAACACGCACACACACACACATGCAGTCTTCAATTTGATTTGGAACCCAGTTTAGTTATTTGGATCTGGGTCTGATTCAATGTGGGTTAATCCAAACTCAGTCCAATCTGATCTAGATTCTGAATCTGAATCAAGATTCAGAAATCTGGATCACAATCAACTTGAGCTGAGAAACTGAAACAGCTGTAATGGTGGAGTTTTTCCCTACACATTTGCATAAACACCAAACAACTAGTGCCAGTGGTGGGTGGATGAATACCTTTTACTACCTAAACAAAAACAGATTCATAAAAAGCTCACTACTCATATTACACTGACAGGCAAATTTAGGATTAACTAGGCTGGTCAACAAAATGAAAGCTTGGGAAATTGAAAGAGAAAGACTTGTGGAGACTGGACTGAGATGATGATCAACAATTCAAAACTTCACCCTAGCAAATTAAACTACTAACAGCTAAATCTAATGAACTAACAAGGAGATGCAGGAGATAATTGACTTCATAAGTTCAATGTCCTCATACATTCCCACCCTATAAGCACTATGATTGGAAAATGCAATTGAGAGTTTTGCCCCAGAGTTTAAAGTGGTCAATGAGCAAAACCGAGCTCTCTTTCTTCACCTCCTTATCATACTATACTTGTTTTTTCTTGTGTGATCATGTTAGATGCACATTACTTGACTCTCGCTCCCTTATTTTTAATATCCATATCTTCTGAATCACTTAGGACTGTGCCATTCAACTCCAAAACAAAATTGGGAAAATCTAATTTGATATGAAACTGGTACAAATTAGTCTGATTCAGCCTAATTCAAGCCAGGATTTAGGATTCAGGTGGATCATTTGCCCAGCCCTACACAATAGTTTTTATGAGTACATATATGAGATGCTCTTCTATGACTTTTCTCAAGGCTCAGTCAGGTTCCCATAAGACATGCAGTCAGTCCCACAACTGTGCAGTTCTGCCTCCATGTCCAAAACTGAGACATCACTTTATCCAAAACTTATTGCACATATGCTCCAGCTAATGTCTTACTTCATGTTAATGGAGAAGACACAGCAAACCCTTTATCTGCTTACTTGCACCCAATTCTATCACTTTGCACTTCTGAAGGATAATTGGAATTGTCCTCTAACCCCAAGACACCTTTCATGCAGCTTTATTACCCATTTATGCACAAGAGCGGTAACCTTCCTGAGCCCATTAAAATCAATGAGTCTGATAGCAAGCTTCTGTGGACCAACTAAATCACATACCTAAATGCATGAATTGAGGTCTTATATTAGCAGCATAATAGCCCTTACATGAGAGGAATCTGCACAGCAGGAAAGCTGTCCCACACTCCCCACCCAATCAGCAGCTGGAAGTTCTCTTCAGTGAACCTGCCATGCTAGTAGATAATAATTGTACTATTAATTGGTGCTGTCCAGACTATGCAGAATTGTAAAAGATCCCACTGTGTCCAGTAATTAACGTCCCCTTCCCATCACTGGAGATCATTAATAAGGGATTCATCCAAGAAACAAGTAATTGGATGGTTCTGCTTCATTAAAGTATTTTTAGATGAAGAGACAGCATAGAGATGTATGGAGAACATGTGTAGTGTTTATTTAAACAATTATCGATTGCTAATATGTTAGACGTTTGTAGTTTTCACATTCATGCAGATTCTAATTATTATTTGATATGGGCCCAAATATGTGTCAATTGACATACATATGGGGAAGCAGGGAAGGACAGAAGAATTACACTGTTGGTTTGACTAAACATGTCCTTGAATCCTAGCTGCAATCCTATTTTCTTCTGTAGGACACATAGCTATTGTCACTGGAAGAAAAGTGAGATCAGTTTGTGCTAATTAGCTTGGAATGGAGCTCACTTATTCAACAAGGAGCTGATCAGTTTGTGAAAATGGAGCTCAGGAAGCTAACCAACAGAGTCTTTTAATGTACAGGAGTTTCAAAGGCTATGCTGGGTGCAACTATAGTCCGAAAAGGCAATTTTCCCCAAGCTTTAATTTTGTCACATGTGTCTCATCCTTCTTCTCCAAGGAGCATAGAGTGCCATTTGACCTAAGAAATAGGTTAGGATGAGCTTGAGTAACTTTCCCAAGAACATTCAGTGAGGTTCACAAGTGAACAGGGATTTCAATCTGGTTTTCCCACCATCAAACCCAACACCTCCACTTTCTATCTCACAAAACTTTGTTATGGTGAAGCAATGTAGGAATTGGATTCATGGGGAAACTTGTCATGTAAACAGGGTATGGTTTAGATCAAGGTATATTTACAGCTAGGTTTTTGCTTATGAAAAGATAAACTCTGCACAGTGTAGCTTGACACCGGCTACAGGCTATGCTGGTTGAGAGATTCTGGGAAGTATAGATGAAAAAGTAGCTTGGGGAAAAGTTACTTCCACACTGTTGACTTTAATGCTATGTCAGTGGCTGGGTAGAATGACAAGCTGCAAAAATGGATGGAAGCCCATAAAGCCCATGGAACACTGCCCGCACATCTTTCCAGCAAAAGCCATTTTGTGCAGATGCAGTCAAAATTGTGAGCAATGGTATACAATAAACATGCATTATTCTGAATGGTTCCTTGATATGAGTTTTTACTGTTAACTACATTGGACACAGAAATTCAGTCTGAGACATGCAGCCAGAATGGGCAAATAAAGGACATGGGCACAATATTTTTCATCTTGAATGGGATAGCCAAGCAGAAGCTATTTAAAACATTGCAGCAAGCAAATAAGAAACAGACTCTGCTCACAGATCATCCCAGCAAAATCTGCAGAAGCAGAACTTTGTTTCTATGCATTCCTCCAATATCATGCCAGAATCAATCCAAAGTAACTGGAATGATTGCCTATAATCTAATCAAACAGTAAGGACTTGCATATAAGTAGGTAAGGAAAAAAAATCAAGATACTTCCCAATGTAAAGATGTCCAACCATCCTCTTTTTGAATATGTGAAAGCCATCTGAGATCATCATCATCATCATCATCATCATCATCATCATCATCATCAGACTTGTTTAAAAAGAAATTGAGCATTACTGGAGAGATGGAAGGATGGAGAGAAGTGAAAAAGGAAGATGGGTTTGAGGGAAAGGTTGGAAGGAATGAGGAAGAAAGGAAGGAAATGGAAAGGTAAGACAGGAAGAGAGATGAATGTGAATGTGAATGTGAAGAGGATTTTGTAATCTAGTACAGTGAGCAAAATGAATAAGGAACTAACTGGAAGAAGCTAGATAGAGAAAGTAGAAGGAAGAAAGAAAGGAAAAGTGAAAGGTGTTGGGGTAATGTAGCACAATATAGATATATATGTTTATTTCTATAATAGGTAGTTCAGATAACTTATGAAGATATGTTTAGTTTGTGTTGAAGGTGTGTTTGTTTTTAATTGTAAGGTACTATGTGTTTGTATTGTCTGATAATTTGGTATGTATAGAATGTTTTAATAAATAAAATTTATCCAATAAATTTTTTTAAAAAAGAAATTGAGCATTACTGCTATTATCAAAAAGTCAGGCAGTATACTTGGTGTATTTTAAAGGGTGAAATGTTTTCCACTTCTGAAGAGCAGAATGCCTGGGGCAAAGTGGGGTAGACTGGGGAAGAGTAGGGCATTTTCGACTTTTTTGGTTGATCAGAATCTTATTTAATTTTTTCATTATACTTTACAAAGAAAATGAGTTACTAGTGTAGTGTTTTTTGGTCTCTTCTGGATCAGTGTCAATGATGCAAAATTTTATTTGTGACTAGGAAATAATAAGATCAGATACCTGTATGGATTTCACTTGAAGCAGGCTATTATATTCTTTAAAGGACACCTATCCAGTGTGGATTCCATCCAGAACAAAAGTCCCTCCTGCTTCCTCCTCAGTCAGCCAAGGGTGATGTAGCTCTAACTGTGAGTTGTCTGAATTCCTAGATCTTCCCAGAGAACCTTCAACCTCATCCTGAGACTCTAAGGAGGTAGATGTCCAGCGCTGTTCCCAAGACCCTTTCTCCCATTCCTGGGCCCCAGAACTTGAGGAGCAAGTTTGGAGACACGTTTTTCTCCCAACAAAGCAGTCCTAGGGTGCTCACCACTCTTTCCAATTTTCTCTTCCCTCCACAACTTGCCACATGATCAACTATTTAATGAACACACCACCTTAGTCAATTGTCCTAAGTGCTGTGAGATACTCAGGGCACAATAGACAAATGTATGTTATTTGCAGAATAGCTAGTGAAAACAAGCAAAATTCCTACCCAGCCCCAATGAGTAACCAAATATCACTTCCCCTGAGCAAAAGGTTGCATGGACAGGTAAAGCAAGAATGGAAGGAGAGAGAGGGAGGAACAGGCTGAAATAGCCCTAAGATCCAGAAATTCAGAAGCCAGCACTGATGTATTCAATGCTGGTTTTTATTCCCAGTAGAGAGTAGAAGGGAAAGAACACCATGGAATGTTGGAAAATGGGAAATGTACTCCAGTGTTTTTGTAGAACAAAACATATGTTAAGCCACGTTGTTGTAAAAAAAGGCTTTATAATTTGTTCAGATGATATATTTCAGGAAACCCCTTCTTCACAAGCTGTAAAATTACAAGGTTTATACATTTATTGGCAAGTGTTATACATGTTTATTTTTAAAAGGATTTCTGAAAATATTTTTAAATTAAATACAGTGGACCCTTGGTATCTGCTTAGGTTTGGTTCCAGGACCCTAAGAGTATAACAAAATCTGTGGGTGCTCAAGTCCTATTAAATACAATGGCATAGTACAATGGTGTCCCTTATATAACATGGCAAAATTAAGTTTTGCTACTTGGAATTTATATATTTTAAAAATATTTTCAAGTTGTGGATGCTTGAATCTGTGGATAAAAAAATCCATGGATACAGAGGGCCAACTGTATGTATAAACTTGCCAATAAATGTATAAACCTTGTAATTTTACAGCTCGTGAAGAAGGGTTTCCTACCAACATATCAGCTGAATAAATTAAAAAGCTTCTTTTACAATAGCATGGCTTAACATATGGTTTGTTCCACAATAAAACCAGAGTACATCTGTCATTTTCCAGCTTTTATTCCCAGGGGACAGCAAATAGAACTCCTACACCCCAGTCAGGACTGTGGTGCAATGGCTAAAATGGTGGTTTCTTTCAGATGAATTTCAGGAACAGTGTTTACTGAAATAGGTCTAAATCCAATTGTTACTGCCATTTAGAGTAGGACTACTGATTCAATGGAAATTTATAAGTCAACACTTATGTATATGTCATTTATGCAGTGAGTTTATGCTAGTTATAACAACCACAAACTGGATTTAGACCACAGTATGAAAATTCAGAAAGTATATTACACAAGACCATTTGAAGGATATAGTGACTGTGTATATATATATGGCCTAAACACCATGGTACAGTAGTCTCTTAGTACCTGCTGGGGTTTGGTTCCAGGACCCCCACCCCCACCATGGATAACAAAATCTGTGGATGCTCAAGTCCCATTAAATAAAATGTCCTACTAAAATATTGTCCCTTATACCAAATGGTAAAATGAAGGTTGGCTTTTTGGAATTTATACTTTTCAAAATATTTTCAAACCGTTAATTCTTGAATCCATTGATGAAAAATCCATGGATACAGAGGCTGACCGTATCTCATTTTCAGCAATGGTCAGGCCAGGAAACATGGAGAAATATGTACCAGACCCAGTGCTTCAGAAAGGTTATTTTTCAGAATTCCTTAGCCAGTGTGACAGTTAGGCGATTTAGGGTATTGCAGTCCAAAAGGGACATTTCCCAAGCTCTGAATAAAACAAAGTACTGGTATGATTACTACATACACTGTTATACAATGAATTGTTTCTCTACTCTGTAATGGTTAGTTAATGGTTATTAAATCAATTTTTATTTTTATTTTTTTTAAAAAGCACACACCTATGATCCATGTGCTTTGAGCAGTGTGTTTCTCTGCAAGTTAATGGGCTGCTTTTAAGGTGTATCCTCTTTTTGCTTAACAGGTTCCTAGCTGCTTTAAGGGGCTATGCTGCGTGCTTTACTAGGTGTTAATTACGACTACGGTAATTAGCTTGTTAGACTGTCAGCTTGTCAGAGAGTATGTTGATTTCATTTAGGCTTCGTTAAGTTTACTCCCTCTGGCATTTTTCACTGTACCTTCTCTCTTTTCCAATGTGCTTTCAAAGATTCGGGGAGTGGCATTTATTTGGAGCAGTTGCGGGGGGGTGGGGGTTGATGTATGAAATAGGCTGGCTTTTCTGGAGAAAATGAGGCATTTTGTTGTCAAAGACATTCTTAAAGGGACTTTCCTTCTCTTAAAGGGATTTTGTGTTGAGTTGCCAAAAATAATAGCATCATCTTGGTTTTAAACACTAAATAGATGGAAGATTTCATCCCGAGGGGAACTGGTAATGCCAGAAGAAAGAGACAAGGGTAAGAAATGTGCTGATTACAAATACAGTGATTGATCAAAAAACAAAAAACAAACAAAAGGAAATTGAAAAGTGGAAGCTAACCCTCCTTGAAATGTAAACTGTGTACAGACTTACTTTTTTTAAATGAACAGATGTTTTTGAGATTAGGAAACAACGGCTGCATAAAGCTCCGCCGGGTGCCTAATATTTTAGATTCCTTAGCCCTTTGTCCCCTTAAGGCATTTTCCCCTGTGCTGTATTCTTGCCACCAAACTATTCAGTCCCTGAAATTTCATAAACTAGTCTTTTTTCTAGGGAAAGGGTTTGCATGATACATATTCCTACCTGGAAGGCTACAAGAGACAGTCTGACCAAGCCAGGACCTGTTATAATTATGGGATTCTAAAAGATTGATTTACATCGCTGGGAGGCTGTGGTGATCAATACAGTGAACACAGTGCTTTCCTAGTGTACACCTTACAAACTCAGCAGCACACTTTATGCAGGTCACTGTCAGGACTTATTTGAAGCAACAGCTCAGCACTGGGCTTGTTACAGTTGAAAATTAGAGACCTGTATTGTGATTTGCTTCATACCCTTCCTTTTTTGCTGAAAACTGTAGGTTGCTCACAATAAGTCAGAAGGAAAGCTATAAACTGAAGCACTCCCATCCCTCAGATGGTTATATCAGAGATCTTCAATTAATTCTGATGCTCATCAAATGATACAGAAAGGATTACCAGGGAAACAGAAGATGATTTTCCTTGATCCATCATCCGTCTCTATCATCAGTCATCAACAGCAGCATCTCCATCACCAGTAACAACAATAACACAATGCAGGGAAAAGTTTTTGCAGGGCACTGGGTCCAGCATGGTTCAAACCTGTTTCTAAAGACTCATTTGTATAGCTTGGTTTGCCATACTGAATGAACTTCAAGGGAAAGGGTCTAGAGCTTCTGTTTTGCCGCCTCCTTAATGACTGCTGTATATGAGCTGCTGCATCAAGCCCACAGGGACTCACTACTAATGAGTGCTTATGATGCATTTTATAGCCACTTCCTGCATGAACTGGGGCACTTCAATCAAAAAGTTACCTTTGTTGTTATGTGCTCAAGCACAACTCAGGTTTCATCTTTCCAAAAGTCACTCTTCATGAAAGCACAGACAAGCAAACAGGATCTGAACTTTACATAAACTATAGGAAAAGGTCTTTCCATTTGAAACATCTCTGTGCAGGAATAACTGACCTAGTATATAAAGTTCAAGGGCATTTGAATAGAATGCTAGAGCTTAAATATTTATTTAGTGAAAGAAGAGGCAATCTCAGAAAACCGTGTCCTAAAGCTGACCAATTACCAGAACTTGGAAATTTACCTTTCTTAACTAAAGCTCCCAGAATCCACCAGCTACCATGATTGGGGGGTTATGGGGTTTTTAGTGAAATAGTCACATTTCCAAGCGTTAGCAGTTACTACTTAAATAAATGTATGGCATATGATGTGTTTGTGCACATGCACTCACCCACCACTGAAACCAACATCTTTCTGATATTTAAGAAAAATCAAACAAATTCTGTTTGAACTGCCAAATACAAAAATAATAGTTTGGGCAAATATATTGGTCTCTGAACAGAGTGATGCATACTTTGTCACAATAAAGTACATTTTTACACATTTCTCACATTTAGAAGGTTTGCAGTTTTATGTTTTCACATCTGCTTTCCATGCAGTTCCACACTGTTGGCTCACGGTGTCCTACAAAGCTCCATGTTTTGCAAGGGGAAAAATTGTTTATACAGTCACTTCCTTTTTTAAAAAACAAAAGGAAATGGATTGCACATCATAAATATATGGCTGTTTCCTCTTATTGATGATGCTTCACTGGTGAGAAGTGGTGTCAAAACAGAAGAAAAAGAAGATAATATTATTTTTGTTTATTTTTGTTGCTACTTTTTCTGAAAGTTTGGATTTTGTTGATGCTATTTCCATTTTACCTGTATTTTTTTCTTACTGTCCTGTGTTCCTTCTAGAACTCATCCTCCTATATGACACTTTCAAGTGTGAATGAAACACTCAAAAATTGCTGTTATCTGCTCAATATGAAAAGTGAACAGCAATTCTCCTTACAGTAGAAGGTCATAGGGATGTCTGGTGTGGACTCTGGAGGCAACCCTGCATATCATGTTTAGATTGAATAATGTTGTTACTATTTTTACCATGTATGTGCATGGCACTTGCCCTATTGTGAAAAGGAAACTCTTGGATTCAATTCAGTTCAATTAAAATGTTAGGCCTGAATTGAAACCAAGAGTTTCCCTTTCTAAAAACAACAACAACATATTTTTTTTAAAAAATGTTAATGTGATCTGGATAATGATGTAAGATTATTTCACCTTTTTAATGCTGGCATAAAAGCAAGGCCAGACAGTCTACATTCTCAACCTCATCTTCTATGGGCAGCACCACCTGCCTATCAAGAGCAGCATCAAGTTTGTTCTTGGAGTCAAACTACATGTCACATTAAAAGTTCAGATCACAGCTATAATGGTTACTGATCTATTTCTTGATTCAGAACAAGTTTGATAGAATGTCCTGGACTAGATATGGATAGTCCATTGTAAGCCTTCTCCTGCTGTGTAGGAAAGCTGTAACAGTTGCCTGTGGCCTTTGATGTGGAAGGAATTACAGAGTCATAGAAGAATATTGCTGGAAAGGGCCTCATAGGCCACTGAGTCCAACCCCCTGTTCAATGCAGGAACTCCAGCTAAGTATCCCCAGTCTCTTTTTTTAAGATGTCCAGAGAAAAAGACCCCACCACATCTCTAGGCAATTGGTTCCACTGCTAAACCCCTCTTATGATCAAGACATTCTTTTAAATGTTCAATCCAAATCTACTCTCCTGTAATTTAAAATCCTGGACTTAACCCTCCCCCTGGGGCAACATAAAACAAACCTATACCCTCCCCACTATGACTGCCCTTTAGATATTTACAGAGTGTAGTCAAGTTGAACATGGGCAATGTCACCAACCTTTAATCATATATTTTATTCTCCATACTTCTCATCATACGTGTTGCCCTTCTCTGAACTTGTTCCAACTTGTCCAGCTCACTCCATCATGAAATGAGGCGTAGTGAAGAATATAGTGGGACTATTATTTCCCTTGACTTGGAAGCAATGGTTCTGTTTTGCACTAGCTGTAGTTTCCAAGTAATCTTCAAAGGCAGCCCCATGTCCCTAATATCACCCTCTGTACCTGAGGACCAGCAACAGGGTAAAGCAATATAGACTGAGGGGGGTTGCAGACTGCCAGAAATAGTGCAAATTGAGTCCACTTTTAGGATTAGGGAATCATGGGAACTGTATTTTATTGTGGCACCAGAGCTCTCTAACAGAGAAGGTTCAATGTCTCAGGGGAAAAAAATTCCCATGATTCTCTAGCACTAACCCTAACCCTAAAAGTGGACTCAATTTGCACTATTTCTGGCAGTCTGCAACCCCCCTGAGTCTCCCTTATCCAAAATGCTTGGAACCAGAAGTGTTTTGGATTTCAATGTTTTTCAGATATTGTAATATTTGCATATACATATATCTCAGAGATAGGCCCTAACTCTAAATACAGAATTCATTTATGTTTCATATACGCCTTATACACATAGCCTGAAGGTAATTTTATACACAATATTTTTAATAATGTTGTGCATGAAACCAAGTTTGTGTACATTGAACCATCAGAAAATACTATCTCATCTTAGCTACTCCTGTGGACAATTTTGAATACTGGAATATTTCAGATTTCAGAATTCTGGATAAGCAAGAATCAATCTGTTTGCTGTTGTTATGTGCCTTCAAGTCATTTCCAAATTATGACAATCTAAGACAAACCTATCATGGGGTTTTATTGGCAGATCAGAGGAGGTTAGCCATTGCCTTGTCTGAGGCTGATAGTATGTGACCTGCCTAACTGGGTTTCATGGGAATTGAAACCCTGCCTCCAGAGTCCGACACTCAAACCACAAACAATAAAGCCTTCATCTTTTAAGTATCTGAACACCCTAAAATTTTCTTTAAAAAATTAGTCCACTTAACACAACATCAACCACAGCTGCATTTTTATGTTTTAATACTATGGCTGAAATCTTGTTGGTGCACTACATCAGTGTAACTAAACTGACATAGGCATTGGCAATGACAGGCAGAAGGCAGCAGATGGAGTGGACCAGGAGGAAATCAGCAGATTCACTCTGCCTTTCCTTGCCACTGCTGCACAACTCTCAAATAAGTGTATCACTCACAGGAGTCTGGTTCAAAAGGTATGCAAAAGTGTGGGAGTTTGTGAGGAATTTGTGTCTGAGTGGTGCAGCAAGTGTTGTTAGCAGAGGGGGGGGTGCCATTTAGAATCAGCAGGACTGGGTACCCATTGGGTGACCTTGGGCATGTCACATTCTCTCAGCCTCAGAGGAAGGTTAAGACAAACCCACTCTAAACAAATCTTGCCAAGAAAACCCTGTGAGAAGTTCACTTTAGGTTTGTCATAAGTTTGAAATGACTTGAAGGCACACAACAACAATGAAGACTGGATAATGTTGGGAAGCATGAAGCTCATCCACCATACTTACACAGAGTCAAGACTTCTTAGGAGGTGGCATGGAGGCAGGCAGCCCCATAGTGGCAAGAAGGAACTTTCCCAACTTAATGACATCCCTAGGACCAGTCAGTGGTTCTTTATGTGAGGTGAAGTGGAGCTGTGTCCAGGTCCTATTCAATAGCCATTGCACAGCCAAGCAGACTTTCTGGATACTTCCTTATGCAAAATTGTAAAATGTAGATCTGTTCACATAACCCATAGTTACATTATAAAACCTCCAGCCATAATCTCTGATGAGCAAGAAAACTGGCTGCACTTGGTTTGATAATGAGACAGAAGTAGAACTTTATAGTGAAATTGGCCACTGCTTGTGTCTGCCCGTGTCTTGAAAGAAACCATTGGCGATTTGCCTTGCATCCAGCCAAAATACTGTTGAAGTTTCTTGGTGGGAGGGTTATTGACAATTGAATAATATACATTATATATTTTGGGAGTGAGGGCTAGGGCCTGGCGGTCAGCATTGCCTGGAACTAGGCAGCTCACTTACACCATCCACAGTGACATGAGGCCTGAGAAGCCCAATACTACAGGTTGGATATCCGGCAGGCCTTTCCAGATTAACCATCCCGGCCCAGGCTCCCTGATCCCCTCATTCTTCCCGTGGCCCCATCTTAGTGATGGTTGAGGATCTCCAGAGGGACAACAGGGTTTTTAGTTTGTTTAATTATGGTTTTATGTTCTGATATTGTGTTTTTAATTTGTCATATTGTTTAATACTTTCTTAAGGGGGGGAGGGATTATACTGTTTTAATGTTATATTTTAATCTTGTTATATTTACTGTTGTCAACCGCCTGGATTGGTTCGCCACAGGGCGGTATACAAATAATAATAATAATAATAATAATTATTATTATTATTATTATTATTAATCTTTCAGTCTCTGATTTTTGGATTCATTGAAAGACTGCTGCTACTGGCCACCAAGTGGTCCTGCAAGGTGTGGTGCACCAAAAAAGAGTACAAAGCATTTGCAGAAATGCTTTTCACAGTTCATCCTGAGAAGTCTTTGACCTAATCTACACTGCAGAAATAATGCAAACTGACACCACTTTAACTTCCATGGCTTAGTGCTATGAAATTCTGAGATCTGTAGTTTGGTGAGATATTTAGCCTTCTCTGTCAGAGAGCTCTGGTGCCACAAAAAACTACAAATCCCAGAATTCCATAGGATGGAGCCATAACTGTTAATGTGTTGTCAAATCTGCATTAATTCTGCAGTGCAGATTAGACCCTTGTCTCCCTTCTGTAAAAGATGTAGAAATTGTGATGTGGTCTTGGTTTGTAGTCTTGACATTTTGGATATTTCATTGCTTGATCTGTCAGATTATCTTGCTAATGGCTCTGAAACATTTATATTTCTTTACATTTTGCTGACATTCATCTCCTGCCTTTTCTACAGTGAAAGGGTAGTGTACATGACTTTCTTTCTCCTCACTTTCTCCTCATATCAAGCCTGTGGAGTAGGTCAGAGTGAAACAGAGTGACTGAATGAAGGTCACCCAAGGAGTTTTCATAGCTGAGAGAGAACTTGGTCTCCCAAATCCTATTTCAAAATGTTGGTGCCACAGGATATCAGATCAATATCTGAGCCCAGTGACCAGCATTTCCCTTCCTTGTAACTAGTCATGGTTACAGACAGAGAGGAGGAGTCACAGTTGTGAAACTGGTCACATTTTCAAACTCTAGGTCTCCTGAAGTGTGGGAGGTAAATGTGAGGAAATTGTTTGTTAATGACATTTTTGGCATTAATGCCTCAAAGCACCTAGTTAATGAAAAGGATAATGTGTTGCTAGTGCACTTGGAGGCTGTTTTGCTATTAATAGCTAGCAACAAAGCTTCATTAGAAAGATGTGAGGCAGCACACTTTGATTGCATGTTTTATGTGAATTGCATATGCAGTGAAAAATGAAGCAAACTGCTTGATTACTTTTTGGTAATTCCTTCCCACCCCACAAATGCACGTTTTTTTCTTGCAATCTATCTAGGAAGTTATTATAAAACCAAACAGGCAAATGTTTGGCACAGGAACCTTTTTAGAATGTCAAAGAAACCTAGCAGAAAGGTGATGCCAAGAGCGCTGATTGTCTTGTAATTTGATTTAGTTCTTCTGTACAGCTCCTCATATATGCAAGTAGGGGCAAAATGGCTGATGTCTGCAAATGCCCGAAAGGCTAATAAAGCTTGCTGTGTTCCCAGCATGCTCTCTGCTGTCAAAAACCAGCAATTAACTTAATAGTCTTCTCGAAAAGCAGTAGATCCATGAAATGTGGCATGTGTTGACATTCTCCTGCTGATCTAAACAACCTCCCATCATTGAGCAGAAGAATATGTTTGCTGTTTGAATTATGTAGGAGCTTGTTATGTGAATTATATAGCAGTGCTTTGTAGTATTAAGTCTAATATTTTATGATCTTCAGTTGATTAGGTGGGCTTTTAGGATTACTTATAAAGGTTAGGATACAACAGTCCAGATTTTGACAGCTTGTCCACAAATCTTTTCAGATCTGAATGAACAAAAAGAAAGAATGCCTTTCTCCTGCTACACCATCCCAAGTTATAAGGCTGCTACACCTCCCACAGAAAAGCCCATGCCCTTTTCAATTGTAAAATAAACATTTTATTTTTGTTGCATGAGTTTGCTCACCATTTTAATTAGCATTTTGATTGCTTAAGATTAATAATTTAAATGTTTTCATAGTGGATAGTTTGGGTTTTCCTTCAATTTGCATCTCCAATTACTCCATGCAAGACAGGTGAAATGATAAGAATTAATATATATTCAGCCACTCATCATGTGTTCAGTCCCTGTTGCTGACAGACATTTCTGTAATGTATAGCAAGGACAACATAAAGACTATTTCAGCCTAAATGTTATTTTGATCAACCCCTCTATGCTTCCCTGCACACAGAGGGAAAGGGCAGATCCAAATAGGACTAGGGTTGGATGAATCCAAAAAGGGATGGATAATTTATCAGTCTTGCTTTCTCACTCACTCCCCACCCTCTCTCTATATATACACCGTGTGCTTTTCCATCCCATTAATTTGTAAATTTTGCAAAATTCTAATGAAAAAGGAATGTGACCCAAACCTCACTCATCTGCATTAGCCAAATTCAACAGGTACAATTCTTATATAAACTCCCACACACACACTACAAACCAAGTCATATTTTCACCTATCTCATAAGTCCCAATGAATATTGCCTGTGCAGTTCTTCAGAGTTATCTATTTTCCAGGACTGTGTGAATGTAGGCTCATAAATGAAACTGAAATCATGCAATCCATTGTTTCAAAGGGCAAGTGAGAAGTTAGATTCATTCACTTGCATCTCCAACACACAATTGATTAGCACAATTGTTTCTGGGAACCCCAGCTGCTGCTTGCATGCACTGTTGAATCAAGATCTTTCTCTTTCCTAAATCATAGAATGGATTATGTATTACCAGTATGATCATTTCTGCAACATCCATTTCCGGAAAGTTGGGTGGGTAGGTGGGTGGGAGGAAAGGTGGAAGTTGGGGACCTTTCACACTACACAATTGAAGCACTATGATTTCACTGAATCTTGAATTTAGAATGTGGAGTTTAGGGAGGGATATTTAGAATTTTCAGGCAGACAGCTATTACCCTGAGACCAGACCCCAGATCACCCCCTCATATTTAAATTCCAGTTAATATTAAAAGGGATGCTGGGGTGGGTGACCTAGGAATGACCCCACAGTGGAAGCCTGACCTCTTTATACTTGGAAAACTGGTTGTGTTAGCAAGGGAGTTAGAGGGCACCCACCAGGATGAGATTTCCCAAAGCCCCAGCATCATCTCTTTTGTATCTAGAGGGCTACAATGGGCCATGGCCAAAAGAAAGTGGCTGCGTGTGATCATATAGGACAGAGACATTCTGGCAAGGAATATAAATCTCTTTGTCTAAGGTATTCACACCAATCACCTGACCATTTGCTGCAGCTCCTGACCATTCTTTTCCTCTTGGAAACCCAATTAACAAGAATCTAAACCTTTCATTCCTTGGTTCCTACCCTCAAAACAAGGTTTAGAGTATAAATATAGGTAGTAAAACAGCAATACCCCAGGTCTAGTTTACAAACAGGCATCCATGCTGCCAGTTTGTATCTAGATTGCCTCAGTAGCCAGCTGCACCCCACATTTCCAGGTGGCTACTGAGCCTATTTCTGTTCTTTCAACTGGAAGCAAGCCTCATCATTGGTAAGTATTGCCATTAACAAGGCCTGCACTATTTCACCACTCCCACCTTTCCTTCTTAGTCTTATGTTTGTGGGTGAGTGTGTGTGTGTATATTGATTATTCTACTTATAAAGATACAAAAACCTATTTGGATTTGCCTCTGGAGTTCTGTGTAATTCAGACCTATTATAGTTGGGTTGGTCCCTAAGGCCGCTGTTGCCCTGGCCAGAATATTATTTCATTTGAGCTATTATTAAAATTCCCCTATAAATGTATTAATTTGGGGGTGCCCTCAGGACCCTTGCAATTTAGGTAACAGAACTCTAGTGTGTCTGACCAAACCATAAACCCCATGATTTCCATAGGATGTAGCCATGACAATGCAAGGGGAATGATAAGCTATAGTGGTATAATGTGGAAGAGCCCTGTATCTGGTAAAGGGATGTCATTTATGGAGAGGAGAGGCTCAGCTTCACATTTCTAACACATAATGGCTTAAAACATGAAGAATGGTTTGGAATCATGTGGGTCATGGGCTGCATGGAGCCCAGGGATGGGGTGGACTTGACTCTTGGGCAACTCAAACTTCAACAAAAGGCCAGCTGAAAATCTATGTTACAGGTGCCTTTAAACATTGTTTCAGGAGCCCCCATACCCAAACTCCAAAATATTCCATCCAAAGGTGACTGGAAGTGACTTCTGGTCATGTAAATCCTTGTTTCTAATCACTGCCAACCCAACATATGCCCACTCCAATATAAAAGCATTGGTTGTTTTGAGCATAAAATAGATCTTTATAACCTATATTATAAAGTTGATTTCTGCTTATCCAAGTAGCTCATAAAGGCTAAGAAGGCCAGTGCAGGGTATACACAACCAGGAAATACAGATGTCCCTCCACATTTGGTGGTTTTGCTTTTGCAAATTTGATTATTCATTGATTATTTGCTGCTGCCTCCACTGCTGCCGTATGCTATTTTTAGTAGGGATGGCAAGCCTTGCAAGGCGAAGAGAGTGTGATTATGTGGTAAGGGTTGTAAGTCACTATTAAAAATGGCATAGGGTAGCAGCAGTGTTGGCAGAAAGCCTCACCAGCTATCCTCTTCTGCCTTGTGAAGAAACCCCATCACCGCAAAAACATCCATTGAATCTGTGGATCATACTTTTTGTGTGTATTATATATGTTTTTTGGGGGGGAGCTACAGTTATTCAGTTTTTCTACTTTTGCGAATCTGGAGGGCTTACTGTAAATCTAATTGCTACTCCCAACTAGAGTAGCATTAATGAATTGGAGTATGCCCATTGATTCAATGCTTCTGTTGTATTGGTGCTAGAAATTGCATTTAGGCCTAGTTTCCTTCTGTTGACACAGAGGATGTCCCCATGAAGAAAAAGGGGACTTTTTATAATTCTGGAAAGATGCTACAGAATACTATTGGGAGTACAGACAATTATTGTGAAGATGTGCCCTAATTTTATGGATTCTGCCCTTTTTTCTTCAAGACTTTAGCTGGCCCCATGCAACAAGTGGTTACAGCAGCTAATGATGCTATAATAATTAGTAGATTTCATTCATTGGCAGTTGAAGGAACAGTCAATAAAGGACTTGAATCTTTCATAGTCTAGCTCTTTATTGGAGTATGCAAGCCTAGCAGTCTTTTTGAGCAATGCATCACTGTCATTAGAAAGGCAATTAAGTATTTAAAAGCTACACGTGCACTTTTTATGTGAAGCATACAGCAATGGCTTTTGTCTGAACCCACTTTTAGCTAAGCATCATAAAATGCCAGGGCATGCAGAAGAATATTCTGAGGCAGCCTGCCCAAATGAGCATGCATGCACAGAACAGAGACACAGATCAGTGCTCAATTATATTTCTGTCAGTTTATGACATTTGAAGAAAATGATCAAAGAAAGCAAGTTTTTGGAATACACAGTCTGATAAAAATCTGTGTTTCCCATATGTAAACTTATCAAGACTATAATTAATACTGCAGACATAATTATTTCTATATAAGGCATGTGCTAAGAAAAATGCATTAAGCATTACTGGCTAATGCTAGGAAGTACAAAAACAAATTGGGGAAGTGTTTCCATCCACGCCATCTTAGCAACAGAAGCAGCAGTTGGTGCTGTTGGTGATGAAGGAAATTCTACCACAGGGGATGATCTAGGCCCTTAGTGGAGGTTGGTAGAATGTAATAAGTATTGTGAAATAGTGATATTAAGTTTCCCATGACATTAATATCACGATTAATGAAAAGTATGATTGTATTGTAAATGTATAATCCTGGGAAACTGCATGAAATGTATGAGATACATATATAGGTAACCATTCAATATTTTTTCCCTTTCCCCCCCTTTTTTTACTATATCACATAACCTCAAGCAAGCACTGCATTTGGCTACTACCCAATCAATAGTATATCCTAGAATGGGTAGTAGCTAAGTTTTTGCATTCATTTTGTCCTACGTGTGTGTGTGTGTGTGTGTGTGTGTGCCACCTATTTCATATGATCTCAGGGAAGCATGCAAGTAAAATAAATTTTAAACAATTTAGAACCATTTTAAATGGGGTGGCAGTTTGTTGCCCATAAATAGAGGGCACCTCCTGCCCAAGACAGCAAAACATGCACCCCATAAAGGACCGGAGGTGATTTCCGTCACCTAAAATGTCACTTACAATCCTGACTCTGCAGTCTACAAAGGTGTAGAAGATGCCAAAATGCCCCTCCAACCCTCATCATGTGCCTTTTCTTGATCTATCATCACTGTCTGGTCTTAACATACATATTCTCCCCAAAACAAGAGATATATCACCCAAAAAGAGGACAAAAGGGGGCCCAATTGGCATAAAATTGCATGTGCTAATTTATATGTGCAAATGCAAAATAGAAATATATTTCATAAATAAAACCAAATTTCAGTACATCTTACCTAAGTGGAGACTGTGACCAGGTTAACAGCTTGCCTACTGAGTTTGTTATCCAGAGCCTAGCCATGACTAAGGAGAACCTTCAAGATTCCCAATTTGCCTCCTTAGGACTCTTTATCTTTAAAACACTCTTGGACTGGATTGCTCTTCAAATAGAGGATGATTCTCTATAAAAGAGGGCACATTGAAATGCTTTCTAATTGAAATCCGAAGTCTTATTGTTGTTTTAACAAACAGATACAAAGATTACATTATCTTTTGCTGGAGATGATGAGGAGGATTGTTGGAATAACAGCCATGGAATAATGAGACCAGAAACATAAATTAGGTTAAACAAGGAACAACTTTATTGACCTAAAACCTATTTAATTGTTTGAAGCCTGGAGCAGAATGGAAACAGAGCCAAGCCCTGAGAGACAGAATTAAACAGAACAGGGAGAGAACCAAGCCCTAAGGGACACCACAGATCAATAGCTCAGGTGTCAAACTGGCATCTCCCAGCATCACCATCTGACTCCACCCCTCCAAGAAGGATTGGAACCACTACAAAACAGTGACCCTGAGTCCCAGAGAAGTGACCCAGAAGGATACCATGGTTCATAGTATCAAAAGCTTCAGGGAGATCTAGCAGAACCAATAGAGACACAGGGGGGTTGCAGACTGCCAGAAATAGTGCAAATTGAGTCCACTTTTAGGGTTAGGGAATCATGGGAACTGTAGTTTATTGTGGCACCAAAGCTCTCCGACAGAGAAGGCTCAATGTCTCAGAAAAAACAACAACAATTTCCATGATTCCCTAGCACTAACCCTAACCCTAAAAGTGGACTCAATTTGCACTATTTCTGGCAGTCTGCAACCCCTCACACTCCCTCTATCTAATTCTCTGCATAAGTCATCAATCAACATATCACAAGCTGTCTCTGTCCCATAGCCAGGTCAGAAGCCAGACTGAAATGGATCAAGATGGATCCAAGAAACGCTGGAACTGGGAGGCCACTACATACTCTAACTTTGCTCATAAATGGAAGCTGGTAGGATCTAGGGAAGATTTTTTCAGTAGTGGCCTCACCACAACCTCTTTTAGGAGGTTGGAAACCTGCCTCACTTTAGTGAGACATTCACCACTCCCTTTACCACTTCACCAGCCTCCTTTACCATATTTCTATTTGTCATTTCTTAAAAATGTATAAGCTATTCTTCATCCACAAGGAATTCCAGGGAGTGATACTTAATTTTCTAAAAAATTAGCAAGGCAGGCATATTATAATATATCCCCTTTGGGGGTGGGAGTAGGAAAACAACCCCAAAATAAGAGCACTGAGAGTTGTTTCCTTTTTAAATATGAGTTACAAGTAGAATTTCAAGCCCAACAGTAGTTAGGTACATTATAGTTACAATTTAAAACACTTATTTGCAAAAGTAACAAACATTACTGTTTACAAAATCTGACTGTTTCTATCAGCTCAACATCCAGAACAGAGCACAAGGCACAGCCAGCACATGAACCATAAGAAATTCCTCTTTTACCATTTAGAAGCCACACTCCTGTAATTATAAGGATAATTAAAGTTAGTGTTACATGACAAAAGGAATGAAGAGCTATCCCACATTGTTTCAGTCGTAATGCAGTCTAATTATATATATTGAAAAGAAATTGATTACAAGCAGCTAGTTATTGAAAATAGTTACTTCTGAGCTCTGGAAAGGAGGTGTAAATATTAGTCTGTCCAGACACACCTGGAGTTTCTGCACAGAGAAGCATCCCATTCATATCAGTAAAAAGTGCAGTAAAAAGTACAGGACCCTTTACATGACAATGCTGACCACTCTATTATTATTATTATTATTATTATTATTATTATTATTATTATTTAATATCCCACCCATCTGGGAAAGGGAATGCCTTAAGGCACATCTGAGAATTCCCACAATTTTGGGGAACTGTTGGATTAGGGCAAATATTCATTGGTATGTGATGCTCCTTTTAGGTCTCTAGTTGGGACCTAAAAGCCTATTTTTAGAACCTATTAAAAACCCCTTTTTTGCTATTTCTATTGCAGTCATTGAAAAAGAAATAAATTAAACACTGTCTCAGTATTTATGATATAAATTCCTCTATCCACTTACTTGCAGTGAATTAAATTATATGTCTTTTCCATGAAATGAGGCTGAAGTAGCCTTAATCATATAGTTATGAAATGAACAACAATGCCACTGTTCTTTCTATTTGAAAAATAATGTTCTACTCCAACTTAAATATTATAATTAGCAGATTTGTTTGTCTTCCTTAGAAGTGAGATAGGTAAGATTGACACTTCACTTTTGACTCCAGACATTAGATTTAATAAGCATAATTTTCATTCATTGAAGTCTAGACTGATTTTTTTAATCAGTATATTTATTGTAGGAAGAAAACATACATAAAGAAAGTTGGCATGTTTATGAAGGAAAACTGAAATGGCTTTTATGTTCTACTTTGTCCAACTGATAAAATACTGACTGGTGTGAAAATATACCAATAAGGAGAGCTGAAATCATACCAAACTGTTACTCGTGTATGGTTTTAAAAATGCTCAAAGTAATAATAAACTATCTTCCCAATAAAGATTCTTCTGTTCACACTTTATCCATTTTCGAGAATCTTTTTGTCATGTAAATGAGAGATGATGAGTTTTTAATTTGAATTTGAAAAATGTGCTCTGAATACTAAATCAAAGTAAAAGTAAAATGATTTTCTCCCCAATTGGCCATTGCTGGCAATGATAATTATGATCAGCAGATGTGGATCTTCTTATATATGTTGTCACACCTACAAATTTGCAGCACTAGCATTAAATTCAGTAGAAGCTGAATAATGATTCACTGTTTTAGTATTCTCTCAATGCAGAGCATGGAAGCCACTTGTTACAAATAACTCAGTGCACATAACAAGTTACGAGCAATTAATTCCTTTTCACAACAACTATGGCATAACTAAACCACTTCTTTCAAGTATAACTGTAATTGGTTTGTTACTTTTGTAATGGGAGGTTGTAGTGTCACTGGCAAATGCCCTTTATCATTCAGATTTTGTAAAAAATAAATAAAAAATAACTAAAAGTATCTATTTTTTACAATAACATCCCAGTGTTGGCTCCAGAGTTATAAAGAATTAGAATTTCTCAGTGGAATAGCCATACTTCTACCAATTCTCATCACTTTAGAATGCAGATCTGAGCTAAAAGAATTTAATATTCTCTCCACCAATTTTTTTCACATCCTCATAAAATCACCATGTGGTTTGGATTACTGTTGTTTGTTATCTTTCTTTCTCTCTTGCATTTTTTTTATTTTATCTATATCTTTTAACACTTTCCTCCAATAGTTTCTTCTGGTGACTTTTTAACAGCATCTATACTTGATGGTTAAATTATGTATGGCTATAATCCTGTACTCATTTACTTGTAAATAAGCCTTGCTGAACTCACTGGGTCTGGGGCTTACTCCTGAAAGCAGATATGGATACAATTGCATTGGGGCTGAGTAATCCTAAAGCTACAGTGGCTCAGGGTAGCCAGAGCAAAAGATCAGGGACTTGGGACATTATCACACCAGGGGTCTCAAAGCAGCAAGAAAAGCGGCATGGAATCAATCCAGAACCATACCGGAATGATTCTGGTCGTGCAGCCATAATTCCTCTTTGAAAGAGGAATTACAAAGAGCTGGGATGATGCAGGGATGGGCAGGGTTTGCTGCGACGTCGTCTGATCACAGGGGCAAAGGATCCAGAATGATGCAGCGATGATGCAGGGATGATGCAGGGATGGGCAGGGTTTGCTGCGATGTCGTCTGATCACAGGGGCAAAGGATCCAGAATGATGCAGCGATGGCGCAGGGATGATGCAGGGATGGGCGGGGTTTGCTGCGACGTCATCTGATCACAGGGGCAAAGGATCCAGAATGATGCAGCGATGGCGCAGGGATGATGCAGGGATGGGCGGGGTTTGCTGCGATGTCGTCTGATCACAGGGGCAAAGGATCCAGAATGATGCAGCGATGGTGCAGGGATGATGCAGGGATGGGCGGGGTTTGCTGCTATGTCGTCTGATCACAGGGGCAAAAGATCCTGAATGATGCAGCGATGGTGCAGGGATGATGCAGGGATGGGTGGGGTTTGCTGCGACGTCGTCTGATCACAGGGGCAAAGGATCCAGAATGATGCAGCGATGGTGCAGGCATGGGGCTGCTTTAGACCCCGTGTGATAACGTCCTGGGAAAGGGTTGGAATCCACCTCTCATTGCTTCCAGTGGGAAGGAATTCACTGTGGGTGCCCCTACACTGTAGAATTAATGCAGTTGGTCACCACTTTAACTACCATGATCCATCCTAATGAATGTTGAGATTTGTAGTTTTTTGAGACACCAGTACTCTCTGGCAGAGAAGGTTAAAGACCTTGTAAAACCAAAAATCCCAGGATTCCCTAGGATGAAGCTACAACACTTAAAGTGGTGTCAAACTGCATCATTTCTACAGTGTAGATCTGCCCAATGTTAAGTCTTTCTGACTCTGTTTGGAGGTATAGGGCCTTTGCAGACTGCTAGAAATAGTGCAAATTGAGTCCACTTTAACTGCCCTGGCTCAGTGCTAGGGAATCATGGGAATTGTATTTTTTTCTGAGACGTTGAGCCTTCTCTGTCAGAGAGTTCTGGTGCCACAATAAACTACAGTTCCCATGATTCCTTAGCACTGAGCCAGGATAGTTAAAGTGGCCTCAATCTTCACTATTTCCCATATTAAAGGAATGACACAGAAAGTGAGTCCTTGGCTTTTAACTATTTTTTCCTTATGTTTTTCCCCTTTCCTTCTGGGAACTCAAAGGTATATCATCCTATCTCCCATCTAATTTTCCCTCCATTTTTCCTATGAAGTATGTTAGAGTAAGGGATAGCAAATGACCCTAACTCTGCTGGTGAGCTTCATGGCTTCATGGGGACTTGACTTAGCCTTTCCCAGGTCTGGTCCAACATTCAAGTCCAGAGGTGGGCAGCTTTTGCAAACCAGGTTCAGTTTTCCATCCCTGGAACCTTCTGGGAATTAAACAGAGTGCCTGAAACACTAAATGACAGCACCACCTGGCTTTGAACAACAGATGTTTTAAAATGTTCAACGGTGCAGGGAGTTTGTTGTGTGCCTTCAAGTCATTTCTGACTTATGGCGACCCTGAGATGAATCTGTCATGGGGTTTTCTTGGCAAGATTTGTTCAGAGGAGGCTTACCATTGCCCTTCCTGAGGCTGAGAGCATGTGACTTGCCCAAGGCCACCATGGCCAAGCTGGGAATTGAATCCTTATCTCCAGAGTCGTAGTCCAACACTCAAACCCTCACCATGCTGGCACTACAAAGATGGTACTAAGGTCTATTTAAAAGGGGAATTGCTTCTTGTGGAGGTTTCCAGAAGAGATAATTAACTTTCCTGTTTTTGTTTTGCTTGTTTTGACAGAAAAGGGTCTGTCTGGAACAGTATGAAGACACATCAAGCACTTTAGCCTTGGGGGCCCATCTGCAACCCCAGATCCCCACTTGGCCCCCTCCCTTTAACCATTATGGGTACCCTATTTCAGTTTCACTGCTGGCAGAGTACTGCCAACTGGATAGTTGCAGGGCAGAAAGAAATCCAAGAATTATCTTCACAGATGGACCTCTTTCATAAGATGGACCTCCCTTATACTTACCCAAAGTAAGGGGGATTGCAGACGACCAGAAATAATGCAAATTGAGTCCACTTTTAGGGTTAGGGTTAGTGCTAGGGAAGCATGGGATTTTTTTTTTCTGAGACATTGAGCCTTCTCTGTCAGAGAGCTCTGGTTCCACAATAAACTACAGTTTCCATGATTCCCTAACCCAAACCCTAACTCTAACCCTAAATGTGGACTCAATTTGCACTATTTCTGTCAGTCTGCAACCCCCCTAAGACTCCTGGGAGTACTTCCCACAACCTTAGGAATATACCATAAGTCTGCTGTAGATTGTTGGATCTTTCTTCCTTCTTTCCTCTTTAAGATAATGTCAGGCAGCCTTTTGGGGTCAAACCCTTACAAGAAACACAAATAGAGCATTTCAGTTAAAAACTCAGATTTAACCATAAAAAAGTGGTAGAATTAACAATAAAATAGCAAAAAAAATGGCAGGACCAATAACAGTGACATAGTGTCCAGAAAATGACAATAAAATTAAACATTTAAACTACTGGAGCCCCAAAGCAAACAACAGTCTCTCTTTCTCGCTTTCTGGTGGACAACTTCCTTTTAAAAAATAAAAAATGAAACTTCATACTCTCCAATTGTCCTAATTTGGCACGTCCTAAGTAATCCTCTTGTCATTCCACTTTTTCAGTTGCTTTTAAAATGACCCCTTTGTCTCTCCTCCTCCCACTCTCCCCTTTTGTCCTCAGCTTATTTCAATTGCTGTACTTGAATTCAAAGTACAAAAGTAGTTTGCATTCATCTAGCTCAGCAAGGAGGAGAGGAGGAGGTGTAATCTTGTCCTCCCCAGCAGGCTCAGCCAAAAGCAAACTGCTGCAGCTTCTCTCAGCTAGTGTGTTCTTCCTTTTAAATAACTTTTTGCCATCTTGGCCATCCTTTGAAGTTGTTTGTCCACACATGTGCCAGTTTCCATTTTTGAAATGTTGACAGTTATAGCTTGTTTGCTGAAATAGCTTTTATCTCAAATGGATGCAATGAGAGGACCATACATAGATCACTTTTTAATAGAATGCCCCCCCCCAAATGTAGCCACTACCTAGAAGACCTTATACATGTTGTTGATGTCTGCTTCAAGTCATTTCCAATTTATAGCAACTCTAAGGCAAATTTATCATAGGGTTTCCTTGACAAGAGGGGACTTGCCTTGGCCTCCCTTTGAGGCTGAGACTGTGTGACACACCCTGTGGGTTTGTGTTGTAGAGTGGGGATGTGAACCCCAGTCACCAGAGTCCTAGTCCAATGCTTAAACCACTACCCCATAGTGTCTCTCATGCCCACCAATACTTTTTCTCATTTTATTGTTTTTAAACTGCTTTTTAATTCATTGTTTTAAATTATTTTTAATGTTGTTGATAAAGTAATTACATTTTATTGTTAATTTTTTGTGTGTTTTAATTAAATTGTATTTGTTTTAATTTGTAAATTTCCTTGCATACCAATTTTGAAGAAAACTGTGGGTTATACATAGTTGCTGTTGCTGCTGCTGCTGATGGTAGTTAAATTAAATATTCTGTTAACTTAGCAATGTAACATCTCTTGCAGTATCCCTTGCACAGGCCCACAGCAGGGTTTCTCCAAGAGTAAGGAAACACAAAAAGCAAGTAGTGAAAAGGCTGGATTGACCTTCAGAGGAGAGAATTACAACCCAGTTAACTCCTGCATCTGAATATGACACAGTCAAGCTCCAGACAAGCAATGATAGGTGGTTTAGGCCACAAATTGCACAATTTTTTTCATGAGGGTTTTACTCATAATTTCCTTTCTAACCCTGTAACTTATCTGGATTTTCCAGAACCTCTTTTAATGCCTCAATGCTGCATATCTAAAACAAAACTAACATTTATTGCGTGTATGCGTGTGCATTGCCAGAAATATATCAGTTAATAACAGTTTTGAGTGTGAACACAAATATTGTCTGAATAATCTTTAAATTAAACTTTTTTAAAAAAATGATTACATTATCTGAACAATAATGATTTGAAGGAGGAAAAATTATTCATCTGACTGATGAAAGAAAGTACCTGATACATATTTTCATTCAAATGCTATTCCTATGGAATATTGGCAACATTTAATGTCTCAGACTAAGCTATAAATTCCTTCAGAACAAATCAAATGTCTTTAAAGAATATTTCTGTTTGAAAAGGAATTAAGCCTTCCTGAAAGAATTTTAAAGGTTGTGATATTCACAGTCTGATAAAGCAGCACCTTTAATGAAATTCTAATTAGCAATTTCATGCACTTTGCTATTAGTCATATCAGATTAATGCACATTTTCACAGCCTTCCTTTAATTAAGTGCACTTATTTCAAGTTTCAAACAATTTCTTTATAAGATTAAAACTGTGCTGAAATGTTATTTAGTAAACAGCAGATGTGTGAAAATGTACGTATTCACGTATTTACTTATGGACATTCTACTGTCCACAGATGCATGCGCATGTTGTTTCATGGCTTATGGGTCTTCTTCCATGTGCTTCTGTGCATCTGTATGTAAAATGATAAAAGAGAAGAAGGGGCAAGATTCTGATTGCTGGACAATTAAAATATTCAAAAGGGACTTCACAGTTGTTTCATGAATTTGTATTGATTTTATTTTTATAACTGAGAAAGTAGAAACAAATGCTAGTTTACCCTGAAGGAATCTGATCAAGGATCTAGTTATTCAAGGCTTCTCCCATACATGACAGTCTTCAAATTATTCATATTTTTCTGAGAATTCTGACTCAGACATTTTTTGGATTTTCTGTGTGCCTCATAGCACTTGCCTAGCATCTGCACAAAGCCCTAAAATTATTAAACGAACCAGAAACACTAAAAGTAATGTTTCCTCCTATTGCACTCAGAGCTTTCTTCATCAAGAAAATGTATAGATGTATATATTAGTGGTAAGCCTTCTACGAAACTCCACATACTGCTTTTAGACCATCTATACAGCAATCATCAGACCACATTTGTGAGAAATATGTTTATTCGAGGAAGAGGAGGGGAATTGCATAGTGCTGAATGGTTAATTTTTATAGCAGTCTCAGAGTCTGTGTACTGACTGATCCTTGTGGGAGAGACTGGGAAGACGAGACAAAAAATTAGCTGAATGACTGATTGCTTCGAAATATTAAATGAAAGTTATGGTCATACTTTTGTCAAACTTTCTATCTCTTCCTTGCCACCCTCAGTCATCCCCTCTCCTGGTTTAGACAAAACTGTATGCAGTCTAAACTTTGGATGTAATTCTGTGCCACTCTAACAATAAGAACAACAATATTTATTTTTTCTCCACCTCTCCCCATGGATCGAGGCAGGGAACAACTGTTAATTGTTGATTTGTTGTTGTACTGTAACTCCTGGATATCCCAGTAATCAATCTTGCCTGATTATGGTGCAGACGTAAACAGCACATTCTCTCCAACTGTCCTGGCTTGGCAGAGACAGTGCTGATTAATCCTCAGTCATTGCACTTTTGCAGCTGCTTTTAAAATGCTCCTCTTCCCACTTTCCACCTTCAGCTTACTTCAGTTGCTTCAAACTGAGATAAAAGTGCAAAAGTAGTTAGCAGTCAATCAACTCAGCAGGAGAGAGAGAGAAGAGGAGTGGGCAGGATCTTGCCTTTCCCAGTAGACTGAGGCAAAGACAAACTGCTACTGCCTCTCCTATCTTGTCTGTTCCTCATTAATAATTTTTGCTATCTTCTCTCCACTGTAGTGCTCCATGGCAATGCATGTCCTGGTTTTCATCTGTGAAAGGTTTCAGCATATAATAGCTTTGCAAAATGAGTGACATTAAATTACTTGAGATTTATCTAATAGATTTTTCTCTTTTTAAAATCCATTTTATTTGAATCATTTTTAATTGTATTCTTTTTGAAATTGTAAGCCACTTTGAATCCCAATTTTGGGGGTGAAGCAGGTTAATCATCATCACCACCACCACCATCATCATGCCAAAATCTAAGACTATGGTTGGGCCCTGGTACTGTCATAGGGGTAGATCTTTGTGGTGTCAGAGATGGGGCAGGCAGGCTTTGTCAGTAACTGCTTCTGGGTAAATCTACTAATAAGGTAATATGACAACCCAAGTAAAGGTGGAAACATTTTTCAGAAGCCAGCCAGGTAGTAAAGTATTCCTACAAAATGTAGTAACTGCAGGTGTTTCCACTAGGGCTTGTCTCTCACTAGTATCTCTAGTACATGTGTCACGCTTCGAGTTTTTCTGCACTGCTACTGGGGCTTATGGAAGACTCACTGCTAGTCCATGGGGACATTTTCTTTTGCGGCCCTTACAGTGCTTCTGTCATGGCTTGTACAATAAGGCTTATGACTCACTCCCTATCTTACATCAAATGGCATGATGGAAACAAATGAATGAACCTACCGTCTTCCTCTTCTGTCCCTTCCCCATAGCTGCTGGCTTTTGCACCAGTGTTGTATACACACAAATACCTTCAAGCTAAATAAGAGAGCCTTGACATCAGCTGGGAATGGGTAGAGATGAGTATGCAAGTTTTAAATCCACCTTACATGCAAAAATCAGTCTTCTTTTCCCAAGATGCCTTTTGCCTTACAATTTGTCTTCCCATATTGAAACCCAAAGAAGCACAATAATTTATGAAGTGTTTGCCCAGCATTCTGAGACCTGGCATCCTAGAAGGGATGTGATTCCTACGCAAAGGCACACTTCTTCTGAACTGAGTATGTGTCTGTTGAAGGAAACTAATACATGTGTGAGTTGGATCAAAGCTTAGGAAAGCTGGAGGACTAATGTGTGGTGTGTGTAATATACACAAGCAGGCCTTCACAACAACACCTCCAGAACCTAGGACAGGGACATGCTACAAAACCCAGCTTTTAAAAAGTTGACATCATGAATATCCTGATTCCACACTAAAATATTCTTCCAGAACAAGAGTGCAGATCATTACATCCTTTAAAAACCTTTTTGAAAAATGGGTTGAACCACAACTTGGTCATCTTGATGGTCTGCATCATATGTGTTCATTGCGCCAACATCTCCTTAAGCAGTTTAACTCTTTCTAGTCACTGATCTGTGATCTCATAGAAACAGCAAGAGTGCAGAGGAGGCAAATTGCACAAGTGTCATCATGCTATATTCTCATTCACATTTATTTGCTTCTTTTCATAATATTGTACCTACAGCCCATAGCTGGTGTCTGCTGAAATCTGTGTCTGCTGAAATAAATCACTCTTACAATGCCAGTCCCTTCAAATCCTTGTGCAATAAGTTCAGTTTGTCTCATGGGGGGGGGGGGGGAGGAAAAAAGAATATTGTTATTTATAAGGTACAGTAGATAATTTATATCTGGGTATGAGCAGATTCAGTTGGGTGCTGAATACATGTTAATTCATATTACACCTTACTTTCAATGTTTCAAGCAACTCAGTGATTGCTTCAGTATGTGTTATGGTAGGCAAGCCTATTATTGTAAATGTGAGCAAAAAAAGAAATCACCTATTTTTCACTGTGTCCAGAATAACATAATAACACCATTATATAACCATGACAAAAGGCTGATTTCTCATTTCACTATATCACTGCTGCAGTGCAAACATGAATCCAAATAAAAATTAGTTGGATGATATGACTTCCTCCTTTTCCTTCCACTCTTGTCATCTGGTTCTCTTCAGAGTTTTAGGTTTCAAATATATTCACTAATTGTGCACATTTTAAAACACATGTTCTCTTGTTGATGTCATTCATTTAGAATGTAATATTTTTGACATTTCTAGAGAGTCTCTAGGGCCTTGTCCACCTCTTAGCAATAAGCAGTTCCCTTTCAGTAAAGGGTATTTGCATTATGATTACAGAGTGACATCTCAATAACCTGGAACATTCCCATACTACAGTGCAGGATTTGCAAAGGGGAGGTCACTGTCCATGGTCCACTTTGTCAAGTCATGTGTGAACTATAATTTAGACTAATAATTACCAGACATGAATGCTATGAAACATTAGCATCTATGGCTTTTTCTCTTTCTCTTTTTTCTTTTTCTTTTTTTAAGAATAAGGTTCTGAATTTTAATGCAGTCAGAAAACTTTTGCCTAAGGCCAAGGCAGACTTTTCAAAATATCCCATATGGAAGTATTTTAAAAGTGATAAATGGTTTGGAATCTATACTGTCTGCTGATGTGCATCTCAGGAAAGAAAATTAGAGCTAACAGGTGTTAGATAGGCAATGGTGAGGTATTTTAATAGAATCGTCAAAATGTTGGTACCAGATGTTGACATTCATTCATACACACACACACACACACACACACACAGAATGCAATGCTGTACTGTCATTTAAACAATTATTTATTTAAATATTGTGTCTACAGAAATAAGTCCTTATTTCATCCAACACTTTCAGTTTTTTAAAGAGGGGCAGGGGGTTGCTTGGACCATCCCCCCTTCACCTTTCTCTATGATTTGCATCAAAGTGTGGTGGTATGGCTCACATCTGCATGCTTTAAATAATCCATGCTTGTCAATGCCATTTTCCCCCCTTCAGATCATAACCATCACAAACCCTTTTCCATGAGCCTTGAAGTTTCAGCAAACCTATCTCTGTATTTAGGATGGAGGGATTATTTAAATTCTGAAAGTTACAAAATAATCCAGTGATTAAAATATAGGCCATGTAATCTGCATGAATGTATATAGTATTTTTCTGATAATCATGAAGATTAGGAGTGTAACAGGAGCTGGGATATATTAGGCCTGATCTCTGCTTAGTCTGCTGTGAGGCTTATATTGAGTCAATAGCCCCAAATCCACCAAGGAGATCTATGCACATAACCAAATTTATAGAGAGTTAATCAGCCATGCTTGCATTTGCCTGTGACATGCTGGATTGCAAACTCTAAGCATAAATCATACGGAGATCTGTATTCCCAGTAGAATGTACATCCAAATGTGGATGCAATTTATCTGAGTTGCATTGCTTTCAATGGGTTGTGCATTTCAATATGCATCCTCCTCTCAACGCTTCAATGCAATTTCTTGCGCATCGATTGCCTGTTTACAGATTATTAGAACTGGATCAAGGCCAGTGGAATTTTCTCAAGAAAGAGAATATATAAGTTTGGTGGTGTAAGGCTTCAATAGTTATGATTTTGAGCAAACTGGCAGCTGCTTTAGTCCAGGTGAAAAGGGAGAGGGGGAGGGGGAGAAAGGAGAGGAGAGAGGGAGAACAAAATCAATTTTTTTCCTTGTGCTGATCAACCCAGACAATATGTTCTGTGTGAGCTTAATACAATGCAGACACAAATAGAATAGAGCAATGGTAAGGATTGGTTACCTCCATGTCAGTGTGGTGGTGAATACACTCTGAGTTTTAGTCCAAACTTGGAACTATCCAAGGTACTAACGCTTATCCTCAGTGTCTTGGATATTTAAAGTTCAAACAAAAATGCAATGTGCATTCAACAGCCTCATGACATGGGATCTACCAGCTGTCACTGTAGAACTGAATGGAAAGTGAAGGAAGAAATGAAAAGCAACCAGCCAAAAGTGTTTCAGTGAGTCAGCCCTCTGGTTATCCTGTATCTCACTCCACTTTTTATCCAGGATAAAATCAGAGTTAATATTCTGAGTGTTGCAGCACTTTAGAATAGCAGTGGAGAAATCATGTTGGTTTCTGAAAATTAAAAGAATAATAATGCAAGATCTCCTTGCATAAAGAAAGCTATCTCAAAAAAGGTTTTTATACATGATCTTTTCCTCATATACTAAGCACATAAAAGTCATTCCAATGTTCAATGTCTGACTCACATAATGAAGTTAAGTATGCAAAGAGATTTTGTAGCATCTTTGAGACTAAGGGCCAAAACAGATGACTGTAAAGGGGTGGCGTGACACTGCCCCTTTGAACGCGGTGGGTTGAGACTGCAGTAACCGTACACCATGCCCCCAACCCGGCATTTTCCTGGCACAAAAAAGGAGCAGCAGAAAGCTGCTCCTTTTTGCACTGAGAAAAAGCCACCTTTTCCACTGCGGCTGCACTTTTTCTGCACTCCTGCAGTTTGCTGCATCTAAACACTGTGCTACCAGAGTGCCAAAAAGCTGCCACCATGTGGTCGGGCAGGTGGCTTCACAGTGGCTTCCCAGTGTCTTGGGGGCATTGCCCTGCATATGGCATGCCCACAAGCTGCCTGGAAGCTGGCCTATTCTGCCAATGTGTTTTGGCCCTAACTGTGCAAAAGAAGTTGTAGTATAAACTAAAGGAAGTAGACATGGAAGTAGACTCAGACTGTATCTGAGGAAGTAGACCAAGTCTATGAAAGCTTATGATACTACATCTATTACACAGTTAGTCTCAAAAGTGCTACAAGATCCCTTTGCATATAGATATTCCAGACTAACACAGGGGCTGAACAGATGGCCCCTAAAGGGTGGCATCTCACCTCCTCTTTCCTTGCCGGATCAGGGCCGTGGCAACTACATATCTTCTTTCTTGACTGTCCAGCTCTCACATCCATACACAGTAATCAACTCATTTAAGATGTGGTGCTGGAGAACAGTGCTGAGGATTCCATTGACAGGCAAAAGGACAAACAAATGGGTCCTAGAGATGATCAAGCCAGAAATATGCCTAGAAGCCAAGATGACAAGACTTAGACTGTCATACTTTGGACACATCATGAGAAGACATGAATTGTTGGAAAAGACAACAATGTTAGGCAAGGTGGAGGGAAGTAGAAAGATAGGAAGGCTACATGCTAGATGGATGGACTTTATTAAAGAGACCACAAATATGAGTTTGCAGGAGCTGGGCAAAGCGGTAGAGGACAAGGGGGCCTGGAGATATCTCACTCATAGGGTCACCATGGGTTGAGATCTATAACAACAATAACAATAACAACAAAAGTCACTAGCTTACTCTGAGGACTGGCCCTAAACTCAGAGGGAACAAGGAAGTTGGTGTGTGGCAGGTGGTGCCATCTTCCCTACTAATCAAAAGAGTTTCCAAGCTCTGACCCTTTTGATTGTACAACCCAATTGCTCCCATTTAAAATTTAAGGTACTTTTGATGTGGCAAGTATTTTTTAATAAAGCAACTCCTCACACATTCTAAGGTATCAAATGTTTTGCCAGCACAATTAATTCTAAAACTGTGGCAGCTGTTGATCAAGACCTCATTCTTTTACAACATTGCTCAGTTCTCTTATGTTGTATAAATATCCACATATAAACACTGGTCCAATCTGGCTGAAATGACTTACAATGTAAGTGCTCTTAAGATTATTAGTTCACTTTAGCCACTACAAAACAAATATTATCACTTGTTGGACTCTTCCCTACATATACAATGGATGTCCGGACAGCTGACAATAGCTGGTTCTGCTCTTCAGCATCTTGTGATGTATATGCCTTGATAAGATTCTGTGCACTTTGCCAGCTGTGCTTTTTTTTAAAAAAGAATCTCAGTTACTTGGAGTCCAAGTATCGCATGTGTACCTGGGTGAACATTGCCAATGAGTACTTTGACATGTGGACAGTGGGGTAATAGTGTGTCACCAGGCACTAGCCACCTACTCCTTGGACATTTCATTATATAGAGAGACAAAAGATGAGACCCAGCATGATAGTGGTTTGAGTGTTGAACTGCACCTCTAGAGACCAGCGTTCAATTCCCAACTCAACCATGACCTTGGCAAACTTCCTGTGAACAAATCTTGCCAAGAAACCCCCATGATAGGTTCACCTTAGGATCACCATAAATCAGAAACAACTTGAAAGCTCACAACAACAATAGAGAGAAAAGACTAAGCAATTTGAAAAAAAAAGTAAGTCTCACTGCTCTTGATGGGAAAGAAAGGTAAGTTTCGCTCTTCGCTAATGCTAGATGCTACATAAGAGGGTTTTTTTGTTTTGTATTTAGCACATGTGGCATTTCTTTCACAACTTGAAAAGCTAATTTTTATAGATTAATATTATACTCTGCCTTGCCTTACCTATTGGGCCACTGCCATGCACACAATAAAAAAGGTGTTTCCCTAGGACCATATCTCTTGTTTAAAGGATTACTTCTCATGGCTTTGCCATATATCAGCACACAAATGCTTTTCATTAAATGCAAATAACATATTTTCAAGTGACTTGAGCCTTACGTTCTTTGTACCATTCATCATTATGCATACCTAATATATTTTGCAAACTGCCAGTTCTCTAGCCCTCTGCCTGGAGAGGCATATTTCTGAAATCGAATCAAAATATAACCCCCCTTGTTTACTTTTAAGAAATTATTTTTTTCAAAGCAAATGCATTCTGTGTTTTAAGCAAGATACCACCATGTATTTATGGGAGTTTAATAAGTTCTTCCATTAATAACATAGACAAACTAATTTACCAGAACGTGTCTGTTTTAAACTTTGGGAACAAAGAGTGGGAGTATGAAAATCAATCTTTCCTTTGTACTTGAGCCACTGACCCATTGAAGCTTTGAAGATCATTTCTTTAAGAAATTGTGAGGAGTTATTTAACTACAAACAGCAGCTACCTTTCCATTCCAGCTGCGTAATCAAGCGTAATAAATTAGAGGAAGAAAATGAAGGTTCAGTCCATTGTGGGGGGGCTGAAAATTTTTAGGAGCACTCTAAAAGGGTTTGCTGAGAAATGAACCTAACATTTTCCCACTCTGGGTATTAAGCACAAATTAAAAATACAGGTTTTTTGTTTTAAAGATTGTCTAGCTTTAATGAACACTTAATGGTTTTCCTCCTCCTCCTCCTAGGTTTGATAATTTGGCAGAAGTTAATTGGTAATGTCCAATACTCTGAACCACTGCATCAACCAATGGAAATGTCTGAGAATGTTTTCTTTCCCATCTCCATTTCAGTACCTAGATGTACTGGTAATTGTGTGATCATTTTGTAGCAGCTTCAGTGCTCAACAGTGTGGTTACAACTCCCCTAAAGAGCAATGCTTCTTCAGTGCTCATACAATCAGATTTGTGATCAATTAGCCACTATAAGATGTTCGACATCATTTCTGAAACAAAGCACAACATAAAAAATATTGAATACAAATTAAACAGATGAAAATATTTGGTCATTTATCCTGAAAGAGTTGGTCCTTTAAAATACTTGTATTCTAGCACTTTCATGACCTCTGTTTGTTAAGAGGAAGTGGTCATGATCCAGGGATATAGGATAGCATATGCAAGTAAGCAATTACAAATAATTAATCTACTGGAAGAAATTCCTTTTTCCAAAAACAAAGACAGCTTGCTACTTGTACATCACATTAGGATTCTACTTAACAAGCAATAACTTTGTTAACAACCTTGCAATGTGATTGTAACTTCTAATTACTCTCATAGTTATTTGGGTGGGGGTGCCCTTACTAAACCTTGGAGAGAGAATTGCTAGGATTGCCAGAATGAAAACTGGTGCAGGCTTTTGTATTTTTAAGGGATGTGTAGAAGATGGAACCAGTGTGGTGTAGTGGCTTGAGCATTGGACTACAACTTTAGAGATCAGGGTTCGATCCCCCACTCAGCCATGGAAGCCCACTGAGTGACCTTGGGTGAGTCACACACTCTCAACCCCCAAAGCTTCTGTGGTAGGGTTGACTTAGGGTTGCCATAAGTTGAAAACAACTTGAAGACATACAACAAAAGAAGAGGAACTTCAGGTCATATAGTCAGTTAACTAGCAACATCTACTGAAATTCTCTCTTCTACACAGCTATTAAAGGCACAGGAGCTGCCTCCAGTTTTCACTTTGGCAACCCTAGGAATTTCATATGGTTCAAATGAAGGGTAGGGCTGGTCACTTTTACTCCCTTGTGGTGTTAGAGGCAACAAAGAGCTGGGTCAGTGTGGTTTATTTCATACCACAGGACAGTGGGTTACAGCCTTAAGATTGTGTTGTTGTTTTTTAAGGAAAGCAACCAAAATGTTACTCCTGTATTTATTTTTGAGAAATAGGAAGTACAGTATTACTTTTCAAACATTGCCCTACACACACAGAAGTCCACTGTTGGATAGGAAATACTGTCACTGTAATCAGTGGTTCAAATCCTACATCATGATGATGAGATGAAATGTAACTTTGCAATCATCAGGTTACATGGCAGTTAAGAGATGCACCTTCCAGTGAATGCCCTCACTACACAACCAAATGTACCTGGCAAGTTGTTGTTGTTGTGCCTTCAAGTCATTTCTGACTTTTGGTGACCCTAAGGCAAACCTATATCACATGGTTTTCTTGGCAAGATTTGTTCAGAGGAAGTTAGTGATTGCCTTTCCCCGAGGCTGAGAGTGACTTGCCCAATGTCACTCATTGGGTTTCATGGTCCAGCTTGGAATCAAATCCTGGTCTCCAGAATTGCAATCCAACACTCAAACTACTATGCCACACTGGCATCTGCATGTGCACTGTGCATGTGAAACCATTTGTAGCATTTGTGCACATTGCAGTGCACACTCACCTGTGCAGCCAAATACAGAGGTCATGGACAGTCTATATGCATCTATGCTTCTGCTTTCTATGTTTCTGTCGACAGCTTTGCCTGGAACCCTTCCTGCTTCTGCACAGGTTTTCCTCTAGCTGGATTGAAGGAATATTGTTGGATGTTTACCTGTCATTTTGGCATCAGGCTGGATCATTCTTCTCTCATCTGGTGCCCAGAAGGTCTACTGGACTGCAGTTCTCAAAATCCCATAAGTATTCAATAAGCATAGCTGTTACCCTGGGTGCAGACCTGTTCTGGGGAGAATAGTCCAAAACAATATGCTTATTTAGGGGGATTATGTTAGCTCAAATGTAATAAGCAGGTAATTTAGCCAATCCCTATGTATATCAAGTCCAGAGGTATATAGAACTTCAGAGGCAAACATCCAATAATAATGAGTTTTATTTAAAAGGGGAAATCATCACACACACACCAAACAAACAACCATGCACACACACAAGGATTAGAGGACCCAAGGTGTTAGGTTGGAATAGAGTAAGGCTTCACTAATGGTGATATTGCACCTGAGCAGATCTTGACTTCAATGCAGATGGTCCAGAAACAGAAAGAGGACTCAATCACTCCCAAGACAAAAGGGAGGTGGCAAGTGATAGAGGTGCTAACCTGGCAAACTGGCAGAGATTCTGCCTGATTACTAGACTAGCCAAAGACTGGGTTAAAAAGTTCTGATATTTATACCAAATATATGCCTCAGGGGCAAATTCTGAGGGGTTGAAAGACCAAATGGTCTTGAAATTCTTTGAAAATGAGTTTTGAAGTACTTGGGAAATACTTTGAAGTGGTTTTCCAAGGTGGTGACACTGAATGGGTAGCAATGGACGTACATTTCCAGGCAGAATGGATTAGCACACAAAATTGCTGGTGATTTCTTTATATTAAATCTGCAGCCTATTGATATATAGTCTTGGATCTCTCCACCTCCTCCAAATATACAGAATCGACATTTGGCTGCCTTCATGCAACTCCTTATGCTAGTTTATGTGCTGAGGCTGCTGTATAGTAATGGCATCTGCATCAGGGTTGTGGAACAGTTGCCCAACCTATGCTTTATTGAGTTTCTGATATCAAAAGAGGAGGGGTGATGGGATAACACCCCCCCCCCCATGGACCTAACATTGCTGATAGTGGCTATGGCAGTATGGGAGCTGTAGTCTAAGCAGTGTAATAGGTTGGGGGAAAGCTAGCCTAGAGTCTGAGTGGTATTTTACTTTTGTTTCCCCAAAGTCTACCAATATGCATGTGTGAAATTTGTAAAATGAAAATCCCTTGCTTACCTGGTCCCTTGATCAGGTAAGTAAGAAAAAACATTTTGAAACTTCTTCAGACCACTTGAAAGCTTCTTACAATATGTATCCAGGATAACTTTTTCATTCACCAGCCTCCGCTCTTGTTATGGTTTCTGTTTTGGTGGCCAAATTTAATAGAGCTCCACTTTCTTAATATTCTGGGACAAGTTGGTGAGATGAGCTTATCTGGTCTCTCCTTTTCTCTCTCTTTTGCTGTTCACATGCACTCATAAGGGTTTTTGGAGGCAGCTGTTGTTTACCTTGCCAGCTGTAGTAGAACTGGCTACAGTAGAATTGGCTAGAGTAGAAACCTCTTTCTCAGCTCAATTTTTATTTCATTGTTTACTGCAGATATACAGCTTGCAACCTGACACTGGAAGTCTGTGTTTCTGTAGCTCTCTTTTACTATCCTCACAATGCTGATGCTGCTTAATAAATTTATCTGGACAGAGAAGGAAAAGGAGGATTGGCCAATGTAAAAAGACTTTGTGAAAAGGAGCTCCATTTTGAGAGGATTCGTTAATTAAGACATGCCTGCAGTTATCAGGAAGCTGCTGGTCAATTTAGGCTAAGGTCACAAAAGAGGAAGGTCTGGTATAACATAGATTTGGCATTGCTTCCACTCTACTTGGAGTGCTTGCATGATTTTACTGTTTGGGATGACAGTCCTAATGCATGCTCCAGCAGGGAATAAGATAATTCTGGCATAGTCAAGTGGCCAAGCCAAGTTTGCCAAAGCCTGGCTTAAACCGTGATCACATCTGTTCACACAATTCCAACATATTCAGCAGTACAAAGAAGAGAAGACATTACCCCCATTTCCCCCTCCCTTGGGACAGCTGTAGACAATAAGCAATTAATGCATTGGCTAAATTTAACAATAATCCCCTCAAGGCATTTTGCATTAATTATAGTGATTATGAGAGAGAAGCTGGATTTAAATCATCAATAATATTTGTTGACTGACTCAATGGACTGAGCAATGAGCAGAACTAATAATGCACCTAGAGTTAAGTGGATGATTTTTAGGTACACAAAAGTCTATCTTCAGAATTCTGCCTTTTGCCCAATGCTTATAAAACATCTCTTCCATTCTGGCAATGGAGTACTTGCAGCAGCTGAGTGCACTAGCCATTAAATATGTTGATACCATACCTTCCAATTTATTTTACAGATGAAGACCAGGACACATGAGGCCAAGCAACATCAGAATGTGGTCAAGATGGGGAAAGTTATTAATGAAGAAGAACACACAAGGTTGAAGATGCTGCAGCAGTTTGCTTTTGGCTAAGTCTACTGGGAAGAGCAAGATTCTGACCCTGCATCTCTTCTCTCTCTTGATGAGTTAACTGAGTGCAAACTACTTGTGCATATTGAACTGAGTTTGCACCAACTGAAGTAAGCTGAGGACAAAGGGAGAAAGTGAGAAGAAGAGAGGAGAAACTGGAATATTTGAAAAGCAGGTGAAAAAGTGGGATGATATAGAGTGAATTAGAACTGTGCCTAACAAATTGGGAGAGTCAGAGAGTATGGGATATTCAATATTTGTCCAGGGAAGTGGCAAGGGAACTAGGGATTCGAGTAGGCTATATTTGCCTCAGTTCTACGAAGAACTCGTTATATGAATTTGGACAACTTACTATTTTTCTCAGAGCCTCTTCCAAAGTCATTTTCATCCTAATAAAGCAAGACACTGCAATTTTCATCCTAATAAAGCAAGACACACTCTCTCAAACCACTTAGTATTCTTAGACATTTGAACAGTCTCAGCTATGACTCCTTCTCCTGCCTGTGTCTCCTTGCCCAGAGCAATGATGGCTTGGAAGAATGCTACTAAATACTGAAACAATTCCCACACAGCAAAAGTTAGCATCATAATGGGCTTCATCTCACCATTCATAAAGTGATCTGAGTGGAAGCTAAGCAGGTCAGCCTGGTTAGTAGTTGAATATGAGACTGCCTATGAATACCAGGTGCTGTTTCAGAGAAAGGAAATGGCAAAACCACCTCTGAATATTTCTTGCATGAGAAAGCTCCATGAAATTCATGGGGCCACCATAAGTTGACCAGCAACTTGAAGGCACATATACACACACTGAGGGTGTATCCACACTGCAGAATTAAAGCAGCTTGACACCACTTTAACTGTCATGACTCTATTCTACAGAATTTTGGGATCTGTAGTTTAGTAGGGTATTCAGCCTGGACAGAGAGCGCTGGTGCCTCACCAAACTACAGATCCCAGGATTCTGAAGAATAGAGTCATGGCAGTTAAAATAGTGTCAAACTTTAATTGTGCAGTGTGGATACACCCTTAGTGTTGGCTTATTTCTCAAAGCAGTTTCAAGAGCCTTCACTGGGGGGCAGGAGATGGCATCACTGAGTACCTGCCAGGGCTCACAAACCAGGGAGAATCCAGCAGCCAATCTCTAAGAGTTCCCCCCCAACATTTTTCCTTTGTCTTTGGTGTCTTCTCTTAACATGATATGGCACATCAAATGCAAAGAGACTGGAACAAGGAGTAGGAAAAGCAGCCTATGGTCACCTTGGGCTCTCTCACCAGGTGGCTCTGTCTAGTGGGCAAAAGGGGTAAGTCTGTGTGCTGTGGCTGCAGCCATGAAAAAGTGGTGAGCCCTTTCAAAGGAAGGGTTACTTGAAGGCATCATGCCCAAGAACCTTAAAAAAAAACAACACACCTCCGCACTGGATCAGGCACTGCGTAGTATGAAGACTCTCAAGTTGTATTTGCAGTATAAAGAGTTATTTAAATTTCTGGTCATACAACTTTATTTTTCCTCACAGAATATGTCTTTTGTAATTTTATTAATATAAAAACTCCAGCCAGTGCACTGCACCTGGTGATAATATCAGGATGCTGCCCAATTTAAATTTTAAGCTGAATCAGGTAAGCTGTATTATTTAATGATGCAATAAGCTTCGTTATTACCAGTATTAGAAATTTATTTTTATTATTTACTTCAGCCATATTGCTCAATGTAACAATCATACACAGCACAATACCAACCTGCTTTCCTTTAAAAAACAATAAAAAGGGTATTTCTGTTCTACCGGGCTTGTAGCTATTTATTAGAATTCAATTAATCACATTGCATTAGAATGATACATTTTTTTATGTCCAGCGCATAGGTTAGCTCTGGAAAGTCAGCATTCTCCTTCAGTAATGGAGACCATGGAGTTCCAACAGCCCTAGTGTTAAAAACAAGCTTTAAGATCCATTTTACTTTGCTGCAACACTGCTTTGCAGATACTGAATTAGAGCCTATTTAAACCATTCAAGCATATAATCAAATTTCAGTAATGAGTTATTAATTAAGCAGGGGCATCCATTTCTGTGCTAACTGCCTCATAAACAATCGACAGGAGATTTGTGAATTTTGACTTTCTGACACTATTAAACAAATCAATATTAGGTTTCAGACACAGCAATTCAGACAGTTTTCCCTGTTATTTGGCAATTGTCTGCCTGGAATACTAATGAAAGAATTAAGAGCTGTAGATTTTGCATGTGTTCCATCAAAAAGATCCTTATCTGTGGGGAATTGGGGCCTCATTTGCATGGCAGAAGACTTTGCTTTTGTAGGTACATTTTTTCTCAATATGTCACTCATTAGTATTTATAAAACTGCCGTGGTGAAGCCTTCAGCTGCTATTCATAATGAACATTCATATCCCTGCTGGAGATACCACTGAACAAAGCAAAGGATTCATATATTTATTTATTTTGGACTCATTTACTGCTAACCTGGAGCAGGCTTGAGACCAAGAGTATGTTTCTCCGGTGTCTACATTTTGCTGGCTTTGAGAGAGATTTCAGTTTGCTCTAAATATATACTAGCTAATTTGCTGGCAATTATTTTACCTTTGACACATGCTTGCCCAGATTTTCTATTTTTGTTTTCCTCTCTCCTTTGCTCCCTTCAAATCTGTTCTGTTCAGTGAGTCATGGAAGCATATGCCAGCTGCTAAAACAGCACTTATATGCTAAGTCTGAATTATGACTGGATCCAAAGGGAAGGACAATTGAGGGGCTGGTAAAGTGATAGACATTGTGCAGCAAACACACATGCAAATTTTGTGGACATGTTTCCTGAAGCAGGCCTCATTTTGTTGCTACATTTCTTAGCAGTGGTGGCCAGTGGTGTAATGCTAAATGTTGAAGTGCAGGCCTTCATCATGATCTTTCCTATAGCAATACGCCTAAGAAAAGTTTTAAAATGTATCTGTCTATACACATATGGCCTTATGTCATAAGGTCTGTCCACACTTACATTTGGGGATTTGTCTGCATTGTGAAGACAGATCATGGTGAGGATGGAGGAACCCATGTAGATATGCCCTTTGCAAGTCTTAGCTCCATTACTTCTGATGGTGGCAGCAGCTCCCTTGTCACCAGTTGTTAGTTTGAATTTTAAAGGAGCTGTACAAAGTGCTGAACCCTGCTTCACAAAATAGTTTGGACAAAACCTAGAGATTTACTATCCCATTGACATTGGACTGATCAGTGCATATAATCTTTGGTATGCACTGAATGAAATGTAATGGGTAGACCAAAGACATTTGATAGCCTGAGGCAAAGAATAAGATGGATGTCCTTTACCTCACTTCCCCATTGCACATGCAAAAGCCAGTAGGACTGGCAGTTAAATTTTTGGCAGTTGAACTGGCAGTTGAATTTTACTTCCCCTACCACATCTGAGGACAACAGGCTAGCTGAGGAGGACCATTGGTAGTTGATGATGTAAACAAAACTGGAGGCTAATTCTTTTATATAGAACAAAATAAAATATTTAGAATGAATTGCTGCTCAGAATTCTCTGCTAGATAGCTCTAGTCTCTCTCTCTCTCTCTCTCTCTATTTGTTGCTTGTTGTTAACTGCCCTCGAGTCGATCTCAATTCACAGTGACCCTATAGATGAGACATCTCCAAGACCCTTTGTCTTCCACTGCTCTGCTTAATTCCTGCAAACCCATACCCGTGGCTGCCTTAATAGAGTCCATCCACCTAGCATGTGGCCTTCCTCTCTTCCTATTTCCCTCCACCTTCCCCAGCATTATTGATTTTTTTTCCCAAAGAGTCACCTCTTCTCATGATATGTCCAAAGTACGACAGTCTTAGTTTTGGCATCTTGACTTCCAGGGAGGTTTCCAATTTGATCTGCTCTAGGACCCACTTGTTTGTCCTTTTGGTTGTCCATGGGATCCTCAGCATTCTGCTCCAGCACCACATCTCAAATGAATTGATTTTCTTCCTATCATCTTTCTTAACTGTCCAGCTCTCACATCCATATATGGTAATAGGAAATAGAATGGCTTGTATGATTCTAACTATTGTGCTGAGTTGTTTATCTTTGTATTTTAGAATCTTTTCTAGTTCTTTCATAGCCATAGCCACCCTCCCCATTCTTTATCTTCTTCTGATTTCCTGACTGTAGTTCCTATTTCTATCAATGTTTGATCCCGGGTATGGGAATTCTTTTACTATTTCTATTTCTTCATTGTCTAGGTTGAACTTGTGAAGGTCCTCAGTGGTAATTATTTTTGGGGTTATTTTACGTTCAGCATTATGCTGCCTTGCATTTTCTTCTTTGATCTTCCTTAGTAGGAGGTCCAGGTGTGTGAGGTTTTCTGCTAGTATTATGGTGTCATCTGCATATCTTAGATTGTTGATATTCCTTCCTCCTATTTTCACTCCTCCTACTTCTGTGTCCAAGCCTACTTATAATATATTCTGCATACAAGTTGAACAGATAGAGTGAAAGGATGCAACCTTGTGTGACCCCTTTGCCAATTGGGAACCATTCTGTTTCTCTGTGTTCTGTTCTGACAGTAGCCTCTACTAAGTACAGATTCTTCATCAGGACTATCAGATGTGTTGGCATTCCCATGTCTTTAAGGGTATTCCATAGCCTTTCATGGTCTATGCAGTCAAAGGCTTTGCTATAATCTCTAAAGCACATGCTGATTTTCTTTTGGAATTCCCTGGTGCAATCCATTAGCCATCGTATGTTTGCAATGTGATCCCTAGTGTCTCTTCATTTTCTGATCCCTGCTTGAACTTCTAGGATTTCTCTTTCCATGTATGATTGGAGTCTATGGGGCTCTGCAGATGGTGCAAAGCACCGTCTTGGAGCCAGGGAAGGGGAGGGGCAGCCACATACCGGGCGCTCAACCCCTTCCCAAGGGCGTCAGCAGAGCGTGCACCGTTGCACATGGCGAGAGCTCTGATGACGTCCTCCCGGTGCAGCATCTGGACACACTGCACTGGAAGAGGTGCAAACGAGCTCCATGGCAGCTCTTTGGGCACCCTTTTCACTGCCTGGGAAAGGAGCCTATTTTGGCGCTCCTTTCCCAGGCGGCAAAAGGGAGGATTGGGGCTGAGGTGTGGGGCAGCCTCAGCCCCAATCCTCTGCTTCCCAGGGCAGCCCACAGCTGCCCATCTGCATCCCCCCTAAGTTGTAGAATTTAGAGCATAATTTTGCTTACATGGGAGATAAGTGCTATGGTCCTACAGTTACTGCATTCTATTGTGTCTCCTTTTTTGTGGATGGGATGTATATTGATTGCTTCCAATCTGTTGGCCATCATTTTGTTTTCCATATCTGTTGACATATGTTGGTTAGCACTAGAGTTGACTCTTTCATTGTGGATTGCAGCAGTTCAATTGGAATATCATCTGTTCTGGTGATTTGTTTTTCGCAATTTCTCTTATTGCAGTTTCCACCTCACTTTTTAGGATTTGAGATTCATCTTTGTATAGCCCTTCAGTCCATGTGTCCTTCATTTTGTCATCTCTTTTGTATAATTCTTCTGTGTATTGCATCCAACATCTTTTTATTCCTTCCTGGTCTTGAATTATGTTATTTGTTATGCCTCTCTATAGACAATTCTAATTACCTTCATTGTGTTATTGGGTGCCTTCAAGTTATTTTCAACCTATGGTGAATTTAAAAATAGTTTTTTTGTCAAGATTTGTTTAGAGATGGTTTGCCAATCCTTTTCTCTGAGGCTGAGAACATGTGAATTACTCAAGGTCACCCAGTGAGTTCCCATGGCTGAGCAGGAATTTAAACCCTGGTTTCTGGAGTCATAGTCCAAAATTCAAACCACTCCAGTGATTCTGAAACTTTGTTCCTCCAGATATTTTTGACTTCAGCTCCCAGAATTCCAAACTGTTGACCAAGCTGGCTGGGGCTTCTGGAAGTTGTAGTCCAAAACATCTGGAGGACCATAGTTTAGAAACCACTGCACTACATGAATTACCTTACTAAACTACAAATCCAAGGATTCTGTACAATGAAGTAATGACCAGTCAAGTGGTATGAAAGTGCATAATACTGATGCATGCTATCTGTGGAAGCTCATCACATGATTAAAAGCCATTATTTTCTCAGGCTTGGAATCACACAGTGAGTGTCCACACAGAGAAGAGGAATTTCCCTTGAGAACATAAACTTTTCCATATAGAGGGTGGCATAGTGTCTGAGGGAGATGGAAGTAGCTCATTCTCTTTCCTTGAGTGCTTAAGATACACAATAAACACTGAAATAAGGCCAATTGAATGTAATTAGTATCTTTAATATGTATCTGTTAAGATTGTAAGATAGTAAGGTGGTGGTAGTGCACTGACATGCTGGCAAAATATTCAATCAACCAACAAAATAGTTTGAGCTGAGAAATTTATTCATACCATGTGAATCTTATGAAACAAGTGAGGAAGACAACTTCAGAGGCTTGCTTGATTCATATGTAGGGTTATTAGACATCAGCTTCAGCTTCTTTGACAGGTTAATTTTAAAGCTGCCAATAATTATATGAATCAGCATGTGCAAATAACAACCACAGGCATACACTCCTTTGAGAAGAGATTGCAACTTGTCTAAAAATATGTTATGATTCTAAGATAATTCTTTGTACTTTCAGATTCTGTGTATACTGACTTCTTTTTCTGGTCAACTTATATTCCATCTTTCCAACAAGATGTCCATGTTATCTTCCATCCATCCTCAATCATTTGAGGGTGGGCTTAGTTAGGATGACAGGTGGTGAGTGGCCAAAGGTCACCATATGAGCTTTGAGGATGCATCAGGATTTCAATAGTGACTTGGCTAAATGGGCATTTGGCCTTCCCATTCCTTCTTAAAATATGTTTTGACCAATTCAGCACTTTAGCTGAAAGGTAGTATATAAACATCTACCCTTGAGCCTTGTGCTTTGCAAACAATGTGTTAATGAAGTCTAGCATTTGATGTCTCTGAAAGAACAATCCTGCCATAAGCCAGAATGAAGCAGCTTCCTCAAGCAGCACATAATAGAGGGCAAGGAGCTGATGTAAGATGTTCGGTATCATCTATACTAAATTTTCATGCTTAGGTATTGTAGGGCAAGTTCATTTCAGCTGCCAATTCTGTTTGCTTTAGTATGTAAAATGGGAATATATATGGAATGTTTCACCTCAAGCAGAAGAATGTCTTGGACATTCTGAATTGGAAGGAATTTTTTTTATGTAAGAAGTTTCTTGAAACAAGTTTTCCTGAAACAGATGTTCTCCCATTAATGGTAGAAGTCCTTCTGCCAAGGAAATATTCCTTTTCACATAAAAGAGAACCTCTGAACCCCAACCATACTAGTGTTGGTTCATAGTTGTGGTTTATAACCACTACCTTGCAAAACAATACCATGCCAGCAAGACCATCCTTAATTATATTCCCCAAATTTAAAAGGCAAAACAAATGCAGAAGCACTGTTTTCTATGATATCCTTTAATTACAGGCTGTATGAAGCAATACTAGATGTGTGTTTTTAAAAAATCATGGCGAAGTGTGAATGAGACCCAAATTACACATTGTTCTCATTAATTAACACTACCATCTCAAAAATGTTCACTTAAGAAATGAGGCCATTTTGAAACAAATGTTCATATTGTCCAATTCAGTTTGAATATATTACTTAATTTTGTTTGTAAATGGTACATTAGGGCCTGGCTGAGATTCTGCCATGTTGATCTTGCAAATTTTTGAATACACCAACATGGTAACACCTTTTTAGTTCTACAATCTAATTATCACATATCTGTTCAACTGCTGTTTGCTCCTGCCAAGACATAGTTGCCAGTGGTCAGAGATGGGACATTGCAGGTGCCTTGGATCAAGGGAAGAACTGTTCAGTAGAAACCAGAGCTGGGCAAGCAAGAACATGTGAGGGATTTCCTCACTGACCACTTGTACTGGCAACTAAGGACACCTCTAGAAAGGAAAAGAAATATCTGAAAGTGAAAATTTCCAGTTTTTCTTTTGACTGTACTGCTTCTTCAAAAGTTGCATGCAGTCTCTTTCTTGAAGTATGCTGGGTTTTCCTCTATTGCCTTATGTTCACTGTCTTCCCCTCCCAATGATTACAAATCATATCTAATCTCACACAACATTTCAGAAATTGTTTTTCACCAATTTATTTCCATTGAGCCTCTCTAAATTATTATTTAGGAATTACAGAAAAATTGCTAAAGTGCTTTAGAAATATTCCACTAGTTCAGCATTAGGATCATTTTGCTCTAGTGCTAACATTCCTCTTTCCCTTGCTCAATCTCTGTTGAATCTGTGCCCTGAAAAAACAGCTGTATTTAATGGCACCAGCCATCTTTACTGCTTTTAAGATAGTACAAATGGGAAAGAAATGCATGAGGATAAAGTAAAAATCATGTGAATCTTCAAAATAAAGTTAGAAAGCACAAGAACAAAACCTGAGACTCCTAGTGTTTTCTACCCAGAAAGTGAGGCTGAGGAATTTAGACCTTAAAACCTGAGGTTTGGCCACACTGCAGAATTAATTCAGTTTGACACCATTTTAACTGCCATTACTGTATTGTACAGAATCCTGGGATCTGTAGTTTGGTGAGGCACCAGAGCTCTCTGAAAGACCAGGCTGAATACCCCAAAAAACTAGAAATCCCAGGATTATGTAGGATAGAGTCATGGCAATCAATGTGATCTCCAACTGCTTTAATTCTGCAGTGTGGCTACACCCTAGTTTCTTTTTGGCTTAACAGGCCCTGTCTGAGAGCTTTTTGCAGGTAGCAGTTGGTTCCATATTGTGGCTTTCCATATGACATTTCACTATATTCCTTGTTATTGATTATGCTGATCACTGCTGATGAGAGTTGTCTTCCCCACACCATCTGGGGAAGAAATTTTGGAAACCCTTTTTTCCAGCCCTCCAGGTGAGACTGAAGTCTTGGACAGCCCAGTGGCCACTACATCTGCAAAGCCAATCTTGCACAGGCGGACTAATCTCTGTAAAATAAAAAAGGGGAAAGATATCAACAAAATAGCCTCATTAGAAACAGAAAATACGTAAAGAGAACTCTTATCCTGCAACTCTGGCTTGATACTAATAGTTTACTGAGCCTTAAAATTTATTTTGTTGTCAACTGCCATCAAGTTGGCATTGACTTAAGGTGACCCTATATGACTGAGAGGGCACCAGCTCACCCTTTCATCAAAGTATAGTGAGTTATGTCTTCTCATGACATGGCCAAAATATAATAGTCTCAGTTTAATCATCTTGGGTGCTGGGAGAGTTCAGTTTAGATTTGTTCTAGGACTGAGCCAGCATGGTGTAGTGGTTTGAGCATTGGACTATGATTCTGGAGACCAGGGTCCAAATTCCAGCTCAGCCATGAAAACCCACTGGGTGACCTTGGACAAGTCACAGTCTCTCAGACTCTGAGGATAGCAATAGTAAACCCCCTCTGAAGAAACTTGCCAAGAAAACCCATGACAGGCTTGCCTTAGGTCACCATACACTGGAAGTGATTTGAGGGTGCACAACAACCACAAAGGACCCATTTATTTGTCCATAGTATCTGTAGAATTCTTTATTTATTTAATAAATAAAGACTAATAAAGACCTTATTTATTATATTAAGCTTTATGAGGTTAAAAAAATTGACAAGCATCTCAGTATCAGTGTACAGCGAACCTTCATAGAATCATAGAATCATAGAGTTGGAAGAGACCACACGGGCCATCCAGTCCAACCCCCCTGCCATGTAGGAACTCCCAATCAAAGCATCCCCGACAGATGGCCATCCAGCCTCTGCTTAAAGACCTCCAAGGAAGGAGACTCCACCACTCTCCGAGGGAGTGTGTTCCACTGTCGAACCGCCCTTACTGTCAGGAAGTTCCCCCTAATGTTGAGGTGGAATCTCTTTTCCTGGAGCTTACATCCATTGTTTCAAGTCCTAGTCTCTGGAGCAGCAGAATAATAATAATAATAATAATAATAATAATAGCCTGCCCCTCTGCACTGCAATCAGGGCGGGTTACAACATTTTAAACAGACAAAGTTAAAAACATTCCCTCATCCCCTAATCCAACCCTCCCATCCCCTTAAAACAGGATTAAACTTGAGAAAATTAAAATATCACAATACAGTGAAACAATAAAAACAATAAACAATAAAAATACAAAAGTAAACAACAATAGGGACAAAATAAAGAAGGCTCATCTCCCTAGGGCAGAAGTTAATCCGGGAAGGCCTGCCGGAAGAGATCCGTCTTCACCGCTTTTTTAAAAGCAGTAAGAGTAGTAATAAGACGGATCTCATCCAACAGGCCATTCCATAGCCTGGGAGCAGTCACAGAAAAGGTCCTCTGGGAGGTCTGCGCCAGCCTAGTTCTTATTGGCTGTAACAGATTCCTCCCAGAGGACTGAAGGGCGTAGGGGGGGATCGTACGGGGAGAGGCAGTCCCTAAGATAAGATGGGCCCAAGCCATGTAGGGCTTTAAAGGTCAAAAACAACACCTTGTACCATGCCCGGAAGCTAATTGGCAGCCAATGGAGGGATTTAAGCACAGGTGTTATGTGCTCCCTCCTCGATGTTCCAGTAATTGACCTGGCTGCCATATTTTGCACCAGTTGAAGTTTTCGGGTTAGACACAAGAGTAGCCCCATGTAGAGTGCATTGCAGTAGTCCAGATGTGAGGTTACCAGAGCATGTACCACAGTTTCCAAGTCCCTCACATCCAGATAAGGGTGCAGTTGGCATATCAGCCGAAGCTGATAGCAGGCACTCCTGACCGCCGCACTCACCTGGCTAGTCATCTGAAGCAATGAATCTAGGAGTACCCCCAGACTGTGAACACAATCCTTGGAGGAGAGTGTGACTCCATCCAGGACTGGAGACTGTATTCCCAAATCTGGTTTCGGGCCTGTGACTGTGAGTACTTCCATTTTGTCTGGATTCAACTTCAATCTGTTTTTCCTCATGCAATCCATTACCACTCTGAGACAATCATTAAGAGGAGAGATGCCATCTGAAGTCTGAGCCGATGATCTGGTCATGGAGAGATATATCTGGGTGTCATCAGCGTACTGAAGACACCGAGCTCTATGCCTCCGAATGATCTCACCCAGCGGCTTCATATAAATGTTAAACAACATCAGGGACAGGATGGCACCCTGAGGGATGCCACAATTAAGCTCTATTTTAGAAGAGCAACTGTCCCCGAGCCTCACCCTCTGGGATCTGCCTGAGGGACAAGGAAGGAACGGAACCACTGCAAAGCAGTGCCCCCAATTCCTAACTCTCTCAAGCGATCTAAGAAGATGGCATGATCTATAGCAGGGGTAGGCAACCTTTCCCCTTTAAGGGCTGAGGAACTTCAGCTCCCAGAATCCCAGGAGCTATTGGCCAACATGGGACTATTGGCCAACATGGCTGAGGCTTCTGGGAGCTGAAGTCCCTCGGCCCTTAAAGGAGAATGGTTGCCTACCCCTGATCTATAGTATCAAAAGCCATTGAGAGATCCAAGAGCACCAGCAGGGTCACACTACCCCTGTCGATGCCCAAGCGGAAGTCATCGGTCAGAGCAACCATGGCGGTCTCAACTCCAAATCCTGTCCTGAAACCGGTTTGAAATGGATCAAGATAATCGGTTTCATCCAAGACCGCTTGGAGTTGGGAAGCAACTGCCCTCTCGATCACCTTGCTCAAAAAAGGTAGCAAGGAGACTGGTCTATAGCTGTTTCTATCCAGGGGCTCCAGGGAAGGTTTTTTTAAGGAGAGGCTTAAGCACCGCCCTTAAAGATGGAATACTACCGTCCCTGAAAGATGCATTGATTGTGTCCTAAAGGAACACCTTCAATGCGTCTCCACCCTGGGCGACCAGCCATGATGGACATGGGTCGGGAGGGTAAGTCATCTTCCTCACCCTTCCAAGCAGCTTGTCCACGTCATCAGTACTCACAGATTGGAGTTGATCCAGTAAAATGCCATCAACGGAGTTACTGGATGCCTCGTCTACGGATTCTGCCAGAACACTGGCGTCCAAGTTGGCTCTTATCCGAGAGATTTTATCTGCAAAGTAGATATTAAATGCCTCACAGCAGGCTGTTGTTGGGTTAAGTAGAGGGTTTGGCGGAGGGGAAACCTTCGTCAATTCCCCCACCACCCTAAACAGCTCTGCTGGGCGGGACTCTGCAGATGCAATACGTGCAGAGGAGAAAGATTTTTGCGCTGCACGTAAAGCCTCCCTGTAGGAATCAAGATGCTTCCTAAGGTGAGTTCTGTCGGATAAGAGACAAGTCCTTCACCATTCGCACTCCAGTCATTGTCTGACCCACTTCATCCTTTAAGTTCCTCTGTATACCAGGGCTTACGGTTCGAAGCGGATCGGAAAGGATGCTTGGGAGCAATTGTGTCAATAGCCCTGGTGAGATCAGTGTTCCAAGTGTCCACCAAGGCTTCGATAGAATCACCGGCATCACCAACCATTAAACCCTCTAAGGCTTTCTGGAAGCCGATTGGTTCCATTAGCTTTCGAGGGCGAACCATTCTAATGGGTCCACCACCCCCGGGAGGGTGAGCAATAGTCTTTAGTTCCACCTTGATCAGAAAATGACCCGTCCATGACAATGCGGAGGTTTTTTTGACCTCCACCCACAGATATTCCTGCTCCATACTAAAGACCGCATCGAGGGTAAGTTTTGTAAGATACTTAGCCTCCCCTGTCAGAGATCTCTGGAGCCACAACAAACTACAATTCCATGAGCCATGACTGTTAAATTGGTGTCAACCTGGATTATTTTGTAGTGTGGATGCAGCCTGAGCTTTCATTCCACCCACCCACCCACCCTGTGGCTACAAGTGTGGTGATACCTGTACACCTACCCCTCATAATGACAGCCTCCCATCTTTTTAAAGGACTCTTTTGCTACCTTTCACTTGTAAAAACTGGCTTTTTCCTTTGGGACTGTTAGCCAATCTAGCATAAGAAATTGGAGAAAAGAGAAAATGAGTCTGAGATGCCTCCCCTGGAACACATTTGCTGTTCCTTGGAATGTAGGTAACTCATAATGTTTTCTTGGAAGTCTTGGGGTTGGCTTTGAATAAGCAGGTAGCTTGGGTATCAAAAAGTTGTTCATGTTGTAAAAGGGCTTCTCCATCCTATCAAGAGGGAGTCATCTATCCTAGGGATGGTGTGTGTGTGTGTGTGTGTGTGTGTGTGTGTGTGTATATATATATATATATACACAGAGAGAGAGAGAGAGAGAGAGTGAGTGAGAGAGAGAGAGAAGATAGTACAAAATCACTTGATTTAATCTGAGCTAATTTAATCTGAGCTGAGCAAGACTGGGGCTGCATCCACACTGCAAAATTAATGCGGTTCGACACCACTGTAACTTTAGCTTTGCTCTGGTGCCATAAAAAACTACAGTCCCCAGAATTACATAACACTGACCATGGTGTTGCACCAGATTATTTCTGCAATGTGGATGACCTTTGAGTCTATAAACATGTATAGAATATTGATACAGAAAAATATGAAGTCTCACTAACTGATGCAATTCCTTTGAGCTTATTCAGAGCACGTCTGTTAGCAACACTACTCCATATTCAAGCAATGCCCCACAGGTATCTGGGATTAAGCCAAGACTTCCAATATATGATTTTCAAAAATGTTTGAATCCTAGACCTGATCTCTCTCCTTTTGGGGTGCAGTGCCCTCTCTCTGGCTATATCATCTGGATGTTGCCCACAGATGATTGAAATGCAACAATTTCTGCTGATAATTTTATTATGGTATAATAATAATAATAATAATAATAATAATAATAATAATAATAGTTTTTATTTATATCCCGCCCCTCTGCCAAGCAATCGGGGCGGCGTACAACAATCACAATAACAAATAACATCAATACAGAGCCCATCCCTTCTTCCCAACCCCACCCATACCCACCCCTCAAAACAAAACAAACAAAGCAAATTAAAACAATTTTTAAAAATATACAAAATACAATATAAAATGCAAATACAATTTAAATGCAATTTTTTTAAAAAAATTCAAGCCATGGATGGTTGAATCCATGGATGGAGAAGGCCAACTGTACAGAAGCCAACTACATTGGTAGCCAAACCTGAATAAGAAGTAATCCTCCACAATGCCTGAGGACAGCAGATTGATTTAGGAAGTGTAGAATAGTCTATACAGAACACAATGCTCTGACCATCAAGACTGAGGAGTTGCTTCAGGAGGAAATGCTAAGGAACTTCCACTACTTTTTCTTTTCTTTTTTGCTAAACATCCTAGTGCTGATTACCAAACTACCAATACATGTACCAGACCATAGCCTCCATTCTTGCTACAGTGAATTCAGCAGACTTATGACCTTTCCACGGCTCTTGATTCATCTGGGGCCCTGCTGCACAAATGTTTTATATCTTCTCCAGGCTATTGAAAGTAATGAGGGTGTACTTCAGATCTCTCTGCCAGCAGTTATTATTTGGATGCATTTTCAAACTGAATGATTGCTCTCTTATAAAGAGGGGCCTGTAGCAGTCTCCTCTGCATTCAAGCAAGAGCTGGAAGTGTTTTAAACACAGCCCCATCCAGATCTAGGCTGTCATTACCATTGCTTTGTCAAAAGAATGGAGAATCTCCTCTTGCATGTCATCACAGCTGCATGATATAAAATGCCTGTGATCCTCAGAGCTTAGTGTTTTTCAATGGCCAAGCTTTTTCACCCATTGGCAACAATGGTAAAATTGCTGCTTCACCTGAAAAAGTAACCTGAGTAGCTCCCATTACCTTTTTCATTGGAGAGGAAAAGGCCTAATTGGTCTGAATCATATTCTGAAAATCCTAATAGGTGGTACTTGATCATTTTCTAAAAGCTTAATTAAGTCATACTAATCTGAGTTTGTATAGACTTGTGACTGACCTCATTAAGTGATTAAGGCAATGAAACTGCCTTCCAAATCTCACTCCTTACCTGGTCAGGCATCAGGTACAATGTAAAATTACCTTTCTAACAAGCATGCATTGAAGCTATCAATTACTCTGATTCTAAGGGAGAATAGAAGCAATAATGACAGTAATCAACGGCAGGCTTGTTGTATGAAAAAACACTTCTTGACTGGTTTAAATAAGGAAATTGCTCCTTAGAGAAAGAGAATAGAATGGAAGCCTTCCTTGCACATGCAAAATGTGATGAGAGGCATCTGCTGTTTGGAAGAAAAGGATAAATCTTTAAACAGTTTTCAAAAAAGCATTACTGTCCTTCATAAAATGGTTGTATTTGCGTTTCTGAAGAACAAGTACCGTATTTTCCGGCGTATAAGACGACTGGGCGTATAAGACGACCCCCCACTTTTCCAGTTAAAATATAGAGTTTGGGAAGAGTATGACTTCCAAAACTGTTGCTGTTGTTGCTGTGCACCTTCAAGTCATTTCCAACTGATGATGACACTAAGGCAAACCTATCATGAACCTCCTTATACCCGGTGTATAAGACGACCCCCCCACTTTAACCCCAGATTTTGCAGGTTAAAAAGTAGTCTCATACGCCAGAAAATAGTATTAGTCACAACCATACTAGCTTTGAAAGTGCAATACAACTGCCTGTTCCAGGGAGCTATAAATTATGTTTTCAAATGTTAAAATGTGAAACAAAGAAAGACAAATTTCATGAGCAAAACAGATTATGGGGGTTAAGAAAACTGTGCATAAGTAGTTAATTTGGCTTGACAGAATTGTAGGCATTGGTTTTGACATTGACCAACACAAGTTGTGACTTAGGGCCTCGGCAGACGGCTTATTGAGCCATCTTGGAGGCCCGGAAGAGAAGGAGCCACCGCACGAGCGGCGCTCCTTCCTCTTCCTGAGGTCGCCCTGGGAGCTGCCGGCCCTCCGCACGGCCGGCACTTCCGGGGCAACCTCCCGCCGCAGCGACCGGATGCGCTGTGGTGGAAGAGTCAGGGAAAGTGCGCCCGCCGCTTTTAGGGCGCACTTTCCCTGACATCTAAAAGGAGCGCCAATTTGGAGCTCCTTTTAGGGACGCCGCAGGAGCGCTGCGGTGCAGAGGCTCCTCTCCGCCAGCGCTCTGTCCCGCGGCGTCCCCAACGCCATCGTCTGCTTCCCCCCTTAGTGAGTCAGTGGGATCTACCAGCTATGTGTGGTGAGTCATGAAGCACCAGGGTTGGAATTCCATTCAAATTACAAAAAGCTCCACTGCTGCACTTAAAGGTGAAAAAGGATTCTTTCTTTTTGTCGAGTCATGGTATAAAGCAAGCTAGTAAAAGTGAGTTAAGTAACTACTTACATAACTACTGCTTTGAAGGTCTCATCCAAATTACAAATAATTATGGATATGGAAAACAGTATTTTCATTATGTTCTGAAAATATAATGACAGTGGTTGAGCCTGAGCCGCTTATAACTACTTGTATGCAACAAGTACTAGTCCTGGAAAAAATTGTGTATCTATGCAATGAGGAAGGTTTCCCCAGTTGAACATTACAATGCAGATACAAACTGAATGCAGATTCTTATGTTTATGTCGCTTTTTGTGTGTGCCTCCAAGTCATTTAAAGTCATTCAGGGTTTTTATGTTTTCTTTTAAAACAAGGCTAGCCCAACAAGGAATAATACTCATAAAAGTAAATATCCCTATTATTCCCTGTGCACTTTCTCATCTAGTTTTTAGTTCAGATTGATTCCAAAGTATGAGGCAGAGCTGGGGTGAAAATAATGGTTGGACTGAAGGCAAGCTGGGGACTGAAAAGAATGATTCCCAAACAATACTCATGATGATATAATATCAAAGTGCATATTAAAAGAAAGTGCTATCTTATTTCATAATCATAATGTGTGACACATTAAAGCAATGAAAGAAAAGGTTTTAAACCCCATTTAAGTAATTAGTTGCTATTGTGTGCAGCAAAACAATGATGGGAGAAGAATGACACTAACAACAATCTTTAAAGAGGTTATCACCTGTATCAAATGTAAGAAATATTCCAAACAAGTGATCAAATTTGACAGGATGATAAAAAAAAAAATAGCCTAATAATTTCAAGCTTTTTTGTGCTTTAGCTGTCATATCTATCTTTTTCTGCATGAATTCTGCAGATGATCTGAGAAAAATCTAGGTTTCAATTTACAGTTGATGATTCACAGATAATCTCCTTTTCTGTTGTAAACAAAGGATGAGTGTGAATTCCGCAAGTATTTAGTTAGATGGGCATCCATTTTAATGTCAGCATTTGACATCAATATCCTTCCTATACTGTTGGAATGTTTAGGAAAGACTATAGATAGAAATCTGAGAGATAACTCTTCCAGGAGAGTGTTCCCTTGAGGTCCTGAATGTCTAGTGGTCACCCTTTTCTCTGCTTCTTATACAAGAAGACATGCAATTAAAGCCATACAGTGCTCTTTCTCTTTTCCTCCATTCTTGCTCTTCTTCCACTCCTTTCCATTGTTGCTCATCTTGCTATCTACCATGGTTAAATCTGTCCTGCTGCTCACTCTACCCCTTACCAGGCAGGTGGGTAAGAGCTCTAAATCAGAAGCTTTCTCTCTGCCTGCAATTCTTTGTCTGGTATCCAAGGATGTTTGCCATGTTGTAGCCAAAAGTCTATTAAGGGGAATTTTATTCAGCTCAAATCGAAAGGGGGTTGGCTACAAGGACTCTGTGAGACTGTCTCCCACGTGTATACCAAGAGTCTGGTGGATCTAAGAATTGATGCAGAGACAGAATTCTCCAATTATAGTATTATTTATTAAAGGGGAAAATCACACAGCAATTTACATACACATACACACTCATGCAAGGCTCAGGAAATCAGGGGTTAGCTAGAAAAAGGTGTTGGGGCAGAACTACGAGTGATAATTACCACAGATGAAACTTTCTCCGGGATCTAATTGGGTGAAGTGGCATGAGACACAACTGTTCTGGGAGCATGGGTTGAACGGAGGTGCCGGTAACTAGATCAGAGAACACAGTGACACAGGATCCCCATGAACTCCAACTAGCGACACTGAGGGGAGAAATCCAGGGATAAAACTAGCTTCAGGGCAAAGGTGTGAGATTGCCTGGGTGAAGTAATCCAGTCTGGCAATATTCAAGGGAAATGGGAGAGGATTAAGTCATTAGCTGGCCCATCAGGTGAGACATCTAGCCCATTATCGCCCATCCTTCTGATTATGGAGGTGATGATGGTCCATTCGTAACTCCCACACTATTTGCCTGGCTTTGTGGATTGGGGATTTTCCAGTCTTCCAAGTGACCTAAGCATGACCTGGCTGCCTTGCCTCATTGCAGTGTACATCTGGGGTCATGAGATATTCATACACACACCAAAATTCAGAAAAATGCACTTTTGGTAACAACCTTGTAACTGAAGATGGTATACAGATTATACACAGATTTAAATTAGCTAAAAATTGTTATCCATTCTTCAAAAAAAAAAATCACTCTGAGATGCAAATCCTCAGGGTTTCCTTAGTACCCATGCCATCTTTTATGCATCTGGGTTTCATGGTCTTGAAGCTTTGGCTGCAATGGACACACATGTGTACAAACACAGACTGACAGCCTACACTGCCCATAAGAGGTCCACAGGCAGAACTCTGCTGGGCTTAGCTTCATAGTCCCAGTACCCATGGTTTTGATGTAATAGTCCTCCAATGGCCATTCTGTGGTTGCTGGGGGGACAGATTGCAGAAGTGTTTGGTTCAGCGACATACAGACTAACATCATCTTCTATTGGGCTCCACTGGACTCTCAGTGGATGATGACATTAGTCTGTGTTTGGGTATGGGAAACAACCAGATGGTTCTCTGATCCTCCACATTCTCCACCATCCACTGGTCATTTGGAGGACTATCATTTGGAGGTCTATCACAATGTAGATAGAATGGTCATTTGGAGGACTATCACAATCTAATTTATGGACTTTGGTCATGTGGAGGCTGGAAGAGAATAACAACCTTTGCAATGACAAAAAAGGGACGTATGCTGGTATAACGTGCACTTACGCCTGCATATGTCACTAACAGGATGCCAGTGACAGTCTGTTTTATTATGATGGATAGGTAGTAAGGGTGATTTCTTCCCCATAAGATCTCAATTATAAGGAAACAAGAGAGAAATAATTAGCTATAGAAGAGATGGAATGAAGCACACTGAGTAATTTGGAGGCAAGCATTGTCTCTTATCTTAACCTACCACATAGGTAGTCGGAAGGATCAAATGGCACAGTCTCACATAAACAGTGCTTCAATGGAAAGGTGAGGTACAAATCTGAAGGGGAGAAACAGAAAAGAAAGAAAGAAAGATTAAACTTCTGAAAAGATAGATTGAATTCACTTTGTGTTGTTTGGCATATAAAATCCAAGGCGGTACATTTCACTTCTGTTATTTTTCAATATAAAATAGCAATTTGTTGTCAACTGCCCTTGAGTTGATCTTGACTCACAGCGACCCTATAGATGAGACATCTCCAAGACACTTTGTCTTCCACTGCTTTGCTTAAATCCTGCACCCATACCCATGACCGCCTTAATAGAGTCCATCCATCTAGCATGTGGCCTTCTTCTCTTCCTATTTCCCTCCACCTTCCCCAGCATTATTGTTTTTTTCCCCAGAGTCACCTCTTCTCATGATATGTCCAAAGTACGGCAGTCTCAGTTTTGGCATCTTGGCTTCCAGGGAGGTTTCCGGTTTAATCTGCTCTAGGACCCACTTGTTTGTCCTTTTGGCTATCCATGGCATCCTCAGCACTCTTCTCCAGCATCATATCTCAAATAATAATAATAATAATAATAATAATTTCTTTCTATCATGTTTCTTAACTGTCTACCTCTCACATCCATACATGGTAATAGGAAATACAATGGCTTGTATGATTCTAACTTTTGTGCTGAGTTATATATCTTGGCATTTTAGAATCTTTTCTAGTTCTTTCATAGCCACCCTCCCCATTCTTAATTTTCTTTTGATTTCCTGACTGCAGTCCCCATTTCTATCAATGTTTGATCCCAAGTATGGGGATTCTTTTACTATTTCTATTTCTTCATTGTCTAGGTTGAACTTGTGAAGGTCTTTGGTGGTCATTATTTTTGTTTTCTTTATCTTCAGCATTGATCTGTGCGACAGTCAGCTCCTGGTCTAGTCTTGGCCACCAGTACAGAGTTCTGCCATCTTTTACTTCCTGTTATATAATCTATTTGGTTTTTGTGTTGACCATCTGGTTATGTCCATGTCTGTAGCCTTCTTTCTGGTTGTATGAAAAATGTGTTTGCAATGAATAGGTTGTTGGCTTCCCAAAAAAGAAAAAAAAAAGCAATGCCTTGTATGTAAAAGTCCAGAGACAAGATAATCATGGATAAATACTGCAAATAGTAACACAAAGAAAAAGGGTGGACTCCAGAACCACACACTTAACCCCCCGATAAGCTTTGATAATTGTAATAACATTACTGACAACAGAGATCAGTTGTGGGAATGAATATACATAAGTCTCAAGGCAGACAAGAACAAACAATTGCACAGTTCCAAATTAACACTGGCCAAAGAAGAAAGCGAAAGAGAAAGAAGTCAAGATAGCTTGCATAATTGGTATTCTACTGCCAAAATGTGCTGGGACAAAGAGAAACTAGAGAGAAACAGGCTAGAATCCTGTTGGTGTTATATGTTGGCATAATTCCCAATTACCTTTGGGGGAAGAGCAATGCAGAATGACTTATCCAGTACCTCCTTCCACAATGACCTCACCAGGAATGTACAAGATGGCATCTGGGGTAAGCTCCCATGTGTAGCTCTTCTGCCCCAACCACTGGCCATGGATCAGTTATAGGAGAGCATCCAGGTATGTTCCTGCTTCTCTTGAGCACCTCAGAAAGAAGGAGCAGCCTTCATCCCTGGCAGTCAAAACAGGCCTAGGAGGGCATTTTTATCAATGGCTCAATTGGTGCAATTGCTTCAGGACCATCACAGGTGTGGGACCCAGTGCTAGGGTGGGAGGATATCTCTTCTTACCCAGTCACTTCTTGACTCTTCCATTGCTTCTGTTATCCTCAATGTTTTTTGTGTTACTTGAGTACATAAGTAAAAAGAGATAGGGCCAGGTCATTAATCTTCTCAAAGGTGCAGGTCCTGAAAGAAGGTTCACATATAAACATTTGTGTTGTCATCTCTCATACCATTTAATTTATATGCCTTCACTCAAAGACTACATACATACAAACAAACAAACCAAAGAGCCCCTATTTTACAAACTGCTCTATAGGCTGAATCACCCAATGCACACCCCTACAACCAATCAGTGCCCAAGAAATGGAACTATGTGATAGAGCCCACCAACTACTGCTGTCTATGTCAAGGAAAACTGGGAAAAAGCAGCCTACTACCCTAAACAACTGGTCTAACTACACTGGTGGAGACATATAGTTTGCCAAGAGGCTACTTGAATCTCAGGATATTATCATGTACGGGAGTAAATTGGAATTAAAGCAAGATATTAGTGCTTTGGGCCAGTACTTATCACATGATATCATGTCTATTTAGTGGCTGCTTTCCATTTTCTTTGTTTCTGTAGCCCACCTTTTCATTGATATGGAAAACCCATCAATATAATTCCTATTCCATTAGTCCCTCTTGTGCAATAAATCCCTTCTGTAGCAGTAATGACCAATGGCAGTCACATGGCATGATGAACCATGATTTTCCTCCTCTCCCTCCTTCCTTTTGCTATTCCCAAGCAGGCTGAGGTTGTTTTGATATTTAGCTTTTTGAAATATAGCTACAAAAAGAAATGGGATAGACTCCACACAGCACCATACAGTAAACCCCCAATAGGGATTTAATGTTGATTTACAAAAGGAATGGAGTAAAAACAACATCAACAAAGGCACACATTCACTGAAAGGCATGGAAGGCAGGGTCATAGAGCTGATGCAGAAGGGACCATAGCTTGCCAAAGCTACACACCAATGCAATTGAAGAGAAATGTGATACTGAACATTTTCAAACCAGTATGTTCCCATTTGCTTCACTAATGCAATAGCTGCAAGGAGTGAAAAAAGCTGATGAGATAAAGTCCTCAACCTATATATTATGTGGCATATTCCAAGTATACTGAAAGTAGGGGAGGCATGTCCTATACAATATACAATAATTTGTGAAAGAGAGAGAGAGAGAATTGATCAGTACACTACGTCATCACCATCATTTCATTCCATTTCTATCCTCTTCCTTCAAAACTGGGAATGGTCTACTTCATTGTTCCACTTCCAGCTATTGACTGTTTGCTGCCTCAGCCCTCTTAGCACAGAAGTTGGAACACAAGTAAAAATAGTTTAATGCATTGCAAGAATCATTAGTGAGCTACAGTATAGTCCGTTTATGTTAAGATTGGAAGGGGTGGATTTTAACACGTTGAGCTGCCATTGTATTAATTGTTAATGTTAGAAAAAATATACCTAGTGGAGAAAACTTTTTAATACATAGGTTAACACCCTTTCCCAAGGGTCCACATTTTTCTGTTGGCACCTGCTTCAAAAGGAGTTAGGTTGCCACTCCCAGCCCAGATGCATACAAATCCCAAAATCCAATTGATGGCTAAAAGGTACCAATGTATCTGGAAAATACTACATTGAGGAATGCTATTCAAAAGCATAATGTTGGCAATCTATATCAGGGTTCAGCAACTCACGGCCCGTGGGCTGCACCCAGCCCACCGCCCACCGCCAACCACCCCCCCGCGACCCCCACTACCACTGATGATGACCCTGATGCCGCACGCTCCCGCCGCCGCACTGATGCGTGAGGCGCAACCGCCATTTGGTTTGCCAAAATGGCAGCCGCAATTCATTTGCGCATGCACAGTACTCCTGCACATGCGCAAATGAGTTGCGGCTGCCATTTTGGCAAACAAAATGGTGGCAGCGGCACGGTGGCGGTGGCTGGCAGTGGGGGGGGCACACGCACATCCGTGCGCGTGCCGCCATTCCCCCCCCAGCCCACCGGAAGACCTGGGGACTAGCGACCGGCCCCAGGTAAGTTAATGTTGCGGACCCCTGATCTATATAATTATCTGCCAAAGGGAGATAAGGTAACTCATTACTGGTAACTATAGTGCTTTAATTCAAGACTGAATAACTACAGTGGTTTCAGATGTCAATTCTTTTGCACCTGAAACTCTCTGGGGGCTGCACAGATGCCTCAAAATGCCCCCAAGCATAAATAAAATACTGCTACTGGCTATTAAATTACCATCTATTGGAGCTTACAGCAGTACTGCATTAAGGGTCACACATTTTCAAAGATGAAAACTGGGATATGTTTGGCCAAGCAACATAACTGTGTGGTCAAGATGGCAAAACGTGTTAGGATTGGGTCCCAAGGGAAAATGTACATTGTAGGATAGTGCAGCAGCCACAGCTGAGTCATGCAGATTTATGCTGATGTAACAGGACATGACATCATGGGGGTAGTCACCTGGTGCTGGAAAGCACAGAAACTGCTGCAAAAGGGCTGTGTCACTTAGGTGAGTGACAGGTGTCCAGCAGGAAGAGGCAGGGCAAAAAAGCCATGTGGAGCACAGGCTATATAAGGCACAAGCCTCTGGACACACATGTGGGTTGTGGGTTGTTGATAGTGGATTGCGTATTGCTGTTTTGCTGTTGGAGTTGCGTTGGTGTATGCTGTACATATCTGTATATAGAGCAACAAGGATTAAAGCCTCATTCGTGAGATGTCTGTCTGTGGAGTCTCTGTGCTCTATCTGTTTAAATGCTGTAACCTGCCTAGATTGTTGTGCAGAGGGGCGGGCTATAAATAAAAATTATTATTATTATTATTATTATTATTATTATTATTATCTGGAAAGGGAGAGGAGTTTCTCCAGCTGACAAGCAGCCCGCTTCATCGGAGAAGTCTGAATCCTGGTGCTTCACGTTACGTGGTCTCCACGCACTGCATTACCACGCCTAACACAGGTTATGGGCCCAGTTCGCGCCAGCGGTTTGGACTAGATGCAAGTAAGTGGCTGTTTGTGTCTGCATCCAGAAGAGCTGCTTTCTACTGTCTATAGTGCCAGAGGGCAAAGAGTTAAGAAGCCTTGCTGTTTAGCTGTGTCTTCTTATCAACTCCTGATAGTGAAAGCTGGAAAGGCTGCCAACGCTGAGTTTTGTTTTGATTACTAGCAAGAATGGAATTTCTGAGGTTCCCTACGTTGACGAACAGCAACTATTCTCAATGGGCTGTTTATATGGAATCTGCTTTGATAAGAGAGAATCTTTGGGAACTGGTGGAACAAGGTCTCACTGCTGTGAATGCTGAAATAGACAGAAAAGCATGCACGACTATCTGTCTCAGCTTGGACCCAAGTAAGTTGGTCCACCTGCAAGATAAAAGGCCTGCCCAGGAGGTTTGGTTAGCTTTGAGAAATGTGCATCAGTCTGACTCCTCCCTGTCTAAAATGCTTTGGTCAAAAAGACTCTATGCTTGCAAAATGGTTCAGGGTCAGCCTCCAGAGGAGCACCTAGCCAATATAAGCATTTGTTCCTGGAAGTGCAGTCTAGAGGAATCATCCTGTCAAGGGAGCAAAAGGCATACCTTCTGTTGAGTAGTTTGTCCTCTGATTTTGACCATATACTGTACAGCCTCCAGGGAGTGCCAGAGAGTCATCTCACAGTAGACCTTGTAACTACACATGTATTGGAAGAATGCCAGAGACAACGTTTTGAGACTGGCATTCAGAGACAGTGACAGACAACAACAGCCACACCACCAGAGGCAGTTCAAGGGACTGAGAGTGCTGCTGTCTGTAAGGTCAAGAGATGTTTTGCTTGTGGACAGCCAGGGCATTTCCAGAGGAACTGCAAGAGGTTGCCTGCTGCCAGAGGGAAACAACAACGTTGTTCTCCTGAGAACAGGAAAGGAGTTGTTTCGGCAGTAGAGGACAGTGACTCTCAAGTCCATCATGCTGATGCTGCCAGACATCAATGGATGGTCGATAGTGGTGCGACTCACCACATCGTGAACCAGAGGTCCTTGCTGAAGGACAGGAAGTCCCCCTGTGTCAACAAAGTGGGCTTGGCTGATGGGGGTTCAAGCCAAATCAGAGACATGGGGACAGTGCATTTCCCAGGGTTTGACAGGGACTTTGAGAATGTACTGTGTGCCCCCCAGTTACAGAATTGCTTAATCAGTGTCTCAGCACTGGCTGCAGAGGGCTATGTAGTGCATTTTGAGGGGGATGAATGTCTCATCACCAGAGGGGGGCAGGTTTGTGCTAAAGCTTACAAGCACAATAAGCTTTACTATTTGGATGTCCAGGCAGGGTGTGCTACAGTTGGGAATGTGCCATTGCACTCAAACTGTTTACACTATCTCCACAGAATATTAGGACATACCGGATTCACAAATTTGGAGAGAATGAAGGGGCTATGTCCTGGGCTAAAGTGGGAGTACTGCAGCAACCACTTGGAATGCTCTGTGTGCAGCAGGATCAAGCTGAGGGCTTATCCTTTTGCAAAAAGGAGCAAGTGCACCACCCAGAGGCCATTTCAAGTGGTGCATGCAGATATTGCGGATCCTTATACCAAATCAATAGGGGGCAGCAAATATCTGATGGTGGTTGTGGATCGCCACACAAGGTACACCTATGCCTTCACCCTGAAGGAGAAGAATCAGGCAGCTCCCACAGTCAGACTGTGGCATTCAGCTGTAAAACAGACCCCATACTTCATGCTCTATGGGAGGCCACCCAATTTGAGTTATCTGAGGGTGTTTGGGCAGTTTGTCAATGTGCTGGTTCCCCAAAACTTTCGGAAGAAAGGTGACCTCAAATGGCGACGCCTGATGTTTGTGGGGTATGAGGGGAACAGCTACAGGTTCTACCTGGGGAATGGGGGCATCCTGTTGTCAAGAAGTGCTAACTTTGAGAAGCACTCTGGGTGGGAGAGGATTCACTCCAACCATGAAGTCTTTGTTAGACTGGGACAACAGGGTGGTGGTAGTACTGGGACTGGAGGGGTGGAAACACCAAGAAAAACATCTGAAAGCCAGCCAAGCACCTCCAGTCAGCCCACAGACACACAAGGTCCCACTATCACTACACGTAAGGTTGAGGCATCAATACCTACATCCGTCGACATGTGTGTGCAGAGCAGTAGTGATAGTGAGGATGAGAGGGGCAGGACAAAGGTGATCATTCTCAGGAGGACCCAAAGAGTCAGAAGGCCCCCCAGAGTGGTTTGTAGTTCAGAACGCTAGAGTGTGTGCTGCAGTGGTAGAGGAACCAGAGAGTTTTCAGGAGCTTCTCACATATCCCAGGGAGGAACAGGAGAAGTGGTTCCAGGCCATGGAGAGTGAGTTTGACTCACTGGTGACTAGAGAGGTATTTGAGGAGGTAAGCAGGCCAGGTGACCGGAAGGTCGTAGGTTGTCGGTGGATCTACAAGAAGAAGGGGATGCCTGATGGGACCTACAAGTACAAGTCCAGGCTAGTTGCTAGAGGATTCTCCCAGCAGAGGTTTGAAAGCTACGATAGGACCTTCTCTCCCACAGCAAAGCCAGAAAGTCTGAGATTGGTGCTTGCTTTGGCTGCCAGGAAAGGACAGATAGTGAGGCACTTCGATTTTGAGACTGTCTACCTGAATGCCAAGCTGGAGGAGGAGGTTTACATGGAACAGGCACCAGGTTTTGATGATGGCAAAGAGGGCAAGGTCTACAGATTCAAGAAGGCCCTCTATGGTTTGAAGCAGAGTGCGCGCTGCTGGAACATGTGCATCCATGAGGAGCTGGTGAGGCTTGGATTCACACGCAGTGTAGCGGATGAATGTGTGTACAGGAGAGGAGGGGTCACTCTGGTAATATATGTAGACGACCTCTGTGAGGCTGCTCGGACGGAGCAGGAGGTGAGGGCCGTGCAGGCAGAGTTAGCCAGGAAGTTTGTTTTGAAGGACCTGGGGAACCTCAAGGCCTATCTTGGGATTGAGGTTGAGAGGACTGCAAATGGTCAGGCATACTAAGGCAGACCAGGAAGATCGAAAGGTTGCTGGAGAAGTGTGGCTTGGAGAATGCAAAGATGGTTAGAAGTCCCATAACTCCAGGGTTCATCAGCAGTGCAGAGTCTGACAAGGTGTTTGAACATGCAGATCTGTATAGGTCAGTAATTGGTAGTCTCATCTTCATCGCCAACAACACCAGGCCGGACATAGAGTTTGCTGTGGGCATGCTGAGACGAAGGGTGAGCAGTCCCAAGGTGGAGGACTGGACAGCACTAAAAAGACTTTTGAGGTACCCAAAGGGCAGTAAGGAGCAGAAGCTGGTGTTGCAGTGATCTGAAGCCCAGCTGGAGTGTTATGTAGATAGCTCCTTTGTATCAGAGATGCATGACAGGAAGTCTGTAACAGGGCTACTCATCAGGTATGCTGACAGTCCAGTGGTCTGGAGGAGCAGGAAGCAGAGCTGTGTGGCACTGAGCACCTCAGAGGCAGAGTTGGCAGCGTTATCTGAGATGGCAGGGGAGGTGCAGTGGATCAGGCATCTTCTGAATGATCTTGGTGAGGAGTGCGCAGGTCCAACAATTGTGCACGAGGACTCGCAGGCCTGTATTGCCATAGCTGAGGTGGAAAATTTGAAGAACAGGACCAAATATATTGGTGTCAGATATCAGAATGTGAGGGAGATGGTCCAGAATGGTGTGAACCCAGAGGACCTTTTTGGCAACCGCTTCCAGGTTATGGAATGGCCTGTTGGATGAGATCCGTCATATTACCACCTTAAACAGCTTTAAAAAGGCTGGTAAGACGGATCTCTTCCAACAGGTCTTTCCTGAATAGATATCCCAGCCATCAAAAGATAGCCCAACCTGCTTATCCCTGATTCTGCTGCTGTTATTGTTTATCTGTATTATTATTTTAAGTGTGTTTTAAATTTCACTGTTTAATAGTATTTTAATGGGGGGGTGGGATATGAAATGTATATTTTAATGATGTAAGCTGCCCCGGTTGCATTACACAGAGGGGCGGGATAAAAATTTATTATTATTATTATTATCATCATCATCATCACCATTGAGCTATGGTACCTCTCCATAGTATCTCTAAGGATAGCATATTTTGTATTTGTAGTCTGATAGTTAAACCCACTAACCATCATCCAAATCTCTACTCATAATGGTTTAAAACAAGCTAATGAAACCTGAGGCTATACACAAGCCCCACAAGGTTCTAGAATTATATAGTCCAGTTTGTATGGTATTGCCTCTTCAGGTCAGACCCTCCCAATTTTTGTCTGTCTTTTCCTCCATAAGAAGGAACTCAGTCAACTGAATGTGCTCCTACATTCTCCACCATCTTTATTTCCCTTCTCATTCACTTTCACTTCTTTCTCCTAAACTTTTCAAAACTCATAATTATTAGAATACAATAACAATATTTACATTGCTTGGATGTGTGAAGGGGGCATAATCAGAAATGTTCTGTGGAGGAAATTATTGGAACAACCTTTTCTTTCCACTCTTGCCATTCCATAGAATCACAGAATCATAGAGTTGGAAGAGACCAACTCCCTGCTATGCAGGAATACACAATCAAAGCACCATCCAGTCTCTCCACAGAGATTCCACCACACTCTGAGGCAGCATATTCCTCTGTTGAACAAGAAGTTCTTTCTAATGTTTAGATAGAATTTGTTTTCCTGTAGTTTGAATCCATTACTTTATGTCTTAGACTGCATCTGAAGCTGCACTGCAAAAATAATGCAGTTTGGCACTGTTTTAACTCCCATGGCTCAATGAATGGAATCCTGGAATTTGTAGTTTGTTGTGGCACCTGAGCTCTCTGACAGAGAAGGCTAAATATCTCACAAAACTATGCATCCCAGAATTCCATAGCATTGACCCATGACAGTTAAAGAGGTGTCAAACTGCATCATTTCAGCAGTGCAGATGCAACTCTAGTCTCTGGAACAGCAGAAAACAAGATTGCTCTATCCTCAATATGACATCCTTTCAAATATGTAAACATAGCTATCATGTCATACCTTAACCTTCTTTTTCCCAGGCTAAACATACTTCACTCATTAAACCACTCCTCCTAGAACATGGTTTCCAGACCATATTCTTGATCCACATTTTTTATGAGGCTACAGATGCATTTAAAAAATGGTGCAAGTGGAAAGAACATTTACTGTAACAGGTAGTTTGGATGTCCTTGTAACCAGTGGGCTTGTTGAGAAAGTCATACCTGCTGCTAGACTGAGATGAATATCTTTATTTGCTTTTCTCTATTTTTCCAGGACTCTGTCATGAGTTTTTAGATTTAATAGCCAGTGGTTATGTGAAGTTTTTTTTAGCATTTGATTGTGAGTTTTGTTATTTTCAGCACAGTGGCAAAGCATGCATTAATTGAGATAATGAGTATGAGCTGTAATTTAGCTCAGTAATCAAACTCATAAACCAAGCATTATCAAATTTATAAACTCAGTGTGTGCAAGTATCCTCAGTGATAATGAATTCACAGTCAAGATTATTCCCTTGCAATTGTTGATAATCCTTAAAACATATTGCATTGGCTTGTATCTAATGTTATACACTATTCTGCACAAAAAAGATATATATTTCTCTTTCCTTCTCCCTGCTGTTTGTCAAAGAAATAAAGAAAAGAATGAGAAACAAGGATTTCAACCCTGCATTTAATATTAGAATTAAGCATGACAATGCTCTCATTGGGAGATCAGGATATGTTCCTATGTCAAAATGGATGTGACCAGAATGGTGTTCTCACACTATATAGTAACACAACCCCACATTCAGTACTGTGGGAACTACCATAACAAGTGGCTTGGCCTAGTTGTTCCCAATTGCTTTCCATACATATCTGGTTCAACACTGAGGAAAACAGACAGGTCTTTGCTCTGATCGAACAGATCTGCTCCTATGACTTTGTATCAGGTTTAGAATTTATACAATCATTTGGGGTGGGGGTAAAAAAAAATTCACCTGGTATATACTTGGACCATTTGGGCGAGAATTTAGAAGCAAATGATGTCACTATGTTTATAGGGTTTCATATGTATAGGATGGCATGATAATGGTCAGCTACATATAAGAAAAATAATTACTGTATATACTTGCGTATAAGTCTAAACATTTTAATTTTAAAAATGATTCAAAAAACCTGGGTTGACTTATCCACAGGTCAATGTAAGCATTGCCCTTTAACTCTCATTGGAAAAGGGAACCATCCCCTTCTCTGAATAGAGTGGTGAAAGGCAAGAGCTTAGTCCACCCCAGAAACACCTAAAAGAACTGCTGACACATACACCCAACTTTCTCTGCCATGCCACCACTTCTGGCTTTTTTTTTTTTAATGCCTTGGCAGGATAATGGTGACAGCAAAACTTTGGTGCTTCCTCTCAAAGAAGTTTAGAAAGGAAATGGGCTTTGAAGGAACTGAATAAGACATTTACGTATATTGGCCAGCTTTTGTGGGTTGAAATCAGGCAAAACAGTCACATTAAAATTAAAGGCTATGATCATGCTAACGTACTCACCATTTTCTTTGCCTTTTCATCCTTCTTTACATGTGTGTATTTTCTTAGCTCCACCAGCACCTGGCCATCTCCCTTTCACATTTCACAGCTACCATTTTCTATAGTTTCCTCCTCATCCATCCTTTAGGGTGAACACAAAGTTATGCCTGCCAGAATTTTGTAAATTCTTTGGCAGCGTTTTTGCTCATGCCCCTAAAATTTACGCTTGACTTATCTATGGTTCATATCAAAATCCATAATTTTGGCCCCAAAACCTGCCCTTGACTTATACATGAGGTCAATTTATAGTCAAGTATATACCTATACACTTTGTGATAGTAAAATTAATATTTACATTTCTCATTACCAAGGCCCCAAGGAGAATTTTTTTTAAAAGCCATCCATATCCAGTTCTAGCTATATTCACCCTCAGCAAGAATGAGTCTTTTGTAAGGCTAATGGGTCTTAATTGCACATTCAAGACCAGCCACCCTCAAATATTTCCCAAAATACCAGGGGTAGCTTCCAGCACTATTCTGTTACTAAGGATAACCATTAGATCAGGGGTCGGCAACATTTTCCTACCTGGGGCTGGTCGCTGGTCCTCAGGTCTTCCGCCAGTCCGAGGGGGGGGGAAATGGCGCTGCACGTGCGCACATGCTCGCGCGTGCACAGTACTTCTGGAGTACTGCACATGCGCAAGCGAGCCAAGGCCGCCATTTTTGAAAACAAAATGGCGGCCATGATGCGCACCATTAAATGATTAGATGTTCATTAGATGATAATGCTCAGTAAGGTAGAAGGGTACAGGTAGATTGATTCAATCAAGGAAGCAACAGTCCTGAGTATGCAAGACCTGAGCAGAGCAGTTGATGAAAGAGGATCTTGGAGCTCTCTCATTCATAGAGTCATCATATGTTGAAGTTGGCTTCACAGCAAATAATAACAACTGTGCAGAAGAAACAGTGGACCTTGCAGAGGCAGGCAGATGAGATCTTTATCCTTGCTAATCAAAAGCTTCCAGTACTTTAACCCTGTGAGCACCAGCTCTACTACATTAGGTGTGAAGCCATGAATCTTTAACCTGGAGATATTCATTTATACATACCTGGTACTAGGTACTTTTTAAAACCTTATGTGAGCATAAATAATGAGAAACTATGTTTTCAAAGTTACTTATTCCATACAGTTGGACTTTTTTCAATCAGTGTTTTAATTTTGCTTTTGGCATTTCTTTCCCCCCCTAAATAGCAAATGGCATTTTCATTTGAACTTTGAAGATGACTTGCCCCCTAGCTTTCCTCTTATTTTTGATTGCTCAAAAATATAAAAGAGTCTCATCAATTAGGTGTATTACATCTCTCTCCTCCTTCAAGAAAAGTTCGCCTTTACTGTTTCAACATATTTGGCATCTCTACACAGGTTAAATGCTGTGCCAACAGAAGCAATGTTGATTTCCTAACATTGTTGTATTAACATACCTCAAATTTCGCCCCAAGGAAAGGGAAATGATGTTGTTTGGAATGAGACGGTAATTTACTTTCCATGCCTCTGAGTCCTAAGGCATCTTCTTGGGACATGACAGCCAGCTGTGTAAATTGAAATGAGTGAACAGTTGTCCACTGGAGGCTCCAGAATCTCAAAGATCTATCCTCTGAGCTGTTCCTTGCTCACAGAGACAATAGCATTGTTTTATTATTTCTTAACAGGGATCCCTGAGGTTTAAACTATCAAATCAACAGACACTTAGGCACATATCACCTGTTTTCCTGCATTAAGGGAAACATAACTACATTTGCACTTATTTCTTCTAGGGAACAGTAGCTTCTGGCTCCCACTATCAGAAAGATCAAAAGAAAATGGCAGCATGTCAGAGGAAGGTAAAGTGGTAGGCTTTCTCTCTGGGCAGCTTGCAAGTGGATATCTCATGTACAAGTTAGGGCAGGCATTAAATTGGTCATGCCTCGACTTTTGATTTTGTTTGCATTTAACATCTGCACTTCAGCTCTGGCCTCAAGCCTTTTGTCCCTTTTTTAGCCCTTCTCAACAAAGCTGTGGAAAGCTGATCCCCTATTTACAAAAACAGCCCCAGATTGAGAGGTCATTCCTTACAGCAAAATCCAGCAGTGATGTTGCTTCATATCATATTGATTCCCACATCCAAGGTGATATCTTAGCGGTCCTTGTCTGGGTTTTTGCTCTGATGATTTCACTAAGGGCTTGATGAGGGAGGGGGAAAAAGAGTGTTTAGGTTGTAATGAGTCTTTTTTGTGGCAGTTGATAAAATCCTCAGACTGAAGGCCATGCAACATTAGTCTTTCCTGGCAACTCTTTTAGGATGGCTTCCTTTCCATCACAAAAACTAGCATGTGTTTTGAATTTTCAGTGCTATAATTACCAGACATAAACCTTTTGTTCTCTGTAGGTAGCAGACACTTTCTTTAAGGACATCTTAGTACAGATAGTAACCAAATGGCTGTAAAGATACTATACAGTCCAAATGGAGTCAAATATATAGGATTTTTTTTAATCCACAGGATCCCCATAAGAATTTGTTCAAAAAATTTTGATTTGTAAGTATGTGTATGTGTGTGTATGTGTGTATGTACACACACACACACACACATATGTATATGTACCCATTGTTGGGAGAAAGGCAGGAACAACAACAACAACAAAACAAAAATAATATTTATCACCTCTTGACACACCAGGACCTCTGAGAAGATGTGCAAAAGGTAGCAACGCTTCAATAAATAACTAAAAATCAATCAAAACATTCCATACTTGTCTTTTAAAAACAGCAATGAAACCAAACAATTAAAAAAAAAAAAAACAGCCACAGCAGACACTCCTAATTTTAAGATCCAAAGGACAGGAGAAATAGCAGTCCTCCTTACCCAGAAGGGATGGAGCCAGCCTTATCTCCCTTGGATGGGAAATCCACACAGGGTGCTGCTGCATGGAAAGCTCTGTCAAATGTACCAGCAACCTAGCCCCAAGGAGTGGGGTGGGGGGCATATAATAATTGATCTTCAAGATACTCTGAAACAGGTTTAACACATTCCAGAACTCTTTAAAGTCCGGGGTAAAACCTGGAATTGAGATGCCATACTTTGTTGTTGTAGTCTGCCTTTAAGCCATTTCCGACTTATGGTGACCCTATGGTGAATTATCACAGGGCTTTCTTGGAAGTTTCTTCAGAGGCAGTTTGCCCTTGTCATCCTCTGAGGCTGAAAGAGTACAACTTGCTCATGATCACCCACTGGGTTTCAATGGCCAAGGGGGTATTCAAACCCTGGTCTCCAGAGTTGTAGCCCAACACTCAAACCACTACACAAACCATACTGGCTGAAACAACAAAGAAACTCCCATCTGCCACATATACACATTATAGTATGTGAGAACAGTGTGGAATTTCAGAAGACTTACAGTTCTACAGATGCTTTCCTGCACCCTTCCCAACTCATATTGTTGGTGGAGAAGGCTGTGTCCATTTAAACCAGGAGTATTAATTCCAAATTTTGGATGATCACAAGATATGTTTTGGGTCCACAGAAATGACAGGATAAAGATTCTGCTCCAGTATTTGAACTACAATCCATGCATCATTAAACATACATGCATTTGCATATATACTTCACTACGATTTTCCAAACTCCCTCCTCTCCTGTTATAGAAACTCAGATCTAACTCACAAAGAGTAAAAACTATCAAGACTTTTATAAGAACCCCAAAAATCGAGGCTTGCGGCTACCTCCCGGGGGGCTTTTTCAGTCGTTGCCCCTAGACTCTGGAATGACCTGCCGGACGAGATCCGTCAGTTAACATCCCTTGACAGCTTCAAGAAAGCTGTCAAGACGGATCTCTTCCGGCAGGCCTTTCCAGACTAATTACCCCGGCCTCGGGTAAAAACAACCCTCCCCCAGTGATCCTCATTGATGGTTGGATTATTGTGGCTGGGCACATGCTCTGGGTTTAGTATTACTATTAGTATTTTAATTTAGTATGTGATTATTGTGTATGTTATTTTTAAAATTATCTGATTTAATACTGTTTTAAGGGGGGGGAGGGGGGTTGTTGTATATATATGTTTCATGGATATGTATATGTTTTAATCTGTAAGCCGCCCAGATTGGTATTCCAGAGGGCGGGGTATAAATAAATTTTATTATTATTATTATTATTATTATTATTATTATTAAGAAAATTCAACTGAGCAGAAGCACCATTTCATACAACAGCACCAATGATCCCAGTTAAAATGGTGGTACTTTCTCTTTTAAAAATCCATTTTAACTAAAGTTTTATTATGCTTATCATTATCATATGCTTTTCTGTGAACCCATTTAAAATGTATACAACCACATTTGTTATTTTAGGACTTATAAAGAAGATCCATCGGCTGTCAGTGATTCTTTGGGGAAGAAGTCATGGAAATTGTATAAACAGAATGTGATGTACTAACTCTTTTTATGTATAACCAAATGCATGAAAGTTGCTTCCTTTTTATTCTTAACAGATGCTTTGCCTCTCTAGAGGTTTAAAAAACAATTCATAAGCTGGCATCATGCACATGGAAAAGTGGGTGTAAAGGAACATACCTTTTTCATTTTTCTTTTTTCCACTGTTGTCCACATTCTAACCTTAATGAATTTCTTACTCATCCATCCACCCCATATAACATAAAAACATATAATAGAAAAGTAGGCTTAGTGTTCAACCTTTATTGTTTGAAGAACAGGTGCAATTGCACCTGTCCTCCCAGGCAACACCAAGAACAGTTTCTATGGAATTTTGCAGCAATATGCATCCCCAATAATTTTGATGCCATGTGGAGGGACCTTTGTGTCTCTGTGTGGAATTGCACAAGGTCATAAAGAACTCTCACAACCACATGCTGCTTTTTATTTTATTTAAAAAAAAAGATGAAATTAATTAGTAGGTTCTTTCTGAATTGATGAACATGCCCAAATTCTGTGATTAAAACATTAAACATGCAGAGAGAGTGTGTCTACAATGAAGAAAAAAGAGTGGTAAATTGATAGAACCTACATATTCAGCTTTGATAATAAAAGGAGGTGACAAAGGCCAAGATGATGAAGGACTCAAGGGTAATTTAGCAATGTATAGCTAAGGGACTTCACAATCAAATTAGTTATATATTTAAGTTCAGATGGTAGCATTTTTATATAGACTGAAATTCGATACCACTGAAAGGCAGCTGTGAAACACAATAATGGAATCTGCAACTGCAGACCATTTTAGGGTAGTGAAAAAATGTGTTTTGATGAGGGGCTGGAATGCTTGTGCATTGGAGAAGCTATCGGAGAAGGAATATGTAAGATGATCCATGGGAAAATCACTTATTAATCTAATTAAGCTGGGAAGGAGGAATAAATCTAGGATAAAGAACATGATTAGTCTGCACCAGTGGAGGCACATGACTTTCATATCAATGAGACTGTGAATCCACTTTGGGGTTTATTCCAGACTTTGAAGGTGTTATCCACTGTGCTGAATCTAGGCATAGCATTCAGCACTCTTCATAGCTCATTTACAGTTCAAACTAAACTCCAGAGCAGATATTTAGAGAGATGTCATATTGAGGATGGACCAATCTTGTTTTCTGTTCCTCCACAGACTAGGATATGGAGCAATGGGTTCAAACTACAGGGAAAGAGATTCTACCTAAATATTAGAATTCAAAGAGATAGCTGTGGTGCAGTAGTTAAATGCCTATACTGCAGCCACTCACTCATAGACCACAAGGTTGCGAGTTCAATCTTAGCCAGGGCTCAGGCTAGACTCAGGCCTGCATCCTTCCGAGGTCGCTAAAATGAGTACCCAACTGTTGGGGGGCAATGAGATTACAGTTGTAAACCGCGTAGACATCCCATAGCGCGATATGAAGCGGTATAGAAATGAAGCTGCTTTGCTTTGCTTTGTTTGGAAAATCAGGGATCTTGTAGCACCTTTGAGACTAATTGAAAGAAAGAAGCTGGTAGCATGAACCTTAATAGATTTGAGCCTATGTCCTCACCATGTGCATCTGAAGAAGTAGCCTCAAGTTTATGAAAGCTCATGCTACCAGTTTCTTTCTTTCACTTAGTCCAAAAGTGCTACAAGATCACTTTGCACACCTAAACATTAGGAAGAACTTCTTGATGGTAATAGCTGCTCAACAATGGAATAGGCTGTTTCAGAGTGTGATGGAGTCTCCTTCATTAGAGGTTTTTAAACAGAGGCTGGATGACCATCTGTCAGGAGTGCTTTGATTCCCACATGGCAAGGAGTTGGACTGGTTGGCCCTTGTGCTTTCTTTCAGCTCTATGAATCTATGATTCTATGAGATTCACTACCTCCACTGACATGGAAGCTGCCAGCTGCAACTGATGTACATTTCAGGATGTCTTGTTCCTTTTTGTTTAAAAAAAAAAAAGTGAGGCGTACACACAAAGTTTGTCTGAATTTTGAAACAATTTGGTTGGGCAGAATGGGTGATTACTTTGGGAAGCTATAGCTCAGAGGCCTGTAGTTACCATGTGGACTTTCCCACTTGGTTATTTTTTCTGAAATTGATTGGTTATTGCATAGACTGTGAAAGTAATACAGTCTGTAGGGCTTCTACCCTTGATCTGAATCCAGCAGTAACATTGTGCTATCACAAGGTCTATATACTAATGGAGAGTTAATGCAAAGGAAGTTTTCCATTCTGTGACAGACTACACAAGTGATTGCATAACCATACTCTCTCTTGCACTACAACTATGCACAATGGCTAAATCCAGCAGCTGGTGTCACATTTAGATCTGCAGCACTAAACACTGTATTACAAATATGTCTGTGATGGAGAGGCAAGATGTCCAATAGAAAATCACCATAGTTATTTGTGTCTGAATTACTTGATTCTCTCCAGGAAAATATGAGAAAATCTTTATGTTTGATTCTATCAGTATTGGGGGGAGGGTCGCCCAAAGATTTGGATATTCCCATTCCTGGTTCATATGTTATAAAACATTGCCTTCTTATTAAAGTTTTGTCACTGGCTGAGCTTCAGTTTCTGCCTATAACTTTAACTATGAGCTGTCTCTGAAGGATTCTAGCCTGCTTAGATGGTTTAACTTTGAATCATTCAGGTGTTATTTAAACAAATATTTTCTATAGGTATATAAAATAAAGTTACTTTAACATTTAATAAGCACTGTTAGCTAGCACTTTTACAAAACCAAGCCCATAACTCACTTTCCAGATTCCTACATGCATAGATTCATACCCAGTTTGAACTGAAGTGTTTTTTAAAAAGGAAATTAATTTAGCTGGTATGCTTCTTTTATACAAAAATCCATTCAGTGCAAGCTGCTTGTTACTTTTAAAAAGTAACAATATTTACTATTGAATACAGTTTTTAATTTGTAAGGTGTTTTGTGTCCCAATGGGGGGGGAGTGGCATATCACAACAACAACAACAACAACAACAACAACAATTTTAAAAATTAAATATATATTTAAATTTACAACTGTATGTATTATTATCACCACTATGTGTTATAATTATGTTAACATCTTGATCCAATGTTAATTTATTGTCAAGTTACAGTAATATATTGGATAAATCATGGGCAGAGGTTGTGATTCTAGGACCTGTAGTCCAAAAAAGTAATATATCCAAGCTCTATGATCATGGAGCTGGAGAGGGAAGCTATATTCAATTTTTGGCACCATGTTTGTTAGAAAGCTGCCTCTGTACCAATAATAACAGATTTCTTTGTCCATCTACTATGTTGCCTACTCTGGATCTCCAGACAAAGTTTGTTCACATAGCGTGTGGTACCTACCTGATCTTTCCAATGGAAATACCAGGGAATGAACCTGAGATCTTCTGAACAGACATCATCTTGCCTTGGTACCATGATTTTGTCCCTCCTCTATGTATTTCAACAGGACACTCATACTAGGATTGTAATTTCATTTTTCAATTTCATTTAAAAAAATATTGATATCAGTCAGTGACAACTGAATGAAAGGATTCTGCATGTGGCATGCTCAAATATCATCACTAACTGGGTTTGTCTATTTCTAAAAGAACATATCTTATGCTATGGTTGCTCCTATGCTGCTCTCTGCAGAGGTTGTGAGAAACCAGAAGAAATCCTTCCTGAGGCTAACTACTAGTGCTGAAATCAATCAAAACACCTCTGGTTAACCAAAAAAGATACTGCTAATTGATAGAGTCTCTCTGGCTCTCTTTTTCTCTTTCCCTCTTATTCTTTCTGTGCTGTATAGCTATACCTACTTACCTGGGAGGAAGCCCCACTGCCTTCAGTGGGAAGTACTTTTGAGTAGACACATATAGGATTGCATTGTAAAACTGGTATTTACATAATAAAAAATTTCTCTCTCAGGCAGGAGAGAATGCCACTGAAGATTATGGACAAAAATCTATGGACTGACAAAACTAGGTTACTATAGGGAGAGGAGGTAGCAGTGATAAAGTGGCTAGAGCCACTAGAATTGGACAGAGGCAGTGAAAGTTTTATCTTCTAACAGACAGCCAATTTGGAGATGGGAAGCAGTAGAAAAGATTAAGCACTCCCACTTCCCATTTTTCTGTTCTTAAATTGCTTTTCTGATAAACATGGAGCTAAGTCTGTAGTATGTGTGTATTATGAAGTTTGTCCCTCCACTTTGGCAATATGGCCTCTCTTCAATCACAGAAGCTCACCATTACTCTCACTCAATGTATGGTAGGGTAGAATCTAAAGAAGGTCACAAGGGGAATAGAGGAATTCCCTATTATGGGCTACTTTCAGTTGTAAAGCATTACAAGAGTAAGCTCATTTTTCAGTGGCTGAATAGTAAGAAAACACTTTTAGGACTTGCATTGATTCAGTGAGTCTATTCTAGTTGAGACTAGTAGTCTGCTCTGTGTTATTAGCTACTCTACAGATGTAGGCCAGCACAAACATTACAGAGTGTGAAGAAGCTACCTAGGGGATTTGGGGTGGGGATGTGACAAATATTTGAGAAATGGTCAAAAATGTGTTTCTCAAGTGTTGGGAAACCTGACAAGGAAAAAAAATATTGTTTTGTGCAAAAAACAACAATTTTCTTTCTGTACAGAAATATTATTTTCTACACAGAAAAGTGTATTTTCTGTACAGCTTAATCCACTCAGAAAATACAGCCTATTTCTGTGCAGAAAATGCTGTTTCTTGTGGAGATAACATTGTTTTGTGGGCAAAACAACCATGTGCAATTTTTGTGTGTATGCAAAATAAGTTTCAAACTGTGAATCATCTTTGAAAACTGCAGTTTTTAAGACTTTCTCATATGCTAAAATTACAAGTTGCTTCCTTGGAGAAGAAATTTAGCAAAGAACTGCACCCATAATTTGGGGTACCATGAAATGATAGCCAATTCTTAAATTTATTTTTATGCAAAGGGATCTTGTAACACCTTTGAAACAAAGTGCCTTTGCATACTGATATTCCATACTAACATGGCTATGTCTCTTAATTTATTATTGTATTTTTACTGCCATAAACATGAACAATAGATAAATACAAAATGTTATACTTCAGTTGCCAAGCTAACTTGGGGATAGTTGGAAGAGACATATACTGACCTAGCCTACATCACAGTCCCCATTTCACAACCTGGCAAACTGTAAAGAAACCATTAGTGAACTGCAAAGATGTGTATCTGGACACTGGCAGAAGTGCTCCAATGTGCATCATGCACTTCTGATGTCCATCAGGCACATCTGATGATGGTGATGATGATAACAAATATTTATTTGAAGGTTTCCTGCCCACAGATTTACAATCTAAAAACTTCTGATGTACATAGGGCACTTCTAATGTACACTGAATCCTCCTGTTGTGTATCCAATGCTTTCCAGCTAGTGTCCAAATACACAGCAGAGAGCACAATGATGCACACTGGGGACAATTCCAAAGTGCATCAGCACCCATTGCACATTAGGCCATGGTGCATCAATCACTCCACTGGCTACCATTGACCATACAGCTTAACATCATGGCAGCATCCAGGTTAATATGGATGTTGTGCAATTACTCAATTCAATTTTGTGCACATATAAGGCACTAATATGTAAGTCCCAAGCAGAATGCCAGCCATAATGTCTTGGCCCTACTGCTAGAGGGAAGCTAATAGTGGGAAGAGATGTTCTTTGTTGTTCTTTGGTCTTTGTCAGTGGTTACCAGACTTTGGTCCTCCAGATGTTTTGAATGTCAGCTCTCAGAATTCTGGCTGCTACCCAAACTGGCTGGGACTTCTAGGAGTCGAAATCCCAAAGACCTAGAGGACCAAACTCTAGGAATCAATGGTCTATATGAATTTGTGCTCTCTAGGATTTCATAGCATGTGGAAGGAAACCAACTTTTCCAAGCCCAGTTTCATAGTACTGAGACAGCACTGGGGCTACAACCCCACCACCACCACCACCACCACAACATATCACTTCCATGTTTTTCTTTCTAAGCAAAATGATCAAGTTGATGACATGTGCATGCAGAGATCATTAGTCCTTCCTTTGGAATGCCAACCCAGGGAGGCTCCTCCCTGCAAATATATATATAGCTATCTAATGGTTAAAAAGTAGCATGCCTGCCCCACATACACACATTCTATGGTAAAACACTGGAAAGAGACATTAATCTATTTCCTCCTGAGCTGTGATCCCAACAAAAATCTCCCGCTCCTGATGCTGCATATCCCAAGATTCTTTGGAAAAACAGCTCCCACTAGCACCAAAAAATGTTTAAAAGTGGGTTTTTTAAAAAGGCTAGCAATAGTACAGAGGGATGGGGGGGTCAGGATTGTCAATGAGAAAAGAAAAGATAAACCTCATGTATTCATTGTACTGCATTGCTGATAGAAATCAGATCTGTTCCTGGTTTTTTTCAAAATAACCCTGATGTTACTGGCAACCACAGTACTTAAATATGTAGTCAGACCTTCCATAGTACTTGTTTGGCTGCACAAGCAATGTAGAATTTGATATTTGAATCTGCTGTCAGTGTGTGTACATGTATATATGTAATCATTACAGTGTAATGACAACTTTTCAAATGCATTAGTTCAGGTCTTCATTTCTTTTCTGAAAAGGAAACAGGACTTTCCTATTTCTATATTCCCTCTGTAATTCCATACAGCCTTTTTAAAAAAAAAAAAAAAATCAGTGCTGAGGATCACAGAACCCTTGGGAATCAATGGATGTCACAGATGAAGAGGGAAATTGACAGATCCCCTCCCCCCTCTTTATGTGAACACAAGGATCCAAGCCGTTGTAAGTGATTTGCTATATAGAAAGAGCAACTGAGTTTCAGTAGGGGTTCACTCATCTTAATTGTTATATTTTGCACAGTACTCCAAAAGCTATTATTACTATTATAGTTATCTTCCTGTATAAACAAAAAGAAGTTTACATTGCTTTAATATTTTATTGACTATATAACATGCAAGTCAGATATATTTTCAGATTTTGGAGAAAGGATTAATTAGAAGATTGTTTAAAACAATTAATAGTTTTAAACTATAACACACACACACACACACACACTATGATAGATAGATAGATAGATAGATAGATAGATAGATAGATCATAGATAGATAAATAGATAGATAGATAGACAGACAGAAGTTATATCAAATTATCTTCCTCCCCCAGTAAACTGAACTTACTATACAACCCTATATGCATCTATTCACCCATAAACTTCATTGAGTTTGTGGGGTTTACACCTAGATAAGTAGGTAGAGGATTGCAGCTTTCAGCTACTTTTTATTCTATTCACATTTTTAAAAGCATGTCTTTAAAATGATGGTTTACAGTCTTTCACATTTTGATTTAATAAGTGTATAATTTCATATTTAATGTTTTACTTCATCTAGGTTTGCATCTGTGAAGCCGAACTGTTCGGAAAAGGACTGTAGCAAGATCATTTCTAAGGTCTAATGGGAAGAGAATTGTTGTGAGTTACAGGAAATTAAAAAATTCCTGCAATACCAACCCACTACTCAAAGTCAATCTGTGGTATCCCACAATACACTGTGCTCTGAAGTCGAGCCAGAATGATTTTTGAAGAGTAATTTCAAGCCCTATAAAGGGTCACATCATGTATTAAAGCCATATTTGCTTCTGTGTTTTGTAAATTTCAAGCTCATTACCAAACCTTTGTCTCTTTTGCTGTATGTCTGGCTTTGAACTTTGCTTCATCAATCTGATCCTGAAAAGTCCCAGAGAAAACACCGCCACACATTTTGCATGTGAAAATGTGACAAAACATAAATAGTTATGATACCAAGGAACAGGCTTGTCAAGGTGACGGTAAAGGGGGGGGGTAGGGAGGATCAACATTATTTTACCAGTTGATTGCTATGCACATTCAAGTCAAGATTTTGGAGGGGTAGTTGGAAAAAAAGTTATCATCCTTTTTCCACAATGTGCTGAGTGCTGGCTTAGCAGGAGATCAGGGTCTCTCAGCACCTTGCATGATCAGGCCCTGAAGGACCAGAACAATGGCTCTGCAGAACTGCGAGTTGCTTCTGTACTTAAGTTAATGTATCACTAAAGAAAATAAAGGGTTGGGCTTCCTTTTCAAGATCAAACCACATATAATTTGGCATCAGCAAAATGTATCCATATGCAAAATTAAATTGCAAATCTGGGAATAATTTTCATAGGAAGTGTTGGGATAAAAAAAAAAGCAGGCTATATACTGTAATCCAAAATTCTCGTTCTGGATTTCAGCTGATTGCTTAACATCTGCAGTTTCTCAACTATGCCCCTGGATTATTTTTAGACTGCATAATCTGCATAATGTAATATGCAGGAAAATGTATGTGCACACACTCTGTAACAAAATATCTGGAATGCAGAGTAGATGGTAGTTTACACAAAACCTAGAAAGATGAACACACTCCTGTCAAAGGAGAGTCGCCCTAGTCTTCATTTTCATACCCCAATCATACATAAATCTCTGCATCTTTATCTGTGAGTTCTACATGCCATATATCTGTGCACTTTTAAATTTAGGAAATTAGATATCTACAAGTAGTAGAGAATGACAATAAATCACACAATTTTTTTGCAAAATAAATAAATAAATAAATACAGTGCTGCTGATGATGATTATTTGTGTATATCTTGCCTATACAACTAGCCTTCCATATCCACAATTTTTTTTTATCCATGGCTTGAAAATATTTTATCAAGGATCCACGGCTTGAAAATATTTTAAAAATATTAAAATTCCAAAAAGCAAACCTTGATTTTGCCATTTTTTCCAGCCTTGAATTACATTTGGGAGGGGAGATATTTAATCCAAATAATTACTGTGTTCTGCTGGACATATTAGGCCCAGAGCTGTAAACTGGGTCTTCATCTGCTGGGGAAGAGGAGATATTTTACATTTTCTTTCCTCGTCTTGGGGAAAATCACTAATGCCTAGACCTGTCAGATATCTAGTTTGCAAACATTTGCAGAAAGGTTTATTCTAACTTGCTTGTAACATCCTTCAGTCTATCTATATCTTATCTCATCAACAGCATATCTGTATATGCACTGAAATGGACTTCCAAACAGAATCCACCTTATGACTTTATCACACTGGGGGAAAAGATGGGAGCATAGCAAGAAAATTCCATGAATAAAAAAGTTGCGCTAGAATTCCTCTATATTCATGGGATAATCATGGGATAATCGTGATGTTGTGCAACGTTGTGTGACAATCTTTGCCAAATCGTGCAATGTTGACAGGAGTATCCCACTATGCTCCCATCTTTTTCCCCAGTGTGATAAAGTCCTTAGTTGTTGTACAAAGATGCAAGCACCACACAGATCCATTGCTAGTCTGCTTGCTATTTTGCATTGCCCAAATTAGTCTTTAAAAATTATTACCTTCCTGTTAACATCTGCTATTATTTCTCTAACTGTAGCAGCACCATTGAAAGTGAAAATGGACTGAATATAGATCCAAAGAATGCCAGATTATGCAATACACTTCACCATGAGAGAGGGTTCAGGTTCACATCTTTTCAAAATGGACATTAAAACTGTGTAATGCTCACTGATTACTGTGGTGATTTTAATGTTTAATTGTCTAATTTGTTTAAAAAATTATTTTTAAATTATTTGCTAGCTGTCTTGAATGCTTTTGTATCAGAAAGATGATGTTACAAATGTAATATTAATAAAAGTGAAGATTTGAGGAATGAATATCACTTTATTATAGACTTTATACTGGGGAAAGTTTTCAGCTGAACTCTAAAAAGTAATTGATCCTTCTTTCAACATACAGGTGTCAGTAAATGTTTTCTGTAATCTCCGTTCACTGAATTAAATAGTTAACAGGAACTCTGCCGATGTGTAAGTCATCCATGTGGTTATTATAAACTAATGCTGGAAAATATCAGTTAAACTGGAAAACACATGTATGAGCCTTGGTTTGAGGTAATGTGCGCCAGAGCCAAAAAAAAAAATGAAATAAGAATGAAAGCAATAACAAGGCTCCAAGTTCCATGTGGCTAATTTTGGGATGTATTCATCTTAAAAGCACAAAATGGATTTTTCAAACAATCCTCCAACTTATCTGACACAGACGCTACAGCATAATCCAAATAAGCAGCACTGAACAAGGAATTCAGTGCCACTGGAAAACTAAGCTTTGGGAAATCAAAGAAATTGAATAATGATCACCCATCCTAGTGTGTCAAAGGAAGTTCCTTCATATTAGTAATAAGGTAATAACTAACATCTTTCATAGGCTACATGAAATGGAATTGTTATGCATTTCATAAAGGCAGTATATGCTATAGCAGGAGTGAGAAAATGCATTGGGAGAGCAGCCATTTTGCCACCATGCCGCCGGCCCCCCCCCCCCCATAGATTGTGACTATGGATTCAGAGCAACTAGAAATGACATCCCACTACTTCTGTTTTTGTTTTTTGGTCTCTTTTTTCATACTTTTTCAGGTTTTCAGGGCAAATTATATCCAAATCATCACCTTTTACCAGTGTTTGGGTGATTTTCAGTTATTTGGATGGCAGTTTGATATTTTTGTCCATTTTAAAAAATTTATGCTGTGGTGTCCAGGGGCCTTGTGGGTCTGCAAAAAAGTATATGGGACTATATGTGAGCCACAGGCTATATACTTTCCTCACCTCTCTTCTATAAAAACGGTGAGGAACCCAAGGATGAATCCAGGAAGAATTAGTCTTAGGCAGAGTCAGGCAACCAACTGATTTGCAATGTCATGAAGGCAGCAGATTTTTGGTTATTTAATTTGTTATTGCATATCCTCCAACTGACCCAGTTTGGCAGGGACAACCCCAATTAATCTTCTGTACTTCTACTTTTTCAGCTGCTTTTAAAATGTCCCACTTCCTCCCTTCTCCTCCCACTATCTCCTTTTGTCCTCAGCTTACCTCAATTGTTGCATCTGAGTGAGACTGAAGTGCAAAAGCAGTTTTCACTCAATTAACTGAGCTAGGAAAATTGACAGGAGAGGACAGAATCTTGACCTTCCCAGTAGCCTCAGGCAAAAGCAAACAACTGCATTGTTTCCTAGTTGCCCAGTCTTCCTCATTAATAACTTCTGCTATTTTGACCACACTCTAATGTTGCACCAGGAGCTCTGGTGGTGCAGTGGTTAAGTGTTGGTACTGCAGCCACAACACTGTGAGTTTGATCCCAGGGCTCCAAGGTTGACTCAGCCTTCCATCCATTCGTCAGTCAGTAAAATGAGTATCAGCTTGTTGGCGGCAATTGGCTTACAGATTGTAAACCACTTAGAGAGTGCTGCATTCACTGATGATTAGTATAGAAATGTACATACTATTGCTATTGCTATTGGCCACATGCGTCCTGGAAGCTTATCGTATTCTTAAATAATACGACTTACGTGATCCATTTTAAAATTTAAAGTGGGGGGCATCCTGATATTATCAGAAGGATTTAGTCACCAAATCCACTGCCCAGGTCCATCCCCGCTCATAGTGGTGCTTCGGTGGCCATTTCCTTAAGCCAGAAAACTCCTGGCTTCGAAAAGAGGTGCGCTGAGCACCCCTGGGAGCAGAGATGGACCTAGGCAGCAATTTTGATGGCAAAATCTTTCTGATAAGATCAGGATGCCACCCGCTTTAAATTTTAAACTAGATCAGGTAAGTTGTATTATTTAAGAATTTCATTGGTGAAATGTTGGAGGATATGTTATTGTGCTTTTCACCACCAAGGATGGGGAGAAATGTTGGTGGGATGGACTGCCTTGCATGCCAAAATAAAATATAAAGCAGGAGCCATCTTACTGCATATCCAGAAAGGGCAAAAAAGTCACTGGAAGTATCAAGACTTTCCAGTTCTTTTTGTTTTCATTTTACCTGCATATTCATGTTTTCCATCCAAATTCTTTTTTGAAATACTCACACATACCCACCCTTGTCTCCTTCCTCCTTTTCCTCCCATGGATTACATGTCACATCTAGACTCAGGCAACATTTCCAAAATGGATTTTCACCAATTTCCATTGATGCTTTTAATTATTATTCAGGAGTTATAGTCAAAGTGCTAAAGTGTTTTAGCCATATTACACTAGTTAAATATTGGGATCATTTTCTTTTATTGCTAGTATTCCTCCTTTCTTTGCTTCATTTCCATTGAATCTGGGTCCTCAAAAAAAAAAAAAATCACCAGTTCTTGGGCTGCATCCACACTGCAGAAACATGGCTTGGGTCCAACTTATCTCCGGGACCACCTCTTCCCGTACGATCCCCCCGCGCACTTCGGTCCTCTGGGAGGAATCTGCTACAGCCTATGAATTCTAGGCGGTTGCAGACCTCCCAGAGGGCCTTCTCTGTCACCACCCCAAGATTGTGGAATGGCCTGCTAGATGAGATCCATCTTATTACCACCCTTGACTGCTTTAAAAAATCAGTAAAGATGGATCTCTTCTGGCAAGCCTTCCCGGAATAATCTCCCGGCTCCCCAAGTTGATCTGGTTCTGTCAACTTCCTCCCCTAGCCGCCACTGCCTGTTTTTATGCCTGTTTAACGGCCTTTGTATGATGTGTTGGTTTTACTTTGATTGTTTTAATATTGTCTCAGTTTAATCTATTTTTAAGGGGTGGGTGGGTTGGGGGGAGTAATTTGATTGATGTGTTTTACTCTGTATCGTTTTAACTTCTCGTACGCCACCCTGGTTGCTTAGCAGAGGGGTGGGTTAAAAATAAAATTTATTATAGTGAGTTAGTGAGTTAATTCAGACTGAGCTGGGCAATAGGAATGAAAAGTCCTTGATAATGCCTTGAGTTCCATGGTAATATTTTGGAATCCAGTGGTGCCCCCACTCCTGTTGTCACCCATTCTGGAGGAGTGGGATTTCCTGGGGGCAGGGCTTCTGATGTGGGGAAAGGGCTTCCTGAGGCAGGGCTTCCAGAGGTGGCACACAAGGGTAGCAGCACTGAGGTGGGGCGGGGGGACACTCTCAGCCTTCCTTGGTGCCACTGCATCATTCTTCTCATGAGGAGAACAAAGGAGCGGTACCAAGGTTGGGGGGTGACCAGGTGTCACCCAGTGCAGACCGCACTCCACACACCTTCCTAATGATGACACAAAATAAAGTTGGCTTGTACAGGAACAAAACCCTGGGACTCTCAAATGCTGTTTTCTTGTCTGTTTTCAGTATTCTATAGCAGAAACAAAGAGTCTTGTGTCACTTTGAAGATTAACAAGTTTTATTGGGCATAATCTTTGGGAAAGTCTGTTCCATTGAGTCAGGTCCATGGAGTGCAGTCTCTATTGGGAGATATTTGTACCTAACAAGGGCTGTATTGAAGTAATTTGTCTGTGTTTGGGTATTACTCATCTTCACTTAGGTTAGTGAGGAGGTAACATTTGCTGCTCAGCCTCAGGCAACCAAAGGTCTGGAGATGGACCTAAAGCTAGGTCTTCCATCCATCACTGTTTGATGTTTTCTAACTCCACTACAGTCCTTGCTAATCGGACTGCATTTTTCTTTAGGTCTAGCTCACAGCCTTCAGTTTGCAGGCTGTGTCAAGAAGTATTTTATAAAATCACAAAAATGGCAGTGGTAGCACAAAACGAGAAATATGGGAACTTCATCCAACCAAGCAGATATCACTTCCTTTTTACCATGTTCAACTTGTGAGTGTTGTTACTTGTGTAACCAAAATGACCCATCCATGGACAACACAAAACCATCAGCAAGCTTCCAGGAAACTCAAGAAACAGGTACAAAGGTGTTTAAGAAAAATAATAATTTTGAGGGTGCGGAAATCACCAAACAGATAATGAGGGCTGAATGTGCTCATTGGTTACTAATGGGTACAAAATAGAAAACTGACAGAGAATTATGTGGAACAGAGCAGAGTTAGGAAAGTAGCATCAAAACAGCTTATTACAGTAATCACTTGTCCTTTTCCTCCAGTCAAAAGTAGAGAGACAATGATACAAATTTCGTATTAGCTCTCTGAGATACGATATCTGCCCAGAATCAGAACACGGAAACAATTAAAGTTTAAAATTCTTCTGTTACACCTAATTCATTAGAAAAAAATGACAATGGCCTTAGAAGTCATTATTTAAATTGTTAAACACCAGGACAGTAGCAGGTTCAGTGAGATTATGTTTCATGTTATTTTAATTCTTTCTGGAGGGGTGTAATTTTGTGGTCTTGGGGACCCATTTTGGCCATTTTTAGTAATATTCATTGCTTTTTAAATATTTTAAAAAAATCAGTGTGTTGCTAATATGTTATTAAAAGTTAAAGAGATTAATTAATTTAATAATTTTCTCTAAAAAAATTAACATTAATGAATTAAATTTTGAATGAATGTTAACAAATTAGCTTTAACCCAAGACTGCCAAACAGTTCTTTTCTAAAACAGAAAACTGGCCAGGGCTTCTCAATCTTCTTCCGGATAGAAGGTTGAAATGTAAGACATGTGCAGGAAAAGGAGGACATCTGGTCACCCTGACTGTGTAAGGACCAGGGGGCAATTCCCACCACCACCATCCAGGTCTTAATCCCTGACACAGCAAGCCCAAATGCTTCTATTTTCCTCTCCAGTCCCTCTTAAAATGCTGGCAGGAAATGGCTTTATGCCACTACCATTTAGAGAAAATGGAGGCATTAAAGCATAGTATCAAGTTCTGGGATGCTTGCAGAAATGCAGTGGGTGTATTTTCACACTGATTTTTTAAAAGGTAATTTGGCAAAGCACATCTGGGCCCACTGCAGTGCTGACTGATTAAGACCTACTTTGATCCAGATGTCAAACCTGAATTGAGATTGAGAGATCCAGCTCACCAGTCCTCCTCCACTAAATTTCCTTTGGGAAAACAAAATGTCTTTGACTTTTGTTTGTTTTTGACACATAGTGGGGGGTTGCAGACTGCCAGAAATAGTCCAAATTGAGTCCACTTTAAGGGTTAGGGTTAGGGAATCATGGGAACTGTAGTTCATTGTGACACCAGAGCTCTCTGATAGAGAAGGCTCAATGTCTCAGGAAAAAAAGCAGTTCCCATGATTCCCTAGCACTAACCCTAACCCTAAAAGTGGACTCAATTTGCACTATTTCTGGCAGTCTGCAACCCCCTATATGTGGAGACATGGAAAACCCTAAAGCAACTGCCACTTTTCACCCTCTGAGGGCCACATGGACTGTCCCAAAACCCCATTTGGCCAGAAGTCAACTTCTACTTTTGGGAAAAAAAAGAATTAAAATGTTAAACAGTGTGCATATGTGTGTGTGTGAGAGAGAGAGACCAACACACACACAGAGGCTTCAACCTAATTAAAAGCTGAATAACTTCTCTTGTAGACTTCCTAGAAAGGCAATTCACCATTCTTTTTGGACATCACTACTGTTCTGCCCCCTAAGCAGCTATTTGTTTTTGGGTGCTTTCAAGTCATTTTCTGACTTATGGTGATCCTAAGGTGAAGCTATTGTAGGGGTTTCTTGAGAAGATTTGTTCAGAGGGGGGTTGTCTTTACCTTTCTCCAAGTCTGAGAGAGTGTGACTTGTCCAAGGTCATTTATAAGCCCTCCTGAAATTGTATTCATGATTATTTTCCCTACTGGCCTTTCAATAGTTTTGTGTGGGAATCACAGATCTCCGATGTCACATTTGAGATTTGGCATGGTGTAGGCTTATATGAAGATCTGCTCACAGTGATCTGTGGTGGCACTATCTTTTGTTTAGGTACTGGAATGAAGGCTATGTAGAGCCAGCCATAAAAAGTGAATGGAAACTACAGCTAGTGCCAAATAGCATGCCTTTCAAAACTACAACACTAATCTCAGATCAGCTTCACTCGCTTCCAGTTTGTTTCTGAGCCCAACTCAAGGTGTTTCATCTTCTTCACATATTCCTTAAGCTCCCTTCTTGCCACCAAGTTGTTATGATTAAGATGACCTTGATACACACAAGAAGGGAAAAGACTATAAATGCATAATATCTTGCTTCCTACTTTGAGAATTATCACTCGCTAGGCATAAGCCTTGGAGACACTTTTTCAAAATCCCCTGCAGGTCAATTTTCAAATTGCTTTGTAAGTATTGTCTTATGTACATAGCTTTATCTGGATTTGTAATATAATATTTCTTAATTGGCATATTTTATAGATAATGTAATATAATGCATACATTCTCACACACGTACTTGTATACAGTGCACCCTTGGTATTCTCTGGTGTTTGGTTCCAGGAACCTCCTCCAATACAAAAATTTCATGGATGTTCAAGTCTCATTACATACAATGGTGTAGTAAATTGTATCCCTTATATAAAATGGCAAAATCAAGCCTTTCTTTTTGATTTATTTTATTTTATTTTATTAGGTCAGGGGGATATTTTCTGGCCATAGATGGTTGAATCCATGGATGTAGAATATGTGGATACAGACGGCTGACTGTATACATATTACATTTCTTCAAGTTATGCCTTATGTATAATTGTTACTGCATGTGCATCATTCTCCCTCCTTTTCTTTTAATGGCCCTGAAGAAAGCCACACAAATATTTTTGGCCAAAATGTGTCGGCCTATTTTAAGAAGTAAAATTTTCTTTTATACCTTGTCTAAACTAAGGATATACACTGGCCTCACCCCAGTCCTGGTGTGATCTGTCCAGATGATGTACAGCCACATCCAGAACAAAACTGCTCTTTTAGCAATAGCATTTAGCATTTACATTTCTATATCACTTATCAATGAACTCAGCACTCTCTAAGTGGTTTACAATCTACTGTATAAGCTAATTGCCCACAACAAGCTGGGTGCTCATTTTACTGACCTAAGAAAGGATAGAAGGCTGAGTCAACCTTGGAGCCCTGGGATTGAACTCACAACCTTGTGGCTGCAGTATTAGCATTTAACCACTGCACCACCAGGGCTCCTTAAGGTGCCTGTTTTAAGCCATTCTAGTTTCAAAGGACCTGCAGTTTATTCCAGAGGTTTCAGGAAACTGTAGTGCCTCTGGTTCTCTTGGCTGTCTGGAGACCTGGATCAGATCCAATTTGGCCCAATCCAGTTGTCCAGATGGTAAACATGGTGCCATTTCCCTTTCCCTACACTGAACAGTGCATTAAAGAGGATGGACCCTGTTTAGAGCCATCGCTGTCACTGTTTTCCCTGCATGAGTCTCACTGGAACCGTCACTTCTGCCAAGGTTAAAACAGGATGCCCAAACATATCAACAAGGAAGGAGGCAATAATGAACATTTGATTCAGTCAAATGCCAAGTCAATATGGCCCCAGTGTTCATGTGCTTTCTGGGGTGACTCCTTCCCAGGTCAACCGAAGTCAAAACCCACAGCACATTTCAGACAGTCTATTTGTTAAAACATCATCTTCTAAGGTTTCATTTCCCTGAAAATGTCAAATGGTAAAGACAGGAGAGAATATGAGTGACTGACACATCAGCTTTCTTATCACATCCATGTTTTATAGGGACTGCCCAATCTCTGTGCTTTGTCACAGGGATACACATCTCATAAAAGTCTTCTATTTCCATTATTCATTAAATGTTGATCTTCAATATATAGATTGCTCAGGATTCCCTTTAATGGATCTTCATTTTTTGGCTTTAATATGTATTTTTGTTCTTCTTCCTAAATTGGTGGTTTAATTTGAATCCTTTCCTTATGCCTATATCTTCAACAAAAGAAAAATCCTTCTTTCAATTTTTTTCCTTGATGTGCAAGTATTTCTATTACATGCTAATGTTCCTTATTTTTTAAAAGCTGACTGGATCGACTGCCTTATCCAAGGATTCTAGGGACTGAACTTGACACCCTCTCTGTTTCATGAATGTCCTTCACTACTGGGCTGTTGGCCTCTCCATGGACCATAACTGAGGGATTTTTCCTCAGAGAAAAATTAACATCCCTCCATTCCATTTTATAGCATCAGGCTGATTTGGTAGTTCAATTTCACTTTAGCACTGGTGATGGCAGCAGCAACCTAACACAGAGGGAGCAGAGACCAGACCATGTAGCAAATATAGCTCTGTCCTCCAACAACTTCCTCTCTTCAGCCAACATCTTCAGCCTGAAGCCATCGCTTTATTTTGCTTCATGGTAGAACCTGTCCTCTTCAGAAACTCCACAGGAGAAAAACAACCCAAAGGATGTAGTTATTGTAGAAAAACAGTATGTTGAAAAGGGTTAAGCAAACCGCCTGGTACTTCTTGGCTGCTCAATACTTAGACATGGCATCAGTTCAAGTTAAAAACAGAATCTGTTCTCAGTACCTTCATCAGTGTTGTAATTTGTGGACCACTGGATTTGATTCAGACCATTTTAAGACAGTGTGCAATTTTCAGATATCAGATTTTGATTGGTATTCTTTCAAATCCCACAGATTCGAGGAACTATAGATTCAGATGTTATGGGTATAAGCTCATCTTTTCTTGAAACAATTTACTGCTTGCAAAATAAAACCCTGTGATGATCATTATAAGGAACATACCGTTTAAAGTTACCACTGATGATAGTTTAAAATCAAGCAGAAAAGCAAAGACAGCTTTGATGGATTATCGAGTTCTCCACATAGCACGGGAGTGCAAAATGACACCAAACCCACTTATCTTTCAGCTCCCTTAAGATAAAGGCAATGAAATCATTTTAAAGACTTTTGACAACTAGAGCTTCATTCTTTCTATCATCTTTACCACTTCTATTTAGCAATTATCACCATTATTGTCAGAAATTAATTTTGTGAGGGGGGTTGATAGGGATGCCTCTCTGTTTTAAAAAGCTGCTGGTTGCCTATTTAAGTATCACTTTGCATTTGTGATATTCTTAAATTATCACCAACATTCATTTTTTAACCTAAAACAGCAATTCCTAAGCCCTAAAATGTATTTTATTTAAGAAGTATGCATGTATGGTAATTTTACCAAGGCAAAATGAGAGATGATGGAATTTTGCCATGAGGGTGGATTTCAAAATTCAACCCTTTTGATATGAGAGTAGTGATTTTCATTAGTTTAATGCAAAATATTTGAACCCTTTCCAGAAGCTATTTAATAGATTACCAAGACCAGCTCAGTTTTACTACTGCTACAATAACTAAATCACCAGTGGCCAGATTCGATATGTGTATTAAATAGATCTTCCCTTAGATTGCTAGGAGCTGCATTTCTAAACAACTTACACCACAAATGACTTAGCAAAGATGGTGGGGTATAAGTTCCACATGATCACACACATATGTTAGTCACATTCAGACTAAAAACAAAATGTCTGCCTATTAGTGTGGTGCTCTCTGAGCCAGATTTCTTCTTTAAAATGTGAGGCTGGAACTGTGCAGGAGGACAACAGGGGGTGTATGGGCTAGTCTACACATAGGTGTATTGTGTGAATTGCTGTGGCTTTTTGCACACTTGCATCAACAGTTAATTGTCTTCTTTCCTCTGCAAATTTGCATCTATTTGCCTTCTGTGTGCTTAAAATGTGCTGAATCCATGTGAAGCTATTACTTCTGTCAAATCCATGTGATGCAGATGAATGTCCACATATGCAATAATGTACATTTCTGTGGATTTCTGCAAATACTCCAGTAAAAACTGTGAAGGCTTTTTCTGAAGTTTAATGAGCCCCCACTGCACCCCCTGCACTTTCCACCAAAAGCCTGAACTTCTGTGAATTGCATGTAGCTGGATTTCATTCTATTTGGCTGGAATTAGGAGTATTTTAATCATGTAGACTAGCCCTATGATGCCAAAAAAGAAAGAAAAACTGGGGAGGGGGAAAGATTATACAGCTCTGCCTCTGCTGCTCCTGTACTGACTGTCACCTTCCAGTGCTAAGTTCCGGAAATAAGCAGGATACATGCAGCAATATTTGGACCTGAGACAATGCCAGGATAAGTATTATGAAGGGGGTGGGATGTCACAAATTTACTCAGTCAAGAAGCTGATCTGTCCATTGGAGAGGCAGACTACCCTTCCTCTTTGCATATATTCATTGGCATCACTGGGGGGGGGGGTGCAGGGGCTGGACCACACCAGGTGACACCTCAGAGGAGAGGTGACCCCAGTTAGGCCTTCCTCCCCTTCAATGCTGGAGAGGTGAACGTGAGCCCTTCCTGGCTGCTTTGTCACTGAGCTGCCTCCCTGGCAGGGGAAGCCCAGTGATGGAGGAGCAAGAGGGGTGAATACGCTCCCTTTCCAGCTGCTCCGTCACTGGGTTTTCTCCCTGGGGAGGAAGCCCAGCAACAGAGTAGCAGGAGGAGTGAACATGCACCTTTTCTAGCTGCTCCATTACTAGGCTTTCTTCTGAGGGGGGAGCCTGGAGAAGATGGGGCAGGAGAGGTGACCCCACTGCACCAAGTGATATCATAGTGATGCCACTGCATACATTAAGTAACATATGGCACTTGTGTTATATTTATGCCTTTTTAAACCAAAGCATTTCTGTATACCCAAATGTACTGAATTGTTACTGTGCTAAATGTTTTTTTTTTTGGGGGGGGGGGTTATGTCATTCTGAAATCTCCTTTGGGATGGTGTTTTGGCTTCTACACTAAAAAAACAGAATAAAGAAATGTGTATTAGACTCATATTACATGTTATACTGTATGGAATTTATCACACGGGGGAAATCCCGTGCGGAAATGGGGCTTTAAATTAGAAGAAAACCGCAAAAGCAGTTAGATTTTCAGACAATGTCATTGTTAAAATGGAGTTAAAATGAGGTTAATCCGAACGGAAACTTGCAAAAAGAAGCAGTTTTTGACGAGTTTCCGTTCGGATTAACTTCATTTTAACTCCATTTTAACAGTGACGTCATCTGAAAATCTAACCACTTTTGTGTTTTTTTTTTTTTCCAATTTAAAGCCCCATTTCCACACGGGATTTCCCCCATGTGATATGTGTTAGGCTGCATCCATGCTCAGCAGCTCTCTCCTTCTCTGTGTTCCACCACAATGAAAGCAGATTTAGTGAGGACATACAAGATGGCTACACCTAAACTCTGAAACTCTCTGCCCAGAAAGGCTAGCTTGGCTCCCTCTTTAATGTCCTTCCCCTGCAGGCCAAGTTTTGTTTGTTTTATTAATAGTAGGGGTATTCAAGCAGTAATTTGGCATTTATGTTAGGTTGCTGCTGAGTGGGTTTTTAACAGACGATGCTGGTGGTGGTCTTTTTGGTGATTTACTTTTTATTATGTTCTTATCTGACTTTTTAAAATTATACTTTGTTTTGAATTTTATTTTTAGCCTTGTGCACTATTTTTTGACAGAAATGTGGAACTGGGAGGGAATGCAGAGATTTTAGCTAGCCACTTAGAATTTTCTGAATATCAGTCCCAGCTCTGTATCAATACTGCATTGTTATTTCAGTTTGATACAACTTATCTGTTATGGCTTCATCTTAGGAAAGCCTGGGATTTGCAGTATATTGAGCTACTCAAAATTCCCTGCAAGAGAGTCCTAGTACACTACCAGCAATGGACCCCTAGCCAGCATAGCTTTTGATGAGGAACCCTAACAATTACCCCAGGAGTCTGAACAGCATAGTGTTTCAGACTTTTGCCTCCCATTTTTTTCCAGTGATGGGATGGGAAATCCATGAAGGAGTAGGGACCACAGAAACAGCCTTGGGGCCCACAAGCTGTACTTTCCCCATACCTCTTCTAGAGAGAAACTTCATACTTGATTACTGGCAAAAACCACAAACTATTGTAGTAAATTCAGCTCTGTGAGCATCAGTGTGAGATAGCATTGTTTTATGAAGCTTTTTGATCAGTCTGCATAACACACTGAGCACTTCAGGGAGCTTCATCATTCTTATCTGTTGTAAGCTGGTGTTAGGTGGAAGAATCTGTTGTTTTGAAAGATGGCTGCATTAAAAGCTTGGCTATAGCCTGCCCTGTGGCTCAGTAGCAGATTGACAGGAGATAAAATGTGAATTGTTTGTGCCTTTTGGGCATGTTCACTATAAAGAACATCACTTTTTCTTCATTAAATGTTTAGGACAGCAGGGTAATTCCTGCTGTCTTTTAATAGAATGGTACTACTAATTAATGTGTTAGAATGAGTTAAGGACCTAGTGATGCCTTTGAATATCTTTGAAGGTGTGTTTAATATTTGAGTATTGTTGGTATTAGAGATGGTAACTACAGTTTTTGAATGAAGCCTAATTAATATGAAAATCTGGCAAATCAGCATTTGTTTGTAGTCCTGTGTACCTGAGAGGAGATGTTTGAACTTCTGAGACAAACTAGGCAGCTTAGTCTTGCCTGATGCACATGTCATCTACCAGGCAGCAAAAGGGATAAATCTAGCAGGATCTGCACACCCACACACACACACACACACACACTTTTTTCTGTTTCCAACAAAAGTTTTGTATCAGTAACAGCATAAGAGGAGTCATGTTAGATCAGACCAAAAGCCTAATTAATCCACTAAGGCCAAACTCTTCCCCATAGGAAACCTTATCATCAGGACATGAGTCGCTGTATTATGTACCTGCTATACAGAAGATTAAAGGTAAAAGTAAAGGTAGTCCTTTGATATCAATGTCTAGCCATAACTGACTGTAAAGGGTGGTGCGCATCTCCATTACTAAGCCGAAGAGCCAGTGTTGTCTGAAGGCAACTCCAGTGGTCATGTGGCCAGCATGGCTACACTGAACGCTGTTACCTTCCCATCAAAGTGGTTTATCTACTTGTATTTGCATGGTTTCAAGCTGCTAGGTTGGCAGAAGCTGGGACTAGTGAGCTCACCCCATCATGCAGCACTTGACCTCAAACTGCCAACCTTTCAATCTTCTAGTCTTCAGAACAGGAGGAGAAGAGAGGAAGTGAGGGAAGGAGGGAGAAAATGAGTGGAAGCAGTTGATGTTGGGCAGAGGGAAGAGGGTGTAGGGGGAGGGCTGAGCAGGAAGAAGAATAAAAGAATGAGAAAAAGAGTGGCATGAAATCAATAATTAAAAGAGAAAACAGTCAAGTATCTCAACAGAGCTGAACAAGATAGATATTTGTTGTATGCTATTTCCTAACAATGGAACCTCCATTCACCTCAGACCAAGGAAGGAAACTGTAGTGCAGCCTCATCCAAGAGTGAAGAAGGTAAGAACAGGAAAGTTAATGGATAGGAAGAGCTATAAAGCAAAAACCTTGTAGCATCTTATTCAGTGACTCCTGAGCCAAGAGATACTAATGCAGCTCAGTATTGCTATTCACTGAACACTCCCTGCCTCTGAGCCCTGGTGCTACCCATGGTTTGGGAAACTTTAAGGGAGAGCTGGAGGTGGCCAAACCTTCTGGATAGCCTACAGTCCAAAGCACCCTGCAGCCATGAGGTCCTATAGCACACCATTTAAAAAGAACTCTCACTCTCAGCTCCCTCTTTTTGGCCTGATGACTAGAGAAAGGGGGAGCAGCTCCTAAGTTCTGGAGCCCTACAACTAGTACCTAGTGATAGGCCTGACCTCCACTAATTTGTCTGATCCACTTTATCAAATTGGCAGCCATCACTGCAACCTGTGATAGTCTCCCCCTTTAGAACACAATTATGATTTTTCAGCAGCAAAGAGCAACGCTCTTGGACTTAATGATTTTACAAGGATGGGTGCTGGATTGGAGTTCGCTTTAGGCACCATCATACCACCAGGCATTGTAGCATATTGCACCAGAATGAAGAACTGGAGCAGATATTCCAATAAATATGCTGAAATAAAGCCAATAACTGACCACTCAATAAAGAAAAAGAACCTCTTGGGTGTGCTAAGCTGTATGCCAATGGATATTGATATGTTCTGGGTCCTGCGTAGTTCTGCAGATGGTATAAAAGCCCCTGCCTGAATTAAAGCATTGTTAATTTCCCTTTTTCCCACCTTACCTTCTAAACATAATACTGCTGCTTTCATTCAAGAAGAAGAAATGTATATCAGTTTGACACATGTACACACAGCTGCAAAGGAAAGTCTAAATCCAGAGCTTTGCATATTCTGCATAGACATCACTCAGCATGGTATCTGGAATGTGGTGCAGAATTTGACTTTCTCAGAATCTCAACTTTCATTTTCAAATAAGCACATTTTTTGTTGGTAAGGGCTAAGACACTGTGTGTTCAGTGCCTTCCTTCTCAACCAATACACCCCATTTTAATCCCTGCACTCCCAGTCCTCATGCCCCTGATGACTTTTTCTCATTCCTTGGGCTCTATTTAAGACCTTTCCAAAACATGCTACATTCTGGGAGAATCAAAAATCTTTTGACACATTATGCAATGATATAATGAGCTAGCACAATCAGCTCAATACCCCAGGAGTTCCTTGGAGAATTCAAGCTGGACACTATATAAAACAGTATAAGGCTTGCCTACATGTTTCAAGCTTAAAGCAGAGCCTGGAGATATTTTTTAATTAATTAGTTACCCCTAATTTAAAATGAATAACTTTTAAAATAATTATTCAAATCATTCAACTGCAATTACACTAATTTGTTGAGCAATAATGAACATTTTGTATTATTTCAAGTTTGATTACTTTAGAAACTAATGGGAGAAATTGAGGTTTTTTTGTTTTGGGGGGCCATTTAAAAATACTTGGTTTTATATATGTAAAACTGACATCCTACCAACTCATTGTTAATGATTAACACATGAAAAGTGAAAAGACAAATGCCCAGCTTATTGGGGGGGGGGGGGGGGAAATACAAAGACTATAAGAAAAAGCATCAGTGCCACATTGACCAACAGGGGGGAAAGCAGGCAATGCAATAATGTGGAACCAGGATATTGCAGATGAGGAGTGGATATTCAGTGTGAGCTTGGTAGATGCCCAGCCCCACTAAATGGGAAGTCCAGTCCAGGCTATTATCTCCTGGGCACTCACAGAGACATGAACAGGTTGAAACAGTAGTAAAAACGTGTGTGTGTGTGTGTTGAAGTCACCTAAAACTGGAGGAAATCCATACCTGGCTTTATTAGGTCATCACAATACACCATCACAAAGAATGGACAGCAGCCCAGCACAATTATGTTTATAATGGGGTTTTTATTAAGGAATAAAGATTATTTAAAAAAATAACTATGATATTTTGATGTCCTGTGAGATACTATTGCAATCCTAGGGAGAAGGGGTACATGGAAGCAGTCAAAATATAAATACCAGCCAGGGCTGAGGCTCGACTCAGGCCTGCATCCTTCTGAGGTCGCTAAAATGAGTACCCAACTGTTGGGGGGCAATCAGCTCACAGTTGTAAACCGCTTAGACATCCCATAGCATGATATGAAGCGGTATATAAATGAAGCTGCTTTGCTTTTGCTTTAAAACAAGTTGCACCATATGACAAAGATGCCACAAACCCATAGTCACTCTGTAAAGAAGATAAGCTCTGGAAACAACATCCACATCTAAAAGAATGGCGTGGGTCACCAGTCAGAATGTAATAAGAGATTGATCCTACAAAGATGGCATAGATAATGAACAGCAACTGATACATAATTGAAGGCAGTTGCAAGTGTAGGCAAAGTGGAAACATAATTGCACAAACAAGCTCAGGACAAGAACATACGTTATGTGTTTTATTGTAAAAACTCAATAAAAAAATTAATTAGGAAAAAAAAAAGAACCAGGACAGCTTTGATAATTGGTCAGTTGCTGAAGAATCCAACATGAAGGAGCAGAGATACCAGGAACTCCACAAAGGGAGGAGACACAGCAGCAGGATTCAGACCACAAATCAATGGTGATGACAGCACAGAAGAAAGCACAGATTTCAAAGCAGCAAAACAAACAAGGAATTAGAAGCTGATACAACAACAGGTGTACTTCCTAAAAGATCACAATGGGCCAGAAGATTCTGTCCCACTCCTCTTCCCGTTGATTAATTGGGGCAGTTGGAGGGTATGCACTGCCTCTATATACTTCTTGATATAATGCTCTATATGTTTACTCAGAAGTACTCACTTGTCCTTTGAATGATACAGAGCCTAGCAGCTTTGATTATGTATTAATTTAGGATTATAGTCCAGAAAAGAACTTTTCTTGGTTTAAATGGAAGGCCTCTGAATTAGATGATGAAGATGGGTTGCTCTTCTTTCCAGGGGTTCAGCAGTTTGCTACATAGATTGTGTATGTTTGATTATAACTTTTTATTTACAAATTCAATTTTGCAAAGTACACATAATTAAAACCAGAAGCTCGGGGGGGGGGGGGGGGGACAAAGGAAAATAGGCCTTTTCAACAACAAAAAATATCTATCTATATTCACCACACTTCCCAAAGAATTTTTCAATTTAGCAATTTTTCAAGCAATAATTTGCCATTACTTGATGTTGCTTTACACAGAGATAACATATACCCTGGCTGATCGACAACTTTCGTATTCAGCCTCTGACATCAATTATCTATTATCTATTCTTCTGTCAATATCTACAGTCTAAATCTTAAGCAAAAGAATTACACTTTTGGAGAGGCAAAAATATGTCTTGACTGTGCAAATAACTAGCATTTGAATTCCTCACCATCTAAGAGGGTTGTGCAAACTGTTTAATAATTTTAACACTAAATTTGTTGGGGTTAATGATAAAACTGGAACTTAAGTTCTGTTTGCCCTATATAAAAGGTGAAGGTAGTCCCTTGGCATGAATGTCTCATTGTGAACAACAGTAGGGGGCGGTGCTCATATATTGCAGTTGTAAAACATATCCAGCCCCAAACTCCATCTGCCCCCACTCAGACAGGTCCCTGCCCTCACAAATCCTTTCTTATCATTTGGATACCTTCAAAGTTAATTTTGCATCTGAAAGATACTGATTGAATTAAGGGCCATTTCTCTTAATTTATACAAGAGGTGCATGCTGCAGGTGTATCAGAGTCTCCCTGTAAACTGCCACAAACTGTACCGGGGGGGGGGGTGCGGGGGGAATCTGTCTCTAAATTTTCATAATTCCTAATCCCATGTGTGAAAAGTGACCTCATTCCCTGAGCATGGATCCTTTTGTAACAAAAAAATGCCATCGACCACATAAAGGAAGGAAACATAAACAGACCTGAGGAAACCCCAATATTTTTAGAAGTAAATAAAAACAAAACAAGAACCATTTTGGTGGAGGACGATGATGATGGGTATAATAGTTACTTCTATCCTGCCTTTCTCCCCAAACTGGAACACAAGGAGTAGGGCTGGGGGGAAACTAGTTAATCCCCCCCCCCAAAAAAAACCCATTGTTGTTGTTTAGTTTAAACTATTTGGGGGAGTTTAAACCAAGGTTTTTGGGGGGTTGGTTGTTGTTTTCTGCATTAATGTGTAGGATTACACCAATATAGGATTAAATCAGAATAGTAAGTAATTGTTCCAGTAAGAGGGTTGGAAAATAGTAATAATATCCAGAAGTTTTTTAAAAATAAAAATAAAAATGAATAATCAATTTTTTTAAAGGAGAGCTTTTTTTTTAAGTCATAATGGTTTAAACCAACTTGGTTGAAATCAGCCAACCCTGTCAAGGCAGCTTTTCATAGGGATGATATGAGTTACAGTCCATTATATCTGGATGGCATTTGATTGGGAACGACAGTGGCATCATGCCAATTTAAGCAAAAGAGCAGGTGATTTTTTTTCCTTTCACTGAAGCTCTAGCTGGGATTTTTTTGTTTTTGTTTTTTACAGGCAAGACTGTAGTCCAGTCTTTCCATAGGGAACACTTATAACAATGGAATAATTGAAGGATAGGCTGAAATGTCAATCAAGTCACAAGTCTGGTCTACTTAGCACATAATATGCATTTTAGAAAACAGGCTAATTACATAATTACCTAATTACATTTCATTTGAAAGGGTCATTCTTCTCTTTAAACAATTAATATATTTGTTTAGTAGAAAGGGAATTGGCCAGGTTAGGGAGCGGTTCTTATTTATTACAGAAGCTAGAAAGTTTCCAAACAAGTTGTTCTGCTCTCTGATTTCACCGCTTCTAAAGGAAGAGGGCCAATTTAAGCAGAATGGGAATGAGGGTGGGGTGAGGAGATCACAATAACATGAATTGCTTAATTGTTTGTGTCAAAAGATGCAAGATCAGACTTTCCATGTTGACAATAAAACGTTAACATTACTTAAGTGACTGTGTAGCTTTTACTTTCTTTTGAAATGTTCAGGTCAGAGTGCCCTAGGTTCCCCCCCCCACACACACACACACACTTTTTTCTTTAGCACAAATTTGCTATTTGTTTCTTTTCCCCAGATGTAATGTAATGGGCATTTTCTTCAGCCTACCTTTGAACATCTTTATTTCTTTAATAGGGAAGTCTTATTCCTGTCTTCTCAGAAGCACAGCCTACTGTTATCAATGGACATTATTCTCATATTTTTATTGCATCTTAAATCTTCAAGCACAAAATCAAGCAGCTGTTGTTATTATTTTTTGAAATCCACATTTTAGGTATACATTTGATCTGACATGAGCCTCAGGGATCTATTAGGCTGGAAATGCAAAGAAGAGTCAACGTCTTTAGGATGTAGGAAATGGCTTTTATTCTTTTCTTTTCTTTTTTAATCCCTTTGCATTTTGACCAGGAAATATTTTTTAAACACCAGTTAAGTTGTATACAGCACTTGGATTGATATAATTTGACAAACGTTATGTCTGTATTTATTAATGTATTTATATTACTCCTTCCTAACAGCCCCTGAAGGACATCACACAAATATTTTCTTGCCAAAACATATAGGGATTTTAAAAGAATAATAGTCATTTCCTACATCCTTGAGTCTTTCTCTTTCATTTGCGTTGGGTTCTGCTGGCTGCTTGCAGTTTCTTTTGGTTTTATAAAGTTAAGCATACAAATGTAACTTGGGTCAGTGTCATACAAAAATAGAAAAAGATAATATCAGAGCATGAAAATCAAGTCACAAGTAATTTAGGTACTTACAACTCATTCCTTTGGGTGGCAATGATTGCCTAACAGCATCTCCCTTTTTAGAGTACATGAGCAAGGTCCCACAATGTTTTATATCAGTACTGCTCAAAGTAGTGATCCACAGACCTTTACTAGCCCATGAGCCATCAGCTGCCAGTACCCAGAGAGTTTCCAGGAAAGAAAGAAACAGTTGTAGTCACTGGGCTCATATTTGATGCCAGTCTTTGGCACAGTGGAGTCGGGGGAGAGGACATTGCCACTCCCACACAGCAAGTGACTTAAGAAGCAAGCTTCTAGATATTTCATCAAGAGAAAAGAGGATTGTAGTTACTCAAAGCTTCTTTCTTTAAACTAAAGAAAATAGCTAACCATATGCCTGTCTGTGCAGGAATGCAGTGGCTTAGAGATCAAGATGCCAAGTCTGATGATTGGAAGATCAGGAGGTCGGCAGTTCAAGGCCTGGGTACTGCATGATGGGGTGAGCTCCCCTCACTAGTCCCAGCTTCTGCCAACCTAGTAGTTCAAAAGCATGCAAGTGCAAGTAGATAAATAGGTACCACTTCAGTGGGAAGGTAACAGCATTCAGTGCAGTCATGACTACCAGATTTGTTTTCAAACAATGCTGACTCTTCAGCTTAGTAATGGAGATGAGCACTGCCCCCTACAATCATTTAAGACTAGACATTCATGTCAAGGGGAAACCTTTATCTATACCTTCATGCCTGTCTGTCATGTCTCCCTAGGGGAAAAAAAAGGTGATAAACTTAATTCAGCACTAATGTGATTGAATACACTGAAGTTGGGGTGCACTACACTAGTGGTTGCATTTTTCCCAAGGTCACTCAGTAGTTACATGGGCCCTGGTACCAGCACTGTATAGCTACACTGTACAGGAGTGGGGTTTTTTTCCAATTTGAAGTCACTTTAACTATCATGACTCCATCGTATGGACTCCTGGGATTTATAGTTTGGTGAGGTGACAAAAAAATTGAAATACATTACAAAACTAAAACCAGGATTTCATATGCTGGAACCATGGAACCATGAAAGTTAAAACAGTATCAAATTGATAGAACTGTGTAGTGTGGACACACAGAGGTTCACATCCAGATGTTTAAGAGATGAGCACTCAGAGCTCTATGCCTGGATAAACAAATCCCCCAGTTTTGGTTTTGTCAGAGCTAATTTCAGGGGGCTCTCTTCCAATATGCCCACCAGGAGTTCCCACCTGAAAGAGATGTTCTCATTCATTTCAGCAGAGGAATCAGGTCTGAATCACTGTATGATAGATGTATGAGAGAATGTCATGAGCACTTGCTTTTCATCAGTGAGAAAATGTACATTATGCTGTACATTGATACCACAATCCTATCTATGGCCATATCTGCATGGGCCAAATAATACATCCTTCCCCCTGTCCTCATGTCATGTCACAAGCTGGTTGGTGTTACTATGGAGTGCCCAGATAATCAGGGGGTGGTGGGTGGCCCAGTATATTAGGCTACTCTCAGACTATTCTTGACCATGTGGATGTCTAACTAAAGCAAGTTTGACTATTTAGTGGGTCTTACCTCCAGCAAAGGAGCTAGACCTTTGCAACCTGTTTCAATCACATTATTATTATCCATGAAGTTCCTGTAAGTGTCAGGAGCTGAGGTTTGCCATTGCAATACCTTGTAATAGCATTATAGTGTCAGTATACTAAAGGCATTTGAGGTTTTTAAAAAAGCATGCCAACCAGAGCTTGGAAAGCTGTTTTTCTGGACCAGAATTCCCCAAACAGCATGGCCATTCAAAACCCGCCTGTTTGTTTGCATCCACACAGCACCTCTGGCCCTGTGCATGCAAACTGTATCTGTGATTTTGTGCAAGAATTCAAAATAAAACACAACAACAACAAAAGGCTTTTCATTTATCAGACAGTCTAGCAGTTAATACTAAGATCAGGCTTTTCTAACACATGTCATGTAATTTGAGGAACATTTCATATGTCTTGTTCAATGCAGAGACCTTAAAAAAAAGTTATCTTGCCTACTTCTTTGTAGTCTTCCTTATTTTCAAGTTAACATTTACATGCATCTGACCTTAAGTAGTGTCATAGCAAGGCAACATTTTTCAACAGTTTTCTTTGTAAAGATCCCACATAAGGGTAGAGGAAGCTTTATTGAATTTAGGCTGCAGCCCCATGTACAATTACCTGATGATCTGGGATAGCTAACTCCACAGCTTGGACAATACAGTGTAGCAGTCATTCTTACTTGGAGTAAACCCTTTAAAAGGTTGTTCCATATCTACTTATCCTATAAGATGCTTTGGGGGCCTTTGTTGTGTTTTGAGTGTATACTGAACATGCAAGAAGCATGCACTGTGATGACCTGATGGAAAACAATCTGGTATGACTTCCCATATCCATCCACTATCTGCTTCCCATTGTGATTTATGACACTACATTTTAATGCACGAAATCAGGCTTAGAATAAGCCTGTAGAATAGCTAAGTGAAATATATTTGGAGCTGTTTATATTATTATTATTATTATTATTATTATTATTATTATTATTAAAATCAGGTGAATTCTGGAGGTCACACCTTTATCTTTAGTAACGCTGACTATTACTTCTAAAAGGATAATATGCTAGGATGACAGTCTCCCAGAGGGAATTTCATTATGTCTGTGGTCATCTTCTGAAACAAAATATTTGTATTTTTTTTCCAATATTGCATTTTAACCTCTACCTTAAAGGTGCCCCAACACCTGACTCTCATGCTGAAAAGCCATCTGTTATCAAGAATTTTTAATAAAATCCTGTTGCCACAGGAGATTCTAGAATCTTCGGGAAGGAAGAGATACATAAATGATTAGCTGCAGATTGGGTATGGGTACAGTTAGCCCTTGGACCAAAATGCTAAAACCCAAAATTGTGGGCAGTTAGTCTGTTTAGCTCAGTATGATCTACATCAGCAATCAGGATAATGTAGATTACCAGATGTTGCTGGATTGCAGCTCCCAGCACTCCTCACCTCCTAGCTAAGGCTGCTGGCAGTTGCAGTCAGACAGAGAACCACATGATTCCCACCCTGGTCTACACTAATTGGCAGCACATCACAAGGATTTCAGGTAGGTATTTTTCCCCCAGCACTACCTTAAGACACCATTCATTTTGACTTTCTGTGTACAAAGAATATGCTTCGAAAGTGAGCTGGATCTCACAGCCACAAATACAAATGGTTGGCGTCTTACTTAAGTCAGTGAGTGTGTCAGCCTGCTGGAAGCTTCTCTTCTGAGTCATTTATACAGATCCCCAAAGTCGTAATGCAGAGGGGAGCAAACAGCACTGATTTCATCAGGGAATAGATTTGACTTCTGAACTTAATATGTGAAGTGGCATTAGAGTTAAAGCTCTCTGCAGAGTGGCCAAGAGCACAGCCGCTCATCCTGCCAATTGAACACTGCCCTATTTCCTTTGCAGCACTGTGATTCAGAGATCAGTAAGGCCAAACATAAAGCTATTTTCAAAATAAAAAAAATAAAAAATGTCATTCCTAAGAGTTGCTACTAGCTCAAAAATGTTCTATAATATTTTTAAAACATTTTTTTAAGTTCCAATCCTTGACAAAATTTATATGCTTGAATAGAGTCAAAGCCTCGGCCCATCTGTATAATAAAAATCTCTTTTCCACAAAATAATCACTTTGTGTTTCTCTATCTGTTCAGGACACCACAACAACAGCCTCTATCTTTATATATATATATATATATATAATGGAGAGGCATGAATGTTGGTTCTGGAAATGGGCAAAGCAGTCCTATGCTCTAGTTTGGAGGAGGGCTTTGGGAGAGAACAGGCTTTAGCAAAGTTGTTTTGTGTGGTTGGAACATAGTCTAAACAGTTAATTTTGTTTATTATGGGTTGTTTATATGTTTGCATTCTTTTTAAAGGGGGGAGGGAGGGGGAGGGGGAAGGAGATAGATATTAAATGATAATTTGATTTCAAGATTTTGGTTATAGGGTGTGTTGTGTATATGTACATTTGTATGCTTAATACATTTAAAAAAAAACTAATTTTTCCAAGCTCCACAGGAGAGATATGCAGCATTACCAGATTGGATCCAGCACAAGAATCCTCTAACCTTAATCCTTAACAGATCTGGAAGGGGGATGAGCTCCACCATGTGGGATGAAGGTACCCATCTTCCCTCACTTTCCAAACCCATCCCTTTCTAACATGGCAGTCATTGTCTTTCCAGTAGAAGGAGGAAGAGAAGCAAAATGTACTTCCAATGAAAAGAACAGAGATTGGTGCTCTTGTGTTCTCCTCCCCCCCCTCTCTCTCACACACATACACACTTTCCACTGGTGAGGTAATAGATGTATTCAGAGAGGATGACTGCAGCTGAAAGATAGAATATGGAAGGTGAGGCAGGACAAGAATCTTCTTCCCCTTAAAAGAGCTTTACAGTACCTCATCCTGCTCCAAGATCTACCAACGATTAAAAATTCAAGGAACCTTGTCCTGGATCCAGTCTGGCACCTATGCTACACTGAAGATGTCTACCATAGCCTATGCATGCTGAACACAGGAAAGTCAGGCCTGGAGGAGGGGACAAGATGAGGAGAGAAATGTATAGAGAGCAAGGATATACACAGGAAGAGTAATGGACCATAATCCTAAACTGGCATATGCTGTAAATATTTGTGAAGAGGCCAGTGTGACATACGACATCCAGTTTCTAGTCCAGCTGGGTCTCACTAGGTTTGTTGGGTAGCTATGAGGATAAAACAAGGAAGAAGAGAGCCATGTGTGCTCTCTTGAGCCCTGAAGGATACAAATAAATAAACAAAATGAGAGAGAAGATATTGTCAACAGCATATTTCATGTTCTGCAAGTGTAGTGGGACTTCAGCCAAATCCTATAGCCCTCAGCCAACATAAAGTAGAGAATATTACCCTACAATGGCTTAGAATACAAGTTCCCAATGTCTTTGCATGGACAATGGTGTGTGGTGGAGGGGTGGGATCTAGACTGGCTGTGCTAATCTTGAAGCATAATAATCACAGAGACAGTAGAATATATTTGCCATGGGGAGAACATCTTTGCAGAAAACCAGAGGGGTGTAGTGGGTAGGGTACTGGACTTAGGGGGAAAGGAGCTCAAACTCCTAGTTATTTATGAAGCATGATGGATGAGCCTGTCACAAGAGTGAGATTTGTGCCCAGCAGAGAGGGTCCAAATTAGCAGAAGCAATGTGAGCAAGGTGTAGGAAAAAAGTTTATTTCTGTAGAAATAGGGCCACCTAGAAAGGTCCAAAGAGAGACAACTGGATATTTCTCAGAATCCAGCTCTTAGACCTTTTACACCTTGGAAACATTAACATCATAGATCAAATAACATCCTCTCCATCTAACCATTCATCAGCACCTTTGAGCTGTCCAAGAGACTGCTATGTTTGTTCTAATCTGTTTATCAAAGTGCCAACACATCTGATAGTCCTAAGGAGGAATCTGTATTCAAGACAAGAGGCTACTGTCAGAACAGAACACTGAGAAACAGAATGGTTCCCAGTTAGCAAAGGAGTCAGACAAAGCTGCATCCTACCTATTCAACTTATATGCAGAACATATTCTAAGGAAAGCAGGCTTGGACATGGAAGAGGGTGGAGTGAAAATAGGAGGAAGAAATGTTAACAATCTGAAACATGCTGATGACACCATGATACTAGCAGAGAACCTCACAGACCTGGAACAACTACTAAGGAGATCAAAGAAGAAAGTGCAAAGGCAGGCTTATTGTTGAACATAAAGGAAACAAAAATAATGACCACAGAGAACTTACACACATTCAAACTAGACAATGAGGAAATAGAAATAGTAAAAGAGTTCTCATATCTAGGATCAAACATTGATTGGAATGGGGACTGCAGCCAGGAAATCAGAAGAAGATTAAGAATGGGGAGAGTGGCTATGAAAGAACTAGAAAAGATCCTAAAATGCAAAGACATTCAACTCAGTACAAAAGTCAAAATCATATAAGCCACTGAATTCCTTATTAACATGTATGGATGTGAGAGCTGGATAGCTAAGAAAGAGGATAGGAAGAAAATCAACACCTTTGAAATCTGATGCTGGAGAAGACTGCTGAGGATTCCATGGACAGCCAAAAGGACAAACAAATGGGTCCTAGAGCAGATCAAACCAGAAATATCCCTGGAAGCCAGGATGACAAGACTTAGGGGCAGTACAGATGGCCCCGAAGAGGTGGCTCAATGCCGCCCCTGGGAGTGCCTGATCGGGGCAACGGCAACCACACGCCGTGGCCCCGATCTGGTTCTTTGCTGCTCCAAAAAGAGCTGGCAAATGCAGCTCCTTTTTGGAGTGACAAAAAGCCACCCTTACTGCCACTGAGGCTCTTCTGTACTCCTTTGGCGCAACATGTCTACATGCTGTGCCAAGGGAGCACTCTGATGTCGTGCACCACATGGAGGCACGTGAGTGACAGTGGTGTCAGGGTGGTGTCGGGGCCGCCTGCATGCAGTTGCTGTGCCCCAACTCCACCTCCAGGCTGGCCCTTGTGGCCAGTCTGTACAGGCCCTTAGACTATCATACTTTGGACACATTATGAGAAGGCATGAATCATTGGAAAAGACAATAATGTTAGGAAAGGTGGAGGGAAATAGAAAGAGCGGAAGGCCACATGCTAGATGGATGGACTTTATTAAAGGGACCACGAATATGAGTTTGCAGGAGGTGGGCAGAGCAGTAATGGACAGGGCCCCCCGGAGATGTCTCATCCATAGGGTTGCCATGGGTTGAGATTGATGCGAAGGCCGTTAACATCAACAACAACAACAATTGCCACTGCAGCAAATCACTCACTCTGAGATCAGATTGAGGTGCCCAGTCATATGGTCTATGCTGGATGCCTTGTTCTGACCTCAGAGCAAGTGACTTGCTGGTGGCACTGGTGTGAGGAGGTACAGCTGAACACTCATGTTGTCCAGTGTCACAATGGAGCTGCCTGGTGTTGCAGTGGAGGGCCCCAGGTAACAGAGGGAACATCAGGGCAGTTTCATGGCCAAAACATTGAACTTTTCTGGTAAAAGCAGCAGCAGCAGCAATAATTCTACATTAACACTTCCCCTCCATCTACCCAGTGAGAACTACTTTGAAAGCCTTACAGTACAAGATGGGCCACAGTTATTATAGCCGTATGACAGATGGCAGTAAGAATTGGGTGATTTATGGTATAGGTAGAGGTTTAAGGCCACCCAGTGGTCCTGCATGGTTGAGCTGAGATTAACTTTGTTCTCTTAGCTACTAGGCTATTTGGTTCCTTTGACTTTCCAAAAATTATGTCTGTTTATTTCTGTAGCACAGGTCAATGTCGTTTAACATGTTATATTTACATTCTAAATATTATGGTCAAGATGCTGCCTCATGATATGTACCTATGGTGATGGAGTCCTCTCCCTCCCACAAAAAAAACCCATTATTCTTTTAATCTAGGAGCACTCTAATAGAAGGGTTTCCAAGGCACTGCAGATTAGGGCACTGGGAAAAGTCATCTGCAAAGCTTTCTCAGTAATGAGGTATCTAGCAAATAGGCAGTTGGGAAGACCCCATGGGATTCTGCCACAACTGCTTATCTCAATGTATCCCATGACTGAGAGAGTGCCTCACATGTCCCTTCCCAGATCCCCAATCTGCAGCATCTCAGTGATCTTTCAGTTGGGATGTTGCCAGGCTGAAAAAGTAGGGTTGGGGATCATATTCAGTAGTTAATTACTGTAAACAGGAATCCCCAGCAATTATGATACATCCGGTTTACAGTCTTATTACTACTGAACAGGATGCCAGCCAATATGTATTATATAATTAAACAGTGTGTGCAAACACACACTATGTTATATGTTAATATTATATACATTTTAAATATTGTATGTAGAATAGAATATTCCACCAAGGGCTTGTCTACATGGGCTAAATAAAACTGTCTCACCACATCCTCATGGCAATCTGTCTTCATAGCACAGAGCCAAATCCTTGATTCAAGTGCAGACTGTCTTCACAACATAAGGATAGTTCTGCACCAAATCTGCCCTGTCCCTCTCTTAAAACAGTTTTTTTTTAAAAAAATCTTACCTTTTGCTTACCAAATGCATCTGAGGAAGCAAACTTAAATCTATGAAAGCTCATGCTGCCAACTTCTTTCTTTCAATTAGTCTCAAAGGAGCTACAAGATCTATCTACATACTTTTACTCTAGATTTTGTAGAAAAACCCAGAGCACTCCATAGCAATGTCAGGTGGCTGTCTGCACATGTATCCCCACTGTGTTGCTGCCACTGGTTCAAGTTGCTTCCTCTGATGTCACAATGAGGCACCCAGCCAGGTGATCAATGCTGAGTGCCTTGTTTCTGACTTCTGAAGGAATGACTCAATGAGAGCAGTGGTGGCGTCAGGCAAAACAGTGGGGATGTGCCACCCAGTGGTATTATGGAGTGCGGAAGTAACAGGGGGAATCTGAAGGTGTCCATAGTATTCTGGCTAGTGTAGATGGGCCCTAAGCCATATCATTGGTCTGCCTAGCTCAACAGGACTTGTGTTGATTAGGAGCACATCTCTGGGTTTTGGTAAACATGTCTTCTCCCAGCCAAACCTAGACATGTTGAAGACTGAGGATCAGATCTTTTGCACACAAATATTATTGCCTGTCATTGAGCAGTAGTCCTTCCCTGCACATCCTCTTTTCTTATTTATTTAGCCAAATAATATTCCTATGAGATAGATTAATTTGAGGCAGCTATTTACTCAAAGTTGTTCTTCCAGGAAGCCGTAATCCAATATATTGGCCTTTTCATAAATGTCAGAGCTTGCCTTTTCACAATGGTAGGTCAAAGGATACATAAAGTTATGTGTACGCTTTGGCCTTGTGTGGTTGTTGCTGTTTTTTAAATAAAAAACCAACACAACTGTTCACACCAGTGGAAGCTTGGTTCTACTTGTGATTGTAGGCATAGAATGTGTGGGAGGGACTGGTTTCTGATCATTAGTTCAGTCCCCTTCCTTCACATGTCATGGATCTGCTCCTGTACTGACCATTTGTTAGAGGAAAAGAGGAAATAGGCCATGCAAAGCCAAGCTATTTGAATAAAATGTCATGTAGTTTGGTCCTGAGATTAAAAGTGTGCTGTACTATAGCTTTTATTTTTCCATAAATTAGCATGTCCAAGTTTAAGAAATGAGCAGGTCTAGGAGAATTTACAAGGCTCTCTCTTTGGCAAAATAAGATGGTTAAAAATACTCCAAAACATACATGTACCAGATCTGCATATGCAACTGTGATTTTTAGAGCACAGCAGGATGTAGCCATCCACCCATACACATCTCACACAAGCACACATCACCATGCCGTGCAAATCACTTGGGAAGTCGGAGGGGGTTTCGAAAGCAGCTTGGGAAAGCTGCTCTGCTGAAACAGATAAAAAATTAAAGCCCAGTTAGGCATGCATAATGCTTTGCAAACGTATAAGAAGGCTTGCTCATTACCCATTGCTGAGTGGAGACTGGGTGCTTGTCTCCCACAGCCAAACCCAACAATCAATCCGTTGCACCAAACCGGTCCTTATGCTGTTCATTTTTAGGCTGGCTGTCTATGAATGGTACAGCAGAGGTTGGCAGAAGGTCAGTCTGAACTGGATCTACTGGTAGCTCTCAGGATGATTTCTTGTACAGCAAGTATTTCTGTATGCCTATTGTTTTAGCCAGCATGGTATAGTGGTTTGAGTGTTTGTCTATGACTCTGGAGACCCTCTCAGCCATGGAAACTCACTGGGTGACCTTGTGCAAATCACACTCTCTCAACCTCTGAGGGAGACAAGGACAATCCCCCCTAAACAAATCTTACCAAGAATACCCCATGATAAGTTCACCTTAGGTTAGAAATGACTTGAAGGTACAGGATAATAACAACTGCTTGAGATGAATTGTGTACCAAATAATGCTCTGCCACCACCAACTCTAACATTATACTGCTGAAATAAAGAACACAAAGGTAACCATGAGCAGATTTTTTAGGGGAAATATTGTGAGCTCTGTTCGGTTCTCATATTCCTCTAAATAAATTACTGGGCTCAGAATTCTTTCATGCTAAAGGTATATCTTTTGCATCAAGTCCTACTTGAATGATCTTTCTGTTCAGTAAAAAATAAATAAATCTAAAGTAGATGCTACAGAGCTGACTCCTGATGTAAAGAATCCTTCCCCAATTTCTAATTTCTGTGAACAGGATCCAAACTGACTTGTACATGCTCCTACTGCAGCCTACCCTACAACTGTCCTGATTTGATATGAACATTCCCAATTAGTCATCTGCTGTCTCGTTTTTAAGCTGCTTTTAAAGCATCCCAGTTTCATTCTTCTCCCACTTTTACCCTTTGTCTCTCCCAATAGCTTACTTCAATTGTTGTGAACAAATTCAAAGTTGAAAAGTAGTTTGTACTCAAATAACTGAGAGAAAGATAGAGAAGATAGAAGGAGGCAGAATCCTGACCTTCTCAGTAGGTTCAGACAGAAGTAAACTGCAGCAGCTTTTTCTAGGTTGTGTGTTCAGCCCAGTTAATAGCTTTTGCCATCTTGACCACACTCTGATGTTGCATTACCACAGGTCTCCTGGTTTTCATCTGTGACATGTTGGAGGGTGTGCTGCAGGAGCTCTCCAAAAGGGCCTCAGTGAGTCAGGGAACTATCCAAAGCAGTCACTGATCAATGCAGGGGAACTATAGCGGGAAATGAAACATGACTTTTTCACACACACACACACAGTAGAAAAACTATGTGCGTGCCCATGCATGGAAGGCTGTTTGGATCCCACCTTCTGTAAATTGATCTATTATGTGACTATGTTATGCTCAGGCACCCAGAGGTCTTTGAACATTGGACTCAATTAGAATTAAGAAGAGGATAAATACAAAGGAGAAGCTTGCAGAATGTCTGCTCATGGGAATATAATATAAATGACATAAATTCCTGAGAGACTCCTGCTGTAATTCACAAAAAGGAAAGTGGTGTGTGTGTGTGTAAGCAACATTATTGTTCAGGAACAGATAAATAAAACCTTCCTGTCTGTCTCCATGCACCAAGTATATGTATCTAAATGCTATGCAGAATTCTACCATTAGCTAATAATAGTATTAGCAGTTCAGAAGTTTATTTAAAAAAAAAAAACGTCTTTAATACTTAGTCTTAGCTGCTGATAATGTAAAATAGGGTGGCATTTCGAGGCATAGGATGCTGCCAGTCTCTGGGGAGAGAAAGGTGTTAACTTCTAATAGCTTTTCAGTAATAGCCAAGCATCTGCAGTCCCCCATAAAAAAGGGTTTTTAAAAATTAATAGAGCTGAATGTGCTTCACACTGAGGAGAATGCCAGATTAATAAGCGCATTAAGGACCGCTTTGGATTGGAAATAATTATGGAAGATGACAAGGAGCAGAGGTAGCATTGGTGGTGCTTTCAGGAATGCATTTTAAAAAGGAGTTTAAAGAGCCTTCAGATGTTGGTATTATCCTGCGTGACCAAATTAAGAGCAAATGAGAAAAGTTTATCTGGCATTTTGGAGTATTGAAAGGGCTTAGTGTTATAAATTATACAGTATGAGGATAGGTAGCGGTGTGCAAATTCATGTTAAACATTATTGGCAGTTTAAATAGCAGCTGCTTTATGAAGCACTAAATGTTTTAAATTTGGGATGAAAAGCAATTCAACAAACACAGGCACACACTCACAAAAGTATGTTTGACTGTAACTGTTGGTATAATAAACACACCTCCCTTTGTTTAGCAGTGATTCTACATTATTGCCTATTTTTATGATAGGTATACAAATGGCATGTTTTATGAAACCCAAGTTGCCTTCAGATTCAGGGCTGGCCCCACCATTAAGTAAAGTAAGGCAGCCACCACACAACAAATTCTAGATGTCATGAAAGGGCAGAAAAATGTTAGCTATTTAATTTATTATTATAGTATTTTTTTTATTGCTGCAGGGTGTGGGGAGGGGCACTTGTGAGCTTTTTAGTCTCAAGAGCCAAAAATCACTTGGTTGGCATAGGGTGTCTTTCACTCTGGGAGTGAGGTCCACCATTTTGCCTCAGGTGGCAAAATGTTTTGGGGTGACCTCATCCACTGTACACTGAATTGCCATGCCAGCTAAGGTCCAGTTTTATACTAGAGAAAAGTAGCTGTAATGCTGTGTAGATTTACATTGGAGCAGCCTTGGCCATGTAAACCCACTGAGTGACCTTGGGCAAGTCATGCCTCAGAGAATAGCAATGGCAAACTCAATGGCAACTCAGCCTCAGAGAATAGCAATGGCAAACTCCATCTGAAGAAACTTGGCAAGAAAACCCTGTGATAGGTTCACCTTAAGGTCACTGTAAGTCACTGTAAGTCACACAACAACAACAACAAAAACAACAACAACAACAAGCCTTGGCCCTTTCAATAGACAGAAAGAGACAGCTTCCTCTGTCAAAAAGATTTTGGGTATATGAAAGGACAATGAACCATTGTTATTTAATTTGTTATTATTATATTTTACACTGTTAGAAATGTGGAAAGATGTCTCATGGATATTTTTTTTCCTTCTCTGACAAATTAACTTGACTGGCTTTGTGTACTACCTGCCTTAACACAAATTCAACACGAATTAGAAATGTTAAATTTTTTAGACCTTCAGTTAGAGTTTTTAGGTGAGCAGTCTCCAGTTCTGTAGATTTCAATGTGAAAACCTGAGACCAGGAGGGTCTTTGATGATGTCACATGAATGGGCCCTTATGATGTCACAGAAGTAAGACTCATGCGACCTAGCAAACATGAGGGCAATCTGGGTCAATGGGCCCAGAATTTGGGTTAAGCCCAGCAAACCAGGGGCCCATCTACACTTCAGAATTATATTACCATTATGTCACTTTCACTGCCATCTTGGGGTTTGTAGATAAGTGAAACGCTCATGCTCTCTGGCTGAAATTTTTTAAATCCCCCTCCCTAAACTACCAGTCCCAGAATTCCAGAGGACAGAACCACAGTAATTAAAGTGGAATAAGAGAGCTATAACTCTGCAGTATTAATGGGGCTCTAGTTATATGGCAACTCAGGGCAAAGGATAGAAGAATGCACAAAACATTTTTTCTGACCAATACAGAACACTCATGCTAGATTATCATCTCATGTGGGCATCCCTACAACACACATGACACATGGGGAGTTTTTCCAAACCCTCTACTGCTGCTGGAGCTTGTGAAAATCTCACTGCCAGCCCTTCATTTTCCTTCCTGCTCTCTTTTCCCCCTTGTTTTAATCCATAATAGTACAGTCTGGATTGTTTTTAAATCTCCCTAAATATTTGCATGTCTCAGCTCCTCATCCATCACTCCACTGGCTACCAGTTTGAGCCTGGGCTCATTACAAGCTTTTGGTGCTGGTATTTAAGGCTTTGCACACTAGCCTCCCTCACTATTTGGCAGCTCAATTAGTATGGTGCATATCATCTAGAAACCTAAGTACTATAGGCAAAGGATTATTGGCGGTTCCACCAATACATACAGCTTTGTCAAGGCTGTGAGCCTTTCAGGACCTAGCTTCACATTTATAAAACAGTCTTCCTTTGCATCTCTGGCTGGAAGAGGATCTTATCTGTTTTCATAAAGGGCTAAAGATCTTCCTTCTAATTCACCAGATTAAGCTGCTGAGTGTAACTAAGGGCTGATACAGCCAGCTCGAAAGGGGTGGCACAGAACCGCCCCTGGGAGCAACGGAATGGGGCTGTGGCAACCACACACCACAGCTCCAGTCCTCCTTTTGGCTACTGCCAAAATAGCGGCAAAATGCTGCTCCTTTTGGGGGCAGCAAAAGGCAGCCCTTTCAGCTGCAGTCATAGCTTTTTTGCACCCTTTTGGCGCAGCATGTGTGGACAGGCGTGCGGCATCAGGATAGCATCAGGATGGAGTCGGGGCAGTCACGTTGGGCCAAAAAGCCACCCAGCTGGAAATGGGAGTCCAGAATTTAAAATCAACCCACATGCAAAAATCATCTCCAGGTCAGCCCTTTGTGCCGGTCTGCGAAGCCCCTAAAACTGCTAGGATGAGTCAAGGCTGATTGGGTGGTGGAGATTTACCTTTAATATATGATAGTGTTTCTTTTATTGTTTTGCTCTTGATTATATATGTCTGGTGTTCCACTCTTTGGCAAATAGGGTATTATAAATGAACATCATTATTATAATCTTAAAGGATCCCCCCCCCATTCCCCAGGCTTTCTTCTGCTGATACCATGGAGTCTTTCAAGTCATGATGTAGGCATCCAGCTTCCCGCTTGCTCCAAATGGTATGATGGACTCCAATGCACCCTTCCATGATCTCTGTACTCAGTCCCATCCTCTTGTTCCTGGTTTTTGGGTACTTTAACACTGCACAAGTGCAGCACACATAGAAATGCCTTCACATTGGGTCAAAAAGCCACCCAGCTGGAAACGGGAGTCCAGAATTTAAAATCAACTCACATGCAAAAATCAAACTTTCTTCACCTGCTACTCACCTTAACATGGGTCTCTGGCTTAGAGACCCAGAGAGGAACAGCAGTTCTGTGAGACATAGGCCTGTGCTCTTAAACCTGGCTATGGTAACCACAACATGCAGACTCCCCCAGCCAGCACGGCTATTAGATTCTGGGAATTGTGGTTCAAAAAGGTAATTTTTTCCAAATGCAGGGGATACCAATTGCTACTCTGCCTCAGGCAACATGTCTCAAGCCAGGTCTGCTTGAAAGAAGCAGCGTTGAATTTGTGAGGCTTTCTAATAAGCCAACAAATGAAGGACTGGACTATGATTCTTGCTGAAATCAATGGAACTTCCAACTTGAGTCTATAAATATTTATACAGAATTATATAGTTCCATGGCAGGATTTATTCTCTATTGAGAATGTGCCCGGGAGTCCCTGTTGAGAGTGTGTGTGAGACTGCAACCAGTTTTTAGCTTTACCTTTTAGTCCTCTTGATTCCCTGAGAACTTGATTTTGCAGTTAGTTTTTTCAGCATTGGTCCACAGTGTTTGAGCCTATCCACTCAAATAACAGAGGTGTGGAAAAGGATAAAATTGTTCTTCAAAATTTGGGTGATAGTAGCATGTATAAAGTTTTATGCAAGCATAGGTGATAGATATAAATGGCCAGTTATATGCAAGGAAAGATCAAGGTCAGTAAATGCTGAAAGCATCCAAGGCCCCATCTCCTTCTACAAAACTCTATTCATCGGTAGATAGCCTTTAAAATAAACTGTTCTCTTTATCCCTGCACACAAATACAGTTTCAGCATCTCTAGTAAGAGCTATAGAAACTCAAGCTTCTTTCCAGCAGGGTGTAATGTCAACTTTTCATCACATCGTATTCTCCTTTTCTTCCATTATTGCATGCTTCTTCATGATGAAAAATCAGTATCTCCTGACTATGGGGGGTTGCAGACTGCCAGAAATAGTGCAAATTGAGTCCACTTTTAGGGTTAGGGTTAGGGAATCACGGGAACTGTACTTTATTGTGGCGCCAGAGCTATCTGACAGAGAAGGCTCAATGTCTCAGAAAAACAAATAATCCCCATAATTCCCTAGCACTAACCCTAACCCCTAAAGTGGACTCAATTTGCACTATTTCTGGCAGTCTGCAACCCCCCTAAATTTCTTGAAGTTATTTCCAATCAAAGCATGCCACTTAAAATTAGCAGTGTGTTGTGTTTCACAGACATGATAACCCTACAGTATTTTGGGAGCTGTGTATCCTGGCTGATTGTAGCAAACATTTGCATGGCTATAAAAAGGGGGAAACCCATTCCCATTTTGGGAGGATGATGCCTTCCTTATCATCCAGATGTTAATGAGGAAATAAAAAGGTTTTTTGTTTTTGTTTTTTTAAAAAAGAGTGTAAGTACCTCCATGCTGATGTTTGGAAGAAAAATCCATGTAGCATCTGAGGTGAGTAGAAGGGGGGGGGTGAACATTAAAATGTACTTTAAAATAATATCTTGCATGTAATTTCTATCAAATTTCCTGATATTATACCAACCAGGGGGAGAGACAGAATGAAACTGATTTGATATTTGATATAGGTGAGTGAGACTGGGAGCAAAACAACCAAATTATAACAACTATCATTAAACTATTCTTCTGTGTAGCATACAGGCAACATGCGGGAGACTCATTATTTCAAATCCAACTTCTCAAAGATTTATTTTTCTTTTGAAACAATTTCTGACAGCTTTTGATCTTCTAAACGGAAAAAAATCAAAGAAATCTGTTTCTCGAGCTTATTAATAGAAAAGGAATTTCTGGATGCTGCAAAGTAGGGAACGGAATATAATAGCATCCCAGTTTTATTCATCTTCAAAGAAAACCAAATATATTTTTAAGTGTAAAAAAAATTAAAAAATAGGATACCCTACAGATTTTGAAGGGATGGGATAAACCTCTTTCCACAAGAAAAGATGACAAGAAATTCATCTTGAAGGACACTCTCTTTGCCTCTGTCCATTTAATACACTTACAAACCAGCTGTCACGAAGTAATCGGCCTTTTACATCTGAAGCAAAATTACTTTACCAGTTGGAGAAGCTCATATGCTTAATAGTTTTAGCCCTTTTTTCTCTATTTGCTCCCTTTATAGGTTGCACCTCTTTATATCTACAAATATTCAAATTTATATAATGGACTGAAAAAATGCCTAAAATACTGGTTTCATTCAGGGATTGGACATGCTTTACATTTTACCCTTTTGTGGCTGTACCAAAGGTAACTGTTCCATTTATTTCTGGGTAACTGCACACCTGCCTTTAAGCAGAGTCAGATGCAAATACATGAAATACAAGCAAGACTCTGCTAGGGTGGAAATAAAAGCAATAAACTACATCCTACATATGAGAGCCAGTGCGGTGCAGTGGTTTGAGTGTTGGACTATGACTCTGGAAACTATGGTTAGAATCCCCATTCAGCCATGGAAACCTACTGGGTGATGTTAGACAAGTCACATTCTCTCAACCTCAGAGCAAGGCAAAGGCAAGCCCCCTCTGTACAAATCTTGGCAAGAACTCTCCCCCTCCCATAATGGGGTTGCCATATTTTGGGAATGACTTGAAAGTATACAAAAGCAACAAAGGAAGCAATTAGGTCCTATCACAGGAGGGGGGGGGAAAGACTCAACATCAGGGTGGTGGTACAAAAGTATATATCTTTTCTAATTTCTTCAATGGAGCTGGCTGGGGAAAATGTTCAGAATATGTGTGAAGGGTTCTTATCTATTTCTGGCCCATTATACGTTAGTAACTTTTTTTCTGGGAGCACACCTGGACTTCAATCAATGCAGACATGGTTATCCTAAGCACAACTGGATAACACATACCTTGTAAATATCATTCATTTTGGGTAATTCCCATTATAAAGGGGCTCTTGAATCTTCGGCTAGCCACTGCTTCTTTGTCTTTGCTTAAATGCTGGTTTTCTCATAGGCTGCTTCCAAAAGACATTTGGCACAAACAGCATAAGCTTAGCACCAGCTGTTAGTGGAAATGTTAACCTTGCTTGTCTGGTATAAACTCAATCAGAAATGGTAAATGCACATGGCATCTCTGGGAAGTGGAGAACCAATAAAAGTCAGCCAGATTAGGCAGTGTTTAGGCATACGCTGCTAAGGAAAAAAAATAAAGAAAGGTAGAGCTAAGAAAGAGGGATATATGAATACTATGGAGGATAAAAATAAATAGAAGGAAATCAGTTGCCATCTGAGTTCTAGTCATCAGGCTGATGGTCCACAACAAGGAAAACAGATCTGCTGGAGAGTACCTTTGTTTACAGAACTACTAACTGGCAGCAAGCCAGTTTCCACCTGTGCTTAAATCCCTCCACTGGCTGACAATTAGTTTCCGGGCGTGGTACAAGGTGTTGGTTTTGACCTTTAAAGCCCTACATGGCTTGGGTCCATCTTACCTTAGGGACTGCCTCTTCCCGTACGATCCCCCCCCCCCCGCACCCTTCGGTCATCTGGGAAGAATCTGCTTCAGCCGATAAAGACTAGGCTTTCGCAGACCTCCCAGAGGGCCTTCTCTGCCATTGCCCCTAGACTTTGGAATAGCCTGCCGGACAAGATCCGTCTTATTACTACACTTGCTGCTTTTAAAAAAGCAGTAAAGATGGATCTCTTCCGGCAGGCCTTCCCAGAATAACACTTGCTTCAGAGGGATGAGTCTTAATAAATTTTTTTATTCTGTCCCTATTTTTTTCGCCGAATTTTAGTATCATTAGTTGTTGTTTATTATATTGCTGTATTTTAATTCTTTCTAAGTTTAATTGCGGTTTTAAGGGGGGGAGAGTTGTGGATTGAGGGAATGTTTTTTAACTTTGCTGTTTTTAAAATGCTGTAACCCGCCCCGATTGCTGCGCAGAGGGGTGGGCTATAATTAAAAAATTATTATTATTATTACTATATAATACAGATACACAACAATTGGGGCTGTTTCAACACCTGTTGAACTTTTGCCTGTTGTGCAAAAAATATGAACTTTGCCAGAAGAGTAAGCAATCCAGGCTGGGTAAAAAAGGCTGTTAAGAAAAGCCTTTAGAATACTACCTTTAAAAAAAAAAATCTAATTCATTATGTAACATATTCATCTCCCCCATGTAACTTATTACAGTTCATGTTAGAATAGTAACTTATTACATTATTTGTTACAATGCTCTTTCCCTTTTTCAATAAAAGAGTAATATCCATTGTAAAACATATCTATGCAAAATTGGTGGAAGAAAGCCCCTCACAAAACAACAATCAAAACAATCAAGAAAGTGTTTCTTTATATATATATATATATATATATATATATATATTAATCTTTTTAAATGTTCAAATTTTAATTGTATTTTATTTTTAAGTTTTAATCTTTGTAACCTGTCACTTTTAATTTTCTGCTGAAAAATAAGAGTTACATAAATGAATGTGTGTGTGTGTATTTAAATGATTTGATATTGTTTTAATTGTAACTATCTTAATGGTGTTTAAGGTTGCACTGTGGTTTTTGATTGGTTTCCTGCAGTGAGCCTCTTTGGGAGAATGTGAGAGAAAAGCAAAATGTAAATGAAATAAATTAACAATAATTAAAGTAAAATAATTATTTGTTCTGGAGTAGAAGTAATGATGTCACAATTTTTCTCTTTTCTTGGCAAAGGGAACATTATCATGCACTCATTATCCCTAAAAAAATCATGCTTTATGCCAGGGATCGGCAAACTTTTTGAGCTGGGGGCCGGTTCAGGCTTCCTCGGAACATCAGAGGGCCGGAGTAAATAAATAATAATATTTTTTTTAAAAACGCACCGGAGCCCGGTGTGTTTATTTTATTTTATTTTTTACTCCGGCCCTCTGATGTTCCAAGGAACCCTGAAGTTTGTGTGGCCGCGGGAGACCCCCAGGAGGGCTCCGGTGAGTGCACCAGGCCTCAAAGAGGCCCTGCGCGGCCGCGGGAGACCCCCAGGAGGGCTCCGGCGAGCATGCCGGGCCTCAGAGAGGCTCGGTGTGGCTGCGGGGGACCCCCTCCAGGGTGCCATTTTGTGTTCCAAAATGGCGCCCAGAGTCTCGCACAAACTTTCCCGTCACGGGGCAGGACGGGAAAGGTTGCGCAAGACTCCGGGTGCCATTTTGGAACACAAAATGGCGCCCCAGAGTCACCTGTGCCAGAGAAAGGTGGCGGCGGCGGCGGCGGCGGCGGCGGCAGCGGTGGTGGTGGCAAGACCGGTCAGGGGCCGGTCAGAAGGCCTTGGCGGGCCGAGTTTGGCCCACAGGCCGTAGTTTGCCAACCCCTGCTTTATGCTTAAGAAGCCCAGTCATTCCCCTTTACTAATGTGCAATAAAAGTCTTCAAATTGGTGGTCACTTCTTGTTTGAATCTAGGGGAGAAGACTCCAGGATGAAAACATGGAGTGAAAGAACAGAGCTTGTGAAAACCAAGGATGAAAGCTGATAGTACATGAATGTGTGTCTCTCTGCGTGTGTATTTAGAGAGTTCAAACCTCATCCCACTGATCCCTACAGAGGGTTTTTCCCCCCATCTTCCTCATGTGTTGAAGGGCTGAATGAAATTCTCTCTCCCCCCCAAGCCCCCATTCTTAGCATGTGCATTCCTAGTAATTTTCCCAAGGAGGACCAAAACTATACATTGCTGTGTGATTCTAATGTCCATGAAAACACCACTACAGCACACCTGTGCATTTTTCATGTATGTGCTTTGTTGCTTAGAGCACTATCCCATGCCATTTAGAAACATACAAAGAGAAGCACAACATCCTGGAAATTTGATGATCAGCATTTTCAGGTTTCAAAGGTACAAAGGGTGTAGTGGTTTGAGTGTTGGGCTATGACTCTGGGGAACAGAGTTCAAATCCCCACTCTGTCATGAAACCCACTGGGAGACTTGCCTAAGTCACACTCTCTCAGCCTCAGAGGATAGAAATGGCAATGGCAAACCCACTCTGAAGTAATTTGCCATGAAAACCCTAATAGAGAAATGACTTGAAAGCACACAACAACAACAATGCAGAATAACATTATTCATGATACTACAATGAAGCTTCATGAGGGCACAATAATGTTATTTTCTTGATGACACAAGACACATCACAAACTCCAGCATGGTGTTATTTGAAGTGAGGAGATGTATGTGTGTGTGAATCAGAAGGGATGACTGTAGATAGAAATCTGCTTCCACTTTCAATGTGTGTGTGCGCGTGTGTGTGTGTGTTTTAAAAGCTGTGGGGAGGGAATCTGTTAGCCATTAAAAAGGTGAATTGTATCTCCTGAAGGATGCCCAAGGATGTAGCTAAAGAGAGGAATGAGAACATTGTCCCGCTATAAGAATTTTGCTGCCAAACTGAAGCTTTAATTCAGTTCCCAGATTTCTAGCATTACAGAGTATGACACTACTTACAGTTACAGCTCATATTTTTGGTGTTTTGCTTTCCCTTGGTAACTCTGTTCTTTCTTTTTTTGTGGAATTAATGCAATTTGATGCTGCTTTAACTGTCATGGCTCAATGCTATGCAATTCTGGGAATTGTAGTTTGTTGTAGTACTAGAGCTCTCAGAAGTAGAAAGCTAAATGTCTCACAAAACTACAGATCCCAGAATTCCAATAGCATTGAACCATGGTGTCAAACTGAATTAATTTTGCAGTGTGGCAGCAGCTTAGGTCTCTAGATCAAAGAGAGGGAGAGGTCCCAATCAAGTCTCTAGTAGGAAAGAGAAATTAAGAGAAATTAAAATTGACAAGCTCTCTCCATCACACACACACACTGCTGGCTTTTCTATTCTTTAATAAATGGCATTACTGCTACATTCAGCTTCATCACTCATAGCATTTCCCACAAAAATACAACATACCAGAAATCTAAATAACAACGCTGGTCTCCACAGTAGGATGGAAACACTACTCTCTAACTTAGTGGTCCCCAAATTTTTTGGGCTACTTCTCCATTTGCTCTTGGGTAACAATCCTAGTGCCCCACCCTGGGGCATATTTTTTGTTATATTAGGTTTACTGTTCTGCTGCAAATTAAAAACAGCCAGTCTCAATTGCTGCTCCCTTTACACCCAGTCACCCTGGGGGCAGCAACCGAGCAGCTGACTGAGCAGTGACTGAAAAGCTTTGTTCTTGTGTCAGTCTTGCAGCAAAGGCTGGCAGAGGTGAGAGTCTTTTTGATCACTGTTTGACTGGCTGCTCAGTTGCTGCTTCCTTTGTGCCCTGTCATCCTGGGAGCAGCAACTGAGTAGCTGGCTAAGCAGCAACTGAGAAGCCTCTCACTTGTTCCAGAATTGCAGCAAAGGCCAATTTGGACAAGAGGCTTCTTGGTTGCTGCTCAGCCAGCTCTTCAGTTACTGCTCCCAGGGTGACCAGGTGCAAGGGAGAAGCTTCACCCCAGAGAGGAGGGACTCTCAGTCCTTCATTGTGGCAGAGAAAGGCACAGCTGGTGCATGTGTAAGGAGTTTACAGAGACCACATGGTCTGGACTGGAGACTGGTGTGGACCGGGAAAGGGAGAGATTTTAACTACAGAAGCCACTCCAAGACAAAGGACTCTTTCCAATAATTGAGCACAGATACTCCTTCCCCAGAGACATTATTATTATTATTATTATTATTATTATACATATATACCCTATTCTTTAGAAATGCTCTCATAGTGGAAGACATGTCTTCTCCACACAGCTTCAAGTGTCCCCTCTCCCACAAAAAAATGGTTTCTTCTGCTACCTCTTCTCTCACTCCATCTGATGAAAGAAAACAGGAGCAGCAGTGCAAGTCCAACCTGTCAGCCAAGTTCCAGCAAAGCTCACAAAGTTTAAGCAGGGTCTCAAATTTGAAAGCTCCTTCTTGCTGCCACTTCTCCCCCACCACCATGGGCTCTAACTCTTTGCTCCAGTCTGCCCCAAAATGGTGCCGCTTTGAGCCACAGAAGTGATGCCCTGTGCCCAAGCCTCACGAGAGTTTCCCAGTTGCCACTACTAGGGAAAGGGAGTGGGCACACCTGAGCAGGCAAAGAGCAGAAAATAGCATCACACAAAATGGTCGGCAAGGCTGTGTGGTGGTGTTTTGAGGACCCTGAAAAGACGTTTCATGGAATTCTCATCCCCACCATAGTCCTAAAGGCTGCTGGTTCCCCTTGTCTTTCTTGCACACCAATAATTTGACTGAAGTGGACTTCATGTTTCCGCCTTTTTCCCCTCACCACCCCCCTACTGCCCCATTTCTCCTTTACCAGTCCCCTGGAACCTTTCCCCACCCCCAAGGGGGCATACCACCCCCATTGGGAATCACTGCTCTAGCTCTTTGTTTTGCAAAGCAAAATAGGACTAACAACATTGGGCTACTCTAGGCTTTAAAATTATGTTCCTTCTCCAGATAGTCAGGGAATTAGATAGAATTTGTCAGGGAGGAGCTTTTAAAACACACACACACACAAAACACTGAATTATAAAGATCATAATGCTACTACACTGTGTTTTTAGGCAGCTAAAAACTGTAGCTACACTAAAATCTCGGAAATATTTTGTTACTTTATTAGGCGGGGCATCAACCTTCCCACCAGGAAAGACCCCCACACCACAAGGCTTTAAAATTAAGTTCCTTTTCCAGATAGTGGGGGGATCGGTTATTGGTAGTGGTGGTAATGTATGCCTTCAAGTCATTTTTTTTTTTTTTTTTTACTTATGGCAACCCAAAGGCAAACTTATTATGGGGTTTTCTGGATCTGAGAGTGTGTGACTCACCCAAGGTCACCCAGTGGGTTTCCATGGCTGAGCAGGAAATCAAACCCTGATCATCAGAGTCATAGTCAAACCACTACACCATAATCAGGCATCACTATGACTTTATTCATTGGCTGAAAACTCTGAAACACTGCAGTAGCAGGCAGGTTGTTTATAAAATAATTGAACAGAATAGTAACTGCATATTTTGCCTCACATTGCAGCTTCTGGTTGAGATTCCTTTCAAAAAAATGTGAGAATCTGTGAGTGATGGCTCATCTAGGGGAAGAAACTGCCTCTTGCTACTTCTGAAGACATTTATCACTCTTCCCACAATTCACTGCCCTATTTATGAACAGTAATTTTTTTAACGTTCCAGTGATTACCCCCCCCCCAAACTAATTTGAAACTGAAGCATAACTAAAAGTATCACATGCAGCTTTGCTTTGGGCTGCACTAGTCACTCAGGGTATGAGAAGGTCACCAAAATAGCACTGTTGTCTATTATAAATGTTACTGATATACACATCAAAACAAAGTAAAGATAATTTATCATATTTAATGCCACCCAAAAAGAAGTAAAATCTACAGGAATTATTATTGCAAAGGATTTTATTCACTGGTTGAATGTGACATCTGGATGTGGTTTGTAGCAGCAAGTTTTCTGATACCACAAATTATTGCCTTGTAAAACAGCTTGGTCTGGAGCCTAAACAGAAAAAGGTAACAATCTGGGGATGTAATAATAAAATGACACATTAGAGCCCTGAAGATAGTGAGGGCCACTCCTTAATTTTGGCTTCATGAGAAGCAATTAAACTTTATATGAGTCAATTGTCAAAACACGTGGGAAGTGAGAAGAGTGGAGGGTGTAACTGGGTGACAACATTCCAAATCTGCATGTACAAACTCCATTCCTTCTGATTCTTTTTCTTAGCATCTCTCCTGAGCACAATCACAGATTGAGCTGATGAAAGATGTAGTGAGGATTCCCAGAATGCTGCATTGGGTACAGGAGTCATGTCTTTAGAACACTGACAGTAAATGTTGGTCCTTCTGGTGCTGTTGCATTGGAACATTGATTTCATCATCCCCAATCAGTACAGTTGTTGAAGAAAGGTTATGGGAGTTGCAGTATAACATCAACGGCAGAGGGCACATGGGACGTTATCACATGGGGAGTCGCAGGGAGAAAGTGGAAATAAACGGGCACGAGCAGGATTAAATTTACGGGATTTGTCCCGTTCCGCCTCATCTGATAACTAAATTCGAATTTAAAAGGGGGTTAATTCGAACAAAAACCTGATATTTTCATTTTCGGGATTTTTGAGGATTTTAAAAGATCAGGTTTTTGTTCGAATTAACCCCCTTTTAAATTCGAATTTAGTTATCAGACGAGGTGGAACGGGACAAATCCCATAAATTAAAGTCTTCCACTCGTCCCGTTTATTTCCACTTTCTCCCTGCAACTCCCCGTGTGATAACGTCCATGGATCTCATCCCTATGTTAGAAGGTTCCCCATCAATCCATGCCAAATAGAACCTAATACCGATTATTAGTCTCAATTAGAGTAGACCCACTGAACCTATTACACTTAGCTGTGTGTTGATTTACCAAGGCTGAATCTACACAAGGGCTGTAACCCAGCTCCATTCTGTAGTGTCCCTGCCTCGGTTTGACCTCTTTACTGCCACACAGACCTGCTTTTATCCAAACTGAAATCAGTGTGGAAAACCATACGCAGTCCCCATTACATAGCCACATTAATGCAAGGGGGTTTTCTACTGTGTGCATGCATTCACCATATCAATTTAAGTCTGGTCACATAACTGCAGCAGCTGTGGTGTTGTTGTTTTTTTTCTGGATTCCCACAATGCATGTACATATTCTCATACTGGCATAATCACATAGCCTTTGTTTTTCCTTCATTCTGATTGTCTACATGCACTTCTTTAAAGTGAAGCCAACAGCAAAGGGGGAGGTGAAATGATTACCTGCAAATGTGTGCGAGGGTGTGTATGTGAAAATTTGCATACAAACACCAATCACCACCACCACCACCCAAAAAAAACAACACCATCTTTTCTGGATGTCAAAGGAGCTAACCTTCTGTGGTGGGAATAATCAGGTGACCTAGGTGTACACCTGACCTAGATGACAACCCACCAACATGGTCCCATCCCTGATTTTAGCACCATCCCAATTCGGAGTCAAACCACACATTTTAATTACCCAGTTCTTCCCAAAAGCAGTAAATTATAGGTTTTTAAAATCATTTTAAAGCCCTCAGTTATAAAAAAAGAAATATTTTCACATCAGAAAGAGAGGGAAACCATGTGTTCCAACAGGACTGGGATTGAAGCAAGGATGCATTATTTAGCCTGTATAGGTTCAGCCCTAGTTTCCTTTTATTCAGTTGATTTACTCTAGTTGGAACTAACAATTGTATTTCAGTCTAGTTCTGTAGTTTTCTCTAATCCCATGTCCCACAACTGTGTTGGCTCTCAATCCCAACTTTTTCAGTCAATATGGTCCTGCTAGATGGAGATGATGACAGTTGTAGAAGGAAACATCTGAAGTGCAGCAGGTTGGGGAAGGTTGCTATGGGATGGAAAGATAAGAATGATGCCATTATACTCTAGGATAATTGGTAGGCTGCATTCAATCAAGAAGACCCCAATAGGGGTCAGAAAGAGCTAGTGCAGTGCAATGCATGGGGAGGGGGATTGATTGAGGAAGGACCCCACATTTTGATGAAGAGGCTTCTACAAATGCCTTCATTTGCCACCTAAATCTGTCTATTAAAAATAGTACAAGCCCCGTGTTCTTGACATCTACATTTAAATTAATGTCAAAGATCCATACTGTATAATTGCATTTGAGCATGGTTTTTCAGATAATCTATGTTTTGATAAAAGTTTCATTCTTCCTTTCCAATCTACAATATAGGAAGAATTATTCCCCATGCCTTAGTTTAGAGTTTTACATAATACTGATAGGAAAGCATTCTGGCACTATCATATCAAGTATTGTGAATTCCAGTAAAGTACAACCCAACAGTTCTGACCTTTGGGCTAGTCTCTTGGGAGAAGTTTTTGCTGGGCTTCCAAATTGCAGATGAAATTGACTATCAGTCTGTCCAATCAGCCCTCCACTTCTTCTTCCTGAGCTTCTGGTTCATTTTAAAACCAAAAAACTCATTACTAATCTTTTCCCACATCCACCATTTGGATAGCTAGAACTTGTTTTGGCAATAACCAGTAATGTTACATAGCCCCTGGGAGGCTTCTCTGCCCTATAGCTTTATTTTTCTTATTATTAAAATGATGCAAGACCAGCCTGTGCCAATCAGATCAAGAAACTAGGGTTCATAATCTGACCAAGAGCTTACTGAGATATTTAATGTAATGAAAATTTTCATGCAACCTGATTGTGCCTTTGGAACTTTACTGTTTGGAGCAATTAACTCCTTGATTTACAGTGTAAGAATAATATGCAATTTCTAGCAGTGTGTGTTATTGTGAAACAAACACAGGATATTATGGCTTTATGCATCAGTCAATCTATGGAATTTGCAGCCAAGAATGAAAACACACACAAGATTTGCCAATTTGTAAAGTGAATTTTATGAGCATGGGGTAGGTGGAAGGAACCCTTATAATCAGGTTCTGAACTGCAAGACACAACAGATAACTATAAGGTCCAGAATGGAATTTGACTCCCCAATGTGCATCAATTGGTCCTATTGGATTAAGAGGTCTGTGTGTATTATTTTATTTTGTTCCACCTCTCTCTAAATCTCTGAGATCAGGTACTGGCCTTTGATGGAATCAGCATGCCAATTTCGAAATACCATTTGTCTTTCCAAATGTTCATTCATGTGTTAAACTGGCCCAGTGTGCACACCCCTACAGTCATTCCACATTGCCCACAGCATAATCACATTTGATACACATACTTAGACACTCTGCTTAAAAATGGGCACAGAAGAAGAAGGCTTGCTAACTATGGAAACTGCCACAATCACTGTAATTTCCATAGGCACTCATGGCAGTAACTGACACAAAATAAATATATTGTTCATATCTAATGCAATGACTATTCGCTCAAACAGGAAATGCATCATTGCCAAAAATCATTAATCCAGCTGTCCCATCCTTCAAAATGGCATGAGTTTAAAGAGGGTTTTTCCCCCTTTCAAATGTACAGGTACTTATACTGTGCATTTTACTTTGGGCTCATTCCCACTATGATTTATATTGATTTGCTGATCACTTTATATGTGCCTCATCCCCATTTTAAATGGTTTCAGATGCAACTGCAATAGTTCAGACTCATTTTGAAGTGAGACAAATGCAAAAATATCACTCTTTTCAGATACTAGTTTTTTGGTGGTTCTTTAAAAAAAATTGATTCAGAGTGGGAATGACGGATCTGATTCGCATCTCACCAAAGTCTAGCTCCCCAAAGTTGAGAATGGTGAGCTGGGCTCTCTTGGCCTCATAATAATAATAATAATAATAATAATAATAATAATTTTTATTTATATACCGCCCTATGGCAAGCCAATCTGGGCGGTGAACAAGGATAAAACAATATACAGCATAAAACAAGACAATTCCCTCCTCCCCCCCTTAAAAAATTATTAAATCAAGGTCAATTTAAAACAATCGAAATTAGGTTAAAACAGTATTACATAAAATTAAATATAAAATTAAATTTATACAAACCATTATCCCCTGTTGGTTAAAATTCTAAAGGCATTGTATAGGTGTATGAGGGATGGTCCCAATAATCCCGAGGCCTGGCAATTTAGTCCGGAAAGGCCTGCCAGAAGAGATCCGTCTTGACAGCCTTTTTAAAGCTGTGCAGAGATGTTAATTGATGGATCTCATCCGGCAGGCCATTCCAGAGTCTGGGAGCGACGATAGAAAAGGCCCTCTGGGAGGTCGCCGCCAGCCTAGATTTTTGAGGCTGCAGCAGATTCCTCCCAGAGGACCGGAGGGCGCAGGGAGGATTGTATGTGAGCAGGCGGTCTCTGATATAACTTGGGCCCAAGCCATTTAGGGCTTTAAAGGTAATGACCAACACCTTGTACTGGGCCCGGAAACCAATAGGCAGCCACATCACCGGAGTGATGTGATCCCTCCTAGATGACCCTGATAGCAACCTGGCTGCCATATTTTGCACTAGCTGTAGTTTCCGAGTCAAGCACGAGGGTAGCCCCATGTAGAGCGTGTTACAGAAATCAAGGTGTGAGGTTACCAGTGCGTGCACAACAGTTTCGAGATCCCTTACTTCCAGAAAAGGGCGCAGCTGGTGTATCAGCCGAAGCTGATAACAGGCACTCCTGACCGTCGCATTCACCTGATTTGTCATCAGGAGCGACAAGTCGAGGAGCACCCCCAGACTGCGAACACAGTCACTGGAGGAGAGTGTGACCCCATCCAGGACTGGAGGTTGCAACCCAATTCTTGGTTTCGGGGCCGATACCGTGAACACCTCCATCTTGTCTGGATTCAATTCAATTCACAAGCCCTCACCTGACAGAGCAGGGGCGCGTTTTCAAGGACCCAGCTTTAGGGCTGCTGTGGTTGTGGAGGACATAGACAACTCAGAGGAAACGAGCCAGGTATGGAACCTTTCTAGTCCAGTGGCCACCTTGGAGGAGTCTGGGCTGCTCAGCTGGCTCTGCCTCGCCTGCTCCTCTGGGTGTCTCTCTGGGTGGGCATTCTCTTCCTGGCCCCTCTCCCCCCTCCCTCCCTCCATCCCCGGTGGCAGCAGTGACTCTTCTTCTCCTTCTCTTTCTCCTCCTTTCTTGCCTCCTCCTCCTCCTCTTCCCTCGCTTTCCCCTCCACCGCCAAGGGGTCAGGTGCTGGGTAGCCCCTCTGAGCCAGGCTGATGGTTTTAATGGGTCTACTCTGACCAGGACAAGAAATTGGATGTAAGATACAGAGGTAGGAATCATGCTACCTTCCAGATGTTAGATAAGGAACAGTCCTAGTCTAGCTTTTAATAAGGGATTGTGCAGGCTGCAATCCAATATAAGAATAGAAAGAATATTTCAAAATACCGGTATTCTGAAAACTGTTTTTGAATGTTGAGAAATCCTGACGGGAAAAATTCTAGACTTATGAGAATCTTCACAATTCAGGATTTATTCTATGCAAAAATCACAGGATTTTGCTCAGAAAACAGCTTTTTTGACAAGAAAGTAATGGCCAGAATTTATTAAAGCAAAGCAAAGCAGCTTCATTTATATATCGCTTCATACCACACTATGCAGTGTCTTAGCGGTTTATAATTGTAAGCTCATTGCCCCCCAACAGCTGGGTACTCATTTTAGTGACCTCGGAAGGATGCAGGCCTGAGTCAAGCCTGAGCGCTGGCTAGTATTGAACTCTCAACCTTGTGGTTTATGAGTGAGTGGCTGCAGTTATGATTGTGCAACCTAAAGTTAAGCATTCATGATACCTGCATATTCCCTACTCTAGAGAATAGGTAGAGAACATGAAAGATCCCAAATCCCCACCTACTAAGCAACAGCCACTTGTGATCAACAGGGTCTGTTCCCCTGCTGGTTGAGAAGCAGCTGACTGACATTCCCACACCATTCATGTGATCAGTCTCTGGTGCAAAGGGCAATTGCAGTAGGGACCCTGGCATCTGGCTGTCACACCATAGATGGGAGAGAATGGGAATGCCAGTGTGATGAATGAGTGGGTTTTGGTTGAAAGAGTATGGTCCTGAATCAGAGAAAATGGCTGTGTGCAATGCATTGCTGGAGGACAGATTTGGACATTAAAAGTGAGAAATTAAGTAATGCTGACTTGGCTGGAACCGAGAGAGTTTGCAAAAAAAGAAGGAATTTGTACAAACAAGGTGTGCTGGGCATTGCACCGACACAAAAATGACACCGTACTCAACTTTATGGTTATAAAACATGGCCACAACTTTATTTTACAGGGTAATCAACAATTTTAACACTTCACTTTAACCAAAAAATTTAATGTTCTTGACACATGTGTTTTTATACATGTCTAATTTAACCAACTGTGTCAATCTATCCCTTTAATTCATGTGTCAAGAACATCAAGTTCTAAATAAACCCCAGCTTGAATAATTCATCTCTCCCCAAACAAAATGACATCATAATTCAGCTCATGATGTAACATGTCCATGCCATCATCAATTTGATGGGTGACGACATAGCAACAAATGGATTAACCCCTTTTGACGTATACTCTTTGTCCACTTAAATTTGAACCAATTTCGTAATTTCAATTAACTAACTTATCCCCGGGGGGGGGGATCCTACCCCCCACAGGAGGGGGCCAGCCTAGCTTGGCATCCCCTCCCCCCCACCCCAGAGAGCTCGTTCAATATGACGAGAGATAGAGTCCAAGTATACATCAAAACAAGTGGGGGATAGATGAACACCATCGCCCCTGTAAAATTGTGGCCTATAGTTTTGAATAGTCTTATGCTCCACAATTTCAATACCCAAAACTCCCAACTTTTCAACCATGAATCTATTCAGCCAATGACTTGTTGCGTTGATCGACGAATCGTTCTTTGGTCCCACTCACGCACGTTGTGGCAAAAACTTGGTCCACATCAACACCGTGTTCGAGAGTCTCCTCTTAATGTCTTGCATATCATTCAAGATAATTTTGTCCAACTTAAAACCAGGTAGTTTAACCAGGTCATTCTCTCTCATATGTATCAAAAGAATCTTGGGCGGTGAAAATGCCTCAGATAATTAATGATGCGTGGAATGAGAGCTCCCCATAGTCTTCCTCTCTTATCGAACCATCGCATTCGCTGAAACCCTCTTATCGCCAGATTCCGATCATGACAAGATTGTAGCACATGACGTTCTGCCCAGAACACAAGACTGTGTTTAGTGATCGAACATCCTCAAACTTCCGATCTGCTTTAAAAGAAACAACATATTAAGTATAACACTGACCCTCAACTAGATAATGCTATGCCCCACCCATAACTTATGGGCGAATATAGGACTAAAAGTGCTGGACCTCCAACGCCCAATCTGTCAGATTGTGGCATCATCCCACCCTGTGAAGCAGCATCAGTCGCTGCCCTTATCCAAAACAAATGGGCCGATAACTGGGCCGCCCGTGAACTGGTATGTCTCAATTCTCTCGCAACACAGCTCTAAATTGGAACTGCGTCAACGAAAGGCCCTAAACACGAAGGGACAAGTGGCCTGGTCCAGTCGGGTGAATCCCAAGGTGAATCTGACAAGGTTAGAGCAGGACAAATTTGACCTGAAGAGACTCTAGACAATGTAATTATTTGTCCCTTAGCCAACTAGTCAGTCTTAAAATGCCGAAAACATATTTGAACTCACTTTTATTAATTTGAAGTTCAGATAGGTAAAGTGCTCTGCCCGACTTATCCGAGCGAGACCTAGGAACCAGCTTGCTGATTCTAGTGACTGCGAAGAATGCCACAGAAAAAGAACAGCTCTAAAAAGCATCACCTCTTGAATTGAAGAACATACCGCAGGAAGGGATTGACACATTTGGATTAAAATTGATCCTGTTACCGGCAAGCCAGTATCGCATGCCGGATGAAGCTCCCTGGACTAACCTTCTAAGGCCCTACGGACCCTAAAATTGCCCCCCCCCCCGCCGGGTCGATGAACCCTCATGCCTTAGAGTAAAAAGACAGAGCCGCTAACCTTGTCGTAATAGTGACCAGGGACAAACCTGATTGTGGAAGATGAACCTCAAAATGCAATACTGTATCCACCCTCCATACCAATCTTCAACTCCCCTTCCATAGACAAAAACAGCCTAAAAGCTCGCAATGCACGCTCATATGACTTGCGTGTCAATGGAGCGACAGACTGTAGGATTGCCCTGTCGATTTGTCATCTCCAAAGCTCCACAGATGCTTCGGTATCTCTCGTGGTAGAGCTGCAGCCTCCGTGGCGAGTTGATGAAACTTGGAAACTTAAAACGAAAATTGGCTTCTGCCAATGGATTTAGTAACCCTGGCACATGGCGCTCGAAACAACACGTTGTATCTTAAACATTGAGAAACCCTTGCTCTAACCAAAGACATCATCCTTAATTACTTGGAGGTCTGAGAGTTTACTACAAGAACCCTTGCTTGGTTGTCACCCCAAAACTACACAGTTTTATTTTTGAATTGACCTGGCCCCAACTGAACTGCAACCACCATAGGGAAGAGTTTGAGGAAAGTAAGGTCATGTCCAACCTGTAATGATCCACTCTTGGGGCCATCTCACAGCTGCCCACTGACCCTTCCAATATGGCCAAAACCATATGCTCCTGAATCATTGTAGTATACCTGGAGGTCCGCCTTTTAAAGCATTTTTGACCTCTAAAAGGAGGCTCAATTAAATTGACCCAAAATTGATTACCAAACCCTCAAATCGGCTCTAATCCGGCTAGTAAATCTAATATGGTGATGTGGAGCATAAACCCCTTTAGTAGCATTGTAAAAGCCAGCAAAAAGTCTCGTCCATGAACAATAACTTTACAGGCAATTTTTAACAACCCAGTAAGGGATTGAAATTCACGAAGTGTGGCCTTATTCCTACTGCTCATTATCCTCACCTGGAGTCTGTTTGCTTCGAGTTTTTCTACTGGGAGGCGAGAAATTTACTTAACCGAGTCTAACTCAATGCCCAAGAAGGCCAGACGGGTGCCAGGACCCACCGTCCTTTCCTCCACTAAAGGAACTCCCATCTCAGTCCTCACCTCGCAATTAGCAGTTGTTCATTATTTCTTGGTAGTTTGAAAAATCAGGAGCCCTGGACTGGTCTTTTTGTCTGTATATGATAATTCCCATCATCCAATTTAGAAAGTTTCTTTCCAATATAGGATGCTTGTGCGCCTTAAATTCTTTAGGAAGACTGAACATGACCCCATCTTTTACCATAATTTGCGGCTCAGGGTCATAAAAAGATCTATAAATTATCCTTACTATAGTCTCTCCTTGGTAGATAGGAGAAGGTGAGATCCCAAGGGCGTTGACATCCCCTCGTAGGGGTTGCACTCCACTAACCTATTGACTCCAGCCAAACCCCAAGGCTCCCACTGTGCCCAAAGGCCTTGCATCACTTACCTTGGTAACCGTAATCTGCTCAGCACCCACACAGTGGCCCACTGGGCTAGCAGAGAACCACATTGAAGTGGGCCTGAAAGTTGTAGCATTAAAAGATGGGGACAAAACTGTGCTAGCCAAATGCTGAGCAGCCTTTTTTATTATTATTATTATTAATCATGATGATCCCACCGAGTGTGCTTCAGCAACTGCTCAGGTGTCAATCTGCGGGATAGAAGAAACACTTCCCCCATCTATGTTAACCATTAACATAGTTTCAGGTGCAGACACACCATACTGACTTGAAACCACAGCCCTCTGTAACAAACTGTATAAGTCTGCCAGAGTAGGCTGCTCAAGTCCAGGAACAGACGCTCCCCATTGTGTCACTCCAGGAACTCTCTTAACAGTTCCAACACATCTGCTATGGTTGGCTGACCAACCTCCATAGCAGATGAGATCAGGGGGCCACACGACACATCTTGCATAGACATGTCAAGTAACCTACTTCCCAGAAACTTGATCCCCACTTGACATTGTAGCCGATGGGACCTTGTATTGTGACCGTGAACCCTAGTTTATGCTAGCTGTTCACAAGCAGCAACACATAACTGCATAGTGCAGCCTAAGCGTGTTGACTGAGTTATAATCTCAACCTCTCTATTTTGAGGTTCATTTGGTCTCTTTGGTGATGCATGCCCAGAATTGGGCCCAGCATGAAGCCGCATGCTGCTTAAACTGTGGTTACTGCGCGGCATGCCTCTGTTATAATCATCCTAGAGAATGTAATATTATTCATTCAATTAATGTCACAGAATAATTTTAATTAGCACCTTTTTTTATGGTATGTCATATATATAAATGTATGTGTGTATATATATATATATATATATATATATATATATATATATCATAAGTATTTATGCATATAAATCCGTCTAAAATAATCTTATCATTATTATTAGTGTAACTGGGCAGAGTGTAAATCCATGTGAAGCGCTCGTGGCCCCCAACAAGCAACCTTTCCCAAAATAGGGACAAGGTTAATGGCCAAAGGCCGATCACTTCCCTTTGTGGGACACCAGAACCCAGCCAGAATATGCTGGCTAGTGTATGATCACCGGGTAGAAACCCAACCAACAGGCCTACCAGTTACATTGGACACCAAACTGCCCAAAACTTCCCTTTATGGGACATAGAAGCCAAGCTAACACCCCTTGGCAAGCGTGGCAACTGTGTGAGTGTGTGGTGTTTATTATTATTATTGTAATTATAATATTATTATTTATTGTTATGGTTCATGGGACAGCACAGATATCCAGGATACCAGGCAGATTGCTGCCCAACCTGGCCAAGCCTCCAAAGGCCCCCAGCTTATACTCAGTCCATGATTCCCTAGGACTGAGCCAGGGCAGTTAAAGTGGACTCCATTTGCACTAATTCTGGCAGTCTGCAAAGGCCCTATGACTTGCCCAAGATCACTCAGTTGTTTACATGGCTAAACCCAGGTTCGAACCCTGGTCTCCAGAGTCATAGTCCAATGCTCAAACCACTACACCACACTGACTCTGGTCATTTATTATTATTATTATTATTATTATTATTATTATTATTATTATTATTATTACTTAAGGGCTCCCTGTAATAGACGGGGCCCTCAAACTTAAGCCTTTAACAGCTTGTGTTTGTAGCCTCCCCAGCCCGGAGAACTGGGACCTTCTCATCGCCAAGGCCGCAGCCAGAGAGCTGAGCCCCCTTCTCTTGGGCCACTCCCTTACAATGCCGACGGGCCTCCCCCAGCCTTGTGAGCGATCGTGGGCCCCCATCGAGCCCAGGCCGCAGTCAGTGGAGCAGAGCCCTCTCTTTACCGGGCCGCTCTTTCTCAGGCTGACGTAGCACCCAACACTGTGCTACCTCTTTTAAAAGGCCCCTTCTAAGGCTGTTATAAATGGAGGGCGAGTCCTGGAACAAAGGAGGGGCAGTCTGTACAAAACCCTTCCTCTGGGGGCTGAGAGAGTGTGACTCACCATAGGTCACCCACTGGGTTTCGACCCGGGCTCCTCCAGAGTCCTAGCGCAGCGCCGAAACCACTGTGCCACTCTGTACCTCAATGATGGCTGCGACCCAAGCCGCTAGGCCCCCCGGTCGCCCTCACAGGCATCCGGTCACTCCAACAGGCCTCTTGATGGCCGCGACCCGAGTGCTAGGCCCCTGGTCGCCAAACAGGCCACTATACCAGATCAGCAGACAAGCTCCCTGCTCGTCTGCTACTTAAAATGGCAGCCAACATGAGGCAGCCTTGGGGCTTTATAGTCCCTTGTTCTCATTGATATTCTTGCGATAAGCGAGACCACCAACGAGACGGGATCCTAGAAGGATCCAACCCTGATTGGCTGTGCAGCGAAGGAAGGGACGGAACTTCCCCTGCTGCCGAGCCAATGAAGTGTCCGGCCTCCCTTTTGGCTGGCGCAATGGCGAACCCCTCCCCAACTTGTCGGGGGGGGGGTCTTTCTGAGCTGCAGAACATCAACTGATAAGGACTTGATGTGATGGTCCAGGATGTTTAATATAGAAACAGATAAGACATTGGTATGTTTTGAAACTATGGAAACCAAGGAAAAACATGTTTTCGTCAAGAGAAAGATGAACAAAGTATAAAAAGAAGGGGTCTTCCAGCCTCATTTTGTTGGCATCTGACCAAGGCGAGGTGTCATTCCAACTCTTCAGGGACAAAGTGATCAATTGTCTAGCGAAGGGGACCGTGAGTATGTCTGAGTGAATGCATGTGTGTAAGAGCTCTTGATACTTGAAATAATTGTCTTATTTGTTATGTCTTAATAAATGTTACATACATAGTGTTTAAACCCAGGTCTGGTTTCCTACGTGTCTTTGTTGAAAATCCTATAGTTTAGGGTGGCTAAATTTCTCTCTGGATTAAAAGAACAACAGAGAACTTTGGTTCATGACATCAGTTAGGGGCTGAAAAGATGGCCTTTGCCAGTTCAGGGCCATGGCAACTGTATGCCACGGCCCCAATCTGGTGCTTTGCCACTCTAAAAAGAGGTGGCAAATGCCACTCCTTTATATAACAGCAAAAAGCCACTTTTGCTGCCAAGTGCGGCAGCTTTTCGGTGCTCCTTTGGCACAGCGTGTGTGAACACTGTTCCAAGGGAGTGCCCTGATGCCTCCTGCCATGCAGTGGGGCACACGGTACGAGGACAATGTGGGGGCAGAGTCGAGGCAGCCAGCATGCAGTCACCATGTCCCCACTCTTCCCCCCAGTCCAGCCTAAAGTGCCGGTCTGTTCAGCCCCTTAGTTGCTTCCTGATCAAAAGGAGAACAGACTCCCATTGATCACAGTGGCTACTGCCCATAAGTGAGGATTGCGGAGGTCAGCCTGGAAAAACTATGTATCTATGTAACTAAGCTGGTTATGCATTCATAACTGCCTTAGTGAATTCTGGCCATTATTTTTATGCACACAAAAATCTGTTTCTTTTACAGAATGCTATAACTGGAAATTTAATCAGCACAAAATTTGCATGTAACTGATTTGCATATAAAAAGAATCTTCTGTGCAAGAAACAGCATTTTCTGTGCATAAAATGATATTTATATTATTTCTAAAATGCTGTTTTCTGTGCAAAATAACCACATGTGAACTTTGTGAAGAATAAGACTTGCATTATAAATAGGCTTTAAAAATTCTGTGTGATTTTCAAACACAGGTTTGGGGTGCAAAAAAGCTGGATCAGGACGGGCTGTGTGGTTGCTGCAGCCTGAATCCTGTACTCAAAGGGGCAGCAGCAAGCCGCTCTATTGGGGTGGTCTGTTTCACCCTTTATGAAGAATTACATCTGTAGTCCAACAACATCTCAAAAGCCTCATGATTTTCACCCCTGCATTATGCATTACTTAATGCATTAAAAAAAACCACACACACACACACACACACACAAACAATTTAAAAAAAAAGATTTCAAAATAAGGAGTTTAGCACACGGCTAAAAAGCCCAACTTACCTTTGTCGGTTTGAATCCTAATTCAGGCTGCACCCGGGTATTATCATATGCAAAATGCCACCAATGCCACCAGCTGAGTGCAGCCCAGGTAACTTTCAGGTAGAAACCACTCTCAATTTGTAAAGCTGGGAGCTTCACAGTTTTGAAAAGAGGCTGGCTGAGCTCTGCTTCTACCTGATAGTTACCCAGGCTGCACTCGGCTAGCAGCATCGGTGGCATTTTGTGTATGATAATACCAGGATGCAGCAAAAATTAGGATTCAAACTGGCAAAGGTAAGCCGGTGTTTTTTAGCTGTGCAATAAACTCCTTAGTGTGTATGCGAGGAAACAATCCTTTTGGTAAATCACTGTTTATATTTTTTTTGGTAGGTTTTTTTTCCCATCAATGTTCTTTTCTTCCTTTGTGTGCATTATTTTGTACAATAAGTTTTACATTTTAATGCTTATTTTGATGTTGTTACTATTATTCATTTAATGTGCTGGGAGGGCAAGATATAAAATGATCAATCAATGCCACCACACAAATCTCCGCTCAACAAGTTTCTAATTTACCTTGAATGGACAAATGTGCTAAGAGAATAGGGGAAAGCTCACCAATGCACACCAAGGAGAATTGGAAAGGTGGTAGTTTAAGGTAGGGGTCAAGTGAAAATGGCAGGTCAAGTGTGCATTTAAACAGCACTATTCATGTGCCACCACTATCCTTCTCTGCTGAATATTTTGCAAGGACTTCTTCTATTGTAAATATGTGCATATGGATGTGCCTTCTATATGGGTAAAGGAAGCTATCCAATCAGAGTCCCTCCTTGCATGTAGGAACTCACTGAATGTGCATATAGATTTGTGGGGAAATTCTTACAAATACATGTTGAGTGAAGAGGAGGTACAACATATTTCCAGCAGTGGGTACTGCTAACCTGCACAGCCTCATGGGTCTCTCTAGGCTCTCCCTAAATGCAAATAGGGATTTCCATGGTCAGTAATGAACATGCCACTGTAAATCACCTTTAAGAGCTGGGTCACACTTCTTATGATAGACATGTTTGAAGGTTGTACACATCATAAATCTTCCTGTGAATACTATACAAGTGTAATTGGTCAAGGTATGCTGGGATACAACAAAATTCTTATGTGGGAATTTTTCTTTTTCCAGCCATAGCTTCACCCCTGTAGAAAGTTAGCTAACCTGTCATTTTATTCATTACATGTTATTATTTGTAACCTAATAAAATAAATAATGAGGGAAACATCCATTGTCCATTTTGATTAAAATATTAAGAACTTGTTATTATGAGATATGAATAATCTGGCTAAAAAAGAGCAAGCTGGTTTTCCACATGTCCCATCTTGCATTCATTTTAATTTGTTCATTCTGTGCAAACTTGAGTGAGAATTCACACACACACATACACACAGAGCTATTTTAATGGATTCATTTTTCCTCCCTAATTATGTATTCTTTACTTATTAATCAGTGCTACAATTTCCTCTGACATTTAACATAGGCATGGCATTATTTTCATTCATTCCCCAAGTTTGTTATTCACTGTATCACTATACACATGGCAAAGACATTGCAAATGTAAATAAATGTAGGCATATCAGGTTTAACCACTGATCTCAGAAATAATATCATTTTTAATGTGGCGTAACTCACAATCAAACCAAATGTCATCACAGATTCAGAAAGAATGGGCAAGTCTTCAATCAAACTTAATTTTTCACACACACACAAACCACACACTCTGGCATTTGTGCAAAACTAATGAATTCTCTAAAACTGCAGGAAGAAGAATGCAGCTAATAACTGTAGTTATGTTCTTAAGTGCTGCTTTTCATTGATTCAGAATAGCATGGCTAATTTCTATTAAATAAATATACTAATTGGCTCTTGAAAATGCAAATTTCAATAACGATATTTAATGCAGAATAATAAGATGCATTACAAGCAACTGCTCTGCAGATCCTTTGATTGCAAATAAGAGATTGGTTTTAAATATACATATTCAGAACAGGTTGGCACAATTTCAGGTACCAGTACATTTAGGATGCTTGCCAACCTGCATGAGGTACAGGTATTTTTTTAAAAATGTAACGGGAGATCTCCACTTCTTCTCCATCTTATTACCACTCTTGCTGCCTTTAAAAAGGCAGTAAAGACAGATCTCTTCCGGCAGGCCTTCCCGGAATAACTGCCCGGCTAACTGGAGGTGATCTGCTACTTACCCCTCTTGCCGCCACGACATGTTAGCCAAGGAATTGATTTAATTGTATTTTATTTGTGTTAATTCTGTTTTTACTTTCATTGCAGTTTAATCCAGTTTTAAGGGGTGGGAGGGTTAGGGTGTGGAATGATGGAATGTTTTAATTGTTGTCTTTTTAACCTTGCTGTACTCCACCCCGATTGCCGAGCAGAGGGGCGGGTTACAAATAAAAAATTATCATTATTATTATTCTCGTGATTAGCACAGGAAACAAATTAGCACAGGAAAACAGTGTGGGGTTTTTTAAGGTTTGCTTTGATTTCTGGATACTTACCCAACCACATTCTTCTACCCTGTTAGCAATAATCATTTGGTGAATATTATTTATATTGAACCATAGGATAAGATTTGTTGTTCTAAGACAGGTACATAGCTAGGTAGCTCTTCAGATGGCAGGTTCTGGCAGGAGGAAATATCAGACTTTGGTGTACATCTTGGCACCCTTTTGGTGAAGGTGTGGGATATGGAACATCTCCATGGGCTGGAGGGCTTGGAAGGAGGGGAAATAGCCCCCTCTTGGGACTGATCGGGGGGGGGGGGGGGGGAGGCTGTTGCTCTCTCTTGTAAAGTCTATGAACTTGTTGGGGAGTGCCATCAGTTTACCTTCCAATAAACAGCTGGATGGGGAGCAACCAATGATATTGGATTGCCCTCAGGGTCAGGTGCTTCACCAAAAGAAAGGCTCAGGAGGTAATCACAGGTTGACACTTGGGTCTCAGCTGGACCCACAGCAGGTTACTCCCCCCTCCCCATTGTGTTGCTTATCTCCAGGTTCAGTTTAAATAGGTTTTAGGTCAAATAAAGTGGTCTGGCCTCGTTATTTTGTGATGAATCATCAAGCTTGCATAGATTTGACCTATTTCGTCAGATGCAAACCTATCTACATATTTTGATTAACACAGGCTAATGTACAATAGACATTTTTCCTTGAATCTGCCCACACAGAATATACTTCTACTCATTCTTAGGAAACAACATAGCCAAATATGTTACATATCAAATAAAATTATATTTCATAGCTGTATGCTTCTGTCTTTTGAAGTACATCATAATGAAACATTGCCATGAAGACTAACCTTTGGTGAAACCATAAAATGCAGCTTGGCATTTATGCAGCTTGGCATGTATTGATTGCAAGTGATGACATGACTATACCAAAAAAAGTGCCATCACAGATCACCAGAACTTTTATATCTGCTGATATTACTTCTAACAAAATATATATTAACAGACCCAGTTGATATCAGCAAATGATTAGAGACTGGATGAATATTTGTATGTGACCATTTTCTGTCTTATGGGTTCCATTTACTCTTGTTATTATTGTTATCTGCCTTTGAGTCGATTTCAATTCATGGTGACCCTGTGGATGAAATACCTTAAAAAGAACCCCTCCACTTCTCTACTCAGTTCTTGCAAGCCCATGCCCATGTCTGCCCTGAATGAGTCCATCCATCTGGCATGCTGTCTTCCTCTCCTTCTTCTACCCTCTACTTTTCCTAGCATTATTGTCTTCCAGTAATCCATGCCTTCTCATTATATGACCAAAGTACATCAGCCTCAGTTTAAGCATCTTGGCTTCTACAAAGATCTCTGGCTTGATCTGTTCCAAGACCCATCTATTTGTCTTTTGGGCTGTCAATAGTATCCTAAGCACTCTTCTCCATCCACCACATCTCAAATGAGTTGATTTTCCTTCTGTCTGCTTCCTTAACTGTCCAGTTTTCATATCTGTATATGGTGATGGGGAATGTGATGGCTTGGATGATTCTAACATTTGTGCCCAGTTGTATATCTTTATTCTTCATGAGCTTTTCTAGTTCTTTCATATCTGTCCTTCCCATTTCTAATTTTCTTCTTATTTCTTGACTCCAATCATCATTCCAGTCAATATATGATCCTAAGTACAGGAATTTTTTAACTATTTTGATTTCCTCATTGTCTAGATTGAATTTATGTATCTCTTCTATGGTCATAATTTCTGTTTTCTTTATGTTCAGCATTAATCCTGCCTTGGCACTTTCATCTTTGATATTCCTTAATAACTGTTTCAAGTCTGTGATGTCTTCTGCCATTATTATAGTATCATCCACATACCTTAGGTTGTTGATGTTCCTTCCTCCTATCTTCACTCCTCCTTCTTCTGATTCTAGCTCCATTTTTTAAATGATGTTTTTGGCATATAAATTGAACAAGTAGGGGGACAGAATGCAGCCTTGCCTGACCCCTTTGTCTATTGGGAATCACTGCTTCTCTGAATTCAGTTCTGACAGTGACCTCTCATCAGGACTTTCAAATTTCTCACCAGGACTATTAAATGTGGTGGTAGTCCCATGTCTTTGAGTGTGTTCCATAGCTTTTCATGATCTACAGAGTCAAATGCTTTGCTGTAGTCAATAAATCAGATGCTGGTATTTATTTATTTATTTATTGGAATTCTTTCATGCACTCCATTAGCCATCGTATGTTTGCGATGTGGTCCCTGGTGCCTCTTTTTTTCCTGAATCCCAGTTGCATCTCTGGAATTTCTCTCTCCATGTATGATTGGAGTCTGTGTTGCAGAATTTTAAGCATAATTTTGCTTGTGTGTGAAATTAATGTTATGGTCCTATAATTGCTGCATTCTTTTGTACCTCCTTTCTTGTGTGTTGAAATATATATTGATCATTTCCAGTCTCTTGATCACCTCTTTATTTTCCATATTTGTTGGCATATTTTAGTTAACACTAGAGTTGCTTCCATCTGTATGCATTTACTCTATCTGTTTACTCTAGCAACACACAATCCAAAACCACCCAAAACCCCCACAAAAGTATGAAGATCTCACCAGGCAAAGATCCCATCCTTTTCTTTCACAGCACTGACCTCTGTCATACTGAATGATATTCAGATGCTACTGAAACCTTTTAACTCTAACCTCTGGACAGGTTAGCCATCTGTCACCTGGAGATGAAACATGCAACTGCCACCTTGTTAACCACTACTGATGAGTTTCTCAGCAGCACTTTTAGATGATTCAAAAGCCTGCATTAATTTTAGGTTGTAACTGGATATCATGTTTTAGGATTTGGCCATGCAAAAAGCCAATCACTTTTGAAGGTTACAGAGCACCTGAATGCCCAGCAATTTTAATAAGCTTTGAAATCACTTGGCAAATTCTTTCTAATAAGCTGCCATTCAGCATCAAGAAGAACTGAGACTTGTCTACAGAATTAATCTTTGGGGATATGTTCAACATGGAAACAATATCTATGTCCCAGATATACTTTAAAGGGAAAGGTTGTCAGTATCAAATAGACATTTTGCTGTTTGATGATACTGACTTTAGAGGGTTGGTCCATTGAGCAGTTGTACTGTGATTCTATGTATTTATTTATTTTTTAGTGCAAGTTATAGCAAATCACACCGTTGTTTCTTGTGTTCTTTGTAGATGAATTTCTGTCTGTGGTGGCCACATTTCTACTGTTTAGTAAGCCAGGATCTCCCCCCACATAACAATAAGTAGAACAATTGTCTTTGTTTAATTGGCATCAGGGGATGACCATAGCATAGAATCATAGAATCATAGAATCATAGAGTTGGAAGAGACCACAAGGGCCATCCAGTCCAACCCCCTGCCATGCAGGAACTCCCAATCAAAGCATCCCCGACAGATGGCCATCCAGCCTCTGCTTAAAGACCTCCAAGGAAGGAGACTCCACTACTCTCCGAGGGAGTGTGTTCCACTCTCGAACCGCCCTTACTGTCAGGAAGTTCCTCCTAATGTTGAGGTGGAATCTCTTTTCTTGCAGCTTGCATCCATTGTTTCGGGTCCTAGTCTCTGGAGCAGCAGAAAACAAGCTTGTTCCCTCCTCAATATGACATCCCTTCAAATATTTAAACACGGCTATCATATCACCTCTCAGCCTTCTCTTCTCCAGGCTAAACATCCCCAGCTCCCTAAGTCGTTCCTCATAGGGCTTGCTTTCCAGACCCTTCACCATTTTAGTTGCCCTCCTTTGGACACGCTCCAGTTTCTCCACATCCTTTTTGAATTGTGGTGCCCAGAACTGGACACAGTATTCCAGGTGAGGCCGGACCAAAGCAGAATAGAGTGGCACTATTACTTCTCTTGATCTAGACGCTATACTTCTACTGATGCAGCCTAAAATTGCATTGGCCTTTTTAGCTGCTGCATCGCACTGTTGACTCATGTTCAACCTGTGGTCCACCTGGATTCCTAGATCCCTTTCACAGGTAGTCTCATTCAGCCAAGTGTCCCCCATCGTATATCTGTACTTTTCGTTTTTCCGCCCTAAGTGCAGTACCTTACATTTCTCTGTGTTGAATTTCATTTTGTTAGCTTTGGCCCAACTTTCTAGTCTGCTCAAGTCATTTTGAATTTTGATCCTGTCCTCTGGAGTATTAGCTACTCCTCCTAATTTGGTGTCATCTGCAAATTTGATAACTATGCCCCCAATACTGTCATCCAAGTCATTAATAAAGATATTGAATAGCACTGGGCCCAGGACAGAGCCCTGTGGCACCCCACTGGTCACTTCTTTCCAGGTTGAAAAGGAGCCATTGTTGAGCACCCTTTGTGTTCGACCAGATAACCAATTACAAATCCATGTAACAGTTACTTTGTCTAGCCCACATTTTACCAACTTGCTTGCAAGAATGTCATGGGGAACTTTGTCAAAGGCCTTACTGAAATCAAGATATACTATATCCACAGCATTCCCTTCATCTACCAAGCTGGTAATTTTATCAAAAAAAGAGATCAGATTTGTCTGGCATGACCTGTTTCTCTGAAACCCATGTTGACTTTTTGTGATTATGAAATTATCTTCCAGATGTTCACAGACTCTCTGTTTAATGATCTGCTCCAGAATCTTTCCGGGTATTGATGTCAGACTAACTGGACGATAATTGTTGGGATCCTCTTTTTTCCCCTTTTTGAAGATGGGGACAACATTTGCCCTCCTCCAGTCCGCTGGGACCTCTCCTGTTTTTCAGGAATTCTCAAAGATTATTGCCAATGGTTCTGATATTACATTTGCCAGTTCTTTTAATACCCTTGGATGTAATTCATCTGGTCCTGGAGACTTATATTCATCCATGTTCAGTTAATTTCAAGTACCATGCCACTTTTTCCCTAATCAGAAATTCAGCATGGTGGTTGATACATATTCTCAAGCCTATCCTCTCTGTGAGGTAGGTGTGGGGTATTTAGATCATTTGACTCAAATGGCTGTGTGGTTTTTAGTGATATGTAGAATTGTTCTGGAATCTGAAGGCAAAAGTGGACATACTGCTGCCTGTTTCTTAATCTGGCATAGCTTCATATTTTCTCAGAGGGAGGGTGTTATTAAGACATATTGATATGCATTCCATCAGTTTGACACACATATACAATGAATCTGAAATACTAGTGGCACTCCAGATATTGTTGCATTCTGATTTTCATCAGTCCTTGCTATTCTGACCAGCAGTGAGGATCATAGAAGAGTTTATCAATATCTGGAGCATCATGGTTTTTCTATCAATCTGGTTCTTAATACAAACTAACTGTTCTTAATCAGAAAGCCCTGCAAGAAAACTACAAGGTAACACATGTGAACATGCATGGAGACAAAGTTGTCATAATGAAATCTATCTTTTCTTTAACTCAGTGGTGAGGAATATGTACCCCTCCACAACATGTCAGACCATAAATCATATCAGCCTTGACTCACAAGCCCTACCAACCCTTACCGGTATAACTAAACATGATGGACAGTAAGTGTAGAAATCCAGCAATATCTGGAAGTCCATACATTCTCCCCCTGATACTGCATGATACTGTGAAATGGTCCCCCATTCCTCCATACTGACAAGAATGACAAATTGATGCTGCACAGAGATACCTCATTATTTCCTCCTTCTTCTTCTTTTCATAATCTTGATGGCTTGAATCAACACTAGATTTCATTTGAGACATGAAGGTATTGAAATACCTTCCATAATAGAAAATATTAATTGTGCCAACATAGCTACTCACAGACCCATGGAAGGAAAAGGGAAGCAGCCAGCCATGAGGTAAAGGAGAACCCAGTGGAACAAAGAGAAAGAGGGGAGGCAAGACACAACAAGAGAGTCCAGAAGAAATGCAAAAAGAGCCCGGGAGACAGCTGAAGAAAGAAAGAAGAATATGAGGGGAGAAGGGAAACAAATGAAGGAAGAAGGAGACGGGTAGAGGAACAACCAATTCAACAGAAAAGTGTGTGTGTGTAATAGGAAACAGCTACTGGACAGCAGCAATAGTGGTGGATGTCACTAAAGAAAAAGAACAACAGTGACACCATAGCTAACACTTGTTAGCACTGAGCATAGGGAGGTGAAGGGGGCCCTCCTTGTGTAACTCCCTCACCTAGTAAACCCTATGATGAGACATTCCAAGTGAGACACAGGCAGGATCAGAGCACTAACAGAGAATTAGGAAACAATTAAGATATTGAGACAAGTAGTAGACACACTCAGAAAGGCAAATGCAATCCAAAGCAACATCACACATAAAATAGGGACATGGAATGTGAAAAGCATGATCCAAGGGAAGCTAGACATAGTAAAAACAGTAATGGTATGCATGAACATAGCAGTACTTGGAGTGAGTGAGTTAAAATGGATAGGAATGGGCCACTTTGAATCAGACAACCACACACTGTTATACTCAGGGAATAAAAAGACACGAAGAAACAGGGTGGTTTTCATACCAAGAAAAGATGTGGCAAAAGCAGTCAGAAGATGCAATGCAAAATCAGATTGAATCATCTCAATGGCTCCATGGAAAACCTATGAATATCACCATAATTCAAGTATATGCACCAAACACAGATGCAGAACAAGAAGAAGTTGATAGATTCTACAAAGGAGTACAGGAAGAAATTGACAACGCACCAGCACAGGATGTTAAGCTGATTATTGGAGATTTGAACTCCAAAGTCAGAAGCAAAGAGGATTCAAAAACAGTAGGCAGATTTGGATTAGGCAAAAGAAATGAAGCAGGTGAGCATCTGATAGATTTTTGGGAAACCAACAACCTATTCATTGCTAATACCTTTTTCATCCAACCAGAAAGAAGGTTATACACATGGACATCACCAGATGGCCAACACAAAAACCAAATAGAATATATAATTGGAATTTAATGATGGTGAAACTCCATACTGGTGACCAAGACGACCAGACGCTGACTGTGGTACAGATCACAAATTACTCATATCAAAACAAAAGTAAAACTGAAGAAGGAAACAAAACCAGTCAATGTGATCTAACAATATCTCCACCCAATTCATTGATAAGGTAAGGAACAGATTTGCACTACCAAGGATAATTGACCTAGAACCGGAAGAGCTTTGGTCTTAAGTCAAGGACAAAATAAAAGAGAAATGCAGACAGACACTTTCAATAGGCAAAAAAACCAAGAAATCATGGATGATAGATAAAACATTATAAGCAATAAAGAAAAGAAGCAAAACAAAAAGGAGATAGGAACAAGCTAAGAACCATGAATGCAACAGTACAACAGCTAGTGTGTAAAGATAAAGAAAACTACAACAATGACCAATGCAGAGAAATAGAAGACAACAACAAAAAGGGAAGAATGAGGGACCTATTCTACAAGATTAGAGAAACCAAAGGAAAGTTCAAACCAAGGGCTGGGATGCCATATGACAATAAAAAAAAAATTCAAGACCAGTAAGGAATAAAAAAAAATGATGGATGCAATACACAGATGAGCTATATAAAAAAGATGATGAAATTAAGGACACATGGAACAAAGGGCCATATGAAGATGAACCCCACATTATAAAAAATGAGGTAGAAACTGCAATAAGAGAAATGGCAAAAAAGAAGTCACCAGGAACAGATGATATTCCAATTGGTCTGCTGCAATCCACACTGACAGAGTTAGAGAATATCCTAAAATGTAAGGATATACAATTGAAAACAAAAGTTAGAATAGTACAAGCCATTGTATTCTTTATTACCATGTATGGATGTGAGAGCTGGACAGTTAAAAAGGAGGACAGGAGGAAAATCAATTCATTTGAGATGTGATGCTGGAGAAGAGTGCTTTTGGCTGTCCATGGACAGCCAAAAAGACAAACAAATGGGTTCTGGTGCAGATAATGCCAGAAATCTCCCTAGAGGCCAATGTGTCAAAACACAGGTTTGGACACATCATGAGAGGGAATGAATCAATAGAAAAAACAATTATGCAAGGAAAGGTAGAGGGAAATAGAAAGAGAGGAAGGCTGCATGTGAGATGGATGGACTCTATTAAAGAGATCATAAGTATGAGCTTGTAGGAGTTGGGCAGAGCAGTGGAGGACAAGGGGTCTTGGAGATGTCTCATCAACAGGGTCGCCATGGGTCGAAATCAACTCGAGGGAGTTAACAGCAACAAATCTATTCTACATTAGTGTCATTGAGTTTGGATTTCTGATGTGGTCTCCAAAATAAATATCTATTATGAATCAGACTTTGTTAGGAATTTAGAAATTTATTGAAGGACTTTTAGTAGGAATTTCAATTTGATTGCACCTCAATAATTCCCTGCAAGTAGTTTTCAATGACAATCCATTGTCTAAATTGAATCAATTCATTGTATGTGTAGTTCTATGCACAACTTTTTGAGACTGTGTGTGTAACCCTTTCACTGTGAATTTACTACATGATCATTTAGATTTTTTATGAGAGCTTGATAGCAATGATTTTTCAATGAATCCATGGATTCAAAGGAAAGTAGATCTCACTTTCTATAGCTTGTCCCAAAAGATATGCTCTAGGATATTTTATGATCACAGGAGTCATTTAGTAAGTAGCAATAGGTATACAGATATACACCAAATGCTAAAAGAATAAATGTCTTTGATAATATACAAATTTTATGTGCAACTAACAAAAAGATGCCCCAGTATTCAGGACCACAGCTATACAATATATGTTTCTCTTTTATAGGAAATAATCATTCAAGTGAATGATTTGTGGGCACAGAAATGAAATATATGGTTGTTGTTTTTAATCCCTTGAGTTGTAGAAAAAGTAATAACTAGTTATAATGGAATCCATAATTCATCAATTAATTAAACAGAGAAAGTGCCAAAAAGTGTTGGAAATTCTATGTATTACATTCTTCGTTCCATAGACAGGGACTTCCCTCTATCTATGTCATTCTATCACGTGACTCCTGTCACTCGTGGAGGCAGTTTAACAGCTCTCTCCCAGGATTCTAAATTGCAGTCAGCAATCAATAAGTTGTTGTCCCATATTCCTGCTATCTTAAAGATGATGAAATTTCTTCTCTTTATCTGAAATATCAACAGTTAGATTAGGATATATATATGCCATTATTGTGTGTGTGTTTTTAACTACAAACTATATGTTTGTTTGTTTGTTTGTTTGTTTGTTTGTTTGTTGAATCAGGCTTCATTCTTTAGGAATGCAGAGTTAGGCAAAGTCACACTTTTGCAATTCTAACAGATTTAGCTTTCATATTTGTATTTTTTTGTTTCCTTTAAAGGTTAAAGCCCTGGGAAACTTAAATTACCCCACAAAAAGCCATCAATCAGACACCTATATTTATTTTCCCTTTTCATTAGAGGCCAATTTACACAGCCAATTAAGGTAGCACTTAACAAATGTGATGTCTATCATTTGATATTCCTATCATAAATATTGCATCCAAAGGATAAAAAAAATTCTATGATATACAAAGTGACTGTCAAGATCAAGCCATGAAACATGTATGAGATTTCATACTGTATGAGTACATGTATAAAATTATCCATGATGTGAAGAAAGCTCTACCTCCCTCAAACAACTGGAAAGAGAGTAGAAATATTTTTTTTCTCCTTCCCTCATAATATAGCTTGAGTATCCATTATCCAGAAATCAGAACTCTGAAAGACTCCCAAATCCAAAATTGCCCACATAGGTGGCTAAGCTAATGAAACCTTTGTTTTCTGATGGTTCACTGTACACAAACTTTGTTTCATGCAAAAAAAAAAATTGAAATTCAGGGTATGTGTATAAGGTATATATGAAACATAAATCAGTTTCAGATTTGACTTGACTGGGTCCCATCTCTCAGATATGTCATTATGTATATGCAAGTATTCATATATATATTTATATATATATATATATATATCCAAGATCCAAAACACTTCTGGTCCCAGCATGGCATAGTGGTTTGGGTGTTGGGCTACAACTCTGGAGACCAAGGTTCAATTCCCAGATCAGCCTTGAAACCCACTGGGTGACCCTGGGCAAATCATATGCTCTCAGCCTCAGGGGAAAGCAATGCCAGACCTCCTCTGAATAACGCTTGCCAAGAAAACCCATGATAGGTTTGCCTTAGGGTTGTCATAAGTTGGAAATGACTTGAAGGCACACAACAGCAGCAACCCAAGCATTTGGGATAATGGAGACTCTATTTGTACTTCTTCACACAGTGAATAGTTAAACAATGAAATTCACTTTCACACAGGTATTGAGAACAATTTAGATGCCCTTAAAAGACAGCTTGATACATTCATGGAATATAATTTTATGAGTGACTTGTTGTTGTGATGGCTATATATTGCCCCCAAGATTAGATTAGACAAGATTAGTCTTCATGCATTTGAAGACTATGCACTAAAGAACAACAGCAAAAGAGAGTTATTGCTTTGTATATTGTTTGTAGGTATCTGTTAGGCCATTGTGGGGAACATGATTATGGATTAGACAGGTCTTTGGTGTGGTTCTGCAGGGATTTTTGTATACATGCATAATGATAATACAAATGCCAGGAGTTCAAAATCAAGTTCCCATACATATTGATACAATAATAACCTAGTGGCATACGCCAAGAATATGCTTGTTTAAAGTCATCATCTCTGAGAATTTTTTTTAAAGTGATGATTCATTTAATAACTGGATTTAGCAAGGCAGGTCTGGTGGCAGAAGCCCATTTTATCAATGCAAGATGGAATAAACCAATATTATTAAGTGGTGTAGGTATGTGCATGTGTGTGTACGTGCATGCATGCATGTGCAGACACACATGCAACATTTAAGGGAATTTAAACTATATTGTTAAATTGATGGTGTGCTAAATGGTGTGTGTCATTAAGTTTTTATGACAGTTGCTTTAAATGCTTATTTCATGTTGAATCAACAACAAAAAAGAGGTTCATGTTAGGGAAGTATGCTCCATACTGGAATAGTTTTTCAAAACACTCATGCACTGTCTCAGAAATATCTACCATGTCAGTCTTTTGCTATATCTGAATCTCAAATAACCATTCAGAATCTCAAATAGCCACCCAGAAGGGGGTGAGGGGGGTGGAATCAGCTTCCCTCCCTAATCTATCATGTAAAGATATCTATTATTTTTGAATGATGCATCCAGAGAAACTTTCCATTGACCTCTAAAGCAGAGGGGCCACAATGAAGCTCTTATCTCATTTAACTTCAGTGACACTTTGCTGAAATCAGCCAAGGCTGGGGGGATACAGAGAGATTAAAGGCAGAATGGCCTGCAAGGTGAAAAGATCGGGAATCTAAGCAGAGCCTGTTGGAGGAGCATTATACAGAGCAGGGAGAAAAACTTCCACATGCCTCCAGTCTTAAGTTGCCATGTTTTATTTTGCCTTTTCCATCCAGGCATCATTAATCACCAAAGGACAACACCATTATTTTTGACCTTTTACTGTTGAGGCCAGGAGGTTAGGAGGTTTGCTCTAGTAATTACCAATCAGTCTGACAAAATAACCTTAATTAGTGAGACTTTTTCATATCACATATTGGAAAGGGACATAAGCGAGAACACGTGTTATTATGATTTAACGCCTTGCTCGCATCTCATGTATATTCTTTGTCTTCTGCTGTCACCAACATAATTAGAGAACAGGGATGCAACAGATTCTGATTTTGTCAATACCTGCCTGGTCTTCTAGGTTTCTACAAGCCAGGAAATGAATCAAGTATTAAATAGTGATCAGCCTACAATTTTACAATCCATGGCAAATATATCTGAAGGTGACCAATTGAATTTATACATTAATATCGCCTTTCATCCCAAGGTGATCTGCAACAAATTAAAATCTTGAAACAGTTAAAACAAGATAATATTTTTTAAAGGCTATATTAAGACAGGTGAAAGAGAAACATATTCACCCAGATTTGAATGCCCTAAAAGCCTGGCAGTTTAAGCATGTCTTAAGTTCCCATGTAAAATAAATAAGAATTGGGGCCTGTCTAACCTCATTTGGGAGGGAGCTTCATAATCAGGAGGCTGCCACAGAAAATAATCTGCCCCATGTGTCTACCAGTTGCATCTTTCCCTGTAGTTTAATGCAGATATGACTTCTGAAAGTGTATTATCTATTAAAACAGATAAAAGAGATATCTCACCCTATATACAAGGCAACATACAATAAAATCAAACATCTCAGGGCAGTATACAAAAACAATAAAAAGGACTTCTGATGAGATGGCGCTGTGAAAGATTGGAAGAAAGACTCATTCCTGACCTAAAATAACCTTAATGGGTCTGGAAGACATAACTTCCCCGTCAAAATATCCCTCTGGTAAGAAGGGTAAAGGGGGACTCAGCGGGGGTCCATTAAGCTCTCTTTGTGGCAAGAAGGGGGAAAAATCTACTTTTAGAAGAAGAAGCCCAGGATCGAAGAGTTACCACATCCCATTAAGGGAGTCGCCAAGGCAAAAGGAGGTGTCCTCACTTCATTTTTAAAACAGCATTGAAGCTGACAATAATAGTAAAAACACGGTTGAGAAAGGAGAAGAACAAAATCTTACCGCTCTCTCTTGCATTAAATAACTTCTACATACAGGAAGAAAAGGAGCCCACAGGAAACAAAAAAGATGGGGGGGGGGGGAATCGCAAACCTGTCATAAAGCAAGATAACCAGCATAAAGAGAAAATAACAAGGAGAAGGAGAATGAGAAGGAAAGAAGACAAGCGGAGAATAAATTTGGGAGGAGTCAAGAGGAGATAAGAGCAGAATGACAGAATAAAAAGGAGGAAAGGATGGTTTAAACAAAGATTAAGGTCCAGGAGCAAAAAGAGGAAAGAAGGAACAGAATGGAAGGGACTGAAGCAGCGTGAGGTGGAGCAGCACAAACAAAGCAGAGAGGAGACGAAAGGGTGCGGAGAGACAGAGAGTGTGGTAGAATGGAGTGGAACAGAGTGGAGCGGAGTGGAGAGGAGAGGAGTAGAGTGGTGTAACAATGGAGGCTGAGTAGAGAAGGAGTCGGAGAGTGGGAGAGGATCAGAACAGCAGAACAACAGAGTCTGAATAGAGAGGAAGTCTGCGAGCTAGAGAGGAGCAGAGCAAAGAAGTGTCAGAGACCGAGTGGAGAAGGAAGCGGAGAGGTGGAGAGGTGTGGAGAAGAGAGGTCAGAAATGGAAGGGAAAGGAAAGGAACTGAGCAGCAAAAAAGGAGTAAAATACGATAAACAGTAAAAGATATACAGGGGAGTGAAGCTAAAGGAAACAGTGGAATGGAATAGAACGGAATGAAGTTCTGAAAAGCAAGTTTAAAAAAAGAAAACAGTGACTTGAGGTAAAGAGAAACAGTAGTAGACAAAAGTGTCCAACTGGAAGTAGAGTGAAAACAATAAAATTATGGTTTTATGTTCTTATATTGTGCTTTTAATTTGTTATATTGTTTAATACTTTCTTAAGGGGGGGAGGGATTATAATGTTTAATGTTATATTTTAATCTTGTCATATTTTATTGTTGTCAACCGCCCGGATTGGTTCGCCACAGGGCGGTATACAAATAAATATTATTATTATTATTATTATTATTATTATTATTATTATTATTATTAAAAGGACAAGGAGTAGTAGTAAGCTATAGAGTAAACTGAGAGTAACATTAAATATATAAAAAATAGAGAGACTGGTGAAAACAAAAAAAGGGTAAAGTAGGGGAAAATAAGGAATAGTAGTAAAGAATAATAATAATAAACAAGTAGTTCAGGGTTTACATCAATAGATAAGCAAACTAAAAGGCCAGCAGGAATTATAGAAGAAACTATTAAATAATATACTATTCTTGAATGTTCCTTTTTACCCCTTCCTCCCTCCTTGCTGTCCTCTTTTCTCAAACTGAATGAGTGAATGAAGGGAATAAGGAATGTTAAATGTAAGGTATTTGACCTCATATTGAAATGAATGGACTAAAATGTTGGATATCCAGTTAATAGTATAACAGGTTTGTATAAATATATTTGAAATAAGTTTGTAAAGATATATCTGAAATTAATGTATAAGAAAGAGCTGTGGGAAAGTGGTGGGAAACATATAGTATGTGGAAAATAGAATACAGTATGTAGAGTACAGGATGCAAAATCAATTATAGTATAACAATGGTTGTCTGGAGCAGGGGTAGGCAACCTTTCCCCTTTAAGGGCTGAGGGACTTCAGCTCCCAGAATCCCAGCAGCTATTAGCCAACATGGGACTATTGGCCAACATGGCTGAGGCTTCTGGGAGCTGAAGTCCCTTGGCCCTTAAAGGGGAAAGGTTGCCTACCCCTAGTCTAGAGAATAACAATTAATTTAGAAGGGTGATACAAGGTCGACCAAAATCTTGACATAGAAAATATAGAAAGGTTGAAATATAAGTGTGATAACAAAAATACTATAATATCAAAGAAAATAGTAAATTTATAATACTGTGGATTAATATTGAAGATTTATTTAACTACAGAAATTGAGATCTCAAAGTATAAAGAGTGGCATCTGGAAGAAAGGGGTGGTCGCAATCCCAAATCCAAGTAATTATGCAAAGACGAGGATTGATGAATGAAGTGGGTGAAACAATGGACTCAAATGCAATACTGTTAGAGGAAATACGGAAAATGAGACTAGAAATAAGAGAAATAGGACAGGAAATGAAAGAGGAATCAAAGGAGACAAGAGAAGAAATAAAGGAAACGAGGGCGGAAATAAGGAGAGATCTGAAAAATGAACTTGATAATTTGGGGGGGGGGGAATGGAAAAGATCTATACAGATTTAAATAAGACTCAGAAGGAAGTAGAAGAATGTAAAAAACAAACAGCACATCTTGGGGAAAAATCAAAGGATATAATCCAAAAACAAGAACAAAAAAGAATCATGGAAATGACAAATGAATGGAGATATAGGGAGAGATATATAAAAATCAGAGGTCTGCCAGAAATCTCTAAGATCTATATAGCAGAGTAATAACATCAATAGCAGAATACATAGGATACATGGATAGCAGAATGGAAACGGAAATAGACAAAGTATTTAGGACAAATTCAAATTATGCAAAGGAAAGAAAAAATGCTAGAGACATAGTGCTATGCTTGACAAGAATGAGGACAAAGGATCTAATAATTCAGAAAATTACGAATCCAAGCTGTGGCTTGAAAACAATGAAATAAAAATATTTAAGGGCATACTTCTCATAATCATGTCTGAAAGACATAAATATAAGTTTCTTACACAAATCCTGAAAAGAAAAAGAATTGAGTACAGATGGGAAAGGATTGAGGGCTTGTCCTTTACATGGAACCAAAGGAGATTTAAAACTGACGCATTGGAAAAAATGAAAGAAATGGAAAAGAAGTTAAACAGAAAAGAAAGAGACAAGCCAGAAGAAGGAACAGGACTCCAACAAATAACTAGATATAAAGCTCAGCAGAGGAAGAAGGAAAAAGAACAGGAGCAGGAAAATAATACAGAAAAAATAAGAGATAAAGAATTATTATCAATAGAAGGGGAAAAGGATATTGAACGCATCACAACAGACCAAGAAACGGAAGACGAGGTAGGAAGTGAGAGCGAAGAGGAATCAGAAGAAGAAGTAGAGAAAGAAGAAGGAAAGTTAGAAGATTATGATACAGAAGAACATTAAGAATATTAAGAACTTGAACTGGATTAAAAATTTGACTAACAAACAAATAAAACAAATTATACACAAATAAAGGGACAGAAGGAGTGGAACATAACACAACATAATAAGACAAAATATCATAAAGAAGTAAAAAAATAAAATCAATCAGAATAATATACTTTTTAAAAAAAGAAAACAAACAATAAAACAAACAAAGAAATCTAAGTATGACGATTAAAGCAACATCATGGAATTAATTCAAAATACAAAAGGAATATGGTGTTCCATTACTTAGAAAAGACAAAAATTCAGGGGAAAAAATTAAAGAAAGCGACATCAAATATTTGAGAAATCCTAAATTAGGGAACTGCTATGCTTCGTCGATGGAAAAAAGAAAAAGAGGTATATCCTTATATGTGAATATGAAATACAATTCCAAAAAAATATTTAAAGATAACAAGGGCTCTTACATTGCTCTAGAAGTAATATTCAAGGAACTAAAAATTTTAGTAGTTGGAATTTATGCACCAATGGAAAAAAGAGACATATTTTTTTTTTAGACAATAATAAAAGAAATACGAGAAATGGACCATAATAATGTAATAATTATGGGAGTAATCAAACCACAGCAAGACAGAGTATTGAATCGGAAAAAATAATAAGGAAAAATCAAGGTAAACTACCTAAATCCTTTTTCAAAATGATGGATGAATTCAAAATGGTGGACATTTGGAGTAAGAAATATGGACAGTCCAAAGGATTTATGTATTTTTCAGAAGTACACGATTCAATGTCAAGGATCGATATGTTTATAATTACAAGAACATTACTTCCCAAAATTAAAAAAATGGATATTTCACCAAAACTCATATCAGATCACCATCCAATTAAACTTGAAATAAAAGAGAAAAAGATTGAATACTCATGGAGATTAAAAGAATATTTAATGAAAAAAGAAACCATAGTCAACAAGCTTAAAGAAGAACTTAAACTTTACTACAGAGAAAATACAACAGAAGAGACTCTATATAAAACCACTTGGGATGCTGGAAAGGTGGTAGACAGAGGTCTTCTGATAAAATATAATATAGAGGGAAGAAGGAGGAAGAAGGAGGAAGAAGAAAATATATTGAAAGAAATAAAAGATAAAGAACTAAAATTGGAGAAGGGAGAAAACAGAAAAATAAAATGTGAAATTCAAATACTAGAAAACCAACTGAAAAAAATAATGATGAAAGAACTAGAGAAGAAATTGCAATGTGCAAAACAAAAAAATTTTGAATCAGGAAACAAACCTAGTAAAATGTTAGCTAATAAATTAAGGAAAGAAAAAAAACAAGAAAATAATATCTGAAATAAAAGAGGGAGGGAAATTATTCACAAATCAAGAAACAATAAAAACATTTAAAAAGTATTTTGAAAGACTATACAAAGATATGAATAAAGAAGAAGGCAAAAAAGAGAAAATTCAAAAATATCTGGAAAAAGAGAAAATAACTCAACTGATGGATGAACAGAGAAGAATCTTAAATAAAAATACTACAGAGCAAGAAATTTTGAAGGCAATTTAAAAAATGAAAGTTGGAAAAGCACTAGGACCAGACGGGTTTCCAATTTTATTTTATAAAAAAAATGGAAGAGATCATAATGAAACCCTTTAAAAATACTCTAAATGACATACAAAGAAATAGTATTCCAGAATCCTGGAAAGATACTTATCTCACATTAATTTCTAAAGAAGGCAGAGACAAACATGAGGTGGAAAATTATAGACCTATTTCCCTAATTAACGCAGACTATAAAATATTTACAACTATTATTGCAGATGGATTAAAGAAACTCTTAAATCAAAATATACAAAAAAACCAAAACAGGTTTTTACCCAAAAGATATATAAGAAATAATTTAAGAGAAGTCTTAAATGTCTTAGAATATTCTGAGAAACACAACAAGAAGCAGATAGCAATGGTCTTCATAGATGCCAAGAAGGCTTTCAACAAAGTAGATTGGTCTTTCATGCAAGAAGTCATCAAATCTATGAACATGGGAGAGAAATTTAAAAAATGGATAAATATGATTTATAAAGAACAAAAAGCAAAAATCATAATTAATGAAGAAAAGACGGGAAATTTCAATATAGAAAAAGGAACTCGACAGGGGTGTCTGTTATTCCCATTATTATTTATAATGATATTGGAGATATTGATAGTAAAGATCAAGGAAGATCAAGGAATTCAAGGAATAAGAACAAAAGAACATACCCACAAAATTAAGGCATTTGCAGATGATGTGGTTTGCTTTCTGGAAAATCTTTTAAAAGGCATAGATAAACTGTTAATTACACTAAATGAATATGGAAAACTAGCAGGATTTAAAGTGAATCAGTATCAAACAGCGATATTAACAAAAAATATGAATAAAGAAGAAGAGGAATCTTTTTGAAAACAACAATAACAAGGTCTGGAAAGAAATTCAAAATAGTATAGAATAGTAGACTTCAAAGTACCAACAGTATAGAAAGAGTAATTGAAGAATACGGAAATGATAAGATAACTCAACCAGGAAGTACATTTCAGTTTGAGCATAAAAATACAAGCATAAAGAGAGATGACGATTGTATGTGAGAGTATGAGGGATAGTTTGGATGAAAAAATGCTAAAATATAAAAAGCAAAAAGCAAGCAAAGTGCTGTGGAATGAATGTAACATGTGTTTTATGTTTATGTTTGTATGTAATGATTTGTATGTTTGACTGTTTTTAAAGTGAATAAAATAAAAAAACAAAAATGCCTTAGGACAACATACAGTAAAATGAATTTTAATTGTGTAAACCAATTAAAATAGTACGAGTAATTTAAAAAGTCTAAAAACATATCAAATCCCCCGAAGTTAAAACAAAACAACTTTCAACCAGTTAAAACAATGGAAGGCAAATCAAAACCAAGCATACATGCGTTTACTTGCCATTTAGGACTTTAAATGCTATCAGTAGCACTTGAATTCAAACCAGAAGTATATTGGAAGCCTCTGCAATTTCTTTAGGACAAAAATGATATGGTTTCTGTATGGTATTTGACCCATCTGTCCAACTGCTGTGTTTGGTACTATCTGCATCTTCCATGCCATCTCCAAGTGAAGCCCCACAAAAAGTACATTGCAGCAGTTTGCCTGAGAAGTATATGAAATCCTAGGGCCTCAAATTTAAACTGGTTTGTGATTTGCCTTCACTCCATGTCAGTGAATCGATTCCAAAAGGTCCATCGTTCCCACTATGAAAGTGGATCTTTTAATTATTCTCTTGTAATTGCTTCTTTTTTGGCACGATTGTCATTTCCACTAGTTTGCGCCACTTCAAAATGCATGTCAATCATCTATGCATCATCAGTGATGCAAGCAACAACACGGTGAAGATAGGGCCAGAATGGAGTGACTTTAACATTTCCCCTTTGAGCAGCCTGGCTTGGGAACTATTTTTTTTTTTAAATTGATAGAAGATTGAATCCATGGGTTTTGCAACTACTTGTCTCTGAGCTGCCTGATTGCCTGGTGTGCCGCCAAGTAGTTGCAAAAACAACAGATTGCATTTTTGGTGTATATATACATATATGTATATGTCTATATGTGTGTGTGTGTGTGTGTGTGTGTGTGTGTGTGTGTGTGTATATATATATATATATATATATATATATATATATAGTGTCCATAGGTCACACAAGCACAAAGGCAGTGCTGGGGGGGGGGGGGGAATGGCGGATCTCCCAAAAACTGAGGCAGGATGGTAAACACCCATCTGCCATTAGTCCCTCCCCTTCAGTATGATCCGATTCAGATCCGTCATTCCCACTTGTTGAACACACTTTGGAATTGATTCTTTTATAAAGAACTGCCAAATAATAATAATAATAATTATTATTATTATTATTATTATTATTTATTTATTTATAACCCACCCCTCTGCTTGGCAATCGGGGCGGCTTACAGCAAGTTAAAAAATACAACAATTAAAACATTCCAACTTCCCAAGCCCTCCACCCCAACCCCAACCCTCCCACCCCTTAAAACTAAATTAAACTGTTATAGAATTAAAATCAAATTAATCATAAAATATAATACAAACCAATTAGCAAACATGTCATGGCAACCAGAAAAGTGAGAGCAGCAGATTACCTCCATATGGCCGGGCGGTTATTCCGGGAAGGCCTGCCGGAAGAGATCTGTCTTTACTGCCTTTTTAAAGGCAGCAAGAGTAGTAATAAGACGGATCTCGTCCGGCAGGTCATTCCACAGCTTGGGAGCAGTCGCAGAGAAGGCCCTCTGGGAGGTCTGCGAAAGCCTGGTCTTTATTGGCTGTAACAGATCCCTTCCAGAGGACCGAAGGGCGCAGGGGGGAATCATATGGGGAGAGGTAGTCCCTAAGATAGGATGGACCCAAGCCATGTAGGGCTTTAAAGGTCAAAACCAACACCTTGTACTGTGCCCGGAAACTAATCGGCAGCCAGTGGAGGGATTTAAGCACTGGTGTTATGTGTTCCCTCCTAGATGTTCCCGTAATTAACCTGGCTGCCATATTTTGTACCAATTGCAGTTTCCGGGTTAGGCACAAGGGTAGCCCCATGTAGAGCGCATTACAGTAATCCAAACATGAGGTTACCAAAGCATGCACCACAGTTTCCAGGTCCCTCCTATCCAGATAAGGGCGCAGTTGGCGTATCAGCCGAAGCTGATAACAGGCACTCCTGACTGCCACATTCACCTGACTAGTCGTGTGAAGCGACGAGCCTAGAAGTACCCCCAAGCTGCGAACACAGTCCTTGAAGGAGAGCGTGACTCCATCCAGGACTGGAGACTGTATTCCCAGATCTGGTTTCGGGCCTGTGACTGCAAGTACCTCCGTTTTGTCTGGATTCAGCTTCAATCTGTTTTTCCTCATCCAATCCATTACCGCTGAACTAGTGTCAGGAAACAGTGGGTTTTTTGTGTTTGCCTCACTTCATCACGATTGCAACCAAGCTCAATAGGATCTGAACCGGTTTCAAGTGGGAACAACAGTCATATAACCTGATCTACAATTCACTTTAAATGATTAAGGAATTAAAATGTTGTATTTTACACATGTAAAATGTAATTTGTGAAATTTTCACCAAAAAAATCCCCCCCAATGCAAAAAGATTGAAAAATGAACAAAAAATTTTGCAGTGAGTCAAGTTGCCCTTTCTTGTCAAGGACCAAAAGATTTACAAATATGTTTTAAGTCTCTACTCAAAAGAGCACAGCCGTTGGCAGCTTGCTTACTTATTTCATACCTATATATCACATATGTCCTCCAAGAAGGTCAAAATAGGACACATAGTTTACTCCACGTGTGTGTGCACGCACGCACGCACGCACACACACACAGATGTACATTTCATTTTATCCTCACTATAATCCTATGAGGCAGGTTGAGATGAAGAAAGATCACAGGGGTTGCAGCCACACTGCAGAAATAATCCAGATTAACACCACTTTAACTGCCATGATTCAATGGTGTAGAATTCTGGGAAATGTAATTTGTTGTGTCATCAGAGTTCCTTGACACAGAAGGCTAAATGTTTCAGAAAACTACAGTTCTCAGGATTCCATAGCACTGATCCATGGCAGTTAAAGTGGTGTAAACCTAGATTATTCCTGCAATGCAGATGTAAACAGGGTGAACTTTAATGGCAGACTGAGTATCAGGAGCTGAATATATCAATTTGCCTGCCATGGTTTGTTTGGAGTTCATACAGCACTGCAGGTAAATGATGGGATAAACAGTGGTATGTTAATTGTTAAAAACTGTTGACCATATTTTTAAGTGATTAATGAGCAGATTGAAGTCAGTTAGTGCTATCTTGAGAAGATCTAAAGTCAGTGCCTTGAGAATGCCTACTGTGGCAGAAGACAGGAGGCTCCTATGGAAAAGGGGAAAGAAAATAACGTTTTGCTGTTGTAGTGAATGAGAAGGTAGCTAACCAAAGCTTTGAAATTGTGTGTGTGCTTCAACTATCTTTTGCTAATGCTTGCTGGTTTGTTCTGGCACCAAACATCTCTGGAGAACATTTCTAGTCACTGAATAAAGGTTTTCTGATTTTTCTCTACTGAAGCCTGGATTTCTGAACTAAGGGGTTACTGGACACTGGATCTTCACAGGATTTGTTCAACATTTAGCTCTAATAGTCTTCAAACTAGAAACATTCTAGATCTCATCCCTAAATATTTAACATTTGTTTTCTTAAAATGGACCTATTTTCCTTATGTTTGTGGAGAAAGACAAGAAATCAAAGATGCAATTTGTGTTTTAGGCTTTTGTTAGTTAAAAAAATCAAATCTTTTCCCACCTCTCATTGTTCTTCAAATTATGGACATGACTGATAATATTTTCTAATCACGTAAATTCAATTAAATAAAAAAATAATTTAAAAAATTAAATGAATTGAAATTGATATTAACAATTCAAATTAACTTGTAATTAATCTGCTTGTATTCAGGCTTTCACTATTTCTGAATGACTTGTTCCCTTAACTCACTGCTGCCGCCACCTCCACCACAAGAACAACAACAAAATTCAATACATTTATGCAATTATTCTTGCTTTTCTAAATGGAAACAAAGTAAAGAAAAATCATGGCGAATAGAATATGAAGCAAGAAAAACATATCATCCAGCTTTCATGGTCTCCTTTCATTTGCTAGGATTTATCCATCATTCTAAGGGCAATAGTAGTTGACCATCTTAACTCAGAGACTCTAAGGGGTGGTTCCGTGCCACCTGAGAGCACCAGATCAGGGCCTCAGTAACCACATGCTGTGGCTCCAATCCAGCTCTTTGCTACTCCAAAAAGAGCTGGCAAATGCCGCTCCTTTTTGAAGCGGCAAAAAGCGGCCCTTACCACCATGGTGGCGGCTCTTCTGCACTCTTTGGTGCAGCGTATCTAAACGCTGCACCAAGGGAGCACCCTGATGTTGCGTGCTGTGCTGTAAGTCATGTGGCATGACGGCGGCATTGGGGCAGAGTCAGGGCACTTTGCATGCAGTCACCCCATCCCAACTCCACCCTCAGATTCTCTCAGGCCGTCAGATTCTCAAATATTTCCCAGTGAATAGACTGCAGAATGATTCATTCTCATTATAGATTATTTAGATTGGTACTGGCATGAGCTAAGCAATTAGTGGAGATAAAGTCACATCATGAGCAAACTATTTGCAGATACAACTTAATGCAAATATGTACACACACTAGGGAAAGCTCCAGATCAGAGTTGGCCACAGAAACAATATGGAGAGAAAAGTTATATTGGCAACAATAATGGTTGGTAGCTTCCATTTTAGTGAGGTAGTAAGTTACTATACCAGTTTTTACTTCAAACTTTAAAGAAACTATACAAGGTTCTGAGCCTAGCCCTCCACCCAAAAGGTTCAGGACTCTGGATAGCTCCTTTAAATCAGGGACATTTCAGCCCAGGTCAGCACTGGTAAAGTTGACAGGTGGTGCTAGATATACAGTCTACAGATCATTTATCCATAGATTCAAGTATCCACAGCTTTAAAATATTCTAAAAAGTAAGCCTTGATTTTGCCATTTTATATAAGGGACACCATTTTACTCTGTGTTGTATTTAATGGGACTTGAGTATCTATGGATTTTGCTATCCACAGGGTATCCTGGAAGCAAACCCCAACAGATACCAAGGACCCAGTGTAGTACAAAAGCATGTGGGAGAACATATTAAGTTCTTAAAATCTGAACTCACCCTCTGGGCTAGCCAATAACAGGCCTTTTCCTTTTTCTAAATGACAGCCCTTTAGGTATCTGAAGATGTTGCCAGTTTTACCTTTCATTTCTCCTCCTCTAGGTTGGCATGTTTAAAGGGAAGTGTAACCCATCACATTCCTACTGCTAGCTCTGCGAGGTATTCAGAGTAACTTTGTCCCAAGGTATTAGTGATTTTAAGCCCCACAAGATGTATATTGCAACATGTGTCTATTTCATTAATTGAATTGTCATATATAATTTATGCCCTTTAATCAATAAGCTATTTTATGCCCTATAATCAAGAGGTTGGGGAAATTCAGACTCAGAGTAAAGGTCACGCATGATCATCAATTTTGTTTTATCATTTGAGTGAAACAATTGAGTGAACTGCTTGCTTTTGCTTGATTTACGCAAATTTCCCATCTTAATGGATTTAAGCTAATTTAAAAAATGGGTGCATAGTTCTAGAAAAGGCAGGAGAAGTAAAAAAAATGTCAGAAAGTCACAAGACAAACCAAAATCCTATTTTTATATTTTTTTTCAGTTTGCATAATGTATTCAGAATGCAAATAATCTGGACTTTCATTGACACAAAATTAAAAGTGCATTTGGATGAAGAGGTGCACACAACCTGGTTATGCTACAAGCCAAAGTAACAATTTTGTTAAAGAAAAATGGGATTGTTCTATCTGGTTCATTATGGAATAATGAACATGTAGTTGTACAGGTGACAACTAGATTAGTAATAGCTAATCTTAAAACACCATTAGAAAGGAATCTATCACTTTGAAGAGAGTGACATCTTTAGTGTATAATTTAGGGGTTAATGTGGTATAAGTATCTGTTTTACACTTTGTTGTCTAATGAAGATGGGGTGGTAATCTGTTCTCATTAGGTTAATGTGTCAATTCTGCTAGGTTACATCATCAGCCTATTTTTAAACATATATAATTAATGTAAGCACGTAGCAATTCATGATAATTATTGCCATTAATTCAATGGGATGCTTTCTGTGTTAAAATACAATCAGCATCACCACTACTTTGAGAAAGAGGGGGATGCAGGAAAGAAAAGGAAGGAAGGAAGGAAGGAAGGAAGGAAGGAAGGAAGGAAGGAAGAGGGGTTGGGGGAGGTGCAAGAATAATTGTTTCAAGGTTGTTGTTATGAAATAAATGATGGGTTTTCATGAAGTATACACTGAAAAGATGTATATACATGCTCTGTTTGTGTGCACGTGTGTGTGTATACTCACTGTGTATATATACACTTATCCCTCCACATTTGTGGCTTTGACTTCTGCAGATTTGATGATTCATGGATTTTATTAATACATTCTCTCTAGGAATATCTACATCCTCCAGCGCAACTCTATGGTCAACTTTAACCAAATATCGCACTGAAGAACCTAGAGATTCCTAGAGAGAACACTCCACTAGGCATTTGTAGCTCCTACAGCACAATTCTATGGTCAATGTCTGGCAGATGTTGACTATAGAATTGCACTGGAGGACCTGAAAATTCTAGAGTGGTGTTCTGTCAGGTAAAAACATAAACCCAACAAATGTCGAGGGAATGAGTGTACACATGTATTTGCATATGGGTGGGTGAGTACACATACACACATGAATACATATATAGAAGCCAGCATGGTGTACTGGTTTGACCATTGGACTACGACTCTGGAAACCTTCTGGGTGACCTAGGACAAGTCATACACTATCATCCCCAGAAAACCCTTTGATATAGCCATCTTAGGGTCACTGTAAGTTGGAAACAACTTAAAGGCACACAGCAACAACATACTTATTACCTAAAGTTTGGCGGAGAAGAGCAATGTTTGCTGTCTTACACACATTTGAGGAAAAGTGAGATTAAAATGTAATTAGCAAAATAAAGGAATACATATAATCTATAGTCACATTCTGCAAAGCAGAACAGCTGTAGACAAAAGACAGGGATACTATCCTTGGCAAAACTGCAACTCTTAAGTGTCTGATGTGCCTTTATCCTAATTACAATTCACTTTCTCCATTCCCTCCAGGGACAGGAGACTTGTTTGTTAGAAGAGACATATCTATTATTAATCTTAAAGTAGTTAGTCCAATCATTTGCACTGTTCATTAGCTAGTATCACCTTATGGATTACTAAACAGCATCTATGCTTTTGCTAATGAGCCCCAGTAGTGAAATATTTTACATATATTATAGCCAGACAATTAGAAAATGTCTTGTGTTTCACTGTGGATCTTAAAATAAAATTGTTTGGGACATTTAGCAGATACAGAGACAGATGACTAATGGGTAAGCAGTAAGCATTGAATAATCTAATGAGACATAGACTAAAGCATGTTAAAATGTCACTACTTTTTGTTTGTTTTTTAAAATCCTGTAAGTTACTGTAATTAGCAACGGAGACCAGTACAACACCCAATGGATATCTATCTTCCCTAAAGTATTACCCAATAGCTAGGCCCTGCTGCAATATACTATGACATCATAGTATATTGTATACTTGCTCATATTTATTGCTTCCCAATTGGCCAGTGTGATTAAAGCCCCTAAAGCTCCTTGTACCATTTCAAACCCTAGGTTGCAGATTTGACCAGCAAGTTTATACCTGTCCCAGAGCCTAGAATTACACATTCTGTGAGATTCTAGAAGTTGTCCAAAATTGCAAATTTCCAAGCTTTGTTCTCTTCTCTTGTGACGTAGTGGTCAATTTTGATATTCAGATACCAGTCATGAGCTTCCCTACAACCACAGCCATAGTGTCAAAACATGATTCGTATCAACAGCTGGTTGGTCTACCAGGAACAAGACTTTTTATAAAGCTAATGGTTTTTAATTGCGTATTCAAGACCAAGACACCACAATACTTTGAAGTACAACAGCAATCATTGACAAAAAATATAGGGTTGCTGGAAAAATCCACCACCAGCCCTTCACTACTGTGAGACCTGTAGCTATACATAGGGACCAGAATAGTTTGAAGAAGCTGCAGATGAAATAATCATCCTCTTGGATTGCAGGTTCAACAGTATCCTGGTCCCTAAAATTTCATGGACTAAACCTGGGACATTGAGATAGCCCCTGGTGATGTCACTGGATTATGTCATTGAGCATGCAACATTAAGTATCAACCATGGTTGCTCAGAGGGTGTCATTCAAAACAAAAATGCAGTCTAATAAATGAGAAAATGTTTCTCTGGTTGGAAATTAAGCTTTCCAAGCTCCACTTTGCAGATAGACTTTTCTCATCTCTGTTTTACAAATTCTGCTTTGAACAGTTTTTAATAATTATTTTATTTTCAAGGCAGCATTCTTTCCCTGATCTCTATGTGCTGGGATTCTGGGGACAAGGGCCATGTCCTGAAACTCAGAGGCAAATTTTAACATGTGAAAAACCAGATCCCTACTTATCATAAATTGAGGCAGTTCAATATCTGGACCATGGGTCCACTAGAGTTCTGGTTATGTTCCTTTGATCTCCTATTATCTTCCTATCATGTCTGTGGATTAAATGGAAGAGTCAGAATGCAAACTGACTCACATGTTTATTTTAAAGGGTGTGCATAATGACTTTACCACCTCACATTCACCTGAGCAGGTCTTTGCATCAAACAAGATTTCCTGTTTCTCAGAAATGTTTCCTATATCTAAAAATGTGATCCTAAAAGCAGTGTGCAAATTTTACTGCCTCTTGGGTAGAATGAGACTAATACAGTGCATTCCAATAGCATCATATTTATTGCCCAGAAGGCACAACCAGAAGTAAGGGAACTGATTCCCTTTTGACTCTACTTGAACTCTTAGCTATTTTCAATACAATCAATCACTGTATTTGCCTGAAACAACTCTGCAAATTAAAGCATTTACATACTCTACCAGAGAAGATTATTTGTCTGTCCCTTGGCATTTATTCTACAGAGCCTTCAGGGTTGCATATTGTCTCTCAATGTGGGCCTATCATTTAGAGTTCCAGGATACAGTGGCCTGTATCCACTTATGTCACTATTCTAGCACAAGGCCTATTGCATTAGTACTTGCACACATTTTCATTATTAATGCAAGTTAATGTAGTTCTTATCCGACAAGCAGTTCAACAAGAGGTTTGTACAGCTGGTTGTGCTTCTGCAAATCCTGCCTGCTCACCATAATGCAGAGAATGGCTGTGCAGAGTGAGGGTTCAGAAGATGTTCTGTAAGTATTATATAGTTTAGCCTAGAGAAAGTCTCAGTGCTGACCTACTATGCTACACTAATCCATACAGGATTGCAACCATTACATGCCAATTTTTATCAGGCTCACCAGCTACAGTCAATCCTGGATGGAAACAACTTGGCCTCAGGGATTCAGGCTCTAGAACTGTCACACACAGATTACTGTATTCCTCTGTTCTTGAAGATGGTACAGAAGCTGCTGGTGGTATAGAAGAGTACAACCAAGCTGTTAAAATAAGAAAGGGTGATATCACCCTCATCCTGAAAGCATTCAATTGGCTATCAGTGAAGTATCACACCTAACTCAAGGTCTTGCTTTTAGTACAGATAATCCTAAAGACATGGAATTTAAGAATAAAAGGGATGCATTCCATATTACCATCTAGCCTGTGCTTTAGGATCAGCAGGGGATGCCTTGCTTGTTGTCGTGCTGAGGTCTTCCTTCACATGGAGAAGCTGTATCACTTATGTGAATATAAACTTTTGTCATACTTGCTGAATATCTTAGTGGCAGTCATGCATTTCTAATGCAGGCATCTATAGCAACATAGCAGGGAGAAATAGCCACAGTATACAGAAGCATTTCGAGTGAATCTAGCTCATGTGTATGCAGCTACCTTCTGCATTATTTCAATGTGTGGACAGAACTGTATGGAGTTTCCCTGCAGAATTTCTGGAAACTGCTAGATTTAATAGAGATTGCTATTCAGCCTCAGGATAAGGCAATAACAAACCTTCTCTGAACAAATCTTGCCAAGAAAACCCCATGCTAGGGTTGCCTTAGGGTTGCCATAAGTTGGAAACAACTTGAAGGCACACAACAAAAACTTATAAAATGTTCTTGGAGCAGGGGTGGGGAAAGGGCATTTTGGAGGTTGCATATGGCTTGAGGTTCAGTTTTGTGGCTCCAGATGCTTCCCAGGATGCTTTAATTTCCCAAACCCATCTTTCTTTCTTTTGGGGTATATTTTTCCCCTTACAAATAGCTCCCCCTCCAAAAAAAGTGGTGGTTTTGACCTCCCAACCTTGTGGCCCACCAATGACCTCAATACCCCCTCAAAATGTTTTTTTTAAGTCAGTCCAAATTGCCCAAACATGAAACTGCAAGTGCATAAAGTCTTCACCCCATTCACAGTCGCCAACCCTTACTTGAACAGATACATCCAAACTTGGCCATTGGTGAACTGATAAATATTGTAAAGGTACCGGTACTCATCTCCATGACTGTCCACTTGAGCACACTCTAAAGGAGAAACCAAAAAATGCAGTCATATATATTGATCCATATCAGATGATGTGTGAAAACATTACCCATGTGTTTGGTTGTGCAACATTTTCCAAATACCAGCAGTACATAGGATAATATCTGGTTGATTGGGATCAGTTGACAGTTATAGGATGGTACTTTCTCAAACAAGAGTCATGACCAGGCAAAGGAGAACAGCAGAGGACATTATCATTGCTGTCAGTCAAAAAGTCCTGATACTTTGATCTTTCAGGCCTTGGTTCAAGTGCACCTTTGATCCTAGTTACCTAAGCATGCTATTGCTATGTATGCTTGTTAGAGATGCAAATTATTCAGCAGCCTTCAGCAAGTTCCTGTTTCACAGAATATGAAGCATATATATTCTAACATTAGGGTTCAGTTCTTTCCCCCCATGTTCTGAATGTTACCAGTATTTGAATAGTTACATAAAAAATAATCACAAATATTATTGCATTATTGCATGGATGGCTTTTCAAGACGAATCTGACTACTAATGTGTATTTCTGAGGCGGATGCTACGTAGGCCAATCCTTCATTAAGCCTGAAATCAATCAACTGGCCTTTTTCAAAATCTTTAAAATAGTTTTCTTGGCTTTGTTTCCTCTGACAGCACAGGAAAATGCCAGGCAACCCACTATGAATAGTCATAAAAATGTGAATGTTTAGGTATGCTTGACAAGCATGCAATATGCTCAACAGCATCCTGTTCCTGTTAGAGCAGTCCATTGAGTGCTCCACAGAGTTCCAATTAAAGAGCTACTTCACTGGTTTGCATGTCCCATGTGCATATTAATTCCTCATATTATCCCTAAAAATATGTGTTCAATGTTTGGTATAAATGCAGAATGTACTCAAGATTCACTTGACTGGCAGGTGGACAGAGAGGAGTAAAATTACCCTCTGAAGAACAATCTCCTTGATTCTTAACAGAATGCTTGAGCAATTTTCACTTGGAAATTCAATTCTATTTCTCCTCACTCTGCACTTTGGCAAAAAGCCAAATGACCACAAAAATGTTGAAATTAACAGCAAGCTTGTAGTTCGAAATTAACATTAGTTAATGGCAAATATTTTTTGTAAAAGTAATGGCAATCCTCTTCGAAAACCATCAGAGTGGTTTCAAATTAAGGAACTGCTTGCTGTTCATATCCAAAGCATGGAAAGTTACTTCTAAAGTGTAATTCATTATGAAACTCATTATAAAGTGTCTGTGGTCCCAATAACCTGAAAACAAATGTTAATAATTTCTTCCATTGCTCATTCCATCACGCATTTTCTGTTCCATTGCTTTTAAAAAAGAAAAAGAATCCATCTAATGAAAGAAAGAAGAAAAGACTCAAATTTTCAGGAAAGACTGCCATTAAAGAGACCAACAAAAAAAATGTAGCCCTGACAAGCCAGGACAAAAAGTAACAAATATATCTTTTTTGGCACATGAAAAGATAAATATTTTACTAGTCATTACTCTTTTTTTCCAAATGTTCATTACTTTTTTGAGAAAAGATTGTTTGGCTTTTAGGAAAAGGACAGTTGTTACCTTTTTATTTCTCCCCCAAATAATGTATTATAGATACATTATGGATTATTTGTAATACATTATCTTTAAGCCATGTTTGCATCAAGAATCATTATTAAAATATTGTATTTTAAGTGCTGAAGTAAAGGACACTGCCTTCATTTTAAGGCATAATGCTACTAAAATTCAACATTAGTTGGCTTTTAAGTCAAATCTCATAGCTTTATAATTCCAGATGTTCATGAACATGGCTAGCATTAGTTATAAATTTAGAATTTTATAATGTGTTTATGTTAATGTTAGGAGGGTGATCCATTAGTAATGTTCTACAAACATGGGCTGGAATTCTCTATGGCAGTTGTGAATATGTAACCTGGAATTATGTAGTCATGACTGTTACATATTCACAGTTGCTACGTAACCCCTGAGAGTCAGTGTTGTTTAAGCGTTGGACTACAATTCTGGAGAACAAGGTTTGTTTCACAATTCTCACCATAGAAAGCCCCTTGATAGATTCACCTAAGGATCACCATAACTCAGAAATGACTTGAAGATGTTAGGAGCTATGTAGGAATGATGAAAGTCCCCCAATCATCACTCACCAGGAAGCAGCCAATGTGATTGATGTAGGTCTGTTCACCTGTGGATTCAGAAGCCTCTGACTGCTATTTCTACCCACCCTCTTGTGTGAGCAATCTCTGGGCCAAGGTGGAATTACTACAGAGGTCCTACTTATGCATGTCATACCTCAGATCACTCATGGGAAAGGGTGAAAATGACAGCTGTTTTCCTATTGACAAGGGAACAGACCCCTGTTGATCATAGTGGCTGCCAGAATTCATTGCATAGCACCATAATTACAGTGTTTATGCATCTGTAAATCCTATACAGGATGAGTTTCCCTTATTTGAATTACCTGGGATAAGCAGTATTTTGGATTTCAGATTTATTTATTCATTTTTTGGACTTCAGAATACCTGTATTTGCATATACATACATAATGAAATATCTTGGGGATGGGACCCAAGTCTACACACAAAATTAATTTATTTTGCATGTACACCTTATATACATAGCCTGAAGGTAATTTTATACAATATTTTTAACAATTTTGTGCATGAAACAAAATTTGTACACACTGAACTATCAGAAGGCAAAGGTATCACTGTCTCAGCCAACCATGAAAAAATGATTTGGGTTTTGGATAAGGAAGTCTCAACCTGTACAGGATTCCAGCCATAGAATCTTTGTAAAATATTTCTTTAATTCAAAAAATCCTTTAAGACCAAAAATATGGCCAGAAACAGCCCCAAACCCCTCAAATAATCCTCATTTTTTTCAAAAAAAATTATTAAAAAAAACAAGTTACCATTACTAATTATATCAAAAGCATAATGTGTTAGTGTTGACATTAGAAATACATTGTTGTTGTTGTGTGCCTTCAAGTTGTTTCCAACTTATGGCGACCCTAAAATGACCCTATCATGGGGTTTACTTGGCAAGATTTGTTCAGAGGAGGTTTACCACTGCCTTCCCCTGAGGCTGAGAGCATGCAACTTGCCCAAGGCTACCCGGTGAGTTTCATGGCCAAGCTGGTTTGGAGAGTCATAGTCCAACACTCAAACCACTTCCTTCAAAGTGAAATTGATTATAAGTTGAAAGTAAAGCTCTGTACACATATATCAGGGGTAGGCAACCTTTTTGAGCCAGGGGCCAGTCCCCTGAAGTCGTCCCTTCCGGCGGGCCAAGGGGAGGGGGGGAATGGCAGCGTGTGCTGCCGCTGCCACTGCCATCGCCGCTGCTGTGCGTGCTGCCGCAGCCCCCTCCACGCATGTTGTGGCTGCCTTTTTGTTCTCCAAAATGGCGGCACCACTCGCGACCACCATTTTGTTTTCTAAAATGGTGGCTGTGACTCGTTTGCGCATGCGCAGTACTCCTGCGCATGCACAAACATGTCAGGCCACCATTTTGGAAATCAAAATGGCGGTCGCGGTGCACGCAGCTGCACAGCGACCAAAATGCACAGCGGCAGTGGCAGGCAGTGGCGCCGGCGGCAGGGGTCCACCTGGGCCGGTAAGCGTGGGGCACTGGGCCAGAACCGGCCCACGAGCCATAGGTTGCCGGCATATATTATTCATGCTTTGTTATGAAGGAACATAATATTTATGAAATAAATGAAAGAATTAAAAATGTTCCATTTTCAATGCACATAAAATGCCCATGGAATAATTTTCCTTGAACCTTTCTATTGCTTTGTGTCAGGAGCACACTCCTCCTGCTTGACAACAGCAACATAAGCACCATATCAAGTCCTCCTGAGATGCCAAGCATGGCTCAGTCTCCATGTCTACTAGTCTACTGTAGGAATGGAAAGAATGTTAGCTGTTATTCATTTCCTGGTTGAAAATATGTTTCCCAACATTCAGAAAACCCAGCTAGGAAAAATGATACAGTGGTGAGAATTCTGTGCCTTTTTGCCCAATCTTCACACATCCCAAAATATTTCAGGAAATTGTTCTGCACAGAAATACACATGATTTCATGTATGATAATTGCGGAGTTTTACACAAAAAAACAGTGGCTGGCATCTTGTTATTTATAATGTCTTAAATTATACTGAGAACCATGTAGCTGTTCCCTATTGACATTTAACATAGCATTAACATTTACATTTCTATACTGCTTAATAGTGAACTCAGCACTCTCTAAGTAATTTACAATCTGTAAGCCAATTGCCCCCAACAAGCTGGGCACTCATTTTACTGACCTATAAAGGATGGAAGGCTAAGTGCCTTTACAGATTGCCAGAAATAATGCAGCTTGTGGCCACTTTAACTATCCTGGCTCAGTGCTAAGGAATCATGGGAACTATAGTTTATCGTGGCACCAGAGCTCTCTGACAGAGAAGGCTCAATGTCCCAGAAAAAATACAATTCCCATGATTCCCTAGCACTGAGCCGGGTCAGTTAACGCAGCCTCAAGCTGCATTATTCCTGGCAGTCTGTAAAGGCCCTTAGTTAACCTTGAAGGCCTGGGATCAAACTCAAATGTTGTGGCTGCAGTACTGGTATTTAACCACTGCACCACCAGAGCTCCTTAGGTTTAGGTTTATGGTATCATTACCACAATTATAAATGCCCCTCATCCACCTTTGAAGCCTTTGATTGTGTAGATCATGAAAATTTTGGATTGCTCTTTAAAAAATTGGGGTGCTACAACAGTTATTGTCCTTATGTACTCAGGAGTAAAGTCTGTCATCAGGACAGACTACAGAGAAATGGAATGGTTCTTAGTTAGCAAGGGGGTCAGGCAAGGCTGCCTTTTATGACCCCATTTTTTTAGTTTGTACACTGAACATATCATACATAAACCAGGATTAGACTCAGAAAAAGGAGGTATGAACATTGGAGGAAGGAGGTGTGAACACTAGAGGAAGAAACATCAACAATCTAAGATATGTAGATGACACCATACTACAAGCAGAAAATAACAAAATCTTAGAATGATTTGATTGTGTATTCTTGAATGACAGGGGTTGGACTTGATGGCCCTTGTGATTCTTAGTCAGCCATCCCAAATAATGAAGTTCTGTGGTGGGGCAAGTGGGGCACTTCAGGAAGACATGAGCAGTCCCCTCCTGCCAGTGAGTGTGTGAGGGTAAAATAGTAGAATATTTATATCTCTAGTTTCCCACTGTAAACAACTCCATTTGTGATAAGGCCAATCAGAGCAGGAAGTATTGTGATGCATACATTAGTCTCTGCTGTATAGCAGAGGTGGATGAAGTGTGGCCTACGTGCTACTACCCCTTTCCAGGTCACACACACACACACAAATCCATGACCCCAATTCTCTCCCAATCTAAAGGGGGGGGAATTGACAATTTTGTCTCATCTTCCCCAACAGGTTTTAAACTTCTAAGGAAATTGTTTGTTTGTTTGTTTGTTTTGAGGAGAAAGCCCCCTGTGGACCTAAAACAGATTGGAGATAATACAACAAAGTGGGCAGTTGTGCTCCCAAGACTGGCCATTTGAGGAAAAACAAAACCACATGGAGGAATGAAAAGAGCAAGTGCAGCCCGCTGAAGAGAGAGGTAGCCCCCTGACCTCTGGAAGTAGTCCACCTTTGACATACTCATTTATTTATTTAAATATTTATATCCCACTTTATCTAGAGATATCAGGACAGCATACAATTACTGTAAACCAGTCTGACAATAAGATGGGTTAACCATGCCATTCTAGTACTTCCACAAAAATGTAAATATGATTTATACTTTGGCAAAATTATAGAGCAATCTCATACAAATTCAAATGTTGGATTTGTAACATAGCAAGAAAATTATGAATTCTGATGGGTTCAGTATATGTACCATGTGTATTGTATGCCTCTCCTTGGCTACTCATTATGCCTTTATTATCTGTGTGGAGTTTCACATTTTGAAGTCAACACTTAGCCTAACAACTGCAGTGCCAGTTCCAACACTGTGCGCTTGTGCTCTCAGCACCCCAACCATGATGTCTCTGTGCACTCCTACAGAGAGTACTTCAAGTCATGAGGGGATAATTCATTCTCATTTCCCATTAAAATCCTCTGTCTCTCTGGCTAACAGGAGCTGACAACAGGGCTACCAATTAATACTGTCTCTAGGGATGACTGGCAGAGCTGGGGAGGTTCTGTCTCTATGAAGCAGGATTCAGCAGACAAACTTCCGCATGCTAAGAAATTGTTCCAGCATTAAACTACACTTACATCCTAAGATAGAGATGATTTTTGTAGCAAAGGGGATATTCCTTCCCTTTAACTCTACATTATCCCCTGACGTACAGTAGAGGTGGTGAAACTTCATAATCTGTTGATTTCCCAGAGGCATCTCAGAGAGATTTCATCTTGACCACTGTGGACAAAAAGGATGTTTAGCTGAACTGACCACTGATCTGATTGAGCATGTATCTCAAAGCTTCCTTCTCTCTTTTTTTTAAAATCTTTTTAATGAAGTGATCCAGCTTCTGTGACTGTTTTTAAACCAAAGAGATTCTGAGAAGAGATATTTTCATTCATGGCAAGCTTGCAAGAATCATTACCACAACTGTAGCAGTTAAATATGCAGCTTTTGAGGGGTCACTGGGCACAAGCTGAAGTCCGTGTGACTACCAAAGAAAGAATCCAGTTTCTTGTTCAACTTGTCAAGAAAACAAAAACAACCGTTTGGCCATTTGCCTTGAATTTGTCAGTATTCTGCTTTGTCAGAGGGCAGTTTGTTCAGGTGGAAATTCCTTTAAATATGGCCAAATGCCAAGCTTCTGTCTCATTATTTTTCAAAACCCACACAAAATGACCATTTCTCTTTCCTGGAGCCTGCAGAAAAGACTGGTGAGCCAAGATCTACATATTTATTGGAGTGGACAAAAGCAAGAAAGGAGTAGGAGACGAGTAGATATGCTAGCGGATTTGACCTTTGCAATCTACCCAATAGAAGATCTGATGGAAGACAAATTTCATTGATAGAAACAGAAGAAATTAGTAAGAAATTGGGATTCTGGAGGCAAAAACATTATGAATAGGGCAATAAATCTGGTAGATTATTGGCACATATGTTGAGGAAGCATAGAGAAAGTAGAATAATTACTAAAATGGAAAAGAAGGGAAGCTTTTTACTAATCAAAACTTCCAGTTGGCTATGGTGTACTGATAAGACGCTCTTTAACTTCGGGGTTTTAGGTTGGAAATTGAGCTCCGTGTGTGTGTGTGTGTGTGTGTGTGTGTGTGTGTCAGTGCCATGTTTTCCAGGCTATCTAAACCTATGACTGTTGTGCTAGCAGCATTTCTGTTGGCTACAATGTGCCCAACAGTAAAGGACAGATCTAGTTTACTTGAGCAATTCAGGATCTAAAACTTAAAGGATGCTGGGAAAGTTATGTTTGAGAAAAAATCTGTCCCCTCTATTCATTACAGTGTTGGAAAATTACTCTTGCTATTATTAGCTTGTGTAGCCAGCATGGCACAGTAGTTTGAGTGTTGGACTATGGGAAGGCAATGGCAAACCCTCTCTAGCAAAAAAACTTGTCAAATAAAATCCGTAATAGGTTCACCTTAGGATCACCATAAGGCAGAAATGACTTGAAGGCACACAACAACAATAACAATATTTGTTTTGGGGGGGAATGGAGATGGTGATAGTGATGGTGATAGCAATAATGATATCTCACTGATTCATAAGTTCTTCAACAGAATCTGAATCATTTGTGATCCAAGATATCAAGACCTACAAAGAAATTTAGCATTTTTGGGAAAAGAAAAAAATGTGATTCCAGTGGTGGCAGGTGTTCAGGGAGCTATTCATAACTACATCTGTAATAAACAATCTTGGCCATGATCTGTTATCTGGATGTATACACAGGTAAAGATATGCCCATTATAGACACCTTACCATACTAGACAATTGCAAACAATGCCAAAGAATGTGTGTGGAAGTGTTCATATGAACTACAGCTGTCAACGTTTATTTTATTCAGGCAATCACACTGTATTTAATGGACTTGAGGATGCCACTTGGTCCTCTGCTTTGCATGTCTATTTGTTGGCCTGCCATCTAAAGATATTAGTTAATGGCACTACAAATATGTCACTGAGTGTGGGGTGTAATTATTGCATTTTCCCATATTCTGAGTGATGATTTTCTGCCATTCTGCTGAGATAATTATAAAGGTGCTGATGAGTTAGACATCAGTGGGAATGAAATGTGTTTGGCAAGCAGCTTCTTCAGAAATAACAAGGACTTTCAAGGTTGAAATATATGATTGGAGGAAGGATCCCAGTATAAAATTAACATTATTCACTACATATATCAAAACACAAGGTCAATATTGGCCCATCTAACTGAAAAACAAGAACAATTTGCATTTTCCTTCCAATGGTAAGCATCTCAGGACTGCGATCCTACCTTCCTAGAGAAAGATATGTTGCAATGTTCTTATCTCTAACCATACACATAAATATAATGACATTTGTTTAATCAAGTGCCATATCTTTTGAGAGTATCACTCAAAACCATAATGAAAGTTATGAAAGCTCCTCTGTTGTAGAAGTGGTATTGCTACATGGCAAATATAATTATTCTTAGGTTTTTGTGGGTTTTTTGGACTGTGAGACCATGTTCTAGATAGGGTAGGCAACCTGTCCCCTTTAAGGGCTGAGGGACTATTGGCCAACATGGCTGAGGCTTCTGGGAGCTGAAGTCCCTTGGTCCTTAAAGGGGACAGGTTGCCTATCCTTGTTCTAGAAGAATATATTCTTGATGTTTGCCCGCATCTGTGGCTGGCATCTTTAGAGAAGAAAATGCCAGCCACAGATGCAGACGAAATGTCAGGAATACATTCTTCTAGAACACTGCCTCACAGCCCAAAAAACCCAAAAAAACCTATGGATGCCAGCAGTGAAAGCCTTCAACTTCACATAATTATTCTTGTTTGTATGCAAAGGGATCTTGCAGCACCTTTGAGACTAATAGACCTAAAGGAGCTACAAGAACCTTTGCATATTGATCCAAACTAACACAGCTATGCTTCTGAATTATGCTCCTGTTTGTGAAGATCTTATTCCAAAATAACCATGATTGCTCTTAGTGTTTTTGTTTCTAGGGGAAGAATTTAACACTGGACTTTCATAAAGATCATCAAAGAAAGTCACAGAATGTGCTTCTGCTCATTCTGTGTTAAAGTTCAGAAAAACATAAAACTGATTATGAATTTTCCAATGCAATTATCGGTACATGAACACACTTCTTTCTACCCATCTCATTTGATGATTTTCCTGCCTTGTCTAGATGCTACATTTCCAAAAGCATTTTGAACCTTTGGGTGGTGTGGATGTGTCTTTAGCAACTTTATGGTACAAGTCCATCCCTTTAGTGTGGCAATCAGCCATTATTTAACCAATAACAGTCAAAAATATCAATAACAAATGCAGCTATTTCTCAATAGCTTTTACACAGTGAATGGGCGACTACTTGTATTCCAATTGGCTGCCACAATCCTTTTGCTCCTGTTAGTTCTTGTACTTTTATTTTATACTCTTGGCCATAGGGATACTTTCCACTGCAGCTTATTCAAAATCCACTTGCAAAGTAAGTTAGAAAATGCAAACACTGAAAAAGACTATGAGAAGTTAATTATATGTATATGCTCAGCTACCTAAGATGAATATGGTTGTCTTTTGAAATTCATCCCCTATATGTCAACAAAATCTACCTTGATATTAACCTTTGAGTTAATGTTTTGCCTTATTCTGAAAAGTCATGCCAGAGACTGGAAGTATCACTTTTTTGAACTAAAGTTCCCAGAATTTCCAATAGTATTCAGTGCAATTCTAGGAGCCGTACTCCAAAGATGTCACTTTTCTAACCTCTGGTAATACTACAAGGGAACTCAAAGTGCCTATATCTATCAAAAACTGCACCTGAAATCAAACAGTCAACTATGAAGCAGTATACAGTGCCCTACACAGTTAACATTTTATGATAATGGGAGAAAGGGCTATTCAGATGACATCAAGACTCTCTCTTCCATTAGGCTGAGTGAAACAATTGCTTCAGGCAACAGATGTTGGGAATGCTTGGTGAATGGTGCTGAGATGCTGGAAGAGGGAATTAGGTGAGCCATGATATCTGCTCCTTTCTGTCCCTAAACTAGCCTGCTGTTCTTGAATACCGTGGATGATGTTGACAGGCGATTATTGTAGAAATGTCAGTTTAGTCAGCTTCTCTCAATGGGATTTAGAAACATCATCTTGCCTTTTGCCACAACCAGCAAAATTTATTTGGCCAGCTATGCTCATCATGGACATCTGCTGCACCAAGGGTCGCCTGAGTAATATGTCATCCTAATCTTCCTTGTACAATATTCTTCCAGTATATTGCCAGTACAATAGGGTTGCTATAGGCTGAAGTCAACATAATGGCAAATAACAACAAAGTGGTCATTTCAGACAACAGAATTTGGATACCATAAATAGGTAATAAATGTATTATTTATTTAATGTACAGTGGACCCTTGATATCCACTGTGATTTGGTTCCAGGATCCCCCATGAATACCAAAATCAATGGATGCTCCAGTCCCATTAAATACAATGACATAGTAAAATGTTGTCCATTATATAAAATGTCAACATCAAGGTTTGCTTATTGAAATTTACTGAGTATTTTCAAACTCTGGATAGTTGAATCTGTGGGTGGAGAGATGACTGTATTAGGGGTTTTTCTTTTACCATCAGGGTGCAGAAGAACACTGCCCCAAGTGCTAAAGTCACTTGTTTGCAATTGGGTACTATGCACTACAACAAAGGATGTGCTTTACTTCTGGCAGATCCAGGGTTCAGAAGAGTTACTTTTTGGGACTATAACTCTCAGAATCCCATAGTGAGCATGGCCAGGGGGCATGCAACTAGCGGATTCTGGAAGCTGTAGTTGAACAAAGTTACTTTTTAAAATTCTTGACATGGTCACTTGCTTGAGCTCTTTTCATCTAGGTATGGATTGAAATTCAGACATGGTGCATGCAAATCCATGTTTTCCAAACATTGTAAAATTAGCAGGAAAGTGCTGTAAAATTATTCTTTAAAAATACACAATAAAAGCATGTTTTCATATTGTTGGACAAGTAAGTGTTTCCCCATTTTCTTTTAAGGGTAAGTACACTCGTCCCTCCACATTTGCAGCTTTGACTTTTGGAGATTTGATTATTCACAGATCTTATCAATACGTTCTCTCTAGGAATATCTATGTCCTCCAGCAGAACTCTATGATCAACTTTAACCAAAAGTCACACTGAAAGACCTAAGGATTCCTAGAGACAACATTCCACTAAGCATTTGTAGCTCCTCCAGTGCAATTTTGTGGTCAATGTCTGGCAGATGTTGACCACAGAGTTGCACTGGAAGACCTAGAGATTCCTAGAGAGGTGTTCTCCCAGGTAAAAACATAGTGTTTTTGTTGTTTGCAATTTTTCCACATTCACAGTGACTGTCAAGGGACAAATGTACAATGCCTTCCTCACTATGTAACCAGAGAATGGGAAGTTTGCATAAACAAGGCTCAGTAGTAATTAATGCACATGCTAGATCACTGTAGTGTCAAAGCAAAAAAAAAAAAATGAATGCATATGATATAAGTGCTTATGGCAAACAAAAGTCTTAACTGTGTAACCCTGTGCAGAGGTAAGCCCCACTGATTTCAATGAGACTTACTCCTAGATACATGAGTGTGTGTGTGACTGCAGCCTAAAGAAAATAAATCACCTAATATATGTCACAGAATTCCTTTCCCACTGGCACAGAAGTCCATTAATGACCCAAGAGCTATTCCTATTATGTCTCTTGAACTATCCTCTATAAATCTTTTGTCAGTATTTCCTTAACTATGTATTATTATAAACATCATTGCCTTTACAGAAAATTCTTGCCACTTAACAGGCATTTTCATGTTTCTGTTTCTCAGACATTTGCAGATCAGCCTTAGGAAGAATTATGCTGAAGGCAAAATTTGACTTTATTGCTGTCTGTAATAGGCAGATATTTCTTGCAAGGGATTTCCTGCCATAAATACCTGTGTCATTCCAAGCAGAAGAAAGCTGTTGCCGTGAAACACCTTGCAGTTGAAATATGGCCTTTGTTACATGAATGATTACGAAAGTACCTACAGGTCTTGTACTATTATTGCTGGGGATGGGGAGACCAAGGCTTTGCTGTTAAGTGTGGCCAGTAATGGGAGATCTGTTTCTTTTTCCCCAGCCATTATCCAATTTGTTCTGCATTTATTAAAACTACATCAGAAAATTTTAGGATGGATGACCAGTCCTGAACCCATATGCTTTAAGGATCATTTGGCAAAGTTGCTTTTTGCAATAAAAATCCTAGAATCTCCCAACCAATATGAGCAATAGCTATGTTGGTTGTGCATACTGGGAACTGTAGTCCAAGTAGTAACATTAGCACATATTGCTTTTAAGTGAGAAATGGGAAGCTTGTTTGTTCTTAAAACCCACTCTGTTCCCCAGACAGAGCAAAAAAGTTCTTGGTTTTGAACCTATTAGAAAGCAGAGCCAGCTGCAAAACTGGAGTTGGCACATCCTGATGCAAAATGGTGTCTCGGGGTAGTGTCAATTATCTACCACATCTCAGGAATCATATTCAGGGATGACTTAGATTGATGGTTAGAAATCTTGAACAGAGCAGTAGCAAAGTGTTAGAGGACAAAGTTAATTGAGCCACACAGTCCAACCTGCACCCACTAATCTATCCTTCTGTCCTTGAAAGGATTTCTAAATAGCCCCAGTGTCAAAATAAGATTCAACTGCCAACTTGTGTGCATGGAATTAGTGGGAGGCACCATCTTATCCTTTGTTCAGGCAGCAAATTATCCAGCAAAATTCTAGAGTTGTCATCCTATTCAGTAGTATGAAGCCATAAACTGGACTTGTAATTCCATAACTGCTGGGGATTCATATTTACACTCATTAATGTGATCCCAAAAGCCAAAGAGTTTCTGAAGGCTGCAGATCAGAGAGCACTGGGAAATAACTTCTGCCATGCTCTCCTTGTCATTGGGGTGCAATGAGAGGAGCAGTTGCAGGAGGACCACAAGGGGTCTCTTCAGCAGCCAATTAAGTACCATAACCAAGAATGCTCTGCAGATGTTATTTCTCAGTACTCGGGTTTCCAGCACCTTGAAAATGCTTTGATTGAGGTGCTGCCAGGCTAAAAGATTTTGATAGGTGGCATGGCAAACCTGCTCTGTACAAATATTGCCAAGAAAATCCCATGATGGGTTGCCATAAGTTGGAAATGACTTAAAGGCACACAACAGCAACAACATAATCAGACATAAGCACAACAATGAAGCTCTGTTATTGTGTGATGATGCAGGATCTGGATGTCAATTTCTTACTGCTGAAATAATAATAATTTATTTTAAAAAATCACTCACTGTTTAATTTTGAACACATAGGCCTGAATCTTGCTGGTATCCTCATCTAGAGAAGACCCACTAAACCAATTACTGAGTGGTGAATTGATACTTAGGTAAATCCCATTGATTCAATGGATTTACTCTAACTGGGACTAGCAATTGGATTCAGACCTTAATATCCAATGAAGTTTCCCCATACCTGATAAATGCTGGTTATATGGAATTTCCTCCCATGGGAGGCTAGGTTGATCATTTCCTTGCTTTTCTTTTGCTGGCAAACAAAAACATTTTTATTTAGGCAGGCTTTTTAATATATAATCATGCCAGGATAGTTTTTATATGGTGGAGGGATTAGTTATGTTTTTAACTTTTGTATGTTTTTGTGTTAATTTCATACTATTTTAACTAGATGACTTTATTGTTTTTACATTCTTATTGTAAAGTTCTAAAAATATTTTTATCTTGTAAGATGCCTTGGGTCCCTTTGTGAGAGAAAGGTGGCATAGAAATGAAATAAATAAATAAATATGCCAACTCCTATCATTCACAGTTAATCTGTCAGTTGGGATACTATTCATATCTGTGGCACTACATATCTGATGGAATGTTGGTAGGAAGTGATGGGTTTCAAATGTAAGTTTCAAATGTAACACATTTGGATTGCATCACATTGGAGGAGACAGATCTAAGAGCTGGAGAGAACATGTGGTCCACCAGAGATCCTTGGTCTCAAACGTTCACCATTACTACCCCTTGGCCACACTGGCTGAGGCAAATGGGAACTGGAGATCAATGCATCTGAAGAACCACATCTTAGATTATCCATCCTAGATTAGAACATGGTACATTTGTCCTGGGGACAGGACCAGCCAGAGGATTCATCACCTTTTCAACACAAATAAACTTCTTTACTGCCAGTCTTCCCACAGCTGTCCCAGGTTTTATGAGAGCTCTCCCAGTGCTCAGCCTCCGAAGGGATTCGATCCAACATTAGCTGTTTAACTCAAAGCAGAAGGAGCAATGGTAAAATTAAGGGTGGATTACTGGCCACCTCTGTGTAGGGATGGTGCAGGGGGGAGAAAACAGCTGTAAAAAACAAAACTCTGCCAGTATGAACATTCTAGCAGGTATGTACAAGCAAAGGGATGCAGTGGCTTAGTGGTTAAGATACAAGTTCTGATGATTGGAAAATCAGAAAGTTGGTAGTTTGAGGCCCAAGTACTGCATTATGGAGTGAGTTCCTAACACTAGTCCAAGCTTCTGCCAACCTAGCAGTTCAAAAGCATGCAAATGCAAGTAGATAAATAGGTACCACTTTGGTGGGAAAGTAACTGTGTTTGGTGCAGTCATGCTGGCCGCATGACCACCAGAGCAATCCTTGGACAACATTGGCTCTTTGGCTTAGTAACAGAGATGAGCACCGCCCCCTACAGACAGTTATGGCTAGACATTCATGTCAAGGGACTACCTTTACCCTTTTTTATAATAATAATAATAATAATAATAATTATTATTATTATTATTATTTATATCCCGCCCCTCTGCGAACAATCAGGGCAGCTTACAACAGTAAAATAGTACATAGTATAAAACAACTCAAAATCCCTTCCCCCCCCCTTAAAACATCATTAAATCAATACAAATTAAAATCAACATATAATACAGTTGTGATTAAAAACCCTTCCTAGCGAGCAGCATCAGTTAGGAGCTCCAGAAACAACTTCCAGAGGGGGTTCCTGAGGCCGGGATTAACTATTCTGAAAAAGCCTGCCTGAAGAGATCCGTCTTAACAGCCTTTTTAAAGCTGTCTAACGATGCCAATAGACGGATCTCATCCGGCAGGCCATTCCACAATTTGGGGGCAACAGCCGAAAAAGCCCTCTGGGAGGTGGTCGCAAGCCTAGATCTTTGTGGCTGCAACAGATTCCTCCCAGAGGACCGGAGAGCGTGGGGAGGATTATAAGGGAGAAGGCGGTCCCTGAGATAGCTTGGACCCAAGCCATTTAGAGTTTTAAAGGTGATAACCAACACCTTGTACTGGGCCCAGAAGCTGATAGGCAGCCAGTGGAGGGACCTCAAAACCGGAGTAATGTGGTCCCTCCTAGATGTTCCAGAGACAAGCCTGGCTGCCATATTTTGTACCAGCTGTAATTTCTGAACCAAGCACAAGGGTAGCCCTATGTAGAGCGCATTACAGAAATCAAGACGTGAGGTTACCAGCGCGTACACAATGGTCTCAAGATCCCTTACTTCCAGAAAAGGGCGCAGCTGGCGTATCAGCCGAAGCTGATAACAAGCGCTCCTGACTGTCGCATTTACCTGATTTGTCATCAGGAGCGATGAGTCAAGGAGCACCCCCAGACTGCGAACACAGTCACTGGAGGAGAGTGTGACCCCATCCAGGACTGGAGGTTGCAACCCAATTCTTGGTTTCGGGGCCGCCACCGTGAGCACCTCCGTCTTGTCTGGATTCAGTCTCAATCTGTTTTTCCTCATCCAGCCCATTACCGCCCGAAGACATTCATTGAGAGAAGAGATGCCATCAGAATTTGAGGCCAACGAACGAGATACGGAGAAATAGATCTGGGTGTCATCAGTGTACTGATAACACCCAGCTCCATAACTCCAAATGATCTCACCCAGCGGCTTCATATAGATGTTAAATAACATTGGGGACAGAATAGCACCCTGAGGTACTCCACAGGTAAGCTCCCTTTTACTGGAGCTACTGTCCCCGAGCAACACGCTCTGGGACCTGCCTGAGAGGAAGGACCGGAACCACTGCAAAGCAGTGCCTCCGATACCTAACTCCCTCAGGCGATCCAGAAGAATGCTGTGATCTATCGTATCAAAAGCCACTGAGAGGTCTAGGAGCACCAACAGGGTCACACTACCCCTGTCGATGCTCAGACGCAGATCGTCGGTCAAGGCAACCATGGCAGTGTCAACCCCAAAGCCTGTCCTGAAGCCAGTTTGAAATGGGTCTAGATAATCGGTTTCATCCAAGACAGCTTGGAGTTGAAGAGCAACCACCCTCTCGATCACCTTGCTCAAAAATGGTAATAAAGAGACTAGCCTATAATTTTTCATATCCAGGGGGTCCAGGAAAGGTTTTATCAGAATAGGCTTAACAGCCGCCTCCTTTAAACATGATGGAATATATCCTTCCCTGAAGGATGCATTGATGATGCTCACAAGGAACTTCCGCAATGCATCCCCTCCCTGGACGGCCAGCCAAGATGGACAAGGGTCGAGGGGGCAGGTTGTCTTCCTCACACTACCAAGGAGCTTGTCCACGTCATCGGTACTCACAGATTGAAGCTGATCCAGTATAATTACATCGGCGGAGTCTCTGGACACCTCGTCCATTGTTTCTGTTACAATAGTGGCATCTAAGTCGGCTCTTATCTGAGAGATTTTATCTGCAAAGAAGTTATTAAATGCGTCACAGCAGGCAGTCGTTGGGTTAAGCAGGGGATTTGGCACAGGGGACACCTGAGTCATCTCCCTCACCACCCTAAACAGCTCTGCTGGACGAGACTCTGCAGACGCAATATGTGCAGAGGAGAAGGATCTCTGCGCTGCACGCATTGCCTCCCGATAGGACCAAAGAAAGTTCCTATGGCGAGTTCTATCAGATAAGAGTCAAGTCTTCCACCACCTGTGCTCTAGTCATTGTCCAAACTGCTTCATTTCCCTAAGCTCAGGTGTATACCATGGCCTACGGTTAGAAGTGGATTGGCAAGGATGCTTGGGAGCAATCGTGTCGATAGCTTTGGTAAGATCGGTGTTCCAGGTATTAACCAGAGCATCGACAGGATCACCGGCATTTCCAACCATTAAACCCTCTAAGGCTTTCTGGAAACCCATAAGTTCCATTAGCCTTCGAGGGCAGACCATTTTAATGGGTCCACCACCCCCGGTGGGGCAGATGTAGGCTCTAAGTTCCATCTTGACCAGGAAATGATCCGTCCATGACAAAGCGGAGGTACTAGTTACCTCCGCCCATGGATATGCCTGATCTGAACTAAAGACCACATCGAGTGTATGACCTGCACAATGTGTGGGCCCGTTGACCAATTGGGATAGGCCCATGTTTGTCATGGTCTCCATGAACTCCCGAGCCACACCTGTTAAACTGGTCTCGAGCAGGATGTTGAAGTCCCCCAAAACCAAAAGTCTGGGGGACTCCAGCAGCAGCTCTGAGACCAGCTGTGTCAGCTCAGTTAGGGAGTCTGCTAGACAACAGGGTGGCTGGTAGACTAGCAGAATCCCCAAGCTATCCCTGGTCTCCAGGCTTAGGTACATACACTCAAAGTGGGCTGTGTTCCGGACAGGTATCCTGGTCAAGGTCAGGTGGTTCTTATGGACTAGAGCCACTCCGCCCCCCCCCCCCACCCACTTCCCCTCACCTGCTTGCTAACAGAGTACCCGGCTGGGAGGGCCTGCGCCCATGTAACAGCGCTATCGTCCCCCAGCCAGGTCTCTGTGAAGCAAGCCAGGTCAGCGTCCTCATCCAAGAGAAGATCCTGGATGATATAAGTCTTATTCTTCACCGACCTGGCGTTGCAGAGGAGCAGAGTGAGGTTCTGTGGAATGATTGGTCTGCTCTCCAAGCCATTCTGGGAGACAGAGGGAACTGAAGATGGGATAGCTTTCAAAACAGCGATCCCATCTTCTTTTGCAACATTTGTTCGCTCTGTTCCGACCATATCTCTCAGCCCCCACCTCCTTCCCAGCCTCAGGTAAGATGGAGGAGCACAATACCATCCAAGGGGAGAAGATGAAGGCCCAGGTGCACACTCCGAGGCTTACACCTCTCCACCTCAGTCTGGCCTCCGCTCCACCGCTAGAGAAGATGGTTCCTTTGGGCAAATTTCAGCCTCCAAACTGGCCATTCCCACAGCCTCTAAACGAGGATAGCCTAATTGTCATTGCTGTGTTGGTGGTGCGCCGCTAGGGGAGGTAGTACTTGGGCTCTAAAGACCAAGATTGATCTTGGTCCCACAGCTGCCAAACACCGCCGCTGAGAGGTGGAAATTAGGGCTGAGCAAGCACACACCCTCAAGGCTTTGCAGAGGTGCCAGGGGGAGATGGTGTCCTGGGCTGGTTAATATAGCCTTCCCCACCCTCACCGTTGCCGCTGCACCGCTGCCGCTGAGAGGTGGAAATTAGGGCTGGGCGAGCAGCTCTTTATGTACAAGAAAGACATTGTTTCAGTGTTCAGTAGTTTTTGTTAGTGAAGAATGGAGTTATTTCATTATATGTAAGTAGGAAGAATATTTGCTTCATTGCTGTTCTTTTTTCCCCCCATCTTGACTGTCTGTTTCTTATTATTTTTACTGTATCTCTCCAACAGTAAGGACTATCACCTGCTGATTTTCTCTGATAGCACCACAGCAACCTGCTGCTGTCCCTAAATATCATGCTCAGTTTTTTCTCTGTCTCTGCTTCAGATGGTATTTATAGCCAGAGCATAGCTGCAAAGCAAGACTCTGAACAGGTCCAAGTAGTGCTCTGGTTAAAGGACAGTCCTTTGGCCCTCCAGATGTTTTGGAATTCAGTTCCTACAAATTCCAGACAATAATAATAATAATAATAATTTTTTATTTATAGCCCGCCCCTCTGCACAGCAATCGGGGCGGGGTACAACGGTATTAAAATAGAACAAAGTTAAAAACATTCCATCATCCCATAGTCCCACCCTCCCATCCCCTTATAGCCAAAGGCACAAGAGATTTTGCGGTGCTATACTCCTAAAGATCAGGAGGGCCTGAGTCACTCTATCCCTGGGCTACAATCATGTTGTTTCAGCAACAAAAGAATCCTAGACTGAGGCTTAAATAGGGCTGGAGTTCAGTGTGAGTGGCTTGCCCAGAAATCACTTACCTACATCTGTAATCACTGGTATTCCTGACCTTTAACAAATTATTATAACTTCTATACTGAAGTCGTCAAACTGTGAGGGGGGAAATGGCAGTGTTTTGTGATCTCATCAAGCTGGGAAGGTAGACAGAAGACTGGATTCTCAAGAGGTGATACTTATAGTTTTTGTTGTCTGTCTTCAAGTTGTTTTGAATTTGTGGTGACCCTATGGTGAACATATCATGGGTTTTTCTGAGGCTGAGAATGTGTAACTTGCCCAAGGTCACCCAGCAGGTTTCCATAGCTGATCAGGGAATCAGACACTGGTCTCCAGAGTCATAATCCAATAATGCTCAAACCACTACACCACACTGGCTCTCTATACTTATGGGCAGGGGGCATTTTCTGTGATTAGGGTTGGGGGTAACTCTCACACACATTTCATCATCCCCTCATTGTCCTCTAAATGATTTGAGGTCAGGATATTTGAAAGACCACCTCTTCCCATAGGAACCTGCCTGGAATTTGTGGTCCTGAGTAAAGGCCCTGCTGCATGGGCCATCATTCCAAGAAGCTAGCTTGGTGAGTACATCATAAAAGGCTTTCTCTGAAGTGGCACCCTGGCTGTAGAACTCCTTCCCAAAGAAAGTCAGACTGGCTCCATCCCTCTTGAATGTCCAGCAGGCAGCCAAGACTGTACTATCTTGAATTAGGACCACATAGACAAACATCAAACACATCATTTGGTAAAATAGTTTTTCTGAGCTGCAGTCCTCCAGGAGGACACATAGATGATATTTCCAATAGTTGAAAATATCCCTACTTTTTTTAAAAAAGCACATCTCTGTTTTAATTCTTGTTGTCTAGTCTTCTCTATGCAGGGATATTTATATTTCCTATTCAGTGTGTGGGAGTACACAACAGAGCTAGAGGCAGAAGCAGGAGGAAATATAGCACAAGCCAGGTGATATTCCTCTTCTAGCCATGCAGTAACTTTAGAAGTTACAATTATTCCACAAAAGGATTAGAAATATATCTCATTAGGTTACAGATATCGACTGCCATCCTGTTAGTAGCAAATGCAGGTGTATATCTATTTTTGGTCTCTGTGGTGGTTGGTATTCCTTTGTTCCCCCTTGAGATGAAAAACTCCCTTCTGCACTAGCAGTTCAACCACTGACCACCATCCCCATGGTCATTCATGCCTGGAGGAGTGCAGGGGGGTCACAGAAGAATACAGCTTCCCAAGTGGATCTCAACATGATATAGACGGATGCTTTTCTGATCCCCCCTCTCCCTTTCTCCTCCAGGCATGAATGACCTGGTCTTCTGCAGCTCTAGATACAAGAGTTGGTAAGTTGCTCAGTGTAATGTGGTTCAACACATAGAACTACTATGTTACACTGAGTTATTACAGGATTGCAGCCATAAAGTTATACCTTAAACACTGGACAGTGGCTATGCTGGCTGTGGGATTCTGGGAACTGGGGTCCAAAAACAGGACTTTTCCCATGTTTAGAATTATAGTTTCTTCCAAATTTGGAATGGGGCAAACACATGTTTAGCATGTATATATACAGTTGCTCTGCACATTTCCTACAGTGCATGAACAGCCACACTTGGCAGAATACTATGGGTGGTCCCCCTCTGCTCTCTTTTCACTAGCAGGCAAGATCGTATTCAAACAGTCCTTCAGGCTTTAACTGGTTGGAGTACAAGTATGTACTATGGGTGTACTTTTATATGTATAATATGTGCTTAATGTGTTCTTAATTGTTTTAAACTAGTGTTTTAATTGGATTGATTGTTTAATGCTTTTTAAACTTCTGCTCCACATATTGTTTTAGGTCTTTTAACTTGTATTGTAAGCCACTTTGGGACACATATTGGGAGGAAATCCAGGATGTAAATCAAATAAATGAATGAATAAGGTCTTGCTATTTATGTCATAAGCTAACTTTTCATAACAGAATTTACTTCTCTCTCTTTTCCCCCCATTCCAGAGCAAAACTACAAATAGCAATTTGAGCAACAACAGCAGCAGCAGCAACCATCTCTGTGCACTCAGCACCAGGAAATTTACTGGTTTATACTGCTTTCCCACTATCAGCCTGAATTTTTGTACTAATTTATTGGATAAAATCAAACATATTTTCTTCTCCATATTCAATCGTTGCCTCATTTGCTGCTACTGTTGCCGTAACCACAAGTAAGAGCTGTTCAAGAGTGATAAATCAGGCATTTGATAACATTTGATACATAGGTTGTAATAAGATCAGCTGGTGTATTACAGTTATGAATTCATAACCCAGAGTTACAAATCCATTTTACTACATCATTGTATATAATGGGAGTTAAGCATCCACAGATTTTGGTATCCATGGAGGGTGCTGGCACCAAACCCAAACAGATACCAAGGGCCCACTGCACTATGCAACAATAATGCAGGTAAAAAACAAATCATATTATACCTCTAGGATTGTATCCCCAGCCTCCCATCCAATAGAACTTTTCCAAGTGCTGAAGAGTCTTTTGTGTATTTGCCCAGGGAGCTCAGGTATGCAACATAGGCCTACCTGCTGTTAAAAATTTACTACTTACTTCCAGTGGTGTCCCTGCCTCTGGTGTCACCTGGTGTGAGGGCCAGGGGTCTGGGAAAAGCTTCCAGGGGTGGCACACAGCTTCCCTCGGGGCCGCCCTATCATTCTCATGAGGAGAAGGATGGTATGACATGATACAGGGGGGACACAGGGCTGCCCCATTGTTCTCCTCATTAAGAGAAGGATGGGATGGCATGGGAGGGAGGCCCTGACTGGATATCACTTCTCTTCTGGGGTGTCACCCAGTGTGGACCACACTCCCCACATTCCCTAGTGATGCCACTGCTTACCTTAAGAAAAGGTTGCTCATAATCACTCAGAACATGGCACTACACTTCTTACAGAGCCTAGGGAGATATCCAGTACACTGTCTGGTAAGATTTTATAGGATCATTTTCAGTTATTGAGGCCCGATGATGCAGACAACTTCCTTAAAGCAGTTTAGCCTACCACATGTAAGCCTGACCCTTGCCCTTCTTGGCTGATAAGGTCTAGCGGGGTGGATTGACCAGATGAGAAAGGGAAACAGGTGCCTTGAAGCAGGGATCATAATCATTTAGCACCTGGACAGCAGAATGATCAGGCATGTAGGTCACCTGGTCTCAGACATAACACACTATGGCTACATATACTGATTTTTTATTTACATTATAGTAGTTATTTTCAAATGTGCATCTATATCTATATCTTAACATGCACAAATTTTGTCCAAATCTGCACAATCTTTTGTCTTCTTTTATGGTGGTGCATTCTTTTATGGTGGTGGTGGTGCAAATAAATAAATAAATTCTCTCTCTCTCTCTCTCTCTCTCATTCTCTCTCATAATGTATAAGTGGCCACTGCATCATAGCTTCCAACATTTTGAAAGTGTGGAGTACCAGTACACCAAGGAATTCTTCATGCTTCAGTCTGCTATGGTGGACTTCTATTCAGATTCAAGGCTTGATGCTGTACCTGAATAAACTGCCTATGATCCAGTTTCTGCAAAGTACAATATCCAGTGCAAAAAGGCAGGATACTACAACTATAGAGGGAAAACACCCTGCTTACTACTAAAGCACACACACAAAATGCAGAGGAGAAATGCCCATCCCAGAGTTAGACAAGAGGAAAAGGAAAATAACCTTGCACAGGATCATTCAATGGTGTCATACAGCTGCTGCTGCTGCTGCTGACACTAAATTTACAAGTGTATGTAACTTCATGTAACTCAGGGTGAGAACTTTGTTCCTCACACACTGCATATGGCCCCGAAGGCATAAGATGGGGTTATGCCTTCATGTGTCACTAACAGGATGCCAGCCTGTGTATGTTTATGTATATGCATACACATGCTAGGCCGTACAGAGAACACTTCTGTTCACATGGTAGATGACCTCTTGGTTGACATAGTGAGAAAGGAGATATTTTGCACAGTATCTCTAATTCCAGATCTTGGGAAAGTTAATTTTTGGTACCACAATTCACAGAATCACCCACCCAGCAAAGCCACTTTTTTGTAGTCCAAAAAAATAACTTTTCCAAGCTCTTATTAATTTACAATACATCTGGTTGCTTTCAAATGATTCTTTAGGAGAAGGAATTCTTGAATCAGAGACGCTAGTATCTCTGTCATGCTTTTTCACACAGACACATCTTATTAAACTCTGCAATAATACCAAGTCAGACCTTAGAAATCAAATTGTATAAATCATGGATGATTATCACTGAGTGATGAAATAAATATTTTTGTGTAATGAAATATACACATTTGAGTTTTTGAGTTTCTGTACTTACATTCATTTCATCTGAATTGCTAAATTCAAAACAGATGCCAAAACCAAGGATTAAAGTATACAAAGACAGATTTTCACATTTCTTTTGGTGAGTGTTTTTGTCAATAACACACATGAAAAGGATCTTAGAAGCTTTACTGGATTCATTTAGCTGCCATAAATCAACAGATAATGAAAAGTTCACTTCAATTAAGCACCTCTAAAATGACATAATAAACACTGGACTTTTAAACTTACTTCCTTACAACAAGACTAGAGAGATTCTATGCATGAAAATTAATAAAATGCTCATTTGTTCTCAGAACTGGTGTTTACTCTTCTATTATGTGTTGTGTGCCTTCAAGAAGTTTCCAACTTATGGGGACCCTCAGCCAACCCCATCATGGGGTTTTCTTGACAAGATTTGTTCAGTGGAGGTTTACCATTGACTTCCCTTGAGGCTGAGAGCATATGATTTGCCCAAGGTCACCCAGTGAATTTCATGGCTGAGCAGGAATTTAACTCTGGTCTCCAGAATCATATTCCAACACTCAAACCACTATGCTATAACTTACTGCTTCTTTTGAAAATAAATGCACACTTGGTCAATTAGAACAGCTTTGTCTCAAATATACAACTTCCTTATACCTGAAAGGCTCTAAAGACTGCTTCACATATGGAAGAAAACTGTAGTATATTTGTCACCTTTCCATCTGAGGGCCTATACAGACTGCCAGAAATAATCCATCTTGAGACCACTTCAACTGTCCTGGCTCAGTACTAAGGAATCGTGGGGACTGTATTTTATTGTGGCACCAGAGCTCTCTGACAGAAAAGGCTCAATATCTCGGGGGGGGGGGTACATTTTTTATTATTATTCCCTAGCACAGAGCCAGGACAGTTAAAGTGGCCTCAAGCTGGATTATTTCTGGCAGTCTGTATAGGCCCTGAATCTGGAAAGACCAACATTCAGCTCCCAACTGAGCCTCAAAATTTCAAAGGTTGTACCACTTTTGCTCAGACCACAGCTCAGATTTGCATGCTGAAGGTCCTAGTTTCACTCCTTCACATCTCCAATGAGAAGGATCAGGTGGCAGGTGATATGAAAAATTTCTGCCTGAGATTTATCAGAGAACAAGTACAAGACACATTCAATAAACAATACAGAGCTAAGATATACAATACTACCTAATATATTCCACTTGTTCTTTGAAGGAGCACAGCTCATTGGTAGAAGACATGCTTGGTATAAAGAAGGTCCAAGTTCAATTCCTGGAATTTCCAGTTAAATCTTAATGGGAAGGACTTCTGTCAGATTGACATCCTAGAAAGCTATTACCTGTCAAAGTATCAAACCCCTGTCAAACAATCCCCTTATTCTCTTGGATCAGCATCAAGGATCTTCAGTCCTTCGTATAGCCTCTGGAATCGATCTTTTGGCAGAGGTTAAGGGCCTTTGCAGACTGCCAGAAATAGTGCAAATTGAGTCCACTTTAACTGCCCTGACTCAGGGCTAAGGAATCATGGGAACTGTAGTTTATTGTGGCACCAGAGCTCTCTGACAGAGAAGGCTCAATGTCCCAGAAAAAAATACAGTTCCCATGATTTCCTAGCACTGAGCCAGGGCAGTTAAAGTGGACTGAATTTGCACTATTTCTGACAGTCTGCAAAGGCCCTTAGTGAGGATGTCTGAAATCATCACCACAGTGTTGCAGTTTGGGTTCTGTAATCCCAAAGTCCAGGAGTAAGTTGTGCAGCCATTTGATTTCATTACATGCTGCTTTTGCTGAAATACACTCTGCACCAGTAGAAGAACTTGTGATTGTAGATTGCTTCTTATTTGTCCAATTTACAGCTCCTCCACCATAGAAGATCAGGTTTCTGGTGGTTGACTTTCTGTCTGCCAGATCTGCAGCCCAGTCTACATCTGCATAAGCAATCAGCTGTGGTTGGTGACAGGCTGGCAGCATCAGTTTTTGATCTGCTGTTCCTTTTAAGTATCTGGCAACTCTTTTTACTGAAATGAAATCTCTTTCAGTACAAGAATTGATCATTCTACATAAGATGCCAACAGCATTTGCTATGTCAGGTCTAGTGAAGTTGACTATATATATAGGAGTTTACCAACTGCAGTCCTATACTTGCCTCCATTCTGTAAAGGTTCGGATTTCTTAATGTTCTTTAAGAATCCTATTTCCATTGGCATTGGCATAGCATTTGTATCTTTCAGATCAAGTCAGTCCAGAAGATCCATTATCTTCTATTTTTGATTCAGGAAGAAATTTCCATCACTGCCTCTTTGTATTTGCATTCCAAGATAGTGTGAGATATTTCCCAAATTCTTTATATCAATCTCTTTCTTCAGATTTTGGATTATCTCCTCACTATCTGCTTTGTCCTCACTGCACAGGATCAGATCATTCACATAACTTGTGATGTAAGTCCATTTATTATTTCCGAATCTCTTGTACACACATTTGTCAACAGTGCCTGGAGTGAAACCCTAAGAAGTTGGTTCAGTTTCTCACTCCATGTTCTGGCAGCTTGTTTTAAACCACAAATGCTCTTTTGTAATTTGTATACGAGATGCTCCTTACCATATATTTGGAATCCTGGAGATTATTCCGTATAAAGTTGTTCAGTGAGATCGCCATACAGAAAAGCTGTGCAAACGTCCAGAACATTCATTTTCTTATAAGCTGTGGCAGTTAGGAGAGTTCTGATGGTTGTATGAGTGAGTACTCCAGCAAAAGTGTCATTGTAGTTCTCACCATGTTTTTGGGTATAGCCTTTAGCAACAAGTCTTGCTTTGTATCTTTGAATCTCTCCTTCTGCATGTAGCTTTGTTGCAAAGACCCATTTACTTTTTCTTCTGGCAATTCTGACAAAGTCCATGTCTTGTTTTTATATAAAGATTGCATTTCCTCAGTAACAGCTTTCATCCACTTCTCAGAATCTGTCTTTGGAATTCCCCTGATCTTCTTCCAATCAGAGGGTTTTGGAATTCTTTCCTCTGTGACTTGATAAGACAATCTGTCAGGTGGCATACCTTTATTAGAGCATTCTGATCTTCTCACCTGAATTTGGATACCTGGCTCCACTTCTTGTGTACCCTCTGGTTCCTCATCATTAGGCTGGTCCACTGCAGGTGTAGCCCCTTCAGGATGTAAGACTTCTGGAGGATGAAAGAACTCCACGTGCTCTAGTTGCTAGTGGAAGCTTTCTTCTTCTGCAAATAAATCTTGATAAACATTTTGGTTTTGATTAGATTTAAGTTTCATCAATATAAACAGCACTTGTTAATCTGGATTTAAAATTCTGTAACCATTTCTAGCATAATCAACAAATGTTCTCTCTTCATTTCAGCAGTCAAGTTTACCTCTTTTCTGCTTGGGAATATAGGTAAATGCTTTGTTTCCAAAAACTTTAATTTTGGCTTAACTCCATGCCATAATTGGAATGGGGTTACATCTTTGGATTCAGTTGGCAATCTGCTACACAGGTATGTTGCAGTCCTGATGGCTTCAGACCAACAGCATTAGCTTCCAAAAGCATAGTGACTGCCATTTCCTTGAGAGTTCTGTTCATTCTCTCTGCCACAATATTTTGTTCTGGAGAATGCTTGTGTTGTCTGATGCTCAATGCCATGTTCCTTTAAAAATTCATCAAATTCAACATTGACAAATTCAGTTCCATTGTCTGTGTGCAGGCTCTTCAGTTTATAGCCAAATTTGTTAGAGACCTGACTAAACTATTCATTGAAATTTTGAAAAGCTTGACTCTTCTGAAAAGCTAAGTGTATGTGTACCTGCTGAAATCATCAATAATAGTAATAAAGTAAGAGTTACCACCTGCTGACTTTGGGTTCATTGGTCCAGAAAGATCAGCATATAAAAGATCCAATATCTTGTTGGATTGTCTCTCAGTAACTGGAGGATGTGAAGCTCTTGTGGCTTTTGCTTTCAAGCATTCTACACATTTTTCATTGTTAGAGCATCCTTTGAATTTAAAGTCCCTTGCAAGTTCTTGATTTGCCAGTCTCTTAATATCTTCCATATTTTGATGAGCAAATCTGCAATGCCATAAAGTTGAACAATCTTTGTGATTACATTTAGTCACACTGTTCACAGATGAATGTAAAATCTGCATCTGATAGCATCCATGAGATCATAAATCTGCTCTAAAAATCACATTTTTATCATGGAAACCAAAACAGGTTTGCTTTCTGAAACTGACATGGTTGCGTCTTGATATTATGGTTTGCACACTGTAAAAGGAGGCTTGCAAATCTGGTACATAGTAAGCAGCTGGGATTTCTAATGTTCCTATTCTGTCACGACCAAGTTTTGTTTGTAAAATAATAGTCCCTTTTCCTTGTGCAAAAACTTCTTGACCTTTAGTAAGATGGACAGGAAAAGTTACATTTGCATCAAAATCAACAAACCATTCTTTGTTGTTGAGGCAATGCACATTTGCTCTACTATCAATAAAAACTTGGTTTTTATATTTATCTCCAGCAATTTGAAATAATTGTTGTTGAATCAAACCGATATCAACTGACTAGAAGATTTCTGTTTAGGATTAAAAGCTTCTTTCTTAAAGTTATTTTGCTTTTGGTATTCAGTCCCTGACTTTGCAGCTTTTGCAGCTCAGCTCTAGGTTTTGACTTGTTAACATTGATTTGGAAGTAAAGGAAGTATTTTTCAAATTCTCTGCAGCAAATTGAGCTAATTCTCTGTCTGTCATTTTTGTATTGTCTTCCATCAAGTTTTGCCTATTTTGAAATTCAACAATTTACAATAGCATCTTGCAAAGAAACATCTCCTTTAACTTGTAAGGCATTGATTATTGGAGAGTAGTATTTTGGAAAACTTGCCAAAAACAGTTCAAGTTGTTCATATTCTGGAAAGGATTCTCCAGCTGCTGTAATTCCAGACAAAGTTGTCATGAAGCCATTAATATGCTGATTTAACAATTGAGGATGATACAACATGGTGTTAACAAGTTTGATCATGAGAGCTGTTTGATTAGAAGTACCTGGAAAAATAAATACTTTCTGTAATTTGTCCCATATCTGTTTTGCATCAGTTAAACCTTGAATATGGTAAGCAATGCTGGGATCTACAGACAAGCAAATATATGTTGCTGCTTTCTCTCCATTTTCATCTAACTGTTGTTGATGTTTTCCTGATTCTGTGGGTCTCTGCCCATTTATTATTTTAAATAGTCCCATTATAGTCAGGTACATCTGCATTTTCCATGACCACATTTTATAATTTGTTCCAGTTAGTATGTCAGTAATCATTGTGGAATTAGGATTAGTTGAAGCCATTCTCTATTGTCTGAGTAGGAAAAAAAAATTTCTTATAGTCATTATCTTCAGGAGAAGCAATTTAAAAATAATCTGGAACTTCTTCTAAGAGCTCACTGGGTCTAGACTGAGACACCACTGGCCACCACTGGGACCTCACTGGGACATCACTGGGCCCATAACCCCCAAAAATTGGGGTGCAATTTGAGTTTCCCAGGGTGTTAATCTTTAAAGGAAACAAAAAATATGCAAGTATGTTAATTAAACTTGTTAGAGTCTAGCTTCCATTAGCAGAACAACAGAAGTATGAGCCTGACTAAATTATTCTTAATATGCTTTCCTAGAAATAAATACTAACTCAAAGAAACAACAAACATACCGTTTGTAGTTTTAAAAACAAACAATAATGGCTTTAATAAATGTTTATATAAAAGAACTGAAACCTATTCTAACTGGAGATGGTTTGGGTAAAGAGAATAAATCTCACCATCTTTAATATAGCAGGAAGATGGGACAAGCTACTGCTTACTGACTGCTGACTGCAGTTACTAGCAGTTTAGAATCTTGGGAGAGAGCTGTTAAACAGTCTCCAAGAGTCAGTGACCAAAGTCACATGACAGTTGGAATGAGAAAGACAGAGGGCATCCCTGTCTGATTAGGAAGGGACAGGAGAATGCAAGCATAAATTTTCCAACAGGTCTATCATAGGGAAATAATAAGTCCTGGAAATGGTAGTAAGAGTTGAGCCATAGTGTACTTTTGCTTGTGGAACCTTTGTGCCATGTTTGCTGATGTAGGATCTGGGCCACAGTATACAACAACAATGACATCTGCCCATAAGCACATAGTGACATAGTTAAATGTTGCTTGACCTGTTTTCCAGGCATCTTTTGTGTGCTGAACATAAGTCAGACCATCTCTAAACCTAACTTCTCACATAGTTATTGGGAAATCAAAAAGTCATCATAGTTCAATAGTAGATCACATGCAAAAAGTCCCATGTTGGACCTCCTTTTTCACTGGGTATGCCTAGGGAAAAAGCCCTGCTAGCCAGGATTCAACAAGGCCAAGGAAGCTGTGGCCTTCCATTTGTTGATGGACCCTACTTTTGATCAGCCCATCACCCTACCCAGTGATGATACAATAGTAGTCTGATACAATAGTAACATCTGGAGAACCCCATGAAACTGCCCTGAAGTTGTCTTTGCTAAATTGTCTTTGTTAAATTAGGAGGGCTAAAGGCCTGACTTGGAATAAACCTTCTTATGCTTCTTGAACAAAGAGTGACTCATTAATATAATTTAACCAACAAATTAATATGAATAGTTATGACATTATGCATGAATGGCCTTTGGACTGGCCTTTTGTTGAATAACCTTTTACTTGGAATTTGCTACCAAACACAGATTTCTGTCACCCCACAAGAAGAAAGTGTGTCATTTTCACATGTTTTACAATGCTTGGTATCATACCTGAAACAACCCAGTATTAATTGATCAAGTTCAGGATACCTTTCTACACAGGTCAGAACCCTTGTACAGTAACTGCAAGTTGGGTCTGAAGGCACTGGGGATTTGGTAGTGCAGGCCCCCTTGACTTCAAACTTGGAAGTAATGCCTTGACTCCTACTGTTAGTAACTCCACTACTTGGAACTTTTGGGGTTTTATACAACATGGGTATAATGAAGGTGTATTTGAAAAGTAATGTAATTACTGAGAACAATGTTAATGGGAGCAGTTTAAAATGAATAATATTTTCTCTTTACTTCATAATTACTTTTAAGGGCATTTTTAGAAACCATTTGAGTGGATTTTTTCAAGGTTTAAGTCATTCTGTCATCAGTCCTAAGCTCTTTAGGTGACAAAATCAGTATCATAAGCAACATAAGGAGTAAGTTTTAAATAACAAGAGATTACTTTGGGGGTTTTGTAATAAGTTACATAACAAATTACTTTTCACAAACAACAAAGAGTTGTGTGGCACCTATGTTATAGCATGAGCTTTTCTGGACTGTAAGCCACTTTTGTAGAATTGTGGTGTATAATCTTCAAGATCCAGGTATATATACAGAGGAAGGAACTGGCAAAACTACCTCTGAGTATTCCTTGCCTTTAAAAAGCCCTCTGAAATTCAAGGGTCACCATAAGTCAACAGCAGCTTGAAGGCACATACACACGCACACAAACATATACATACATATTCCAAAGTTCCTTAGTCTATGTCCTTTGGCCTGGCCTGCATTTTCCAGTCTCTGGCTGGTTAGTTTAAGAGAAAAAGCCATTTAGGCTATCAGTCTCAAACTGCACAGTCATTAACAAATTAATAGCATAAATTCCAATGATATCAACAACTTCTTATTTTTTGTTTTTGATTTTTTCTTTTGGCTTTGGAAAGCAAAGGAGGAAAATAAAGAAAGGCAAAACAACACCAAGAACTACCTCCTTGAAAGGTAGATGATAATGTTCCTTTGTCTTTGATAACCATGCAGATAGAAATAATATAAATTCCTTTAAACTGATTAATTGGATTAAAGTAAATGGCATTTCAGCACATGCCCCTTATGTCTATGTTCTATAGCAGTGGTCCCCAACCTTTTTATTGCCGTGGACCAGTCAACGTTTGATAATTTTTCTGCGGCCCACTGGGGGAGGGGGTTGCGCCGTCGCGTTGATTATTAAATCAAAACAAGCAGTAGCAGGGCGGCCCAGTACCATTTGTTCTGCGGACCAGTACTGGGCCGTGGACCGGGGGTTGGGGACCACTGTTCTATAGCACTTGCCAAATTCCATCTTCCACACAAATTGACTACACACTGTGTTGCCATCTGATCACCAATGACAGAGGAGAAAGATGTGTATTTAGAGCTGGGATGGAGAGATCAGTGTATGTACAGTCCATGTCATTTTCACATTAGTACCATTTCAACATTAATTTTCACATGGGAATTCATATTTGAATACTTGACATGCTTTTAAAGTATGCCCTCATAAAATATGATTTTCTAAACATCTTTTCTTATTTTAAAAAATTCTAAATACATTTTTACTCAACATACAAAATTTATGTGCATATTGGGATGTTTTTGAGCTGAGAATTACACTGCAAAATTTAGAAAATTGCAAAATCTAAAGAAAAAATATTTTCCAATCTGCACATTAGTCTAGGAAGTAAGAATCAATTAACTTCAAAATGCAGGTTAAAAGTAAACCTATAAAACTGATTAAATAAAACAAAATAAAATAGGGTCCCATGTCATATGGCAAACTGAACTCTCAACTAGAAAAGTTTAAGGCTGTGTTCTGTTTCAGCCTATTGCAACCTGGTTCCTTTCAGATGTGCTGTACCAAATACCCATCATTCTCCAGCCAGCATCATTGATCAACATCTCTGGAGGGCACCATGCTGGAGAAATGTGTCTTGTTTTCTGTTATTATTGTATAGATAAGTTGATTTTCTGAACCTTCTGTGACCACTTGCATATGAATTTCCAGAAGCTGTTCAGTACAAGTACTCTGAGAACAAACCCACTCCTGGTATAATTAGCTACTTAAGAAAGAAGGGCACATTGCATAATTTCTCAAATATTTATTTGCAGTCATTGCAGAAATGTTTACATGATTTAACTTAGACATACACACCAAAAAACAAAATCCCTTTCATCTGCACACTTGACATCCATGGCTGCAGTCTCACTTAGGCTCATTCACTCATTACAGCATTACAGCTCAGAGTTGAAAGGTAGGTTTCAATATTACATTTTACATTTCTTTTTACTTACTGATACACCTAGGAGAGAGTACATTACACCAGTGCCGAAATCTCTCCACTGGCTGCCAATTAGTTTCCGGGCACAGTACAAGGTGTTGGTTTTAACCTTTAAAGCCCTACATGGCTTGGGTCCAACTTATCTCCAGGACTGCCTCTTCCCATACGATCCCCGCTGCACACTTCAGTCCTCTGGGAGGAATCTGCTACAGCTGTTGCAGACCTCCCAGAGGGCCTTTTCTGTCACCCTCCAAGATTATGGAATAGCCTGCCAGATGAGATCCATCTTATTGCCACTCTTGACTGCTTTAAAAAAGCAGTAAAGATGGATCTCTTCCGGCAGGCCTTTCCAGAATAATCTCCCAGCCCCCCAAGATGGTTTGACTCTGTCAACCAGCTCCCCTAGCCACTATTGCCTATTGTTATCTTGTTTCACAGTTTTATCATTTGATGCTTCGGCTACTCTGCTGTTTTAATACTATCTTAGTTTAATTCATTTTTAAGGGGTGGGTGGGTTAGGGGGAGTAACCTGGCTGATGTATTTTACTCTGTATTGTTTTTAACTTGTTGTACGCTGCCCCGATTGCTTTGCAGAGGGGTGGGTTAAAAATTATTATTATTATTATCATCATCATCATCATCATCATCATCATCATCATCATCATCTTTTTGACATGGGAGGACATTTAAAGAGATCTGATTGCACATAAGAAGAGAAATGTTTCTCAAGTTTTTGCAGTAGAGCTGTACTTGCAATTTGGCCAACATTCCAATTCTGAAGCATGCCAACCTGATTTATTCCAATCCAAAGTGAGTCCTCACTGGAGTGGCGTGAGGCCAAATGGGTCCAAGAGTGTTTTGCATCACTTCAAAGCTCTTCCATTATTTTACATGATGCTCCAGAGTAACAGATCTTTCTGCATGGAAGGTATCTGGGAAAGTGTTTCTGTCCCCCATGCTAAATGTGTTGTGGTGTGCAATGAAAAGGAAGGCTTGGAGTGTAATTTGAATGATAGGTCCAGCTTCCCTAGTATTTTCTGACAGTTCCAATCACAACATTTGCAGGAGGGTTTGTATGTGATGTCATTGAGGAGACACATGAACATGGGCATGTACACAGACACATGCGTGCACACTCACACATCCCTATGCATTTCCTGATTTCTCCCATTATGACATTGTTTGGGGCTTGGTTAAAAAAGACTAGGTTTGAGATCAATCCCAGAAAACTCTTGAGAAGCAAATTAATGTGTGTGATATTTGTTATTAACTGTGGAAGGTGAATGATATTTTTCTTATTTTTCTCTTTTGGATTAGGTTGTGCATGTGCATACATGCATGCGTTCATGAGATTTTTCTTAGGCTTAATTTAATTTAACCATTCTGGAGCTACATGTAGGCATATGCATGCTTTTGAGAGACAAGGCAGGCCTTTTTTACTTATTCTTCTTAATTTTCAGCTATTTGGGGATAATCAAATAATTGCCTGCTTTTCACTAAGAAGAACTATAATTTAAAGAGTGATGAGCATATTGTAAGAATTCCACATATACTTGCATGGTTGAGATAATGTAAGACTTCTGCATGTGGGAGCACACTTTAGATCCACTGTCACCAGAATCTGCTGTTGTGTTGTGACAGGCCCTCTTATGACCATTCCATTGCTGGTGGAGGGAGTGATCAGAGAAGTGTCTGGCTATGTCCTCATTTTTGCAATGTCCCCATGCTCTGTGTGTGTGAATGTGTATGAACAAATGTTGCAACTGATGATGGAAGATATTTTTGCCACATCATCTTTAACCTGTGTCATTAATATTTCTGTTAGCTAATCAGCAACAAAAGTGGTGGTGGTGATAGTAATAGTAGTAGAATAGAAGGTTATTTGAAACATAAAATAAGAAGAGGGGAAAGATTATGAAATATTGGAATACAGCACCTCTAGGAAAAGAAAACAAGTATATTTCAGTACTGATAGGTGTTCTGGGAGCAATTCCAAATGGAGTGAGAAAACATTTGAATGAATTTAACTAGATCGCATCATAATAGCACAATTACAAATAGGCACACTTGTTGGAAGATGCTAGTGACAATACTTCCCTGATTCCTAGATTGTTGGATAGACTCTGAATCACTGGTGGTCCAAAACACCAGTTGGTAACTCCTGGTAGACTGTGAAACTGATGGTGATAAAAATAGAATTATGACATCATTATAAATAACTCAGATGATGGTGATGGTAGCGGTGTTGGTGGTTATTATGACGGGCAGAGTATTAAGCATAATAACAACAGTTCCCAACCCAGAACCCTCCCTATCTTCCTCTTATTTGCACCCCCTTTTGCTATGCCCCAATATATCTGGTCCAGTTCAACCACATAGAACCTCATGTAAACAAAGAGGCAAGCAAACAAGCAACAAAACAGATGAGATGCATGACGGGGAAGTGGGAGAGGAGAGGTAAGGCTTCAGACTAATTGTAGTGGGGAAAAGTTAACAGAAAACCATGATGGCTTGAATAAATCAAGAAAAAGAGATCATATACAAAAGTACTTCTCAAATGTTTCTCTCCTTTTAACTAGACCTTTCATTCTTGAAGCCAAGTCTAAAGTCTTTTCCAAACAGATGTTGATGCAATGAGAAACCATGCCCATACCTCCCTGAATCAATGGCTGTTATAATTCTAGATATGTGCCTATTTTCAATCTCCATTCTGGAGGGCTGTGCCCCACAATGAGATTAAGAGCCATGAAGATCAAAGTAGAAGCAAGTGGCATTTGTGTGCACTCCTTTTCTAGAATGATTGTAGGACAACAACACATTATGATGCTAGGGTTGGTCTGCACTTTTAACATCAGAGAGCTTCAGGATCCTTTCCAACTGCATATCTCTTGACTCTTAAGACTTTTGTAAATAAAGCTATCTGTGTAGATGCCAGAGGCAGCACCTCTCAGAGACCTGACAATAGATGACTGATAGCTGATAACATGTTGATGATGTCAGTGGGAGTTGAAGTGAACTAAATAGGTATAGATGATGACAGAGAGAGAAGACTCACCTATTTCTTCCCTCCAACGGAATGTAATCATAAAGGAAGAACAGTAGACGCAAGCTAGACATTGTGTGTAACAGTCTATGCTGGAACTGAGTGGAAAAGAAAAGTGAGGACAGACTGAGAAGTCCTGACAGAAATTTTGATGGTACTATGGGTTCTTCTAAAAAGTGTTATTGCTGTGGATCTTCAACTTATACCTAACATATGGTATATATTAGTGGTGTCAGTAGGGTTAATGTCACCCCAGTGCTATAACTCATGCTGTCACCCCTAGGATCAGAGCCACCAGACCAATGGTCCCTAAAGAGCACAACAGGCCACCATGGAAGAAAAAGGCTCCAGTCTACTTGTTGCCGATGGCTGATAGAGCACGGCACCCAAAGAGACTGTATGTCTCAGATTGTTCTGGGCCTCCTGCCTTGTTACACAAGTCTCAAAGGGGTCCAAGCACCATTCAGCAACAGGAGAGGTCTCCAGGAGTTCACAGTAGGGTGTGTCGACAGCATCCCAGTTAGCCTCTTTGCTGTCTTTGGGCAGGCGGACCGGGTCCTTTCCAAGACCTTCAGTTTCCAGGAGTCCCAGTCTACCAGTGAAGAAGTGCAGTGGTACACTCCATACCAGAAGGCAGACACCTCCCTCTGAGGAGTCATGCAGTGCATTCCATAACCCCCACATATCCCTAGTGACACCCCTGGCATATCTGTGTAAATAAACCTTATATCACAGAAAAGTTCTAGCACCCTTTCATCCAGGGAGACTGAACTCTGGATTGGTAATGGAACCCCTGAAACTCTTCATAGCTTAGAAATGAGGTGCACATATGTAACAGTATGAAGTAGGCCTCCACTTTCCTCCACACACCTGCACTAAAGAAGGGACCTTTCTTTACATGGATATCTTTGTTCCTGAGTTCTTCTTAAATGGTAGGGGATAATGATATACACAGTGGGGTTTAGTGGCTTGAATGTTCAACTAGGACTCCAGGAGACCAGGGTTAAAATCCCCACTCAGCCATGGAAATCCTGTGGGTGACCTTTGGCAAGGCACACTGTCTCAGCCTCAGAATGCAGCAAATGGCAAACCCCCTGTAAATAAATCTTGCAAATAAAACCCTATAATAAAGTTGCCATAAGTTAAAATCAACTGAAAGGCACATAACAAAACATAACAATGTGGTCTTTCTTCAAATGAAGATTTTGGTAGACATATCAATAGCTAACAACCACTATGAAATAATAAGTATTAGGATTAGCCATTCCATTTCCAGGCATTTTGCTCAGATAGGTCATGATAATTTAGACATCTTGAATGCTGAGATGGCATTTTAATTTATTTCACTGTCAATCCTATGCATATCATCTCAGAAATAAATCCTGTTAAGTACAATGGTTCTTAGCTCCAGGTGAGTGTGTGCAGGATTTTACCATAGTCTGTTTTCAAAAGGAAATGAATAGCTCCTATATTCCAAATATCCAAATACAAAATTCATTCTCCAAGAATGAATTTAGAGAATCTGATTTGCATCCCAGTTGGAAAGCCAAGATTTTGCAAGGCATGCAGCAGATAGAGTTTTCCTAGCTGAAAATCATGTCAGCCTTTACTCTTAAGTCTGGCTATATTCCACTGAAGGAAAAGCTGGCTCTATATTTCTAACAACCATAAACAACAACATCATAAAGATGATGACTCAATGTTTTGACAAGGTTTTTAAAATATTTTACACATGAGCATATGAACAAATTTCAATCTGGGTTTTTGTACTGGAAGAAACATGTTCATCTCAGACATAGCTGCCATTCTTTGCCTTCTGGGCCCTATTAATATTATGTTTATGCATTTCATAGCAAAGTAAAATAAAATGCTTTGAGCCAATCCCTACAATTTGGGTGTGACTTCAAACAAATAAGAACAATGTTGTTAATAGAATGGAAATAAAACAGAAAACTATGGCACAATTTAAAACTGTAAAACTATGAAGTTACTTGTCTTTCTGTCTCTCATTCCTCCTTCCTTCTCATGCTTTTGTTTCTATTTCTGCAGCTCTGTTTCAGTGACACCTTTGTATCTCATAATCTTGAGTGTATCTTGAGTGAATAATACACAATATCATTTTATTGGAGTAGTCAGACGAGGACACCCAAATGTTCCTGTTGCAACAGAAGAGGAGGGCAAAAATGATCTTGATAACAAATTAATATATTACCCTGGATTATGATAGCTATTTCTGGGGCCATATATGGTGAATATTCAGCCTTTTCTTTAGGTATTTGTTTAGCAAATAGCTAAAGTTTCTTCCTCAATTTTAGAAGCTACTTGCTTAATGAAGCATTGATGGCTAATACCTACTAGCAAGTGCTCACATTTCATCTGCTTTTGTGAAGGCTGTAAATTTAGCAAAATGCACATTTCATTTGTGCCACAGAAAGAGGCAAAAGGCCTGAATGTTATAGCCAGCAAGAGGAAACTTTGATGGAAAGATTTCCAGATGGTGTCATTGGCTTTGGGAGAAATAATGCCACTTTTACAGTACAATGCTATGTGGTTGTTGTTGTTGTATTTGTGTGTGCCTTCAAGTCATTACCAATTTATGATGACCCTATCATGGGGTTTTCTTGGTAAGATTTTTACAAAGGAGATTTGCCATTGCCTTCTCCTGAAACTGAGAGCCTGTGACTTGCCCAAAGTCACCCGATGGGTTTCATGGCTAAGAGGGAAATGAATCCTGATCTCCAGAGTTGTAGTTCAACATTCAAACTGCTAGACTACACTTGTCTACTCAAGCAAAACCGATTTAATTAAATGACCCCTATGTCCAAAAAGGCGTGTAGAAGACTGTAGCTTTGAAGGCTTCCTCTGCATCTGAACTAAATTTTCCTTCACCCCTTGGGTCCAAAACACACTGCAGAAATAATCCAGTATTAGACCGCTTTAACTGCCCTGGTTCAATGTTAGGGAATTCTGGGAACTGTAGTTTTGTGAAACATCTAGCCTTCTCTGTCAAAGAGCTCTGATGCCACAATAAACTACAATTCCTGGGATTCCCTAGCACTGAGCCAGGGCAGTTAAAGTGGTCTCAAACTAGATTATTTCTGCAGTGTGTTTTTGACCTTGATTTCCAAAACTTCCTACCCTCCCACAGTGATTCATTTGCCCTTTGCATTGGGTGCAAAATGTTTTTATCAGCTACCCTCAACCGGAAGCCCTCCAGAGAGCTTGTACAACTACTCCCATCATCTCCATGCTGCATGGCCCTCAGCCTGAGAAGATTGCTGTCTCAGAGAAGTCTGGGATGCAAAGCTTGCCTTATTGTAAAAGTAAAAATTCCCAAGCTCTGCTAGGATGAAATGTCAGCAATAGTCTCAGCTTGCTATTGGTAAGCTTTCTTGCAGGTAACATGTCCACCAGTATTGGCTTCTTGTCACATGACCCCTATGAAGTCTTCCAGCAATCCCTAGGGAAATGAGGAATATTCAGGATGAAGGTTTTTTCAGGTTTTGCTATACAGCGCTACACACTGAATGGATGGTATAATCCTTTTAAGGCAGACTCCAACCAGTTCTTCTTCACAGACTCAATAGCAGCAACATAATCCCTTACAGCTCTCATTGTTGCCCCTGGGCCCTGCAACCTTTCCATGAGGAACAAAACCAGTTCCAGGCTCTCCTTTTTCAGTATCTCTTTCTTCCGTGAATGCACAACAGGTAGAATGCTTTCAGTACACATACATAACCAACAGAAAGGTCAGGCGTATAGGTGATATGTAAAGCAGCATGAGTTACACATTAACTCTCAGCAAGCTGGAGTCAGTGAAATGTATACCCACAAAAGAGCCAACCTGCCACTGCAGCACTGGGGTATTCTGTCTGGCAGCTATCAGCAAGCTTTGTGTAGTAGCTTGTTGTGTTGTATACCTTAGTATTGTCCTGTTGTGTAATCCAGTCCTCCAAATATCTGGACATTCTCACTGAGGAACTGAAACATTAGAGCCACAGGCAAAGTTGTAATCTGTTGTACTCTACCAGCTGTCCTTGAAGTTTTAACTTGTACAACCTGCTTGGGAATTATTATACATAGGCGGAGGGGGGGGGCTTGTTTAAACAATGTTAGAATTCACTTTTATGTCAATTTCTTTGCGGAGCTACTGGAGGCTACATACAAGAGCCAAGTTCTATATCACAGATAACCTCCAGGTGGACATCAATTGGCATAATTCAAAAGGAGCAATTGAAGGTAATTGTGCTGATTACCTGTAACACATAGCTTTAAGAATAGAAAGACAGTAGTCAAGAACACCAGTTGCTTACTTTACCCACTCACATACACTCTCAAAAAATGCTAAAATTGAGTGTCCTAGCAAACTGAACCATTCTTCCCCCAAATCTATAAATCAAGCATTTCTTCTTGCTCATTATATTGTACTGATATTCTGTTTGCTCTGGTGTACTCTGTTCTTCCCTTGCCAGAACTCTTTCAGTAAAACTCTTAAGAGAAATGTGTATGCCCAGAGTTATCTGAGTTGGCCCAAGATATTTGCCTGCCTGAGGCAATGCACTCAATCAAGTCAAAGTACATAGCACTCAAAGCCAGCCATGTTATTTTGATACACGAGACAGAAAATGCACAAGTGCCTCTCATCATCCTTGGCAGTCAAGTAATGAAATAAACAACTAACATTTTCATGGAACTCAAAAGCTGCTCCTCATTCTCTCTCACTGTAGTCCAGGCATGTCTGAAAGGGCCAAGTGGCACAATCATTTTGACAAAGTGATGACAAAGTGAAACATCAGGAACTAATTCTTTGATGGTCAATGAATCTATGGGAATATCTTACAGCAGTCTTGTGCAATTTTAGCATGGCTCCAGCCTATGGAATCCTAGATTTGTAATTTGATGAGATGCTTAGAATTCTCTGCTAGTGAGCTGAAGTGGTGTAGTTCAGAAGAATGAAAGCACTAGAGCACTAGAGCTCTTTCCCAGAGAAAATTCTAAGTACCAGGATTTTATTGGATGGCACCACAACAGTCAAAGTGGTATCAAACTGCTGCAACTGTGCAATATAGATACAATTCTATGTGTTGCTCGCATGAGCCAGAAATTCAGCTCAGCACCTCTGACTTAAGCCTGTTTCCAGAAAGGAATGTGAGTCACTCCTTCCAGGCAAGCATCAGAGGCAGATCAGAACATTCTGGTGCAGCTGCTAAAACTCATAATTAGCTAGTCCCTAATACAAATCTACCAAATTCATCATCCCCATCTATATGAGTCCTGATTCTAAGGTGCCAACATTTATTTTTATTCTGCTTAACTATGTAGAATTGTTTTAAATTGTTTAGACTGTTTTCAAATTGTTTTAAGTGGTTTTTATGGCCTGTCTTCTCCCCTGACATTTCTGGAAACAGGGGTGGATATAAATATTTTAATAACTAAATAAAAATTGTAAGATGTTTGTAATTAGAAGCAAGTCTGTTCCCAGTTTATTTCTCTTTTTAATGCCAGCATAGTCTGCATGGCTGGCATGACTAAGCAGCCCAGGTCAGGTGGTCAGGTATTGCCTAATCAACCCTTTGGTTACTTGTGGAAATGAACGTGGTGTTTTCACCATTCATGTGTTTTTGGTAGTGTCACTTTAACAGCAGGCAATTCTTCTCTCCCTGGCCCTTCTCAATGGTCACACTCCCCTTCTGGAGCACTGCAAAATGTTTCCACTTTCACTGGAGTCTGTTTGAAAATGACAAATGAAATTGATTTCATGTTACTTTCAACTACCATTTTAAGAAGAAGTGTAGTAAAAAAGGAAGCATTTGGGGGTTGGAGGTTTGGGGATTGGTGAAGGTGGGTGCTGGTATTTTTTTTTTCACATTGTGGCATGATTGGAGGGCTTTCAGTGATGCTTTCAGGAGAATATCACCTCAAAAGGTCTCTGGCACTTTGAATGACTAGCACTGGGGCTTTGTGGCATCCCAAAAGGGAATCATAGAATTGGAAGAGACTTCAAAGGCCATCCAGTCCAACCCCCTGCCATGCAAGAAGACACAGTCAAAACACTCCTAACAGATGGCCATCCAGCATCTGTTTAAAAACCTCCAAAGAATGAGATTCTACCACTCTCTGAGAGAACCTGAAGACTATGTGCGTCCTACAGGCTGCTCTTTCCCCACTCCAATTTAAGGAATCAGGTCCAAAACTGAATATCACCCAATTATGTAGGAGGAACCAGACATGTGAATTGGGCAGTGTCAGTGGCTGTGAGGGAACAGGCAATGCTTTTGGCACTGCTTTTTCACAGTCACCATGTCCACTTGCTGCCATGTGTCAAACTGAACAGTTTGTAAATAAAATACAAGTGACACTAGCTGAAGAATAATGCATTATTATGCATATAAAGGAGAGGAGAAATGTTCCATCCTCCTAGATCAAGTAGAAATGAGCCAGACAAAAGAAAAGAGGCTGGGTTTTTCAGGACTCACAGCCAACCTTAGGATGGACAACTTGTAGTCCTTCAGATGTTGGGTCCATGGGAATTGAAGTTCACATATACCAGGAGTGCCACATGTTACCTACCTGTGGTTTAATCTCTAGGTGTCTTCAGTACTAAGATTCTTTCTTAGATTACAATTGTATGCACACTTGCTTGGAAGTACATCATTAAAAGTCAATTGGATATATGAGAAAGCTGATGAGAATGTTGTCACATCCACAAGAACTCACTAGACTGGAGTGTAATATTTACAGTGGCATCAATTTCCTTAGACAATATCTTTAATTACAACCTTCGCCAACCCAGCATCCTCAAGAAGTACTGGACAACAATTCCCATCATCACAAACATGTACTAACTGAATGATGGGATTGTAATCCTAGACATCTGGTGGATGCAGCACTGAGGAAGGCTCATCCCATGCAAGAACTAGGGAAAAGAAAAGAATAGATACATATAATTCATATAAATAAGAAATGGGCTCCAGAACATTGTCCCTATCAGAAACTTGAGAATCATTTGAAGACTTTATATTCTATTTCTTGGATCTATACCCCTAAAAACAAAATCAAGCAAAGCAAAGACTTTAATATACTGAAATAACCCAGTTACAAGATTCATGTTTCCATCTATTTCTCCTGAATGGAAACTAGATTGTACTAATGCTCTTTCAGAGCCCACTTGATCACATGTGTGCATGTGTGTGTGCGTGCACATGCACCTTCAAATCATCTGAATTTCATAGAGTTTTCTTAAGCAAGGAATAAGAGGTAGTTTTGCCAGTTCCTTCCTCTGGTATTCATTGGTAGTCTCTCATCCAAGTACTAACCATGACAGACCCTGCTTAGCTTCTTTTACTCTGTCTGAAAAAGATGCTTTCAAATATGCTGTAAATTGAATATTCTCTCCAAAATATACCACACAGATACTTTCACATGGTTCCACATCCCAGTATACCCATTTCTGGTGTATAGGAAAGAGGAAGAGAACTGGTTTTTGAAGTTTTATAATAGCGTGCCAAGCTCTCTTTGTTTGTACCTTATGCAAGCATTAATAGTGAAGGAGTGAGGGATCCAAGTATTGTATAAATCATGTCACTCAGCCCCTAGCTTTCCTCTTTGTGGGCTTAAGCATGAATTAATCAGACATTCTGAAAGGTGTTTCAAGCAGCAAATATTTCAATTTTGACTAGTTCTGGGGAAGATGCTGTAATGTTCAGGAGAGGGGGGTGCAGGGGGTGCCGACCACACCAGATGACACCCCAGAAAGTCGGGGGGGTTGACACCACAGATGAGGGGGGTGACACCCAATCAGCCCTGCCACCCACAGGCACTCCTTGGGCCCAGGTGGGTGTCCCTTGGGGCCATTCTGGCCTCAGGGGATGTCTCCAGCCCAGGCAGGTGGTACGCAGCCATTTCTCCAGCCTGCACCAACATTTTTCTGGCTGGTGCTGGGCTCCTCAGGCCCACACCACTGTTTTTCTGGCATGGGGTTCCCCACGCCCACACCGCATTTTTTCCGGCCAGTGCAGGGCTCTAGCAGGCTTCCCAGGCTGGCAGCATGACTGTTTCTCCCGGCATCTGCCACATGACCCCACCTCCAGAAGTCCTGTCCAGAAGCCCTGCCTCCACCACACCGGGTGACACCTTGGGCAGGGCCGCCACTGTGTAATGTAGCTGTTGTTGTTGTGTGCCTTCAAGTCATTTCTAACTCATGGCAATCCTGGGGCTAACCTATCATGGGGTTTTCTGAGGCTGAGAGTGTGTGACTTGCCCAAGGTCACCCAGTGGGTTTCCATGTCAGAGAAGGGATTTGAACCCTGGTCTCCACCCTGGTCTCTCAAACCACTCCACCATACTGACTCCTAATGTAACTACAGGCCCATTTATCTATTACAGACCCACACAAGACTCTGATTTGGCCAGAATTCTTTGACAGAGAGCACATACTGATATATGAAATGGTACACTCATCCGTAGAAAACCAGTGTGGAGTTCTGGTTTGAGTGTTAGATTGAATTCTGGGAAACCAGTGTTCAAATCCCTGCTCAGTCATTAAAACTCACTGGGTGACCTTGGGCAAGTTGTCCTCTCTCAGCCTAAGAGCAATGACAGATCTCCTTTGAATAAATCTTGCCAAGAAAACCCAATGATAGAGTTACTGTAAGTGAGAGTCAACTTGAAAACACATAGCAACAACCACTCCTCCATACATGTCACTGACACAGCAACTCTATAATGTATTTGAAGAATCTCAAATTAAGCCATTCAGCAGCAGGAAGAAAAAAATTATTCCACCAAAAGCTGAGATTTTGCTCTTTGAAGATTCATTACCTCCAGCTACAAGGTATAGCTTCTCGATTAAACATCTATTGACTTTAAGAAAAAAACTATTACACCATTGGAAATTATGTCCACCTTTGTTAATATGAAAATTTTAGTTTGCCTTCTATTCTGTTTTCATTGATCAAGGGACCTGTGTGTATCAGGTTTCGACATTATTCCAAGTAACAGTTGGTTTTTTGATCTTCTAAACTGGAGAACCAGCCATTCTTTGTTTGTTGCTTCTTCCCAGAAGGGACAATCTTGGTTTCAACTTCAAAGCATCACAGTACTTGGCAGAAGCTAGTTTGAAAGTCAGTAGCTTTCCATCTTAGGATTTTGACCATGAAGACTTCAAGTAAGCTCACCCACTCTGCTTCCTTCCCCAACTGCTTTTTGTAACATTTTGCTTGAAGATCTTGGAAGCTTGAACACAATTCAGTGACCTTTAAGTTGTCCTAATACAGGTAAGCAGTACCGTGATGTATGCTGAAGTGCAGGTATGCAGTCTATTAGTTTCCATAAACTGAAATGATGTGTAAATCTGACAGTTTCATTTCTTTTTATTTCTAAGAATACAATTTGTGTTCTTGTACTGCCTCAATTTTTTTTTTATCAGATCATGAGACATCCCTTGCCACATGAAAATGCATGTATAGCTTTTCCCTCACATGTATGCAATTTTATTAATTTTGCCATTGGCTAAACCTTGTTTGTGTGCATTTCTTTTTTCAAATATATATTTAGTTAGGCACATTTTTTCTTTGCCATAATGCATTGCAAGCCTCAGAAATGTATGAATTTCTGAGGCAAGATGCAATTCTGATTGATGCCAGTCTTGGGAGATGTGAAATTGATACTTTCATAGGGAAATGTGGTCCCCCAAAATTCTGTTTCATTCCTAGCTGCATCCCCAAGAAGAATCCAAAATTGCTTCTTGCTCTGTATGAGTGTGAGGTATGTATTATAGAAAACATTTGAAAAATGATTAGGTCTTAATTGTCTAAGAAAGATTAGGTCACACTAAAATGAGCAGTTATAGCAGAGTCTCTCAAGCTGCTTGTTTTCAGTGTGCTCCATGACCAGGAGAACACTGCAGATGTCATTCCCTGGCACCCTGATCTGCAGCACCTTGGACTGGCTTTGTTCAGAGTGCTGCAAAGCTGCAAATGTAGGGGTTTGGGAGATGGCATCTTCAGATATAACTATGATGATGGGACTCTGTCCCATACCTACAACCCTGCCCTCCCCCCCCCCCCCACTGAAACAACAAGGAGCAGCTCTGTTGGGTGACCAGTAGAAACATGACATCGCTTCCATCCATCAGTCAATCGCTTTGACTCAAAGTGGCTTACAGATAAAATGAAATACTCAAAATGGTAGCCATAAAAAGAAAAAGAAATAACCAAAATGGCAGTAGCGGCATTGCACTGAAGACCTCCAGAGGGACTAAAATTTGGGTGGTATGACCAACCCTCCAAGCTCTGAATCATTTCCACCCTTGCTTCATATGCACCACAGAGAGAGTGAAGATGCTGGCTAAGGCACATCACTAAGGTTCTGTGTGCACCTGTATGCATGCATGGACTGCAACCATTCCAGTTTCTTGCTATGGTGTTTATGAACAAGCAAACCAGCAACTGGGTCACATTGCATAACTCCACATGCCTGGTGGTGCATGCTGAATTACTCCATACACACACACAGTGCATGCACACACACACACACACACATATATATAGTGAAAATATCTTTAGAAAGGAGACCTAAGTGTATACACCTTTCATCTGTACCTGGCTATGAAATCTTTTGATATAACATGAGGTATAAATATTTTAATTAACAAATAAAACAACTGTCAGTTTAGAAATCTCCTGTAGGTGAGATGGGAGAGTACCATCTTTTCATGCAGCAAAATATCTTGGGCCAGCCTACAAGTTGTTTAATTAAGGGGCTTAATTGTGGTGTAAAATTGTTGTATTTTTGGTCATTTCCAACAATTAAACCTCTTCTCATAAATTAAGAAGAAAGACTCTATGGTAAGAATGAGAGAATGTATACAAAAGATTTATTCAGCTCTGGTACTCAAAACAAATTCCTGGGTTCAGAATACTTTATAATTCAAACTGTGTATCATAAGTCTTGTGGTTTGTATTGCATGTTATTGTATTGTGTGCTGTTTTCATTTTTTAAAATTTAATCTGGCTTCTTTTTTAAAAAGATGATTAGATTTAAAGTGGTTTTCTAATTTGCCAAGGTTGAATGTTACCATTTTGATACTCTAAGCTGCCTTTGGAAATTGACTAAGAACAATATTAAGTAAAATGAAATAATTTCCACCAGACTCTGGTTAGCAGATCTCAGAATTCTAGTACAAAAAAAAGTAAATCCTGCAAGCCTGAAATCTGCCCACCCCTAATGTAAAGCATACATGCACGTAAGCATAGCATGGATCTTTGGAAGGGAAAGAGCAGTTCTCTTTTTTTTTTCCTAAATCCCTCCCCCCCCCCCCCCCCCCATTCTCTACATGGTATAATCAAGCTTGAAGGAAGACTATTTGTTCAGGATTCATCAAAACCTCATTATCAGAGTTTCAACCTGTTCAAACAATGAATCAGTGGCAGATCAGTTTGGAGCCAGTTCTATAGAACTCCAGATCTCTTGCTCCCCCTCACCTCCCTCCCTTTTCATTTTGGCAAAGGCCCCATGTATTGCCTAAACCCAATTGAAATGGAAGACACCTCCCTTTCTCCCTAGTCTTCACCCTGTTTCAATAAATCAGTCCCAAATCAACGTCTCCTTCTAAGCCTCAGAGACTGACTGGGGTTTAGCCTGTGAGCTTTTCCCTCCAGACAACAATTATGGGGAGAAACATCTGAATAAACACAGGATCATTTACTTAAAGAATTGACAGACCTTCTACTTGAACTGCTTTAAATTATTTGACGCCACTTTTTGTGTTGTTTTTTTTTCCCCTCCTTCCATAGAAACATATAATTACAGTCATTTACCAAAACTGGAGCAGGAATGGGCTGGCTTGGGAGTGAGGAATAAGAGGAGCTTCAGCAGATGGGGTGCACATGCATGGCTACTCTCAGTATGGAAAGGTTACAGTTTAGACTACAACTCCCAGCATCTCCCAGGTTGGCTGAGGGATTTTGGAAACAATAGTCCAAAAAATGCAACTCTCCTGAAAGATAATGTGCTGATATTCCATCCAGTTAACCACTCCTCACCTCAATAAAGCTCTGCTTCTTTGCTCCAATCCCTTTAGGTTAGATCTGATTTTTCCTTGATGGAGACAAAGCATCTGCCAGGAAGATGGAATGACATAAGAGATTTCTTAGCAACAATCCAATTATGATGAAGGGACATTTTTGTAAAAAAAACTGAAATGCACTAAGATGGTGCAGAGGGCGACAGCTTTGATTTGCAAAGGGGGTCACTTCTAGCTGATGTGCTGGGCCTTTATTCTAAATAGCCCCAGACAGAAATACTGCTTATATTAAAGAAGGTGAATAAATTCCCTGAAGACACCAGATTCCATCTGATCTTGGAAGCTAGGCAGGGTCAGCCCTGATTAGTACTTAGATTGAGGATGGTCAAGTAATACTAGGGCTAGTAGGCTATATTCAAAAGAAGACAATGGCAAACCATCTTTAAGAATTCCATACATGTGAAAATCCCTATGAAATTCATGGGCCCACCATACATTGACAGGTGACTTCAATGCACTTAGGCTACTTTAAAGAAGTTAGCTTGGAGCATGCACACATTGACCTCAACTTATGTCCTTGCAATTGCACTGCAGTTCCACACTCAGAATTCAAAAAACAAACAGGGGCACTTGGCACCACACACATGCATTAGCTGCTGTCTCCAAAACATCCAAGCGCATCATTTTGGAAACATTAAAATGCCATAAAATGCTTATGGCAAGGATGGGAACTGATGATGTTGAACAGAATCAGTGGTGAGAAGTTCTGTCACAATCCAACAACATTTGGAGGACCACGTAATTCACAGCTCCTGTATAATCTTTAATAATTTGCTAATAACTCTCTCTCTCTTTCTCTCTCTGTGTGATGGTAAAGTCCATGTGGTCATGAAACAGGGCTGCATATACACTATTACTGGTATATGGCTTCACTCACATCCACCCATAGAAAAATGGCATTATGCATTCCAAAATAGAGAGCCAGCATGGTTTGAGCATCCATGGAAACCCAACAGGTGACCTTGGGCATGACAGGCACTCTCAACCTCCAAGGAAGGCAATCAAACACGCATATACACTATCAAATCTTGCCAAGAAAACAAACCCACAGTTAGGGTTTTCTTGGCATGATTTGTTGGGGGGGGTTGATTTTAGGCCTATACAGACTGCCAGAAATTATCCAACTTGAGACCACTTTAACTGTCCTGGCTCAGTGCTAGGGAATCATGGCAATTGTATTTTTTTTTCTGAGACATTGAGCCTTCTCTGTCAGAGACCTCTGGTGCCACAATAAACTACAGCTTCCATGATTCCCTAGCACTGAGCCAAGGCAGTTAAAGTGGCCTCAAACTGGATTATTTCTGGCAGTCTGCATAGGCCCTTTGTCTCCCTTTGAAGCTGAGAGTGTGTGATGTGCCCAAGGTCACCCAGTGGCTTTTCATGACCAAATGGGAAATCAAACCCTGATCTCCAGAATCATAGTCCAACGTCAAACCACTACACCACATGGCACCTATTCCCAAGTAAATGTCTTTAAGACTGGATGCTGGGTAAAAACAGTGCTACAGTTCTACTAGGGCAGGGGTGAGAACTGTCTAGCTCTCCCAATGCTCCCAGGGTTCCTCACCATTGTCTCTGCTGGAAAGGGCAGCTGGAAGAAATAGTTGAAATGCAGCAATGTCTGGAAGGTCATAGTTGGCTTACCACTGAACTAAGAAGTAGCAGTAAACAGCAAAGACTTGAAACGATTACTGAAAATAATCAAAGAAAAAAGTGCAAAGGCAGGTTTACAGTTGAATATTAAGAAAACAAAAATAATGACCACAGATGATTTACAAAGTTAAAGTAGATGATGAAGACATTGAAATAGTTCAAGATTTCCCATACCGTGACACAGTCATTAATCAGAATGGAGTTTGCAGCCAAGAAATCAGATGACTAGGAGTTGAAAGGTCAGCTATGAAGGAACTAGACAAAAACCTGAAGTGTAAAGATATATATTGAATAATAAAATTAGGATTGTCCATGCCTTCCTACTTCCAGTTTCTAGGTATGGTTGTGAAAGCCAGACAGTTAAAAATTGACTAGGAAGAGCATCAACTTATTTGAAATAGGGTGCTGGAGAAGAGTTCTACCATGGACTGCTAAAAGGCAAATAAATGAGTCCTGAGCAACTCAATCCTGAACTCCCCTAGAAGCCAAGATGACTGAACTGAAACATTCCTACTTTGGACTTATCATGAGAAGACATGATTCACTTGAAAAGATGGTAATGCCTGGTAAGGTAGAAAGCAGTAGGAAAAGAGGAAGACAACATTACTAATGGATAGACTCGATCAAGAAAGACAGAGGCTCTGATTCTGCAAGACAAGAGGAGGGCTAATGATTATATGGTGACTTGGAGGAGTCTGTCATTCATAGAGTCATCATATGTCCATTTGATGGCAGTTAACAAAAATGATTATTTAGAAATCAAGAAGAGACACATTGTGAAGGTGTTATTTTAATGCCGCAGGTTCTGATGTTTCAGCCAAGGGGCTGAGGGCTGATTAGCCTTCTCTGCAGGCCCTTTTTCATGTTCCACAGTTGAGGCACTATGATTTCACTTTACTTGCCATAGCTGCATCCTATAGTAGCCTAGGACTTGGAGTTTTGGGAGGCACTAAAACCTCCCAAAACAAAAAGAAAAGAATGAGAGACCTATTCCGCAAGATTTGAGAAATCAAATAAAAGTTCAAACAAAGGACTGGGACAGTATATGACAATACAAATTAAAGACCAGGAAGGAATAAAAAGACATTGGATGCAATACACAGAAGAGTTATATAAAGGAGATGACAACATGAAGGACACATGGAATGAAGAGCCATATGAAAATGAACCCCAAATTCTAAAAACTGAGGTGGAAGCTGCAATAAAATAAATGGCAAAAAAGTCACCAGGAACAGATGATATTCCAATAGAACTATTGCAATCCACATTGACAGAGTCAACTCTATTGTTAACCAACATATGTCAACAAATATGGAAAACAAAATGATGGCCAACAGATTGGAAATGATCAATATACATCCTCATTACACAAAAAAGGAGACACAAGAGACTGCAGCAACTATAGAACTATAGCACTAATTTCCCATGCAAGCAAAATTATGCTCAAAATACTACAACACTGGGCCTTTGCAGACTGCCAGAAATAATGCAGATTGAGTCCACTTTAACTGTCCTGGCTCAGTGCTAAGGAATCATGGGAACTGTAGTTTATTGTGGCACCAGAGCTTTCTGACAGAGAAGGCTCAATGTCCCAGAAAAAAATATAGTTCCCATGATTCCTTAGCACTGAGCCAGGACAGTTAAAGTGACCTCAATCTGCATTACTTCTGGCAGTCTGCAAAGGCCCATAGACTCCAACTATACATGGAGCAAGAAATCTCAGAGGTCCAATCAGGGTTCAGGAAAGGAAGAGGCACTAGGGATCAATCGCAAATATACAATGGCTAATGGAGCACACCAGGGAGTACCAAAAGAAAACCAGCATGTGCTTTATAGACTATAGCAAAGCCTTTCACTGCATAGATCATGAAAGGCTATGGAACTCTCTTAGGACCTTATCCCACGGGGCCAAAAGCAGCAAGAATCCACTAAGAATCAGGCGCTATAGTGCTTTATCTTCCCGAGCGATTACACGACGTCGCTCAGAATCCGCTAAGAATCAGGCGCTTTAGCGCTATAGTTTTCCGTGTGATTACACAACGTCGCTCGGAATCAGCTAAGAATCAGGCACTATAGCGCTATAGTTTTCCGTGTGATTACATGATGTCGCTCAGAATTCAGCAAGAAACCGCTCAGAATGCAACATCATTCACATTCTTTTGAATGTCGGTTTCAGCGGGCATTGCAATAGCGCGAGCTGGTCCATAGCGCTATTATAGCGCTAGCGCCATATTTATACTAGCGCTATAGTACTGCAATGATGCTCATATCGCTTTCTTGCCACTTTTGAGAGCAGCGTGGGATAAGGTCCTTAAAGACATGGGAGTGCCAACACATCTGATAGTCCTGATGAGGAATCTGTACTCAGGACAAAAGGCTTCTGTCAGAACAGAACATGGAGAAACAGAATGGTTCCCAATTGGCAAAGGAGTCAGACAAGACTGTATCCTTTCACCCCATCTGTTCAAGTAGTATGCAGAACATATTATAAGAAAAGTAGGCTTGGACACAGAAGCAGGAGGAGTGGAAATAGGAGAAAGGAATTTCAGCAATCTAAGATATGCAGATGACACCATAATACTAGCAGGAAACCTCACAGACCTGGAACACCTACTAAGGAAGATCAAAGAAGAAAGTGCAAAGGCAGGCTTAATGTTGAACATAAAGAAAACAAAATAATGACTACAGAGAATTTACACACATTCAACTTAGACAATGAGGAAACAGAACTAGTAAAAGAGTTCTCATATCTGGAATCAAACATTGATCAGAATGGGGGCTGCAGCCCGGAAATCAGAAGAAGATTAAGAATGGGAGGGTGGCTATGAAAGAACTAGAAAAGATCCTAACATGCAAATACTCAGCACAAAAGTCAGAATCATACACGCCATTGTATTCCCTGTTACCATGTATGGATGTGAGAGCTGGACAGTCAAGAAAGAAGATAGGAGGAAAATCAATTCATAGTACTGGAGAAGAGTGCTGAGGGTTCCATGAACAGGTAAAAAGACAAACAAATGGGTCCTAGAGCAGATCAAGCCAGAAATATTCCTGGAGGCCAAGATGACAAAACTTAGACTGTCATACTTTGGGCACACCATGAGAAGGCATGAATTGTTGGAAAAAACAATAATGTTGGGAAAGGTGGAAGGAAGTAGAAAGAGAGGAAGACCACATGCTAGATGGATGGACTTTATTAAAGAGTTTGCAGTATGAATATGAGTTTGCAGAAGCTGGGCAGAGTAGTAGAGAACAGGGAGACCTGGAGATGTTTCATCCATAGGGTGGCCATGAGTCGAGATCCACGTGAAGGCAGTTAACAACAAAAAATGCTCTCCCCCTTAGAGTTGTCAATTCCTCTTCCTAAAGTACCATCTGGATAAGGGAGAGCATCCAGATATTATTATTATTATTATTATTATTATTATTATTATTATTATTATACCATCCATATACATGGTGCTTTACAAACAGTCACAGAATAAAAAAAATTAACTATTCCAACAATAAAAGGTAAAAGTATTCCCCATTGACAAGGTTGTCAAGTTGTGTCTGACCATAGGGGGCAGTGCTTATCTCTGTTACTAAGCCAAAGAGCCAGCGTTGTCAGAGACTACTCTGTGACCCTGTGGCCAGCATGATTGCACAGAATGCTGTTTACCTTCCCACTGAGAAGTGGTACCTATTTATCTATTTGCATTTGCATGCTTTTGAACTTCTGGATTGGCAGAAGCTGGGACTAGTAACAGGAGCTCACCTCATCATGCAGCACCCGGGCCTCGAACTGCCAATCTTGCAATCAACAGAGTCAGTGTCTTAACCACTTGAACCACTGCATCCCCATTCCAACAATATAAAAGACTAAAATACAATATTAAAATACAATAGGGAAAAAAGATCAGTTATACTCTTTGCATCTTCATTGAGTAAAATTTTGCATACTGCTGCCTATGCTTCTGTAGGGCAGTTAGTAGGTTCCTTTATAAGCACAAACATAGCCAAAACAGAAACAGAGGCTGCATTGGTACTGCAGAAATAAAGCAATTTGACACTGCTTTTACTGCCCTGGCTCAGTGCTATGGAATTTTGGGATTTATAGTTTTGTGATATATTCAGCCTTCTTTGTCAGAGAGCTCTGATGCTTCAACAAACTACAAATCCCAGGATTCCATAGGGTGGATCCATGACAGTTAAAGATGTGTCCAACTGCATGATTTCTGTAGTGTGGATGCAGCCAGGGACTCATTGTTATTTTTGAAGGAAGGATCCCTACCTCTTTCTTATATTGCTGTCTTGAAAACCTGACAACACTACTTGGGGTTGGGGGAGAGTCACTCTCTTTTCAAATTAATATTACCTTCCTATGTTCTGTGCAGCTTTGAAGACAGACATTAAGTGACCAGGTTGCTGGGGGAAAGGGCAAGATCACAGAAGGATATTTCTGGGTCCCCTTAAGAAAAGTCACTAGTGAGATTTAAAAAAAAAAGTTGGAGATGGAAGAAGGAGTAAATACTCCAGACCAGAACCCAGTAAATACTCCTAGGAAGGATCGCAAAGGAGGGCTGGAGGTGCTGGCTGAGTGTTAGCTGAAGCCAGAGATACAACCAGTGACCGAGTTAAGGAGTATTTGCACTACACCCTTAGAGCACTTTCATGCCACGTTAACTGTCCCCATCCCGGGGAATGCTGATCTAGCAGACTGGTGGTTCAAATGAACTCCAGTTCCCATCCACCTCACCAGTCTTGGGAGATGATGGAAGTAATAGTTCTTCAATAGCTGGAATGCCGCAGGTCCCCTGCCCTGTAAGAATCAGCTGACTAACCAAGTCCCTGGACAACTTGAAACAAATTCCTGTGTCACTTTCCTCACTCCCACCCTCTTGCTTCCTTTATAGCACTGCTTCCCAAATTTTGGTTCCTTAATTGTTGTTGTTTTTGGACTTCAACTCCCAGAACCCCAGCCAGCTTAATCAACAGCCATGAATTCTGGAAGCAGAAGTCCAAAACATCCATCTGGAAAACCCACACTTTGATCTTTGGGATTTCAGCTCTCAGAATTCCTCACTGTTAGCCAAGCTGGCTGGGGCTTTCGGGAATTGAAGTCCAAAAAAATCTACTGGACCAAAGTTTGGGAACCACCGCTTTAGAGCAAGGGGGTGGGTGAGCAAAGGATGAACAAAGTACAGCCACATGGCCAAGGCTGGAGGCTTCAGTTGGCCACACAGTGCCCAGCCCTGCTTACAGTGTTGTGAGGAGGATTTCTGAGTTTTAATAATCACTATACAGTGTTAAAAGGTAAGGATCTCACCACAGTCTCCATTATTTCTCGTTGAGAACAATGCGGGTCAGGCAGCTCTGTCATCTTCCCATTTTACAGGGGGGAAAGACTGTTCCTTAGCCCAGGAGGAACTCAGTGGTTCACAAACTTTGTTCTTCCAGATGTTTTGGACTTCAACTCCCAGAAACCTCAGTCACCTTGGCCATTGGCCAGGGATTCTGGAAGCTGAAGTCCAAAACACCTGCAGGACCAAAATTTGGGAATCACTGCTCTAGAGAAAGGACTCTTTTTGTCCAGTGTTGTCAGAAAAAAAGGTCATATACTAAGGATAAGTGTGGTTCCAGGCTCAACAGTATTCTGCTGCTGGGATCAGGGACTGAGGATTGTGGAAACCCAGTTAAATTGACCTAAAGCCTGCCACGACTTGCCTGCCCAATGTTTTCGGGTTAAGAGGTCCTCAGTAAATTCAGTCACACTTTTAAAAACACTTGTTGATTTAAGTGTTGCTAAAGAGCCAGCATAGCACTGCTCCACCATAGCCTCCTCCACATGTGTTGGACTACAACTCCCATCATGGGTCTGTGGACCAAGATCTCTGGAAAGGACATCAGGTTGTGGAAGACTGTTCAAAATGTACCTGAAGTCACCAGGGCCCTTTCAGGTAAGGAATCTGGAGGTCAGCAGAGACCACAGGGATGGAAAGAGAGCAGGGAATCGGTGACCGAGCCTTGAATCATTCTGTTTAGTACTGATGGACCTAAACATTCATGATGGAGATATGCTAAGGAAAACACATCCCCATCTTCAGTTGAAGAATTCCACCTTCGTTCCCTTGTTTGTGGACTAGGACTATCTAGACAGTGATGCTCAAACCCCAATTTAGGTCTATTCTGCACTGCAGAAATAGTGTAGTTTGACCCCACTTACTGCCTTGGCTCCATGCTATAGCATCCTGCGATTTGCAGTTTGTTGTGGCTCCAGAATTCTCTGACAGGGAAGACTAAATACCTCCCAAAACAACACATCCCCAGAGTGCTATAGCATGGAGCCATAGCAGTCAAAGTGGTGTTAAACTGCATTATTTCTGCAGTGCAGATCAGGCCTTACACACATCAGTGCCACTCCTCTGAATCCTACAAATAGCCACTACATTGCTTCCACAATTCAAAGGAATTCATTTTGAGCCCCCCCTAACCTCTAGGAAGTGTTTAAGTTAATATGTTTTGCCCGAAGATTGTTCGGCCTCTCCCTTGAGGTCAGCCCAAATCCTGGGTAAGCGCGGCTATTCAGCACTTCTTTGTGGATTTCAATACATATATATGCGAAGACATGGTTGTTAGAAATATGGTTTGGTTATTTGTAGTTAAATCAATTTAGCAGCAGCAGCAGAAACCAGCATGTACTCCACAGTTGGTAAAAACAACTAGATCTGAGCTTCTGGTAAATAAAAAGGATACATAAGTAGGTAAAAAAGAAACTTACTTTATTGTTACATCTAGGTGCTACAAAAATAACTAATCAGTAGAGAAAATTATACTTTGGTACAGAGGTCCCTAGATAGCTGACCTCCATGTGTGCAAGGAAGAAGAAAAACATCTTTAGGAGGAGAGCATGGTTTCTGCACCCATGCTTGCAAGAAGGCAGACAGGGCTCACTCTCTGGAGAACAAAGAATCATAAAACTTTATTACTCCCAAGAAGAATCCCCCAGGAAGAGGAGGGGTATGGAAAGTGACCTCTTCACAAGCAACACTGACCAAATAAACATAGAGATAAATTAGTGTTTCTATGTAGAAGACATTGGCCCTTCTCAAAGAGAAACATAGAGCTACACACAAGCATTGATGCTAATACTCCAACACCCATTCTCATCAATGCTTTTCTTCATGTGATAAAATCCATTTTATTTCTCAGGAACTGAAATTGATCTCTAGGTAGAGGCTTGGTAAAAACATCTGCAGGCATCTCCTTTGGTGTAGAACATTTATGTGATACTTCTGTCCTTGCAATGTAGGAAAAATGTAGAGGTACTCCTTTATTTGTTTGAGATGAGCATCTGAGCTGTGGTTCTGGAATTCTGTCTGCTTCCTTAGTGACATCCAGTTCCAAACCTGGTTCGGCTTGCTCATTCTCCCTTTCTGTTTGTATACTCACTTCTTCCTATTCAAATCTAGGCCAATATTCCAGTAGTTGGTCTACATCTTTTGTCTCTGTGTGCAATCTCTTGTTGCACATGTCATGCCTGGTTTTTCACTTTCATCAAAGAATACAACACTTCTCACTGCGAATTTTCCTATTTTTGCGTTCAGGATTCTATATCCTCTACTTCCAGCCTCATACCCCACCATCATGCCTTCTTCCACTTTGTCATCTAGTTTGGACCTTCTCTCTTGTGGAACATGAGCATAGACTAATGAACCAAAAACTCTGATATGGTCCATACTTGACTTTCTGTTGTGCCATAGTTCAAATGGGTTTTATTGTTTGCCTTCATTAGCAGTCTGTTTTGTAAATATATTGCAGCCATCACAGCCTCTCCCCAAAATTGATTGGTCAGTCCAGCAGCATGCATCTGACCATCTCTATCAGGGATCTGTTCTTTCTTTCACCAATCCCATTCTGTTCATGCACATAAGGAATGCAACATCTCTGTTCAATTCCCTGTTCTCTCAAGTATGTCTGCACTTCATGTTAAATGTATTCTCCAGCATTGTCTGTTTGTATAGCCTCAGGTCATTTTCCAAATCTGGTACTAACCATAGCTATATATTGCTTCAGTAGCCCACAGAGCTGACTCTTTTCTTTTAATAAATATGACACATAATATCTGGAATAATCATCTATAAAATCCAGCCAATAACTATTTCCAGCTCTAGATACAGTTTGGTCCACATAAGTCTGGATGAACTGTCTGTAGAATCCTTGAAGTTTTATGCTCACTGATTTTTTGGGATGGAAGGTCTAGTACCTTTTCCCTTTATGCAATGCACACATCTTGAGGTATCAAATTTACATTCTTGTAATTTCAGACCTTTAGTCAAATTATCTGTCTTCAAATTTCTTATCCCATCCATGTTAAAATGACCTAACCTTCTGTGCCATAAGTGAGAACAGTCTGTATTTCCATTTGCACAGGATCTCATCATGTTGACCTGCTCTCTGGTACAGTCCAGTTCATAAATTCCATTTTTCTTAAATGCTCTGGCATATATTTCTCCATCATGACTTATTGTACATAGATTGGCACTGGAATGTACATCATACGCTTTGTCAGTTATGACTGATACACTTAGGATGGCTTGAGCTAACTCTGGTACAAATAAAATATTCTTAGCTGTGATTAAATTTGTGCCATTATCTATACTGCACCTTAACAAACAATCTCCTTCAGACAAAGCTTGCAAAAATGTCCCACTTGCAATTTTCACAACCTCATGATCAATTGGACTCAAGTTACTCAACAAATTTGAATTTCCAGCCATGTGTTTACTGGCTCCAGAGTCTGCAAGAACAACATCACCATTATTTGATTTGTTTATCATTGCTGCTAGTAAGCTTACATTCTTCTTAACAGCCTTGAAATCATTTGCTCTCTGTTCCTGCCTTCACTGGCTTGTAAATTGCTGAGAGTTACCATTGGTTGTCTTCTGTGATGTCACCTGTGGCTTCTGATTAGCTCTACAGTCCCTCTGAAAATGCCCTGTCCAGTCACATGAAAAAAAATGAAAATCTCCCTTTCCTGCTAATGAGCCATTTGGTACTTCATATGCAAACGTCTGCCTTTGCTGAGCTCTAGCAATGAAATTTGATCCAGTTTGCATTGGATCTGGCTGAGAGAAGCTGCTATTGTCTCCTTTCTCTGTAAACTTTGAATCTGCTCCGCTTCTGACTTAAATCTACACAATAAATCATCAAAATCAGATTTTCTTGCATGGATTGCTGCAAAGTTCCAATTCCAGATATAAATGCAGAGTATTCTTGTGGCAAAGATCCCAATAGCACTGCAATTTTCTGTTGATTGTCTAGCTGACCACCCATCTAAATGAAACTTGTCTAGGAGCATTTTCATGGTTTGAATATGCTTCAAATAATTCCCACCACTGGGAAATTGCAATGCAAATAGATCTTTGTAGTAATCTGTTTGATGTTTAATATCTGCTTTGCCGTAGTATTTCTTTAAGATTTTAATCATATTCCTAGCATTGGTTTCATCTTTTACATGAATATATTGATCAGCTCCCAAAGTCTGGCAATAAAACATTTCACCTTCACATGATTGATGTCCCAGGTCTTTCTCTTTCTCCTTCTGGGCATTCTATTTCCAAGATATATCAATCAATCAATAAATGTTTATTGTACTAGCCAAAGGCCATGACAAACAGCTTATCAAAACAGATAAATCATTTAAAAACAAATAGCACAGGGTACAAAGAACGAAAGACATCCCATCAATTTAACGTGCCGTTAAAATTATTTCTAATATAAGGGGGAAAAAACTCTTCTAAATATTGGTAAATTTGTACATTGTATATAGGATTCCTTCTTCATCCTCTGAAGTTTCATTTGTTGAAGCCAAATATTAAAATTATCCTCACATAGGGAGGAAGCAGATGGCGCAAAGCGCTGTTTTCGGGGCAAGGAAGGGGAGGGGCAGCTGCACAGTGGGTGCCCCAACCCCTTCCCCAAAACGTCCTCGGAGCAGCTGGCCCTCCACACAGCCGGTGCTCTGAGGATGATCTCCCACTGCAGCGTCCGTACACGCTGCAGCGGAAGAGTTGCCGAAGGTGCGCCGGCAGCCTTTTGCGGCGCACCTTCAGCGACTTGTGGAAGGAACGCTATTTTAGCGCTCCTTCCAGGGGCAGTGAAGCTGTGCCGCGGGGCCGAGGTGTGCGGATACCTCGGCCCCACAGCGCAGCTTCCTGGGGAGGCCCCGTGCTGCCCGTCTGCTTCCCCCCTTAGTTTAGGTATCAAGGACCGGCCATATGGTGCTGAATCTTGAGCCATCTCTGCCCACACAAGACAAAACCTCCGACTTATAAAGCTCAGGGAAAAAAACAAAATGCACTGCAACCTCACTTGCAGCAAAAATCCAAATATCTCTGGCTTCCAAAGCCACAACCCTAAAAGTGGAGACTATCTGGAGTCCATAACCTGTTAGAATTATGGTTTGGTTTTTTGTTGTTAACTGCCCTCAAGTCGAATAATTGATAATTGGTTTGGTTATTTGTTGGAATAATGTTCCAGGGAAAATGCACAATGTGGTGAATGACAGCAACCATGATGACTAAGCATTTGGCCACTGCTGAGTCATGCAGCATCAAGGCTGATGAAACAGGAGGTGACATGATGACAGGGAGTCACCTGGTGCTGTAAAGCACAGCAAGTGCTGCAAAAGGGCTGCAAACATGCTGTGTCATACTGTTGATTGACAGGTGTCCAAAAGGAAGAGGCAGGGCTAGAAAGCCATGTGGAGCACTGGCTATATAAGGGACAAGCCTCTGGACACATATGTGGGTTGATGTGGGTTGATAGTGGAAGGTGGAGATTGTTGGAGAGTGCGTTGGTGTATCATTGTACATAGCCTTTGTACATAGAACTTCTGAAGAATAAAAGCCTCTTAGTGAGACATCTGCTGAGTCTCTCTCTGCTCTGTCTGGAGGGGAAAGGAGTTTTCCTGTAACTGACACCATTGCTTGCTTTATTGAAGACAGTCTGGATCCTGGTGCTTCATGTTACGTGGTTTCCACGCGCTGCGTCACCACGCTAACAGTTAAATCAGTTTAGCAGCAGCAGCAGCAGCAACCAGCCTGTATTCCACAGGTATTTGGTAGAAACAACTAGATCTGAGCTTCTGATAAATAAACAGGATACATAAGTGGGTAAAAAAGAAACTTACTTTATTGTTACATCTAGGTTCTACAAAAATAACTAATCAGTAGAGAAAACTATACTTTGGTACAGAGGTCCCTAGATAGCTGACCTCCATGTGTACAATTAAGAAGAAAAACATCTTTAGGAGGAGAGCATGGTTTCTGCACCCATGCTTGCAAGAAGGCAGACAGACCATAGAGATAAATCAGTGTTTCTGTGTAGAAGACACTGCCCCTTCTCAAAGAAAAACATAGAGCTACACACAAGTATTGAGGCTCATACTCCAACGATGGTCTTACTGCCCTGGCATCCAAGTTGCCCTCTTTCTCTTGCCATGCAGCCCTACCTGCTAACTTTGCTGAGTGAGGAGAGGTCCCTCAAATTTAGCTGCAACACCCTTGAAAGCCAAATGTTACAGCTGCAAACCCTCTGTGGGTTGGATCTCCTCGGGTCATGGTAAAAAGTAACGTCCACTAAAATCCACTACCAGAGACAGTGGGTAGGGATCCATCCATCTTAATGCATTCTTGCCAAGAAAAGTCTCCCTCCCCTCTCAATCCCTGAACAGTTTTACATGTATACAGGAGCTAGGTTAAAGATAGGGTTAGGGTTAAAAGGGAGACAGTGAGGAGTAGTGGTATGAGTGTTGGACTATGATTCTGGAGGCCAGGATTCAATTCACTGTTCAGCCATGAAACCCACTGACTGACCTTAGGCAAGTCACACTCTCTCAGCCTCAGGGAAGGCAATGGCAAACTTCCTCTGAACAAATCTTGCCAAGAAAAACCTATGACAGGTTTGCCTTAGGGTGGCCATAAGTCAGAAACGACTTAAATTGAGGAGAAAATAAAGTGGATGCTTCCAAACTTTAGAAAGAACATTATCAGACATTGCAAAGGTTGACACAAAGTTGGATTTCTTGTTGTTGTGCACCGTCAAGTCATTGCCGATTTATGGCGACCCTAATGTGAACCCATCATGGGTTTTCTTGGCAAGTTCCTTCAAGTTTCTTCCGTGACCATCCTCTGAGACTGAGAGTGCAAGTCTTGCCCAAGGTCACCCAGTAGGTTTCCATGGTCTAGCTGGGATTTGAACCCTGGTCTCCAGAGTCACAGACCAACGCTCAATCTACTACACCACACTGTCTCGATTACTGTCTCCTTGAGTTTCATGCTTACCATGGCCTGTGCAAGCAGTTCATTAAAGCACATGGAATAGCATGTGAATGCCCATTGCCTCTATGGATTGCAATTGCTTGCCAAGAAAGCCCCGTGATATGTTCACCTTTGGTCTCCATAAGTTGGAAAAGACTTGAAGGCACACAACAACAAACAAAAAAGAGGAGTTGCATATACTGTCCTGATATGTAAGCTACATGGAAGCTATGCAGGAGATAGACTTGATCCTAGTGGGGCTTTTCCCCTAGGTAAATAGAAATGTAAGGCTGCAACCTGACTCATATCTGCCTACTTGGAGACACTGGACCTGTTCAATGTTGTGGGCTATGTGCATAGGGCCTTTACAGACTGCCAGAAATAATGCAGCTTGAGGCCACTTTAACTGTCCTGGCTCTGTGCTAGGGAATCATGAGAATGGCATTTTTTTCTGGGACATTGAGCCTTCTCTGTCAGAGAGCTCTGGTGCCACAATAAACTACAGTTCCCGTGATTCCTTAGCACTGAGCCAGGACAGTTAAAGTGGCCTCAAGCTGCATTATTTCTGGCAGTCTGTAGTATCTCATTTAGGGCTCCACTTTTCCCCACTAATCCAAATCATACCGAAATACCTCCAACACGTTCTTATATTTTACCTGTATATGAGCCACCATCCATCACTCTCCGAAATGCTTGCGGAGAGAAATGGGTCGAGGTTTCCTCAGAAAGGTACATTTTGAGGCCTGGCCTGTAAAAGGAGCCCAGACGCAGTTTTCCTACATAGAGGGATGGGATATTTCCTTTCGCCTCCCTTAATTAGATTCTACATTTTAGAAGGCAGCCTCACTGAATAAAGTGAAAGTTACTTGCCAGGTTTTTAAAAATCTGAATTACATTTGAATCCTGCTTTTCCTACAAAAAGGCTGGAGGTGGCAAACATGACCCTCTCTTTTAATTTGATCCTCACAACAACCCTGTAAAGCTGAGAAAAAGGTTCACCAAAGGTCACCCACTGAGATTCATGGATAAGTCAGGATGTGAACAAAGGTTTTCCCCATTCTCTGTATCTGCACTACACAATTGTACCCCTTCCATATCACTTTAATTGCCAGGCTCCATCACAGTTTACTGAAATACTGCCAAAGAGCCTTGGCATACTCCCTTGGGCTACAGTTTCCAAGGGGAATCTCAGTGCCTGTTTAGACTACAACAATAAACTCTTCTCAGATGACCTTGGGCCCTCTCACAAAACTACAAATCCCAGGATTCCTTAGGTTGCTGTTGTTGTGCACCTTTGAGCTGTTCTGACTTATGGCAACCCTGGATAAGAAAAGTCAATACCATGGGGTTTTCTTGGCAAGATTGGTTCAGAGGAGGTTTGCCATTGCCTTCTGCTGAGGCTGAGGCTGAGAGAGTGTGACTCACCCAAGGTCGCCCAGTGGGTTTCATGGGAGAGTGGGGAATCGAACCTTGGCCTCCAGAGTGGTAGGCCAACGCCACATAAAGCGATACATCCTTCCGAGGTCGCTAAAATGAGTACCCAACTGTTGGGGGGCGATGAGCTTACAGTTCTAAGCCGCTTAGACATCCCATAGCGCGATATGAAGCTGTATAGAAATGAAGCTGCTTTGCTTTTGCTTTTAATTCTCTTAATATTTTCCTCGGGAAGGTTGCATCCGCACTGCAGAAATAATCCGGGTTGACACCGCTTTGACTGCCCTGGCTGAAGGCTATGGAATTCTAGAAAGCGTCTTTCGTCGTGCGGCCCCTCCCAGAATCCCATAGCCTTGAACCAGGGCAGTGGAAGCGGTGTCAACCCGGATTATTTCTGCAGTGCGGATGCAGCCGGGGAGGAAGGAGAGAGAGAGTAGTTTCCCCACCGGATGGGACCAAAAACCACCTTCCCGAGGAAAATGTACCGATTGGGTTGAATTTCGGAACACCGATCTGCCAAGGAAAATAGCAGCAAATTATGAATGAAACTCTCCCTCTTTCTTTCTTTCTTTCTCTTTTTCTTTCTTTCCATTTGTTTCTGTGGGACTCCCTGGCTGTTCTCCCCTTTCTCTGGCTCGGGCCCCCATCGCGATCAAATGCGAACTAGAATAATAAGCAGAGCGGTCTCCCTTTCCTCTCCCCCTGGAGACTCTGGAGGAAGAAAGGCAACACTTGCGGTTTTCCTTTCCAAACAAAGGAAACTTTTCCCCACCCAAAAAAAAAGTTTGCTCAAACAATGTCCGGGCTCTCGGAATGCAATCCAGACTCTTCAGGAACCCTTTGGAAACGCGGAGACACGTGTAGACGGAGAATGCGAGTCAGGGCCTTTGCAGACTGCCAGAAATAGTGCACACTGAGTCCACTTTCAGGGTTAGGGTTAGTGCTAGGGAATCATGGGAATTGTTGTTTTTTTCTGAGACATTGAGCCTTCTCTGTCAGAGAGCTCTGGTGCCACAAAAAAATACAGTTCCCATGATTCCCTAACCCTAACCCTTAAAGTGGACTCAATTTGCACTATTTCTGGCAGTCTGCAAAGGCCCTCAGTCACTCTCTGATCCACAGTTTGGGAAAGTTGCCTTTGGGACTACCAATCTCAAAATCCCCCAGGCAACATTGGGATATTGGGAACTCTAGTAGTCCAAAAGTAATTCTCCCCCCCCCCCCCCCCTTTAGTCCTCCAGATCAAGAATAGACGTTCCCTGGTGTATGGTCCTGCTCTCATTGGCGTAAAACACACTGCAAAAATAATCCAGTTCGAGACCGCTTTAGCGGCCCTGGCTCAGTGTTAAGGAATCCTGGGAACTGTAGTTTATTGTGGCCCCAGAGCTCTCTGACAAAGACTAAGGGTCTTTACAGACTGCCAGAAATAATCCAGCTTGAGACCACTTTAACTGCCCTGGCTCAGTGCTAGGGAATAATGTGAATCTTGTGGCACCAGAGCTCTCTGACAGAGAAGGGTCAAGATCTCAGGAAAAAAAACTACAATTCCCATGATTCCCTAGCACTGGGCCAGGACAGTTAAAGTGGTCTCAAGATGGATTATTTCTGGAAATCTGTTCAGGCCCTAAATGTCTCACAAAATTATTGTTTCCAGAATTCCCTAGCATTAAGCCATGACAGTTAAAGCAGTCTCACACTGGATTATTTCTGCAGTGTGTTTTGGATAATTCTTCTTTTAGTGGCGTGGAGCACTAAGCAAGTGGATGGGAGGTGTTGCTTAGTTTAAACCTCTCTTTTTTTATATCTTTGCTTGTTTGTTTAATTAAAAACCTCCTTCACTTAAACTCTTCCTAAAACAGCCTAACCATTCTTGGAATCAAGGCCGCTCCACTCTGGCGTCCTCCAGATGTGTTGAACTACAACTCCCATCATAGATATGTAGTTCAAGATCTCTAGAGAGGATAGCAAGTTGTGGCTGGGCCAAAACACACTGCAGAAATAATCCAGTCTGAGACACTTTAACTGCCCTGCCTCAGTACCATGGAATCCTGGGAACTGTCGCTTTGTGAGACATTGAGCCTTCTCAGTCAGAGATCTCTGGTGCCACAATAAACTACAATTTCCAAAATCTTATGGCAGTTAAAGTGGTGTCAAACTAGATTATTTCTGCACTACGGACGCAGATCCTATTCTTGACTTTTCTTATCCAGATTGGTTCAGTGCAGGGGGGATTGCCATGGGCTTCCTCTGAGGCTGAGAGAGTGAGACTTTCCCAAGAGGGTTTCTGTAACTGAACCTTCTTCTCTTCCAAACTCAAACCACTACATCGACCTGGTTCCCGGCTCCCTTTTACCAGAAATAATTCAGATTCACCCCCACTTTAACTGCCATTGCTCAGTGCTATGGGATTTTGGGGATTCTAGTTCGTTGTGGCCCCAGAGCTCTCTGACAGGGAAGGCTAAATGTCTCACAAAGCTACAAATCCCAGAATCCCATTGCATTGAGCCATGGCAGTTAAAGCAATGTCAAACTGCAGTGCGGATGCAGCCTTGAGGTTCCTTGCTCCCATTTCCTCCTTTCCTTCATCTCTAGTCGAGTTTTACTTCCGAAGAAGGATGCTTAAGATGCACCTCTCAAGCGCATTGATATCTATACAAAACTGAGGGTGTTTTGTTTTTATTTTTCTCCCTGAAATCTAAAGGAAGGAATCATTCGCCGTTATCTCTTATAACGAGAGCATTGTCATTCCGATATCCTAGGGTTTTCTTGGCAAGATTTATTCGGAGGAGGTTCATGGTTGCCTTTGTCTAAGCCTGAAAGAGAGTTAGGCACTTAACAGACTGCCAGAAATAATCCAGTTTGAGGCCACTTTAACTGTCCTGGCTCAATGCTAGGGAATCATGGGCATTGTAGTTTTTTCTGAAACATTGAGCCTTCTCTGTCAGAGCTCTGGTGCCACAATAAACTACAGTTCCCATGATTCCTTAGCACTGAGCCAGAACAGTTAAAGTGGTCTCAACCTGGGTTATTTCTGTAAGTCTGTAAAGGCCCTTACTTTCCTTAGGTCACCTAAGACCAAAACACACTGCAGAAATACTCCAGTCGGAGACCGCTTTAACTGCCCTGGCTCAATACTAGGGAATTCTGGGAACTGGTGCACAATAAACTACAGTTCCCAGGATTCCCCAGTACTGAGCCAGGGCAGTGTGTTTGGGAGCCGAGTGGGCTTCCATGGCTGAGCGGGAGATTCGAACCCTGGTCTCCTCGAGTTCTAGGGGTGCATCTCCACTGTAAAAATAATGCACTTTGACACCATTTGAACTTCCATAGCTCCATCCTCTGAAATCCTGAGATCTATAGTTTGGTGAGGCACCAACACGCTTTGGCAGAGAAGGCTATAAAGTAAACTAAAGACTTTGCAAAATTATAAATCCCAGGATTTCCAGAGGATGGAGCTACAGCACTTAAAGTGGCGTCAAACTGCATCATTTCTGCGGTGTGGGTGCACCCTTTTTTTATCTGAGACTCGAACCAATTCACCACACTGGTTCTCACTGGAAGGGCAGCTCTTTCAACCTCCAGTCCAGTCCACCATCCCCATTCAACAACTAAGCATCCATCTTGAAACAAAACAAAAAAAAAAAGGGGGGGGGGAACTAGCCACTATTTTGTTACTTTGGGGCTGGCCCTAAAAAATGAAAAGCATGTCCGTACTTCGCTTTTCTTTCCCCAGCCCTTCGATGTCTTTGACAGCCACATTTTTCCAACCGCATCCCCCTTGGACCTCTCTCTCCTCAACTTCAGTAGAACTTTCCAACTTTCTTAAATAAACTTACCAGGAAGGGAGCGCATCCAGAGATCAAATGAATTCATAGCCCAAATAAGCATGCGTTTGAAGAAGGCACGATGTCCGCTATGCTATGTTCCTCTGAATATTCCCCTCAGTATTTTCAGTCTAGGCTTAAAGTGGTCTCAAGCTGAGTTATTTCTGCCAGTCTGTAAAGGCCCTTACTTTCCTTCAGTCTAGGCTTTCGAGTTCATGCTCTTCGAGTACTGATGCCTTACTTCTAATGCTGTTGTGTGCCTTCAAGTCTTTTCCAACATATGGAGACCCTAAAGTGGATCTATCATGGGGTTTTCTTGGCAAGATTTGTTCAGAGGGGGTTTGCCTTTGCCTCCTTCTGAGGCTGAGAGAGTGTGACTTTCCCAGGGTCACCCAGTGGGTTTCCATGGCTGAGGGGAGAGTCGAATCCCGGTCTCCAGAGCAGACACAGGGCCTTTGCAAACTGCCAGAAATAGTGCAAATTGAGTCCACTTTAAATTGAGGCACTGCCCTGGCTCAGTGCTAGGGAATCATGGGAATTGTATTTTTTTCTAAGACATTGAGCCTTATCTGTCAGAGAGCTCTGGTGCCACAATAAATTACAGTTCCCATGATTCCCTAGCACTGAGCCAGGGCAGTGCCTCAATTTAAAGTGGACTCAATTTGCACTATTTCTGGCAGTCTGCAAAGGCCCACACTCTCAAACCACTACGCCACACTCTCTCCTTACTTCTCTGTGTAGGTGTCTTCAAGTTACCTGTCGATTTATGGGTGATCCCTTGCATTTCATAGGGTTTTCTTAGGGAGGGAATACTCAGAGTTTGCCAGTTCCTTTCTCTGAAATATAACCTGCAGCACTTGATATTCCTTGGCGGTCTCCCATCCAAGTTTTATGCCTCAAAGCTAATTCTGATGGGTCAGCAGTTTTAAGGC